>CM077088.1:46687239-47387529 GCA_039513925.1 Platanthera zijinensis | reverse complement strand
CCACGTTGTCTTTTACCTTTGATGAGTTTGCATGTCATCATTGTCATGTGCAGGATCGTCTGACTGGGGCACTCCTTGGATATGGTCGTCATAGCGGGGTGTACGTCGTTGATCGTCACCATCTTATATCCACTTCCTCGTCACCAACAACTTCTACTCTTTGTCTTCCTTCGGTGGGCTTCTTTTAGTAACATCATCGTCTTGGTCATCCTAGTGGTTCACGTCTTGCGACACTCATCAGTAATGGATTCCTTGATTGTGTTCTCGTTGATCGGTCTCACTCTTGTACAGGTTGTAAGCTTGGTAAACAGCTACAACTCTCATATCCATCTAGTGAGTCTAGGTCTCAACATCTTTTTGATCTAGTTCATTATGATGTTTGGGGTCCCGCACCATTTGTATCCAAGGGAGGACACCAGTATTATGTTATTTTTGTTGATGATTATTTACATTATTATTAGGTGTAATTTACGCATTCTTGCTCTGAGTTTTCTCAGATTTATGTTACTTTTTCTGCTATGGTACGCACATGATTATCTGCTTCCATACGTATTTTTCATTCTGATTCGAGGGGGAATATCTCTGTCATGCTTTTCGAGATCTGCTAGCTACCCACGACACTCTTCCTCAGCTTGCCTGTCCCGATGCTCATGCTCAAAATGACATCGCTGAAAGGAAATATCGTCACATTATTGAGACAGCCCGCACCCTTCTTATCTCCTCTCACGTTCCACCTCATTTTTGGGTTGAGGTTATTTCTACCGCTGTCTATCTTATCAACCTGCAACCTTCCACTTTTCTTCAGGGCCAGAGTCCCGGTGAGTGTTTGTACTCTCGACTTCCACGTTACACTCATCTTCATGTTTCTGGCTGTCGGTGTTATGTTCTTCTCCTGCCACGTAAGCGCACCAAACTCTTTGCTCAGTCCATTCATTATGCCTTTCTTGGATACAGTACTAAGCACAAGGGCTATCGATGTTATGACCTTGTTGCACATCGACTTCGCATCTCACGTGATGTCACTTTTGCCGAGTCTCACCTTTTCTTCGTGTCCTTTGTTCCCTCGACCTCACACTCATCTGTTACTCTCTCTGACGTACAGTTTCTAACTCTTCTCATCTCCCCGCCACATGTATTCTCTCCTCTGGTATGTCTTACTCATCTTTCCTTGTCATAGTCTACTTTGTCACCTCTTCACTCCTCTCCTTTGTCATACACTTCTCCCTCTCATGAGCTGTCCACTGGGACCATGTCTCTCCTCTCCCTACCATTATACTCGTCGTCCTCCTCCTACCTCCTCGCCTCCAGTGCCTCCATACTCAGTGCTTGTCTTCTCCAAAGAGTTTCATGTGGATGATCCTCCTGTGCGCCGCAACCCACCTCGTGAAAGGTGTCCTCCCGACCTCCTTAGCCTTCTTACCCTACCGTTGGACCTACTTGCCCTTCCTGCTACTCTTGTAGTGCTCCAGAGACGACTTCCTACCGTGAGGCTACCCAGATACCCGAGTGACAGGTTGCTATGTCTGCTGAGTTGGAGACGCTTGAGCACACTCGTACAAGAGATCTTGTTCCCCTTCCACAGTTCCACCTGGTGTTGTTCTTATTACTTGCAAGTGGGTCTTCAAGGTCAAGACTCACTTTGATGCTTCTATGAGAGGTAAAGGATCGGCTAGTTGTTCATGGTTTTCAGCAGGAGTAGGGAGATACTATGACGAGACTTTTGCTCCAGTCGCTCATATGACTACGGTCCGACTGTTATTGCTGTTGCAGTTGTTCGTCACTAGTCTCTATCACAGCTCGACGTGAAGAATGTCTTTCTTCACGGTGATCTTCAGCGGGAGGTATACATGCTTCCTCCTCCTAGTCTATCTTCCCCTCCAGACCTAGTCTGCCACTTAAGGCGAGCTCTGTATGGCTCAAGCAGGCACCGCACGCTTGGTTTGTACGTTTCAGCTCAGTCATTACAGCCACAGGTTTCCAGCCACGTCCACATGATCCAGCCCTGTTCGTGCACTGCTCCTCTCGTGGTCGGACCCATTTGCTACTTTACGTGGATGACATGATTATTACTGGAGATGATCCTTCTCATGTGGCTTTCGTCAAACATCACCTTCAGCAATAGTTTCAGATGATTGAGCGGGGGTTTCTCCATATGCTCCCCTCCACTTCCATGAGCATAAGGAAGGAGTTCTAAGGGATTTGGTGGCTCAAGAAGAGATTCAAAGGGTGATTTCAACATGGCATCCATAATTCCATCGAGAAGACGGGTAAATAGGAGGAAGTGACATCCCTCTTGTACCCCGGATGGCAACCACGGTCAAAGCTGGAGATTTGCTCCCTCCTCCACCACGGACAAGTCTCGAGTGGCGGTTGTATCGTATTCAAACTTTATCATTTCTTGATTGTCATTATTTCTATTTTGCTGGTTGATGTGAGGGAAGTTACAAGGATTCTAAGCTTTTAGGAAGGTGTAGTTGTGGATTTCAATGTGCTCATTGCGAACCACCGAGAAGACGGGCTAGAAGTGGCGAGAGCTTCAGTGACCCGGACGCAAACAAGGAGTCGTGCTAGGAGTTTTGCTACCTCTGGCACCTCTGAGGGGCAGACTCGGGCATTGGGTGTATTGATTTCCAAATCTCCCTTTTCTTTAATCTAGGTCTCTTTGTTGACTTATGCAATTACTTTTGAATGTGTTTTTTTGAATACATTGTAGTAAACTCATATTTTCATTACTATGAAAATCATTTTGGTATTCATGAATGCTTGAGGAGAAAGTTGTGTGTTTGGTTGCTGCTACGGTGATGGTGTGATGCGGGATGCGACCCTTCAATTTCACTTCCGTGACTTTCACTTTCATTCCACTTACTCTTACATCCATCACGTTGTGAAGCGGTGTCAGTGACCCGCATTGTTAATTTAGTTTTTGTTCTTTGTTTTGCACCAAAATCAACCCCCATTGTTAAAACCATCTGATCTAAAGGACTTCAATCTCAAGTTCTTCCTCGAAAGATAACTTCACACTGTCGTGTTCCACGTGAGATCGATATTTGAGAATAACATCTCATTTTATATTACTGAGCGACCGGTGCACTTACCATTAGCGCAATACTATTAGCATTGCAAACAGCCCCGTTCAACAAGACAAAACAAAGCATATGGAGATCGATAGGTTCTTCATCAAGAAAAAGTTGAATAGTGGCATACTGGAGCTGGGACATGTGGTTATTAAAGAACAAATGGTTAATTGTCTCACTAAAGGACTCAGCTTACTTGATTTGATTTGTCTAGATTGTGTGACAAGATGGGTTTAGTTGATATCTTTTGCCCATCTTGGAGTGTTGATATTTGAATGTATATACATGTATGGGTTAACAAGGAATAAATAATAGAAAATCCTTTTTCCACGATATCAAATGTCACTCATAATATATATTCATCATTATTAACTAAAACAACTTTAAATACATCACATGATTTATATTAGATAATACAACCATATATTGTTAAAGGCGCACCTCAGGGGCGGTTAAGGCTCAAGGGTCATCAAGTTCAGAGGTATGTGCCTCAAACATCTTTTTTGCTCCTTTGGAGCATAAAAGTATGCATGAGCGAGATTTTTATTGTAAATTTTTTTTATGAAAGAAATAAATAATGTAATAGCTCAACAACTTTGAAGGATTTAGATTTTTGAAACATAAACAAGTGTTGAGGCTTCGATATGATGTCGGTGGCCGCATAAAATCTCATTTCTCAAGTGATATAGATTGCAATACTAATGGTCGATAAGTAGAATGGATAAAGAATCTAATTAAGAAGATAAATTGATGTTTGATGATGATCGTTTAAAATGGGATGTGATTATGTCTTGCCTTTCTCAGGCATGCGCTTGTGCCTTTGCACATTGATGCGCTTTCAGCCTAATTTTCTCCACTTCCTCTCTAAAAATTTTGATAGGATTCTTGTCTAAAAATCTCACTAGGATTCTCTCAAAAAATTGCATGGGATTCTCTCTCTAACAATCTCACTATGATTCTCTCTAAAAATTTCACTATGATTCTCTCTAAAAATCTCACCATGACTCACTATGATTCTCTCATTAATTTATCTCTACAAAATTCGCTAGGATTGTCTCAAAAGTTGCATCCTACTTAATCTTTTCTTTAGTAAATTTCTCTCTAAAAATCTCATCAGGATTCTCTCCAAGAAATTCTCTCAAGGGTGTTATATCTTACTAGGATTATCTCACCCAAAAATTCACCATTAAAAATTCCTGTCTACATTTATTCTCTGGAAATCACACTCAAATTCTCTCTAAGAATATATTTCCTAATGGCTTTATCTTACCATAATTGTCTCCCACCAGAAAATTTCTCTAGAATATTCCTAAGAATCTCATTAAATTTTTCTCTAGAAATCAATTCTCAAAGGTTCAACTTCAATGGGTTTCTTTCACTCAAATAGACATATTTTTTTTCCTTCAAAATTCCTCTCTAAAAATTTGTCCAAGGGTTCTTTTTAAATTAGCACTTGTATGGTTTGAACCCTTTCCATCTCTATGGACGGGTACGTAGGCCTCTCTGGGCTATCCTAAGCTTTCAACGCCGCACCGATGTTACATCCCCTGGTGACCAACACTTTAGTGTAGAGGAAAGAAGCATTCAGCCGCCAAATAAATTTTTAATTCATATGAGTATACTTTGCTAACCCATCCTGTGTCAATAGTTGTCCACATCTACAAAATATGTTAAAGCATTGGGCTAGTTTGCAAAGTTATTAACGTATTATCCTTTTTACAAAAAGGCAAAAATACATGGAGTTCTACACAAATAACCTAAACATTTTTATATAGGGCATATTCTGTGACAAGCAAGCTTTTAAAAACCGGACCGGACCGGCCGGTCGGACCGGTCGAACCGCGGACCGGGGACCCAGCCGGTCCGGCCCAGGTAAGCAAACCGGCCCCGCCACGGACCGCTCAAGAACCGAGGAACCGGGCGGGCGGACCGGTGGGCCGGGAACCGGGCGCGGTTTCAGAAAACCGGGCGGGCCAAAGCCCGCTGTTAAATAGCAGAAAAAAGGTTGCCAGGGGGATTCGAACCTCCACCAAGCCCAGATTACATTAAGAGCGGACCACCTGACCATTTGATTCTTATTGTTTTCTTTCATAATATATTATATATATATATAAATATTAATGTATATATAAAATAAACATATATAATTAATATACATATCTATATAAATATTAATTATATATATTTTAGATATATTATTATATTAACATATATGTAACGGTTCGACCCCGGTTGGACCGGTTCAACCTTGAACCTTTCCCTCCGCCGGTTCGATGTCCGGTCCGGTTTTCAAAACCTTGGTGACAAGTATATTTGTTTGAACCGAAACAATAGTTCAGGAATACATGGTATTCTATTAGTATGTGTGCAAAGTATAGGGCATCTCAGTAATATTGGTGGCTATATAAGTCACTGATTGAAGCGAATCTATCAACAACCGAATATAATATAATGGGAGATAGTCAAGCATTAGGTATTGAGAGCTGGATACTTGTGTTTTTGGCATGCCTGATCATTAATATATTTAAATATGTTAATGTAAGAAGGGGAGCTTTGGCACACCGGTTGAGGTGTTGTCGCGTGACCTTGAGGTTATGTGTTACGGAGCTACACGATGACGAGCCTCCCTGGAAAGTTTACATGCGTCGGGCATGTATATCGGGTGACCCCTCAATTACCGCAGAAAATAATTAGTGATTTATTGGTTGCTTCTTTTACTTGAGATGTTTTATTTGTTGTTTTATTTACTTGTGTCATTTTAAGTATTTTTGTATTTCCTAATTTCTGAATTTCCTTTTGTATTCGCTCCTCATCGCTATAAGAGCACGCGTAAGCCCTGTATTTTTTTCATCCTGAAATAAATGTGTGTTTTCCCTTTCTTCTCTAAACCCTAAATCCATCCACTCTTTCTCTTTCTCTCTCCCTCTCCTCCTCTCTTCCCCGTAGCCGCCTTTTTTCGATCCCCCAACAACTGGTCCGACTTGCCGGACCGCCCGCCGCTGGCCGCCGGTTGATTCCGCGATCCAAGCCCGCACATCCGCGACTTGCCGTTCCGCACGTCCACGACTTGCCGTTCTGCTTGTTCCGCGTCGTGCCTCTGCAGCGCCGTCCAGTCCGCTATCGCCCGTCCAACGCGCGCAGCGCCACCGCTGTCGCTTGTCCTTTCATGTCTATGGCGTCGAACACCCGCTCCACCGCTGAGGCCCCGTCGGAGGACGCCAACGAGGCCCTACTACGCCGTGTCAGTACTCAGGAGTCCATCGTGGCCTCCTTACATGCTCCTTGCTCTCCATCCACGCAAAGCTTGATGTGTTGCAACCTCCGGCGGCCTCCTACGCCAACGGATCCGCGTGCCCGACTACCGGCTCGTCAATCCTCGGGACGGAACCACTTCCGCACATCGGGGACGCCGCACTTTTTCCCCCGGCTTCCCGACCCTTGCATTGGACCTCCCCACCTTCGTCGGGGTAGACCCGATTGGGTGGATCGCCAAGGAAGAACAGTACTTTGACCTCCACCTCACACACGACAAGGACAAGGTCTCCGTCGTCGTCGTGGTCCTTGGTAGAGACCTTGTCCTGGTCGGTAGAGACCTTGACCCGCCGGACCTAAACACTTTGATCTCGCTTTCAGTGGGCCCTTACTCGGTGACGATGGACTTCTACGTCTTCGGCCTTGGCGGGATCGACGCAATTCTGGGAGTTGCGTGGCTTTGCACGCTGGGCGACGTACGAGTCAACTGGGGGACTATGACGATGTCTTTCCTCCAGAATGGTCGGGAGTGTTGCCTTGTGGGAGACGTCGCGCTACTTCGCTCCCCTGCCTCCGTCCGCGTGATTCAGCGAACTGCAAACGTCGATTTTTCAGCTTGGCTCTGGCCCATCTCGGGCGCCACGCCACCAACCACAGCACCACCTCCGGATCTTCAGGACCTCCTATCCGAGTTTGTGGATCTCTTTGCTGCACCATCCGGGTTGCCACCAGCTCGGCCGCACGATCATGTCATACCTCTTCAGCCCGGCGTGACAACAGTCTCAGTCTGACCATACCGCTACGGGCACGTGCAAAAGGATGAGATCGAGAGGCTGGTACGCGATATGTTGATGGGGGGTCTCATCTGCCCCAGTATCAACCCCTTTTCCAGCCCGATCCTGCTGGTCAGGAAAAAAGACGGCAGTTGGCGCTTCTGCGTGGACTATCAGGAACTCAACAAAGCCACCATCCCAGACAAGTATCTCATTTTGGTGATTCAAGAGCTTTTGGATGAGCTCCACGGCGCGACCGTCTTCACCAAGCTGAACCTCCGTGCCGGCTAACACCAGATTCGCGTACGACCGGCCGACGTCACCAAGACGGCTTTCCGGACCCATGAAGGCCACTATGAATTCCTGGTTATGTCTTTCGGCCTGAAAAACGCACCGGCCACTTTTCAGGCCACGATGAACGACATATTTCGCCCGGTAATTTGTCAGCACGTACTTGTTTTTTTTATGACATATTGGTCTACAGTTTTTCTTGGCAGGAGCACCTCCAGCACGTCCGCCAGACATTGGTTACTCTACGACGTCACCACCTAAAGCTCCACTCAACAAAGTGTTCCTTTGGGATTTCAGAGGTGTGTTATCTGGGACACACCATCTCTGCTGCGGGAGTCGCCATGGACAGCGGCAAGATCGAGGTCGTCCTTCAGTGGCCGACGCCATCCTTCAGTGGCCGACGCCATCCTTCAGTGGCCGACGCCATCCTTCAGTGGCCGACGCCATCCTCTCTCCGCGATGTCCGGGGATTCTTGGGATTGACCGGGTACTACCGTCGGTTCATCCAGGGGTACGACACGTTGACCCGACCCCTCACCCAGCTACTGAAGAAGTCGCCCAAAGCCCCTTTCGAGTGGGCGGCGGCGGCCTCCGCCGCTTTTACCGCTCTACAGCAGGCCTTAGTCCGTGCCCCAGTGTTATCCATGTCGTATTTCTCCCAGCCCTTCATCGTAGAGTGCGACGCGTCGGGCGTCGGGCGTCGGCATGGGAGCCGTATTGATGCAGGTCGGCCGCCCTGTGGCCTATTTCGGCCGCGCCTTTTCGGACACGATCCGCAGTCGCTCCGCTTACGAGAACGAACTCATGGGCCTCGTCCTCGCTGTTCAGCATTGGCGACCTTACTTCCCGGGCAGGCCGTTTGTGGTCCGCACCGACCACCATAGCCTTCGCTACCTCCTACAGCAGAAGATCGCTACGCCCGCTCAACAAGTATGGGTGGTCAAGCTACTAGGCTACGACTTCAGCATCGAGTTCCGGTCAGGAAAGTCGAATCGTGCGACTGACGCCCTCTCGCGCAACCCCATACTCGCAGACATCTCCCGCACGGTCTGGGAGGATGCGGATACCCTTCAACGGGATGTAGAATTCGACCCGGCGCTCTACGGGATACAGATAGCACTCCTCGCGGACGCAACGGCCCACCCACCGTACTCCTTGGTTGACGACCGCCTACTCTTCAAGGGTCGCCTCGTACTCGCCCCCTCATCCCTGAGCATTCCTCTGTTGTTGGCAGAGTTTCATGCTTCACCCACGGGGGAACACGTCGGGGCTTACCGGACATACCGACGGCTGGCCGCCTCACTCTATTGGCCTCACATGTTCCGACAGGTCAAGGCCTTTGTGGCCGCCTGCCTCACCTGCCAGAAGGCCAAGTACAAGGCCATGTTTCTGGGTGGTCTACTTCAGCCCCTCCCGATCCACGACCGCATTTGGGACGACGTCGTCATGGATTTCATCACACGACTACCCCAATCACAGGGACACGACTGCATTCTGGTCGTGGTGGATCGGCTCTCGAAGTATGCTCATCTCATTCCCCTCCGCCACCCACACACTGCTGCCACAGTCGCCGACAGCTTCATCCAGGGGGTCGTGCGCCTCCACGAGTTTCCTCGGTCGATCGTGAGCGACCGCGATCCGCTATTCCTGAGTACTTTTTGGACCACGCTGTTTCGCTTACAGGGAACCCATCTCCGCATGAGCACGGCATACCATCCACAGACGGACGGCCAATCGGAGGTCCTCAACCGGTGTCCGGAGACATACCTCCGCTGCTTCGTGGGGGAACAGCCTCGCTGTTGGGCCAAGTGGCTCGAATGGGCCGAATACTCATATAATACCGCCTACCATCAAGCGGCCGGTACCGCACCATTCAAGGCCGTTTACGGCCTCCCTCCGTCTATTGTCCGCCACCTTCCAGAGGAATGCCAGGTGGAGAGCTTGACCACCGCCCTCCGTGACAGGGACACCATTCTGGATCATTTGAAGCACCACTTACGTCGGGCTCAACAAAAGATGGTTTCTTTCGCCAACAGGAAACGTCGGGACCTCTCCTTTGAGGTAGGAGAAAAGGTTTTCGTCAAACTCCACCCCTACCGACAGCTCTCGGTGGCCGCCGACCTTGTCCGAAACTGGCACCTCGTTTCTTCGGGCCTTTTGAGGTCCTCACCCGTATAGGGTCAGTCGCCTACCGCCTTCACCTTCCAGCCAGGAGGCGCATTCAACTACGACGCGTAGTGGGCGAACACACCCCCACAGATCACATTCTGGCTGACCTCGACCTCGCATGAGAGGCACCGTACTACCCCGCCTCGGTCCTTGATCAGAGATGTCGCACCCCAGGGGACCGTACATTGGAGGAGATCCTTGTGGCTTGGACCGGCCGGCCCGACTCGGACGCGACATGGCTACCCCGGGATGATTTCCGCCACCAATTTCCCGACTACTGCCTTGAGGACAAGACACGTTTTCCAGATGACGACATTGTTACGGAGCAACACGACAACGAGCCTCCTTGGAAAGTTTTCGTGCGTCGGGCGTGTATATCGGGTGACCCCACAACTACCGCAGAAGATAATTAGTGATTTATTGGTTGCTTCTTTTATTTGAGATGCTTTATTTGTTGCTTTATTTGTTGCTTTATTTTCTTGTGTCAATTTAAGTATTTTTTAATTTCTGAATTTCCTTTTTGTATTCGCTCCTCATCGCTATAAGAGGACGCGTAAGCCCTGTATTTTTTTTCATCCTGGAATGAATGTATGTTTTCCCTTTCTTCTCTAAACCCTAAATCCCTCCTCTCTTTCTCTCTCTCTCTCTCTCCCTCTCCTCCTCTCTTCCCCATAGCCGCCTTTTTCCGACCCCCCAACATTACGGGTTCGAGTCCTAGAAGCAGCCTCTTGCAAAAATGCAGGGTAATGTTTGCCTACATTTCACCCCTGTGGTGGGACCCTTCCCCGAACACTAGCTACGCAGGGATGCTTTGTGCACCGGGCTGCCCTTTTTTAATGTTAAAGTAAGAAGATCATGTGTGCCAACATGCACAAATCCACAAGCGTTTTGAGCATATTAATTAGTAACAAGTATTATATCCTTCTGTGAGTGCTTTTATTCTTGGATAGGAGGGAGGGAACTTGAAGACGTGGGATAATAATATAAATATTAATAATGAAGTGTGACATACTAGTAGTATGCAAAATCAAATAACTTGTTCTTCAGAAATCCTCCAGAAGATATCTTCGCTTGCAAACCTGGAAAAGGAATAGAGAATTAGGTGATTTCCACTGAAGTTGAACAATGATTTTTTTTCAAAAAGAATAACCGAGGAAACTCAAGAGAGAAATGAAAACCAGTTTTTTTAAAAATGCAGCTCTTCACAGCAGATCAAATTTAACTTGTCAAATAGTAATATGAAGATCCGCCTCTCACACACACATTCTTTAAATAGCTGGTGAATGTGAAAAAAAATTAAAAAGGGGGAAATATTTCAATGTTCCTGCATACTCAATAATAGGAATTCAAGCCAGTTTCCTTTCACAAGATCATGTTTTTTTATACAAAATACTGGCAATTTTCCTTCATAAACTAAACCGTCCACAAATCCTACATAGAATCAAGGAAATCAATATGCAGGCCCCTCATTTTCAACATGAGGTGCCACTAGTTCCTCATTTGTTTGGGACTGCACTATGTCATCTGTAGTGTTTTATTTGTTAAACAAGTACGTCAAAGCCATGAATCGCATTTGCCAATTGTTGTTTGTATTGCGATAAAAAGCCAATAATTCCACATGTAAACTCACTTGTTCTAGGGTAGAAATAGAGGAGAGAGTTGAAGAGTCGATGCATTCGTGAAGGGAAGAGAGCTAATGTAAGTTGAAAAATAAAAATGGAAAGGGATGTTCTTGTTCAGCTAGTAAATCTCCAAGGGAAAGAGTAACATTAAAGGAGCACATGTGATGTAGGGTAGGGTTACGTGAAGGGACTCAGAAGTGTGTGATTGGGTGTGGGCGGGTATGACAGCAAATTAGTGAGTCCCAAAGGGGAACACAATTCAAAACTCAACCCAATGAGAAGGGGAACACAATTCAAAACTCAACCCAATGAGAACGATCACAGCAAACAGGAACTATATAGAGTTGATTCAATAGCAGAGGGCGGCACAAATATTACAGGGTGAACTAGTTTGGGCGGCCTCCGTTTTGGAGGGGCAAATTAGAGCCCGCAAACAAATACATTCATGTAAGTCACGATTAGGCACAAGACAAACCCACGTTTGTAATATTTAAAGAGAAAGACAACCACAACGATATTTAATAATGAAAATTGTAACAAAATACCAAAACATGTCCTCACAAGCAATGAAATTGTCGGGCCTGCTGCAGTTCGAGGAGATCGGCATGATCCGCGATGGAGGAGGCCGGCCTGGACGGGAAATAGCCTGGATATGGCTGCAAGTGAACTGTTTGGGTGGAGCTGAGTGTCGCAGTGGGACGGTGGCTAATTCGGGAGCAGGAAATGGGTGGGCTATGGATATGGAGGGGAAAAGGCGGACTGGATGCGGGTCAGGAACAAAGACGGGATGGGGATTTGGAGGAATAAGAACGTACCGTGGATCTGGAACGGGGACAGTGAGGGAGGGGCGGAACTTGTTCTTGTGAACAGGGAAGGAGGCGGAAATGCTTCTGTGGAACAGTGTTTTTAAGAACAGAAAATATGCGAGGATTTGGCTGATGAACAGGGAAGCATGCGGACTTACGGTTTGAGAAATGAGTGTGGGTGGAGTTATTAGCTGGGAACAGGGAGGCAGGGGGGAGGGTTGGCGGTGAGTGGAGATGAGGAAAAGAAAAAGTGGAATACCTAGGAGTTGGCACCTAGGTTTGTGGCGTCGGCACCGCGGATGATCACCGGAAGTGGAGAGACTTTTCTCCGTAATTCAGCAATACCTGGATAGCAAACCCAACCTGCATATAAATAGAAAACAAAAGTAGGGCATCCTAATATCGACGGCTATGATGGGCCGAATATATTAGGATCCGATGCTCCTAAAATAAAACATAAAATTCTTAAGTAATATATGAAATCATGTGTGGACGCAGATCCCGACGCATTCGCGGAGTCAGATCGATGATCTGATCAATTCCTCATGCGTGTGTAAACAAACGGTGGTCCCGCCCTTCGGCCGATAGAAGATGACGACTGATCCCCATCAACATGCTAACTCAATGAAAAGATGAGGGCGATGATGCAAATGACCATTATGCTAACTCCATGAAAAGATGAGACAAATGTGGAGGGTCTCACGAAATGTGGACCTAGTTGCAAATCTTGAACAAAAAAGAGTAATCTCAATGAAAAGATGAGGGGCGACTAGGAGGTGGCTTCGGGATGGTGGAGCTAGATGGGGAGAGAAGAGTGGCATTGCGATGGATGAGTGGAGGGTGATGTTGATAGAGGTGAGTTGTTCGCCATGGGATTTGAAGAGAGAAGTGAGACACAAGTGTTCCAAACTATCACCACAGACTTCAACCATGCCTCGAGTACGTCATATAAACTTAGGTAGGGTCTCAAAGGTCCAACTAATGTTAAGAGCCGAGTATTTTAGAAAAGGGAAGAAAGAGAGTTCGGCTATAGACTCAAGAAAAGGAAACTAGAAATCAGAAATCTCATGCATAGAACTACTATAACCAATCCTTAAATAGAATCTTAATGAGTTTAGACTCCTGCAGCTATAATTCCTCTTAATATACAATTCATAAAAAAATCATAATTAATAAGTAATCTCAAGAAGCCCATCCATTGGTATTCCTCCTAGCAATTACAGCCACTCAGCCTCTTCCTCTTTTGGTGTAGACTTTCGAAAATTCCTCCTTGATTGGGTCCCACTGTATGCTCTTAAGCTGCTACACATTCAGGCCCCATCACGTGGACCTGAGGCTTCTCGACGTATGCTGCTTGCTGTCCTGATCAGCCCAATCGACCATCACAGGTTGGGTGGCAGAAATGGTAAAAATATTTTAATACCTACAAGCCACCTTTTGGACCTTCCTAAAAATGTTTAAAATTTTCTAATATTCAGCTGTAGAAGTTAGAAGAGAGAAAATGTACATTAAGTGGCAATTACTTATCCATGGCATGCCCAGTGTATGCTAACCAAGTTGATACATATTTCCTTGCGATTCATAATATCATAAATATCGTCAGGCTTCTCCCAATTATTTAGGATCTACTCTAGTTTATGCAATAAATTGTAATGTTTTCAGCATTTGAAAAGTTCACCTTCCCGCGATCAAAACAACACTTGCTGATAACAATCAGACCTTCCTAAGGACAGGGACCGGACTATAGAGCATAATGAAAAAGAAGAAGAATTCGGGCTTGCTTTTTCAATTCAAATCTATGAGCAATGATTCCTGTATCTCTTGCTAGCTTCGATCGGACACGGTATTAACCCAACTTAGGGAAGAATGATGGATTGCTAACAAGGCTCCTAAATGACCGCTCAGAAGATCTACCTCTTTTTTCCCAATCCATCACTTGCCCATCCCTCTCCATATTACTATATATAGCTTTGATTTACCTTTCTATACATACAACTATTAGATATTAAACTTAGTACCAAACTTTCATATCTAATATAAATATGATCACAAAAAACAGCAAAAAAGCATAATATTCGAATGGGAAACTACCTGTATAAATTCGATCGAGTACACGAGGAACAGCACAGAATACGGTTGGTTTTAGGACACCTATGTCTTCCACTAAGAGTTTAACATCCTGAAAAAAAAATATAACTATCAATCAACTTATTATCAGACCAAAAGTCTGTAGTTGAATGGATTACCCCTTGCCAAAAGCCAATGGATGCTCCAGTAAATATGAACATTTCTTCAACTACCCGATCAAAAATATGCGCCAATGGGAGATAAGACAAGTAAACATCATCATCATGCAGCTGAAATATTTAAAAAATCATTAAAAAGATTAATACAGAGTCCAGTTAAGTCTGTAGTAGAAGAAAAAATAGAAACAAAAGAAAGAAACTTGTGAATTACCTCTTCATTTGACTCTTGGAGCAGCAGAAGCACCCCGGCAACAAGAGTTATGATGCTTTCATTTGAAATCATAACACCTTTAGGGTCCCCAGTTGTTCCACTGGTATACATTATAGTGCTAATATCTGTTGTTTTGTTTATTGGAAGATCAAAAAGCTGATTATCCCCCTACAATAATGTATGCATAGTAGGATAAGAAATCATAAAACTGGAAACAAGAAGTATTGAGGTCATTTCCTTTTATTTGCAGATTAAGAAACGGATGCTGGGTAGGGACGACTTGGGTGAACGCTCTAAATGCAACCTTATATGCGAAGAAGTATTATGCTAGTGCAAAGAGCGGTCTGCTCAAAATTTAGAACTGTAATTAATTTTATAAAGTTGGTGATGGGGACTCATCAGATCGTGCACCAGGGGAGGTTCGCCGCAAGGCAAGGCCCACGTTCGTGTATTTGCGCAGGAAGTCTTGATCGGATCGCCGATCCGACTCCACGGATGTGTCCAGATGGTCGCCGCGAGTCAAAATCATATGCTACTTTAGTATTTTTGGATTTATTTTCATGTATTTTGAGTGGCCCCGCCTCCGGCCAATCATAGCCTATGATTGCGGGATGCCCTAGTTTTGATTTCTTATAAATAGGTGAGTAGAGGCTGGTTTTGAAGTCATTGCAGGTTTTGGAGAAATTTATCCTGGAACTCCGCGATCACCCCACGGTGCTGACGTCGTGGAACCCTAGGTGACGACTCCTAGGTGCTCAAACTCCTCCCCAGGTACTACCCATCCATGGCCTTCATCATCCCCCTCTAAAAGCCCTAGCCGAACCCTCCACAATCCCCCCACCGCCGACAATAACCCCTGCATCCCGGCTGCCTGTTGTAGGCCGCCCCTCCCTGTTGCTCCCAATCAGCCATCCGTTGGCTCCCCTTCACCCAACCACCACTGCCGCCCCTCTCCCCAACACCCCAAGCCACCGTCGTCCCCCTCTGTCCCTCCCTACAGCCGGCTCTTCATCCCAAAGCTGCCGGCTTGGCCTCCATCTCCCTTCCCTCTCGTGGATCCACTCCCCTCAACCCTAATTCTCTATATCAGTCCAGATCTGAGAATTTCAACCCCAATCCGTCATCCCCACCACTCATACTTCATTCTTTAGCCTGTATCCGCTCTCAAACATCGGATCAATCTACCCCTTGCCCAGATCTACTCCCTCGTGGTCAGATCTATCTATTTCCAGCCCGATCTCGCCATCCACCACCGAGGACAGCCACCGTCATCATATCCACGCCGCCGGTTCCACATTTGATCGTCATTCCACGCACCCGGATCTGAAATCTCCAGTGTCTCGGTCAGCCCGCTACTTTAGTGAGTTTCTTGTTGTATTGGTTTATGTGATTTGACATTATTATTATTGGATTGGTTATTGTACTTGGCTTGGATACGTACTGGGAGAGCTTTGTAGCGATATACTTATAACTTGTAGGTGTGATCTATTCGACGTACGCTTAGCCATGACCCTCCGAGCGGAGGAAAGCCATTAAATAATTGTTGAATTGAATGTTTGTTTATTTCCTTTAATTAATTGCGTGGGTTGAAATTTTCATTGCTCAAATTATTTTGTCGCCATCACCGACGGTTTTGCATTACATTTAGAGCTGGATTAGTGTTCCACACCCTTTCCCTAGAAGTCTAGATTTTTTGCACCCCGTAGCTTACCCCTACATCAGTTGGCAGAGATGCAAGCGAATACAAACAATAATTAAGGAAAACGAATTTCAATTCAGAGACGCAATTATTTTTAAGTGCACACAAAATAAACCCTGCAAATCACACGAACGTCAATACTAATAGCAAATAAAATGAACAACCACTGCAGGTATAGTGCCGACATAAATAACAATAGAAAATAAAACTACATACCACAACTCACACGTGCAGGCGGCGGCAAAGACGGTTGTTGGCAAGCTTCCAAGGTCATAGCAAGCGAAGAGAAGGTGTCAGAAGTGAGGATCGGGATTGGTTGTGACTTGTGTGGTCTTAAAGGTTGCTAGTGGTGGGAGTTTCGGGCTGGGTGGAGGCCGGCGGGAAAGGGGGGAGATAGGGAAGAGGGAGGCTGAGGGGAAGGATGTTGCTGGTGGGGACTTCGGGCTGGGTGGAGGCCAACGAGAGAGGGGAGAAACAGGGAAGAGGGAAGCGGAGGATAAGGAGATTGTTGGTGGAGGTTTCAGGCTGGGTGGAGGCCGACGGGAGAAGGGAGAGACGGCGGCTTCGGGCTGGTAGCGGTAAGGGCTGGCGATGGATGAAACGGACGGGGAAATGGCGGAGACCGACGGGGTTGGGTGAGCACAGGGAAGGAGGCAAGGGAGCTTACAGGAAAGGAGGAATGTGGGTTCCTGGAGTCACACCGGGTGGATCTCCCTCTGGCATCGCACCAGAAGGTAGAGAAGACCGAGCGGTTGCCAAAGATGCGCAATCCTTCGATCTCACCCCCCCCCCCCGAACCGCCACTATTTAAAACCCTAACCTATAATCATTGCATCATTACTGAAAATCAAATAAAATCACCCGAACCGGACGGCTCAAACTATCTAAACTAATCGGGCGTCAAATAAAACTCAAAATATAAAATGTAATATATGAACTCGACTTGGATCGACCATCCGAACGCAACCACGGACTCAGATTGTCCGACTGGGCAGCGAATCACCGCCATCTGCGGGAATACACATGTGTCGGGCGTGGCGTGCCATCAACGCACACTCCCCCCCCCCCCGGCTTGAAAGCACTCATCTCCGGTGAGTGAAGATGGTCGTACTCACTATGCAGATGCGGGGCGAGTCTCTCGAGCTCCTCTGAAGAAATCCAAGTGGCATTGTGTAGAGGCCGACCGCTCCAACAAACAAGATAGCACACTATATCTCGCTCGCCCGCGATGTAGAAGTCGTGATCGATGACCTGAAGTATGTCATCTTTGGAAGTAGATGGCTCTGGTTGTAAGGTATCTCCGTCTGACTGCTGGGTCGGTGGAACTGTCGGCGGTGCAATGTGATCCACATAGGGAGACTCCGTGGGTGGCAATAGAGAGAGACTAGTGGGGGCAATAGGAAATGAAGGCTCAGGTAGAGGTGTGGAGAAAGGAACCACGTACACGCTCTCCTCGTAGTAAGGAGTCAGATCCTCTACGTTGAATACTCGACTGATGCTCATACCATGAGGGATGTCAATTTTATATGCGTTCGTACCGATCCGTCGTACGACTGTATAGGGGCTCATTCTACAAGCGCTTAATTTCTTTGCTGGTCCTTATGGGATCCTCTCTGGTCGAATGTGAATCAACACTTGCTCTCCCGCCTCAAAGATTTGTTCCCGCTTATGTTGGTCTGTTTGGTCTATATAATAATCATTACTATATGCAATTTTTTTACGGACCGACTCATGAAGTGCATGAACATACTGGATAAAAGACTTTGCTGACTCATTAGGTCCGGTCTCGAGGTGAATATCCATCAAGTCGATAGGTTTCCCAGACGCATACCTTAATATGATATGGAATGGACTCAAACATGTGGTCCAATTGACACAGCTATTATGTGCAAATTCGGCTATGGGGAGAACATAATCCCAGGTAGACGGACAATCCCCAACAAGACAACGTAGCAGCGTCCCAAGACTACGGTTAACAACCTCGGTTTTTCCATCCATCTGCGGGTGGTAGGCCGAGCAGAACTTCAAGATTGCACAAGTCTTATTTCATAATGTCTTCCAAAAATAGTTCAAGAAACGCACGTCGCGATCAGAAACTATGGAAGTGAGAAGTCCATAATACTTATATACCTCTCTAAAGAATAACACAATCACGTGAGAGGCGTCAGCGGTCTTTCGACAAGGGATAAAATGGGTCACTTTAGAAAAACGTTCCACGACAACGAAGATCGAATCGAGCTTCCTCAAAGTACGAGGGAGCCCGAGAATAAAGTCCATACTAATATCGGTCCAAGCCCTCTGGGGGACGGGTAGTGGGGTGTATAGCTCAGTGGGCTAGTGGGATCCCTTCGCAGTCTGGCAAACTCGACAATGCCTGACAACCCTAGTAATGTCCTTCTTAAGGCAGGCCAGAAGAAGCGAACCTCAACTAATGTAATCGTCTTGTCTCAACCGAAGTATCTCGCTGCCCCGCCTGTGAGTAGCTCTCAAATAAGGAAATCTCGAAGGGACGACTGAGGAACGCAGAGGCGCGAGTCCATGAACAAGTACCCGTCTGAAATAGGGTAACCCTCACGTCGATCAGGTGGGTCCCTCGATAGTTCAACATAAATGTCCCTGAAATCTGGGCACTCCGGATACTCGTAAGCTAGTCGGTCGAAGCCCACTACTCGAGTGCTCATAGTGTGGAGGATGCTGACTCAGTGACTCAAGGCGTCAGCCGGTTTGTTCTCAACACATGCTCGATGTTTGAGAACATAATGGAACTCCTTTATATACTCTACTCACTTCGCATGACGGTGACCCAATTTTTTCTGTGAGTCGAGGTACCTCAGCGCCTGATGGTCAGAATACAAAACAAACTCCTTGTGCAGGGGATAATGACGGCAGTAACGCAATGTCTGCACAATGACATAAAACTCCTGATCATAATTTGAATATTTTTGTCGGGCCTCGTTCAGCTTCTCACTGAAGTAAGCTACTAGATGACCTTCCTGACTAAGTACCGCACCGATGCCAACTCCTGACGCATCACAGGCTACTTCGAAGGCCTTGGAGAAATCAGGTAAACGCAGAACAGGAGAAGTAGACAGTCTTTCCTTAATCTCCTCAAAGGCTCGAATGACAGCCTTTGTCTATACGAAATCA
This sequence comes from Platanthera zijinensis, assembly GCA_039513925.1. Lineage (NCBI taxonomy): Eukaryota > Viridiplantae > Streptophyta > Magnoliopsida > Asparagales > Orchidaceae > Platanthera > Platanthera zijinensis. The sequence continues at coordinate 47,368,239 of CM077088.1, read as the reverse complement.
CCCTTGCGGGGGCAGCTCGTAATGGGGGCTATAATCGAGCTGAAGGCACGGACAAACCTCCTATAAAAGATGGCAAGTCCATGAAAGCTATGGACCTCATGAATGTTTGTCGGGATGGGTCACCATGAATCTCCCTGACCTTGTCAGGGTCAACGGATATACCAAACGCCGAAACTACATAACCTAAGAAGTATACGGATGTGGACAAGAACGAACACTTTTTCAACTTGATGTAAAGATGCTCCGTCCGGAGGAGCTCGAACACCAGGCGAATATGGCGCAAGTGCTCGGTGCGGCCCTGACTGTATATCAAACTATCATCAAAATATACTACCAAGAATTTACCCATATAGGGCCGCAGGACCTGTGTCATCACTCTCATGAACGTGTTGGGCGCGTTCGATAATCCGAACGACATAACTAGCCACTCATACAAGCCGTCCTTCGTCTTGAAGGTCTTCTTCCACTCATCTTCCTCTCTAACTCTAATCTGATAGTACTCACTACGAAGGTCGATCTTCGAAAAGATCTAGGCACCAACCATCGAGTCCAGGAGATCATCGAGGAAGTGAATCGGAAAACGATACTTCACCGTGATCTTATTTACGGCACAACTATCAATGCACGTGCACCATCTCCCGTCCTTCTTCGAAGTAAGTAGGGTCGATAAGGCACAGGAACTCAGACTCTCTCGTATAAACTTCTTCCGCAGAAGATCATCAACTTGCCAGTTTAGCTCGGCATGCTCAGTCGGGTTCAAGCGATAATGTGGGAGATTGGGCAAAGATTCCCCTGGAATAAGATCGGTGGCATGTTGTATGTCCCTCGGCAGGGGAAACTCATCAGGAAGCTCCTCGGGCATAATGTCTATGAAATCATCCATCAACTAACGAACATCTGGATCGGTAAAACCAGTCTCGGTCACCATCGTGGCCGCCACAATGAACATAACCCCTGCCTTGAAACTCTCTCTTAGGAAATCACCCTTCCTCAAAACATGGAGGGGTATCGAAGATCCCGCACTAACTGATGACTCAACCTTGCCCTTGGGAGGATCCCTAGGTTGGGTCGGGATAAGGGTAATCTTTTGACCCTTGTCGAAGAATATACACGTATTGGACCGGACATAACATGTGTCATCGCGATCATATAACCGGGTCACCCGAGAAGAACGTGTGCGACGTTCATGGGGATAACGTCACACCAAACCTGGTCCTTAGTGGTCGCTAAGCGAATCGGTACCAGGCATCTATGTGTAACCTGGATGGTAGGCTTGTCCACCCATAGGACACGATATGGATGTGGATGGGGCTCGACAGTAAGTTGCATTCTCTCCAACCCTTTCTTAGTGATTATATTTACGCAACTACCACTATCAATGGCAAGCTTGTAGGGTCCTTCTACGCTTGAGAAATATGTAAAGAAGATAGTGGTGCGGCATCAGTCCTCCTCTGCACGTGGGGTGTAGAGAAGGTGACGGAGGACTCCTAACCCTAGGGATCTCTCAGCATCGCTCTCCCATCTGTCCACTACGATGGTTGTAATCTCCTCAACGGCGACGTCCTCAGCCTTAGGGCTAGGTTGGGCTCGCCTGACTCCTCAGTCAGCAAATTCTTAGTCGGACATTGTGCTGTGAAGTGTCCCCTGCCAGAACATCGATAACATTGGACGCCCTCAGGCTTGGGGCCTCCAAATACAATAGTTTTTCCTGTCACGTCTGCGGGAGCGCGAGGGGTGTCAATAGTCGTGGTAGGAGGGTCTCCTAGCTGGTGTGGCATCAAGTCGAGAGGTGACCTGCCTCGGTCCCGCAGTGCACAAATACTATTTGTACTCCTGAGCAAGCTGAAAAACCTGCTCTACTGTCTCAATCTTGTGGGGAATCAGCTCCCTACGGATGTCAGCCCTAAGCCCAGTCCGGAAGCGTGATGCAGTGCCGATGGGCTCCTCCTGAATATCACTGTGAACCACCAACTCGTCAAATTGTGACATATAATCAGCAACGGAGAGAAGGTCCCCTAACGCAGCGCGTAAAGTTGATCTAAAAATTGATCACGATATGAGGTTGGAAGGTACTTATCTCTTAAGCGTCGCTTCATCTCGTCCCATTGGGTGATGGGGTAATAGTTATCCCGCTCAAGAAACCTCTCCAGACTTGACCAATATATTTTTGCTTGGCCGATCAACTTCATCATGGCGAATCGTACACGGCTCTCGTCGCTCATCTCAAACAAGTCAAAATAGTGATTCATGTCCATGAGTCAATCACTAAACGCCATCGGGTCCAAGTGACCATCGAAGGAGAGAGCGTCAATGCGGATATGCCGAGTGACGTCATCCTCCTCAGGAGTCATCCCACGGTGTGGCTCACGGTAGTCACTATACTCATCATCATAGTCATAATCATATAGTGCTCGATCTCTACGATCAGGAGAGGGTGGTGGACGTGGTACATCAGGAGGACGGTGATTCCTCCTTGGGTCTAGCCGATATTCGTATCCACGAGGAAAATTCCCTCTCTCAGGAGGAGGGGGTCTCTGCGAGGGATGTCTCTACCACATCTCGCAGGAGGAAATGTAGCACCTCGAGGATCCTCAAGAGGCTAACCCTAGTGATATCGCCCTAGGGGTTTCGAACTGGGCTCCCATCCGATCAAATCGATCGAGAACGAGTCTTTGAAACTCTGCGGACGTCATGTCCAACTGTGAATTGGCGGTCCTATCGTCGATGTGATTGTGATTCGACATGGACTGACGATAATCCCTACCACTATGTAACATGCAAGTGGTCATAACCTGGGGCTCTGATAACAATTTGATGCAAGGTAGGGACAACTTGATGCAAGGTAGGGACAACTTGGGCGGACGCTCTAAATGCAACCTAATATACGATGAAGTATTATGCTAGTGCACAGAGCGGTCCGCTCAAAATTTACAACTGTAATTAATTTTATAAAGTTGGCAGAGGTGCAAGCGAACATAAACAATAATTAAGGAAAACGAGTTTCAATTCAGTAGACGACAGAGGCGCAATGATTATTAAGCTCACACAGAATAAACCATGTAAATCACACGAACGTCGATACTAATAGCAAATAAAATGAACAACCATTGCAGGTATAGTGCCGACATAAACAACAATAGAAAATAAAACTGCATACCACAACTCACATATGCAGGTGGCGGCAAAGACGATTGTTGGCGGGCTTCCAAGGTCGTAGCAAGAGGAGAAGGTGTCGGAAGTGAGGATCGGGACTGGTTGTGACTTGAATGGGCTTAAAGGTGGCTGTTGGTGGGGGTTTTGGGCTGGGTGGAGGCCAACGGGAAAGGGGAGAGACAGGGAAGAGTGAGGCGGAGGGGAGGAGGCTGTTGGTGGAGGCTTCAGGCTGGGTGGAGGCCGATGGGAGAGGGGAGAAATAGGGAAGAGGGAGGCGGAGGGAAGGAGGCTGCTGGTGGGGGTTTTGGGTTAGGTGGAGGCCGACGGGAGAGGGGAGAGGCGGCTTCGGGCTGGTAGCGATAAGGACTGGCGATGGATGAATCGAACGTGTAAATGGCAGAGGCCAATGGGGTTGGGTGAGCGCAGGGAAGGAGGCAAGGGAGCTTACAGGAGAGGAGGAATGCGGGTTCCTGGAGTCGCACCAGGTGGATCTCCCACTGGCGTCGCACCAGAAGGTAGAAGACTAAGGCGCTATTTGTTTGGGCGTTTCGCTGCTCCGTTTTAGGCAAACGCCGCCGGAAGGAGGGTAAACAAATGAATCTCCGGCGACGTTTGCTCCGTTTCCACCCGCCCGCCTTGAGAAAAGCCCCCAAAAAGCTCCGTTTGGAGCAGCCACCTCCCCCCTCCGGTTCAAACACTCTGTTTCCACCCGCCGGATCGACCCGCCACCGCCGAACCAAATGGAGCCTAAGCGGTTGCCAAATATGTGCAATCCTTCGATCCCCCCCCCCCCGAACCACCACTATTTAAAACCCTAACCTATAACTGTTGCATCATAACTAAAAATCAAATAAAATCACCCGAATCGGATGGCTCAAACTGTCTGAATCAATCAAGCGTCAAATACAACTCAAAATATAAAATGTAATATATGAACTCGACTCGGATCAACCATTCGGACTTAGCCACAAACTCGGATCGTCCAACTAGGCAGCGGATCATCGCCTCCTGTGAGAATACACATGTGTCGGGAGTGGCGCGCCATCAGAAACTAACATAACGACAGAGAAAAAAAGGTACTTAGTGACGCATGACGAATCTATAGGCGGTGGATGAACGTTGACCTAACCCCACATGTCATGTAAAGCCCAACGGAGAAATTAAAATTAGATAATAAATAATCAACTCACACACACAAGATTATAACAATACCAAAATAAAGTCTTTAGGCAAGCAGACTTAGGTTTTCCTCTGCATGGAGGGTCAAAGCGAGAGAGCGCGGCGAATAGTTTCTGCAAATCACAAAATAAATCGAGAACAAAATTCTACAATGTTACTTATCCAAACAAATATAAAATCACATCACCACATTTTAATATTGAAAAACAAGATCCATACAACAAATAACAACTCACAAAACATGAGGGTTGTCCAAGACAATGGAGATGTCGGAGACGGAAGCACTTTGGTGGCGATCCGAGGTGGAACCGGCGGCGGAGCGATAACGAAGATGGTTGGATTTGATGGTGGGAAGCGGAATCGAAACGGAAATTAGTAGATTTGGCTATATGGAGGCGGATCTGGGCAACGGGAGGGTGGATCTGGCGATGTGGAGCGGATCTGGGCTATGGGAGGAGGGCTGGGTAGATGGGGGTGGCTGGATCTGAGCTGAACTTCCCAGATCTGGATAGATCTAGTGAGGAAGGGGGTGTAGGGGGCGGTGGTGGCAAAACAAACGGTTGCAGGCAACAGGTTTGTCCTCTAATGGGCTGGGAGAAGGGGTTGCAGTGGCCGTAGAGGGTGGGGAGGCCGACACTGGTGGCTGTTTCGGGAGGGAAGGGGCGGCGGCAACAAATAGGATATGGGGGAGAAGGGGAAAATAGGGTTGTTGTTGGATAGAAACAGGGAGGGGGTACGACTGCTGTTTGGAGAGGTATGGAGGGGCAGTAGAGGGGTTAGACGTGGGGAAAAGGAGGCTAGGGTTAGGTAATTCTTTGGGGAGGAAGATAAGTGTCTAGGAATCGTCACCTAGGGTTCTACGGAGTTGGCACCGTGGGATGATTGCGGGATTCCAGGATTCTCAATCTCCAAAATCTGCAATAGCCTCCAACAACCCGCTAACACTCTATTTATAATAAAGAGAGAATTAGGGCATTCCACCATCGACGACTATAATTGATCGGAGGTGAGGTAACCCGAGCACATCAAAATTAATGCAAAAAAAACAAAGTAATATATGAAATCGTGTCGGAATGACGGGTCTGATGCATCCGTGGAGTCGGATCATCGATCCGGACACACCATATATGATAAGTAATCAATTGGCCCCGAACGGGCCCAAAACTTGTCCTCCGTTGCGGGTCCGCGTCTCCATTCCACATCACTTAGGCTTTGTGACGTAGGACGAATCTATAGGTGGTGGACTTACGATGCTCTAACCCTGAGTACAATACAAGCAAGCACACGAGAGATGAAACTAATATTCGAGGAGGCAAAACCAATATGATATCAGCAGATATCTGTGACACAATCTACGCTTCATCTCCACCCAACCGGTGATGGGGCGAAGAAGATCTTGCACAAAGGTCCTCTCAATGCTATCCTAGTACTTTCTCGCATGACCTAGTAGTCAAAATTTTGCAAACCTGACGCAACGCTTACCGAATAACTCAAGGTGATTTAGATAATATCTTATGCCCACGAGCCAATAGCTAAAGAACTTGGGATTCAACATACATATAACAGTGGGGCAACTCTACAAAACCTATATTTGAGATTATCCTCGAACTGATGATCATCATAGTAGTCACTCTTATCATAATCAAGTTGTGTCAAAGGGTCAACCGGATCGCCATGAGTGATGGGTTGGAGATGAAGATAATAATTATAATAGCATGATGACTTCCCAAAAAAAGCTTTATGGAGTCGAGTATAGACAAATTCAAATTTCTCAAATAGGAGAGGGATAACGATGATACCTAGCCATAAATAAACAAATAGATTCTACTATTGTGTATCAAAATAAAGCTTGAACCTGGGACTCTGATAACAACTAACGTATGAAAAATATACATGTGACAAGCACGTGATGTCTTACCATATATGCAATGCAAACAATCACAAACAGATGCAATGGATCAACGACCAACCCTAAAAGAAAGCTATGAGTACAAGAATGCAGCCAAACATACAGTCCAATGAACAGGGTGCTTACGAGATAAACCATAATGTGACGCAAATGCGAATGATTCGATCATGCAAATGCTCCGACACGCAATTAATTAAATAACAAAACATAAAACTCGTGCAATGGGTCACAATTAATTGCAATTATTTATATCAAAAAAACATGTAATAATAGCTAATGAATTAGAAGCGTGTATGAATTAAATAACATTGGAAATAGGTAATACACATCTAATTAGAAGAAGATATAGTCAACATCAATTAAGAAAAACATGACTAGAAATATAATGGTGTATCCATACAAATGTAGATAAATTTGAAAATAAATACAGAACTCACCTAGTAGAGGGTCATCAACATTGGAATGGAGATTCGGTGGTTATAGATGTAGTGGGGGCCTATATAAAAAGGAGAAGATCGTTGTAAGTTGTTGACTAGGACTGGTGGGGGATGTTTAGGGGCAGATTCAGTAGGATAAGGATTGTGGGGCTCAACCATAGATGTATGGAGGGCTGGGGAATCGGGTGAAGAGTTGTAGAGGTGGCTAGAAGTATGAGGGGTGGCTGGATGCTGGGCCAGCAGCGACGGGATGTTGGATCGATGGGAGGGTTGTGGAGGTGTAGGCAGGGCTGTCAGAGGTCAAAGAGAGCTGTGAAGGTGGAAGGGAGGCCAAAGGTGGAAGTGGGCGTTGGATGACAAATGGAGGTTTTTTCATTGAGAAATAGGCGGTTGGAGGTCTTCTTGATGAGGGGATCAGCGGATGGAGGTCAGGGAAGGCACCTCAAAGAGGAGAGAGGTAGCATATGGGGGCGTCGGCACTCCCGGAAGTAAGACCCGGAGGCTTCGGCACCGCGCGAGATGATCAGTGTCGCACTGAGCAGAGGATCGAGTAGCTCCTGTAATGGAATCTCTAAACTCTCGATGCCCTCCTCCTAATGCTTGACATCACATGTATATGGGGGCAGGGATTAGGGTAAATGAATCCAACACTCAACTCGTGTAATCGAATTATTTACCCTAACTTTCAAAATATAGGTTAGAACAATACAAAAAATACATAAAAATATAAAAAATCGTGATGAATGCGGTGGCGGTCTCTGATCGTCATCCGATATCCAAGAAACATAGATCCCGCAAATCTCCTAAATAAGGCGCACTCCATCGAGTTGCTTATAAACAAAACAAGGCAATTATAAAGTGAACTCCAACTTTAGGAAGGATTTACAGATCTACCCAAAACACAAAGAAATGCTTAATTGCAAAAAAAATCAATTTCACTGCCAGGCAGGGAAATTCCACTACCTAGTGTAGATTGCTTATTATTACCATGAGTTTGTAATGCTTGAAAATTTAACACACTAAGGAAAAGATATATAGCTATAACTGTCCAAATTTGCTTCCATATACTTCTTCAAAACTTATTACTTCAATAAAAATCATAATGCCTAAAGAATGAGCTATCTCTAAAGTAAACACAAAAGTTTCCGGGGTGATACAAACTAAAGGTGAAGATTATAAGCAAGTTTAGAATCTGTTCAACTAAAAATAAATGAGAAGTCAAAAAAAAAACTAACCAACTTACCAGAGTCAAAAATTCATCCCAAGAATGTATTGTCAAATCAAAAGTTTCAACAGCTTTTCTTTCATCGGGAGTGACATTCCCAAAACTCACAATCTCTGTACACGATTGAAATTTGAATTTAGCATCTCGTATTATGTGAATATACTTCGGAAGTACAAGAAACGATTACTACTTACTTTTCAAGAATTTTGTTGAACTAGGAAGCGTTTTAAGCAACTGTGATTGTTAAGATGAAGTTATCAATAAGAATAAAAAGAATGATCACATAATTTTTGCAGAAACTAACGTAATTAAATCAAGTTGTTCTAATCACTTTCAAGGGACGGACTTAATTGAGAAAATAAAGATGTGAAATTTAACAAAACGGATACTATATAGTAACCATAGGCTAGAACGAATGGAAACTTTACCTAATGTGGCAGCCAATCAGACAATGCTACATTTTGATAGCGGTGAAATATGCAAATAACAAACATTTTTAGGTGTTACATATAGAAAACTTAGTGACGTAGGGCAACGTTCTTAGGAACTATGGCTAGATGCAGACGTAATTTCCAATGAATCCAAACTTGCAATTAGATATTTTTTAAAACAATATGATTTGATTTTCCACAAAATAAAAATTTTAAATGAAGATAACAAGGAATGATGTATAAACGCAAGAGCACACGAAAGGAAATGACGAAATAAATAGAAAACAGCAAAGTCTCAAAGCTTTGGAAACAAGGATTACAAACTAATATTTTTAGAATATGAAATTACAACAATTCAACGAGTAGAAGTAAAAATAAACTTTGAACTCACACAATGTGTTAGGTGGGCGGCAGCGAGCGGCAGTACGTCGGCGAGAGAGAGGGGCGGCGACGTGATGCGAACAGCAGACGGGAGAAACAAGCGATGAATTAGGGCAATCGTTGGGTCAGTTCTTCCCAAACCAAACTTCCAATTTCAAATAAAACCAAGCATACCACATAAGTTCACATATCTCCCTTATATAGGGGGAGGCCAAATAGGCCGATCGGTCGTACAACATAAATAGACACTACGAAATAAAAACACAAACGATAAACAGATACTAAGCCCGCCAAGTGCTGCTTGGGCTCATGCCGCCTCTGTCCCTAGCGCGTACCTAGTATAAACGCGCGCGAAGAGCCTTCCTTCAAACGGATCTGCCCCGTTCGAATCAACTACCCCGGGGTTCTCAACGGCCTTGTCCTCAAGGTCAAAATCTGGAAACTGGGCTTTCACTTCTTCCGCCAAGGTCCATGTCGCCTAGTCCTTTGTTTGCCCCTTCCACTAAATGAGAACCTGCCTCACGGGTTGGCCTTGAACATCCTCAGTGTGGTTGCCCAACACCGCCTCGGGCTCGTAACGCGGGATGGCCTCACTACTCAGGTCCTTGGGCAGGGAGGCTTGGAGGGGTTAGTTTCCCAACGCCCGTTTCAATTGTGACACATGAAATACCGGATGGATTCGACTGTCGGGTGGGAGTTGCAAGTGGTATGCTACCTCGCCTATCTTTTCCACAACCAGAAAGGGGCCAAAATACCACACTGAGAACTTGGGGTGGAGGCGTCCAGTCAAGGAACTTTGGCGGTGCGGCTGCGACTTGACGAACACAAGTTCGCCCGGTGAAATGAGAACCTCGCGACGGTGTCGGTCACGAACTGCTGCACTGTCCTCATCATGCCTCGCTAGTACAGGGTGGCCGCCAACTGGCGGTAGGTCAGGTAGGCCCCTGAGTGCCCCGTTGTCGGTGTGGAATGAAACTCCTCCAATAGGCGCAATATCCAGTGATGACGCTGCGAGGACCAGGCGGTCGCGAAAGTAGAGTCTATCGCCCACTAGTCGGAATGGAGGGTGCGCATCCGGCGCGTCTCGTAGCTCGTCAATCATGTGGCAGTAACTGGGATCCGCCCATACCCCCACTTGGAGGACCGCCGCTAGCAAAGAGAGATCGTCGCCAAGGTGCCACCATGCTCGCCACAGGACAAGGCATCCGAGGCCGAGTTTGTGCGTTCGGTCTTGTACTCAATCGAAAATTGGTAGCCCAAGAGCTTGGCTATCCAGAGTTGTTGGGCCGGTGTTGAGACCTTCTGACACCATAGATGCTTCAAGCTGTGGTGATCGGTTCTGACGGTGAAGGGAGGACCCAGCTGATATGGGCGCCAATGCTGAACTGCTAACACCAATGCACGTAGCTCGTTGTCGTAGGCTGAAGCCACCTTCCGTCGGTCGGTGAAGGCCTTGTTGTAGTAGGTAATAGGGCGTCCCTCCTGCATGAGGACGACGCCGACCCCCTTCACGGAGGCGTCACACTCCACGACAAACGGCTGGGAAAGATCGGGCATGCTCAGGACCGGTGCCACCACGAAAGCGCGTTGCAAGCTGTAGAAGGCCTCTTGGGCAGTTGCATCCCACAGGAAGGGCACCTCCTTCTTCAGGAGGTCTGTCAGTGGTCGTGCCAAAGCCCTGTAGCCGCGGATGAAGCGGTGGTAGTAGTCGGTGAGTCCCAGGAATCCTCGCACAGCCTGATGGATAGCCGGCGTCGGCCAATGCAGGACAGCATCGATCTTTTGCGGGTCCATGGCGAGCCCGTCGGTAGAGATAATATGTCCCAGGTACTCGACCTGAAACTGGCCAAAAGTACACTTCTTCTGATGAGTCATGAGCTGGTGGGCGACAAGGAGGCGGAGGATGGCGGCGAGATGGACCAGGTGGAGCTGCCAAGAAGAACTGTAAACAAAAATGACGTCAAAGAAAACCAGGGCGAACTTACGCAAGTATGTTTGGAAGACGTCATTCATGGTGGACTGGAAGGTGGTCGGGGCGTTTGTCGGGTCGAACGGCATGACGAGGAACTCGTAGTGGTCATCATGTGTCCGGAAGGCCGTCTTTGGCACATCCTATGCTCGCACACGAATCTGGTGGTAGCACGAGCGTAAGTCCAACTTGGAGAAATAGCGAGCACCTCGCAGTTCATCCAGCAGCTCCGGCATGATGGGGATAGGGTACTTATCCGGCACGGTGAGCTTGTTCAGCTCTCTGTAGTTGATGCAAAACTGTCAACTGTCATCCTTCTTCCACACCAGCAGCACCAGACTGAAGAAGGGGCTGACACTCGGCTGGATGATGTCTGCACTGAGCATCTCGGCCACCATTGCCTCCATGGCGTTCTTCTGGTCATGGCCGTATCGAAAAGGGCGGACAGAGACTGCCGCCACGCTGGGTTGCAGGGTGATGCTGTGGTCGGACGCACGCGGTGGAGGCAGCCCGTACGGTACGGTGAAAATTGTCGTATGGTCATCGAGGAGTCGTTGTACGTCCGGATGTACAGGTGGCGGTGTCAGGTCAGATCCTAGCTCCACGTGCCACAAGAGAACGTTGAAATCCAGGTCGATCGTGTGAAGGATGGATTGGAGGCCGGTCAAGGAACGAGCCAGGGAGGAATCGCCCTGAAGATGATGAGTCACGCCCGCTGCCTCAAAGTCAATCGTGAGTCGTCCCCAATTGTGTTTGCAATCTCCAAGTGTGTTCAACCAGGACACGCCCAATATCGCTTCCAACCCACCAAGACTGAAGACATAGAAATCTACAGAGCCCGAGTACATGCTGATGGAAAATGGTAGGTCGACGCATCTGCCGGTCGTGCGACTACGATGGCCGTCTCCGAGGGAGACGTGGAAGCCTGGTGTTGGAGTCACCGGAAGGTGGAGCGCCGCTACAAGGTCCTGGGAGATGAAATTGTGACTAGCATTGCTATCGATCATAAGGACCACTGTCGTCCGGTGCAAGGTGGCCGCCAACTTCATGGTGCATGGGTTGGTAAGGCCGCGCACCGAGTAGCAAGAAACCTCCAATCACTGGAAGGTGGCGCCCGACTCAGCTGAGGTGGGCCCCTCATCATCGAGCTCGAGGGCCTCAAAATTGGTCATCACAATCTCCTCTTCTTCAGCCCCCAAAAGCATCTGGATGTCCCTGTTGGGGCATTCGTGGGTCGGCGAGTACGGGCCCTTGCAGCAAAAACAGAGGCCTTTGGCACGAAGGTCCAGGTATTCCTGATGAGAGATCTGATGGGGGTCGAACCTGTGGAGGTGGCCGCTGCAACTGCAATGGAGGGCGACCTGACAATATATCTGGGGTTGCCCGACCCAATGAAGGCAGCAGCCGGGGAGCAGCATGGCGAGAGGAGACCGGACTAGGAGGAGTGACCCGGGCGGAGGGGGCGGCGGCGACGGCGACGGTGGCAAAGTCGGCCTCCACAAAACGTGCTTGCTCCATTGCGCGAGACAAGGTGGTGGGGTCATGGACCCGAAGGCGGTAGCGGATGTGCGGCCGCAACCTGTCGAGAAACGTGCCCAAGTAGTGGTCGGGCGAGAGGTCGGGCACGTGCATGGCCACCTCGATGAAGTCGTTGAGGAAAGCGTTGACGGAGTCTGCTTGGAGGACGTTGCTCAGATGCTCAAAAGGGTTGTCGGCGTGGCGGTTGTCGTAGGGGCAGATCAACTCATCTTTGAGGAGCGGCCAGGACAAGGATGGCGACGATTGGCGGGGCAACGGACCCAATGAAGGGCCGATCCCTCCATGTAAATCGTGGCAAGGGGAACCATTTGAGCCGCGGGTGCTCCCTGGATGTCGAAGTAGTGCTCGGCCCGTGCGAGCCAACCTAGTGGATCGATCCCGTCGAAAACCGGCAGTTCAAGGCGGCGGAGAGCGCCGGCGGCAAGCTCGGGCAGAGGAGGAACGGCGGCCGGAAGATCTCTGGGGCTGCTGGCCAACGTCGTGGTGGCTAACGGCGGGGTCGGTGGGGCAGTCGGAGATGGGGGACGGGCCGCAAGGAGTGTGTGGATGTCGTGGACGGCAAATTAAAGGTCAGACAGGGCCGTATCGACCCGGTCGAGGCGGTCGGAAAGCGTTGTCGTGGCAGCGGCCGGATCGGAGCCACGTGCCATGTTGCGGGTGAGTGGCATGCGTCGGGGCTACAGAGGGAAAGAGTCGAGATGTCGAGCGGGGGCGAGATCTGTAGGAGATGGACGCCGAACTGCCCAAAAACTACGACTGGCGCTATTCCGGGCGAATTCAGCGGAAGAAATCCCCACGCGGAACAGAAGGGTGGGAGGTGCGAGTCGGCGGAGAGGAGGAGGCGCGACGCAGTCTATATGCGGCGCTCGAAGGAGGTCGGACCAATTGTTAGGTGGGAGGCAGCAAGCGGAGGTACGTCGGCGAGAGAGAGGGGCGGCGGCATGATGTGAACAGCGGACGGAAGAAACAAGCGATGAATTAGAGCAACCGCTGGGTCGGTTCTACCCAAACCAAAACTTCCAATTTCAAATAAAACCAAGCATACCACATAAGTCCACATATCCCCTTATATAGGGGGAGACCAAATAGGCCGATCAGCCGGACAACATAAATAGAAGCTATGAAATAAAAACACAAACGATAAACAAATACTAGGCCCGTCAAGTGTTGCTCAGGCTCATGCCGCTCCCGTCCATCGTGCGCGCCTAGTATAGACAGGTGCGAAGCGCCTTCCTTCGACCGGATCCGCCCCGTTCGTATCACAGTGCACAAAGGGAAGGGCTGGAGATGTATTTGGAGAGCTATGGGGAAGCCGAAATTGCAATCCGGGACTGATTTTGGATCTTCAGACGAAGGCCCAACTGCTCGACAGCAATAATGATTGCTGGACTTTGATGTCAGGTGTCAGGAAGTTGGATGGGAGGGGCTGGAATCAGCACACAGTTGCTGGACAGTTCCTGGCGGCCGGAAGAGTGGGGGAGTTGCAGGTGCGGGCTGGTTACTGAGATGCAGGCAGCAGGTTATAGTAGAACTAGGGATCGGATAATGATTTGGGGTGGCTGGAGGAGCAGTCCCAGCGGCCGGTTGGGAGTTTTGGAGTTGTGGGTGCTGAGGGGTGAAGGCTTGGATGGCTGTATTGCCTTCCAGGACTTGGCCAAGGGGTGGTTTGGTCGGTTGGGAGTGGACGTCAAAAGGGGGCTCAGTTTTGAGGGGGAAATGTGGGTCCACGTGGGGCTGTAGAGAAAGGAGGAAGGTTGTAATGGTAGTAGTGGGGAGTGGAGGGAGTGGAGAGAATTTAGGAAAGAGTCCTAAATTTCAATACGTGTGGAGGAAGTGAGATAGTGGGAGCAGTGGAGGGAGGTTAGGGGGGTTGTGGAGAATGTGGCTGACCAGAGGATGACCGGAGTGGGCCGAAGGTGTCCGTAGGTGGTGGTGGTGTCCGGAGAAATTTTCCATTGATCTCCGGAGAACCAAAATTATATGTAATGTAAGAGGGAATGAGTGGGGATCACCGGAGGCAGCCAGAGGTGAATTTCCGGTGATCACCAGAGGGGAGAAAATGGGATATAGGATAGGAAAAAGAAGCGTTTTGATGGAGGGTATGGGGGCTGTTGTGGAAGTTGCCGGTTGATCTTGGGGTGATTGAAAAAAGGGTTGTCAGCAGGGGAAAATGGGGGCGTGAAGGGGATGTTGGTCTGGATGTGGGTGGGGGGTCGGCAGTGGGATGGGGAGGGAGAAAGGAGGAGGCGGCTGTTTGGAGAGGGGTAGGAATGTGTTGTGGGGAAGGGAAAATAGTGGCCGGCTGCTATGGGGGTGGTGTTGGACGGAGGGAATGGGTTTGGCGGTGGGATGGAGGGGATAAATGGGCTCACGACAAGGAGGGATAAGAGAGGGACCAAGGCTTCATGCCCCGGCTCGGCTTCGGCACCGAAATGATTAAAGATAAGCTTCTTCGCTCAAATCTTCAATACCCATAAATGAGAGCCCTCACCCTCAATATATAGACACTAAGAGGGGCAATGAACGGTCATGATTTGTCAATTGTTGTGATACTCAAAATAAATAAAAATACAACTCAAAATAAAAAACATAAAGAACATTAATGCTAAGATCGGTGATCCGCTCATGATGAGCGGTCCCGATTGTCACTGTGTCCGAGGTCGGGGTGAGTAAACCCGAACGGGTCAAGCGGGATGCTCCCTATCACTTAGATTAATATCAGAAAGAAAGAAGAAGTTACAACGGAGTAATCATGAATAAATTAAAATATAGCATAAGCAAGCTTGTGGCGATGTTCACTTCAAAAGCTAGATCAATTAAAGAATTAGTGTGAAAACATTTATAAACAGAAATAAATAAGTTCATAAACTTACAAACTTCAAACATTTATAAGAGGGCAACCCGGTGCACAAAGCATCCCAACACAGCGAGGGTCTGGAGAAGGGTCCCACCACAAGGGTGTAATGTAGGCAAACCTTACCCTGCATTTTTGCAAGAGGCTACTTCGAGGACTCGAACCCGTGACCTCAAGGTCACATGGCAACAACTCAACCGGCACGCCCAGGCTCCCGTTCGGAACTTCAAACAATTATATTCAAAATTATAGATTTTAAATTTTTATGGTATGTAGCCTGTATTCATATAGTGTGGCATGATACCTCCCCAATCTTTTTTTCTTCCACAAATGCAATCTCAACCTCCGCATGCAATAGAATAAATTCTACTGCATCAGCACCTACAACAGTCAAAAGAACAACCGAGTGAACAGATTCAGAATGAACTAGAACAACTATTACATTAGTAGAAAAAAATATGTACTAGTATTTCAAAAGTTACAAAGTTCAGAGCTTTAGGGTTCATTTTATCGCAGCATTTTTGATCCGGTGAGTTTGGACAAAAATAGTACAGCCATAAAACATCTGCTTGGCACGGCAACGATTGCGAACCCCGCAACACAAAAACCTCATTTTGAACTTATAAGCAAAAGAGGTTCCAAGGGTGAGGTTGGGCGTTCACAAACAACAGTTCATGACTACTGCGTTCATGAACACCCCCACAGCGCCAAACAAACCCTTAAACTAAACATAAAAATATAAATGGCATCGACCATATTAGAGGAGACGTCCACCATTTCAACATGAATTTGATCATTCATATGTGAATATGTGATTAATGTCAATGTAAACAATTCCTGAAAGATAACAGAAACTGCATACCAAGGGTGTCATATAAAGGAACACAATATATCCCATGAGCGTTGCAAGCCTGCGGAGTTCATAACAAGGTTATAAGAAAATCAAATTGTAAAATCAAAGAAATGCATAATAATTCTTCTATGCATGGATCATACAGATGACTTGAAGCAAACTAGTCAAGTAGTCATGCTGCTGAAATATAAATTGAATTAATAAAAATTCAGTAATAAATATATTAACAAGTTTAACAATGAACAAAACATAGGAGAAAAAGTAGTTGAATGAACAACAATAGATATGCAGTATGGTAAGCAAGATACCTCCATACTTATGACCCACTCAGGAGAATTGGCACCATATATGCCACAACGACCTCCCTGAAAGAAAAGAAAAAATATTTTAAATTCACTTTTAGTTTGAGAGTTTGCAACCCGAGATTTACTTCTATAAAAACATTACATCAGGGAGAACATGTAAGAAAGAAATGCTATTCAGGAGAAAATTAGATCTTGTAAAATTCTATTTGAAACCAAAAGAGAAGAGAATTTGAAGGAAAATAGAAAAAAAAACGATGTAAGAAGATAACAAAATAACCCCTCATTAGGACAGTTTAAATATGATCAAGAATAAAAAAGCAGCAATCTTTATTTTCAAAGGACACAAGAAAGGAAAAAATTCACCTTGCTAACTCCACAACTTCGAAGAGATGTCCCAACTTTGAGCACAATGTCATAAACTTGTTTATAGGTTAACCAAACATATTCACCGGCCTGCATGACAATGCAAGTTTATCCCCTTACTATCATAAATTGGTAGCCCACAGAGCAAAAACAAGTAAAGATCTTGCTAGAAGTGCCTCTCAATGTAGCTCCCATAACAAGAATATAAGAAGGGCAAACCTTCCCATCCACAATCTCCCGGCGCCCAAGCATTCGATTCTCAGGGTTTCTCTCCACAGACATGCTGCACCATAGTGAAACATAATCGTTGAACTAAGCCGAATATTCAATGAAAATAACTTGTTAAAAAATCTAGCTCGACTCTCAAGAATTTCAAAATCAGAAAGCACTTTTTGACAGTTATATATTATAAGGAAAATGCCCTTTTTTCATTAAAATATTGTTTCTCCGGATTTCTCTCCATCGAAATGCGACTCCACAGAATAAATGATCATTAACCTTAACCAAATCTCCTAATAAAAGAATAAGAGACCCTCACAATAAGCAATGAACTTCAGAGATTAATCAAAAGAATGTTTTGCTACTGTATATATTACAAGAAAAGAATGCTTATTTTTTATTAAGCATTTGATTCTCAGGATTTCTTTCCATATACAACCTGTACCTATACTCTCCAGAAATTAATCAAAAAAAGCTCTTTTTATAGTATGAATTACAAGAAAATAAGGTAAATTAATTTATTAAGTATTTGGTTCTCAAAAGTTCTCCCCATAGACATGATGCACTTGAACCCTTCAGAAATTAATCAAAAATGAAAGCTCTTTTCAACCGTATATATTACAGAAAATGAAAGCTCATTTCTTTATTAAGTATTTGGTTCTCAGAATCTCTCCATAGAAATGCAAGCCCGATACTCCTAAGAAAATAATCAAAAAATGCTCGTTACTACAGTATATAATAATAAAGGAATGGTTTCTTCATCAAGTTCTCAATTCTGGCTCTAGAGTTCTCTCCATAGGCATGCTAGACCACAGAATTAATAACCATTAATCATAGCCAGATACGGAATCAATCTATTGTTTGATTCTAACATGAAGCTATGCTCACAAAAAATTAATCAAATATATGTTTTCCTCTAGAATACAGATTACAAGAAAAGAAAGTTTTTTATTTATGAAGCATTTGGGATTTCTCTTCACAGATACGTTACACCATGGCATGACGAATAATCACTAACCTTAGCAAAATCTTTTATCAAAATAGTGAGCTGATCTATCAAATAATTCTAACCTTAGGAATCTCTGATTCATTATTAAGCATTTTGTTCTCAGAATTCCACTCCACAGTCATGCAACACCACGGCATGAAAAACCATTATCATGACCAAAACTTTTATCAAAAGGAAATAGATATTCTTCCACATATCTCAGCTCTTCTGAAATCAATCAAACAATGTTGCTTTCCACCTTAAATGGTGAGTTCAAAAGTCAATATGTTTCATTTGGTTGTTTGCAAACAAAAACATGATTTATATGATTGTTTTAGCGTTTAGGCTCAGGTCCGTTTTGGAGAAAATGGTATTTTTAGTATTACGGGTGTTTGCGGGCGCTGTTTTAGAAAGCTCGGTTTTTAAATAAAGGAGCGCGTAGGTCAAAAATGAAACGCAACTCCAAGCTCCTTATCAAGTGTCTCTGATTCTCACGTCTGGGCATCGCCGCAAATGTACGTTTCGTCGTCCCGCATCTCACACGGGTGCTTCTCACCGCAGAGGAAGAGAGAGCGTAGAAGGAAAAGGGTCCAGCGTTTTCGGTCTCTTTCATCTCCGAACAACCCCCTTCCTTTCGCTCGCTTTGTTGCCCATTTCAGAAAGGTAGAACTTCGTCTCTAAAGTCCCGAGTTTCTAGCGATTATATCTCTGTTTTCTTCATCACGCTAATACCTTACCTTCATTTAACTATTTTTCTCTTGTAGGAATCCTCCAGTTTTGGTATCTTCTTTGCTCTCAATTCCTCCATTATTTTTGTTTCAGGTTTAGTTTTTGCCTCCTGCCTAATTTTACTTTGTTGTTTGCTCTGTTTATTTTTTGCTTAATGAAGAGAAAATAAATCCCCTCTTAATTAAATTCTAACATTAATTGGGCGTAAACTTTAGATTGGAAAGAGTTTTTTAATCTTTTTTGTTCCAAGTTACTGTCGCTGTTCATATTCATGAAGATTCAAATCTCACATTGGAATTTGGAAGTTATAATCATGGAGGTTTTCTAAAATTTGAGTACTGAACATCTCCACTTCCATGTAATTTACATTTATACAGATATGATGCAATTAAAAAGAACCATGGTAGTAGTTCAGATAAGAAAACCTAAGTGAAATTGATCAATTCATCGTTTCATCCACATAAAGTAAGGTGAAAATGACATGTAAGATAAGAGTCTTTTGATACATCTATAAGAATTATATCATGCCTATGCAAAATAACTTTTAGGTTTGGCAATAATTATATCTCTAGACTTGATATTTTTAGGTTTCACGCATTCAACAGCCACCAAAACTTCATTTTTAGCAAACAATTTATTTGCACTGTTTTTCAAACAGTTCTGTAAACGAAGTTTTACACAAACAGTGTTTTTACGCAAACTCCATTTTCCAAAGACAACTCCTTTTTCAAACTTCATTTCTAACAGCTTCATTTCCATCCAATAGCAACAGCCCAAACAAACAAAGCCTTAATAAATGATGATTTCGCCCACTCATTTGGAGTGTGTTAATAAAATCATTTTGAGGGGATTTACAGATATTTTTAGAATTCAAAACCAATATTGATGTCTAATCACATCCAACCAAATTGTGGAATCCAACAAATTCAGCTCTTCCAAATTCATAACAACAGTTCTCATTAATTTTTCTTCAAATCATTGGACCCATAAAATAAAATCATATTACTCCCCAAGAAATTCAAGTGATCCAGGATAATCAAGATAGTCATGAATAATCATTAACCTCAGCGATATCTTAAAATAATCAGCGATTTCTTCCATCTTTCTCAGCTCTTCAGGAATTATTCAACATACTAACCTTTTCTTAACCAAATACTAGTTCAAATTAAACGAGATAAACTCCATAACATAAAACAACAAAGATATTTCCTTTCATTGGGGGGTAAACAAAAAACGTTGGAACTAAGGAGAAAAACAAAACCTGGCCCCCGAAGCTAATTCACATTTTTTTTCCTTTGAAGAACTCACCGGAAAATGTCCCAGCAGTTCTCCATGCCAGGGACCGGCGGAGGGAACCCATCCTTCGCAAAGACGCTCCTGTACGCCGGCCCGATGGATGGCGCCTCGCCATTTTCCTCCCTCCCCTTTTCCACTTCCACCAAAAACTTCATCTCTCTCTCTCTCTCTCTCTCTCTCTCTCTCTCTCTCTCTCTCTCTCTCCCCCTTTCAGGCCCTCTCGCTGATGTAGTTCAGAATTCAAAATCACAGCAATTTCCCGCTGATGGTGGACGGCAATCACCAAGTTCGCCGGAAGCCGACGCTAGTTTATCTTTCCCTCGCTCGCTCGCTCTCTCTCTCTCTCGTTGGTCCGACGGGGATATATTGACGACGGTTGCAGTGCCCAATTGTAAAGCGGATCCGAATGAGATATCGGATCCGAAGATACCGACGTGCTAGACTTGACCGGTAGCCTGGTACTGTGATCAGCAACCGTTATTTGCTAGTTGGACCCCAAAATCTGCTAATTTTTCGTCATTTTCAAAATACGTCTTGTACATACAATTTCACGAAAATTGTTCAACACGAAAGTTGTAGATCTCGACGAGATCTACAACTTTTGTGTTGAACACGTTTCCTGAAATTGCATGTACAAGACGTATTTCTGAAAGGCGTAAAATCTAAGATTATTTCCAAAGTACGCCTTGTACCTGCATTTTTAGGAAAAGTGCTCAACACGAAAGTTGTAGATCTCGACGAAATCTACAACTTTCGTGTTGAGAACTTTTCCTAAAATTGTATGTACAAGACGTATTTCGAAAAGGCGCGAAAAATAATGAGATTTTGGGGTGTCACTAACAAATAGCGGGTTTGCGGTTAACAATCACCAAAAATTGGCAAAAAAAAGTAGATGTCAGTCCTAAATTTGAGCAAATTCTTGATAACCCCTTTACTTTTTAATAAATCTGAATAACCCCATAATCTTTAAAAATAGATGTATAATCTTTCTTATATTTACTTGTTAGAAGTTAAGGAGATTATTCATTTACTTCAAAAAGTTAGGGGGTTTCAACAATTCGATTTAACTTTCATTCAAATACCGTTAAATATGAGCAATTTTCTTTCAATAAATGAAGAAAACGCCAATTATAAGGAATTTAAAAAAACACCAATCACAATTCATTTTTGTAGCAACAGTTGGGCAAATTTGAAATAAATCCGACATTGAATTTTTGATCACTGAAGATAACAACATCAATAGATCTACGGATTTGTGATCTCCAACACTCAAAAATCACACTACAAAACTAACATTGAGTATGCGTAATACATTCAAAAGTTGGTATTAAAAAAACAAAAAAAAATAGATCATATTTGATTACCCAGATCTGATCGAATAACATCAAAAAAGTTACAATCTATGTTTTTTTCTCAAAAAAATCAGATCATTTAGTGTTAGAATCATCTGGAAAATCATTGTCCATTCTCATTTCTAGCAATGTATCACAATGCGATGATGATTCTTGAGTTGAAAATGATTTATTATAATACAGTTTCTCTTATATAAGCAGTAGACGAAGCTTTATGAGTGTTTTTCATCGGAAAATTAAATCATATAATTGAATTCCTGCATAACAAAAGTAATTAAAAAATTATCTCATATTAATAATATATAAACGATATTTGAATAGAAGTTAAATCGAATTGTTGAACCCCCCCCCCCCCCCCCTCCTAAGTTTTAGAAATATGTGAATAATCTTTTATAACTTCCAACAAGTAAAGATAATGGAGGTTATACATCTATTTCTAAATATTAGGAAGGTTATTCAGATTTACTAAAAAGTAAAGGGAGGTTAATAGGTTATCAAGAATTTGCCCCCTAAATTTTCATTATGAATTGAAATTGGTCCTTGTTGCGGCCAAGCTCGGTATTCCGGTCGATTCGTAATAACTTGGACCGCCTTAGCTCGCGGAGCGGTCGAGCGCGCACACAGTCAGTTGAAAAAAGAGAAATGTACATCATGAGTTTTAACGTGAAAAACCCTTCAACCGGGTGAAAAACCACGTGATCGGTTCTGTGTCAGTCAAAATCCACTAAGTTGTTGGAGGTTACAAAATGTTAGGAGAATCAAGGGCGACAGACCGCTCCTTGTTACAAAAGTGGAGGTGAGAGGGAGACTTGCTCTTCCCACGGGCAACAGGCTGCGTCGTGGAGAGGGCTTGAACGTTAGAATCCACGTGAGTCTTCGAAGCTTGGAAGCTGGCGCGGCGTTCCACGAAAGGATGTCTTGTAAGTCTTCTTCTTCTTCAGGTTTGGGGACTTAGTCATTTTCACCTCGGCGGAGCTTCGCGGTGGCTGGAAAATTCTCTACGGCAGGAAACGGGCAGAGCTCTGGCGCAAGGAAGAAGAAGCTGCGGAGGAAAAAAGGTGAGAAATGAAGAGCCCCTGGGGTCCTTTTATAGGCTCCAGGGGGAGATCATGGTGGGCCCTGCCACTAACGTAGTGGGTTAGTGGGTGATTTCCCCTTGATCGGACGGCCGTAGTAGCGCGCCATGATCGGATGGTGGAGGTTCGGGCGGCGAGACACCGGTTGGCGGTGGTTAGCGGGAGCGGCCGGCCGGTGGCGGTCGACAGGTGGAGGTGGCCGGCGGTGGCCGGCCGGCGGCGGTCGGTTGTGGCGGCGGCGGCGTTCTCTCTCCCCTCTTTCCCCTTTTTGTGGATCTCATTTTTGGTGGGAGAGAAAGAGAGGGAAATTGGATGGAGGAGATAAAAGATGAGAGAAAGTGGGTCCTCCACTTCTCCCATCATGAAGGGAATCATGGGGTTGACTAGTCAACCCCATGATTTCATTTTGGGGATTGCTATGTGCACCCCTAAAGCTATAAAATGAATTCAATCTCTATCAGTCCTAAACTTTTCATTTTGTTTTAAATTGGTCTTTATTAACTTCTTCATTAATTTTTGGATGAAAAAACTGAAGCGTCAATTTTTTATACTTTGTCATTATTAATCCCCTTTTTGCTTTGAAATAACTACAACACCCCCTTCCCGTTCCCAAATATACCCTACGTTGGCATGTGCTCAAAGACAACATGTTGTCGACTGCTTATATAGATATCACGATTATGCTCAAAGAGCAACTTTAATTTAAATGTGTACTATTTTTTTCCTTATGACAGGTTTGTTGGAGCGCATTGATAAATCAAAGGCTTTTTGAGAATTTTGAAACTTATTTTGAAAAGAACTTGATGGGGTTCCCCTGAGCCAGTTCAACCAAGCCCCTAGAACCGCACGCGACCACCAGAACCTCAGGCGAGTCAGCACGTGCCGACTTGACCCTGTCTCACCATGCGCATCCGTGCGGGCACCGGGACGTGTGCGGCCTTAGTAGTTTTTCACCCAGTTGACGGGTTTTCCACATTAAAAACATTTTCCAACTTTTTACTTACTTTGATTTCTAAGGCGGTTCAATTCAGTCTGGTCTACCGGAACCTTGAGCGATTTGTAATAGTTTGTCGCCGTTGTGGGAAAGCAGCTCTCACCATTCCTAGAAGACCGAGAAAACAGTATTGTACAACCCCATATTCGCAGAGTAGGGTCCCCCCGGCAGGCGCAAGGCTTGTTGTGCAGTTTTAAGCTTTTTTGAGGGTTTTGCACTCTTGGAGGTCAATTTAGTGTGAATCTGTGTTTTATACTAGTAGGGGGATAAAATATTTTTCTCCCTTCGGCCCCCTCGCGGGGTCACCCAGCCTCGAGCTCGCCTTGTCGCGCACTCTCCCAGGCCGCCGCCAGCTCGCCAGCTCGTCGTCTCGCCAGCAAGTCGGCTCGCTAGGCCGCCAGCTCGCCCAGGCCGCCGTCGTCTCGCCCATGCTGCCAGCTCGCCAGGACGCCGTCTCGCCAGGACGCCGTCTCGCCAGGCCGTCGTCTCGCCCAGGCCGCCGTCGTCTCGCCAGGCCGCCAGCTCGCCAGGCCGCCGTCTCGCCCAGGTCGTCGCCATCTCGCCTTGCTGCCTACTCGCCTGGCCTCAGCTCGCCATGTCGCTTGCTCGCCCGGCTTGAGGGACTGCCCCTGGTGGACTGCTTTTAGCTGTTTAGAACAGCGGGATTTGGCTGTTGGCAGACCAACCCGGGGCATTTCAGTAATTTTAGGGCAATAGGATTTGATTATTGGCAGGCCATTCCCAGAAAACTATAAATAGACCCTTAGGGGTGGCTTGGAGGATCACTTCTTCATCACTTCAACCTCCTTCCTTTCTTCCTCCAAGGCACCTAGCTCAGCATTGACTAGGGAGGGGGAGATCTCAAAGGTCTTCTGGGTATGAGGTAAGACCTCCACGCTAGAGTCGAGGGTCTGTTCCTAGCTTCTTGAGTCTTTGTCCTGTGACGTTCTCTTGAGTGTAGTAGGTGTGAGGTCACCCCTTTCTTGGGACCCTGAACTCCACGAGAGACCAAGTTTTTGGTTTCAACATTTTGGTGCGGTGAGCGTGGAGAGTGACCAACACAGAAGATCTCGAGAGAGTGTTATGACTAGAGATCAGGGAGGTGGTGATGATCTCGGCGAGCTCCCCAACCCGTCACCCTTCGTAGGGAGGGAAGAGTTCATGACGTCCATCCAAGGCATCATGGAGATGCTGCGAAGTATTGCCCCTCGGGCTGATAGCTCAACCCCCATCTCATAGGGACTGGCTCCCAGGGGTCTCGACGAGCTGACCCAGAGTGGTCTCGGCGAGCTGCCTCCAAGGGGCATATGTGAGATGACCCCAACATGGGGAGAAGGAAGTGCACCAGGAAGAAGGCCTGGGAAGGAGAGGATGGGAGAGGGGGTCGAGCGAGACCTCACCGGCCAGGAGTTGTTCCCCAGCCCGGCGAGTGCTAGCCATTCAAGCGAGCAGGTCACGCGAGTAGAGGTTGCGAGACCACCCCTCAGGGGGTCACCCTTCAGCGAGCTGATCATCTCAGCTCCCATTCCCGAGGAGTTCAAAGAGCTTGACATGGCTTACTATACCAAGAAGGATGACCCCGTCTAGCACCTGCAGTGGTTTGAGGATGTCGTCTCCATCAGGCCGATGAGAGATGCCTTCAAGTGTCGCCTCTTCGCGATCACGTTGAAGGATAAGGCAAGGGACTAGTTCCACCAACTCTCTCCGAGATCGATCTATGGGTTCGATGACTTGAGTCAGATCTTTTAGCTTCGCTTCTCTACCTCCCAGAAGAGGAAGAAGAGTCCAGAGTCCATTTTCCTTATAAGGAAAGGGGCCGAGGAGTCGCTGGCATACTACGTTGACAGGTTCCAAGAGGAGATCCTGGATATACAAGAGATATCGGGGTATGCCCTCCAGATTGCATTCACGGTGGGGTTGCGCGAGGGGTTCTTCAAGATGAGCCAGGGGTTCCAGGGACAGGAGATTCCATAACCAGGGTTGATGTAGTAGGGAGGACCTGCCTAGGGTCCTAGAAGAGCTCTCATATTGGGTGGAGGGAACTTTCATGGTGGCCAAGGGAGGTTCAACTTCCAAAGGCAAACCCCAAGACAGCTCTTACCCCCACCGCAACAAGCCTTGGCGATAGGAGGGGGAAGAGGTAACAGGAGAGATCGCCCATCCCGTCGAAGGAGGGGAGGAGGAACACTACCATACTGTGACTTCCACCAAGTGGAGAGGCATGCCACAGCTACCTGCCCCGAGTTCCTAGAAGTGAGGGGGGCGAGAGGCCCTGCCCAGCAGTAGCCGCCGGTGTAGGTTGAAGAGGTTCCACCCAGAATGGGGGGGATGATATATGTGAGGAAAGGGTTGATGTCGGACCCCGAGGTGGTATAGAAGTGATCCACAGTGGAGTAGGGATCGAAGCAACTCGAAAGGCAAGCCTCTATGTGATGTACCGACGGAGTGTCTCTTCGATATCCCAGACCCCGCCCTAGGAGGAGAAGATCACCTTCTCGGTAAAGGACATGCCAGATCATGAAGATCCATTCTGCGATGCGTTGGTCATCCAAACGACCATCGAGGGCTACACCGTCTCCCGGATCTTGATTGACAATGAGAGTTCTGTCAATGTCATTTTCAAGAAGGCGTTTGACGAGATGAAGGTAGAACCGAGGAGGGTATTGGCCTCGGACGGACCCCTATTCAGATTTTCAGGGGAAAGGAAGGAGGTAGAATGTGGAGTAGGACTCCAAGTAAAATTGGGGGGGGGACTTCAAGGAACTGCCGGTTTGTCATTGTTGACGCCCCAAGCAGCTATAACGTCATCTTCGGAAGGCCCCTCATCAGCGCTTTCTGTTGTGTGCCGTCATCATTCCAACAGTGCCTCAAGTTCAGCTCAGGAGGGATCCAGGTCTGAGTCAAGGGAGACTCCAGGATGGCAAGACAGTGTTATGTCACGGACGTCAACACCATCTCTTGGTTGGCCAAGGCGGAGAAGATCATGGAGAGCTTGAGCAGGATGGAAGTGTCCGACGAGAAGGAAGCGGATGACGGCCATCGTGCCCAGGCCCCATGAAGAAGCCTCGTCTTGGTGGAGTCTTTCCCTCTTTCTTATCTTTTAACAAGCTCTACTCTTGACTGGCTGAGTCAGGGGATCATGTAACCTAAATTTTTCCCCCGTTTGAGGATGTTGGATTTGGTAGAGTTCAAGTGACAAAGAGAAGAAGAGCAATAGCCAGTTACAGTTTCCAAGCATCTCAACTACCAGGAAGAAGGAGAAGCAGCCAAAGTCTTAAATGCAGCCAGAAGTCGAAGCATTATCCTGCACCTTTCCTAAGTGCCTGATAATAAGAATTAATTAATGCATTTTTCTCTATATAAGAATGTTGTATGAACGCTAAGAAAGTAGAATAAAAAAATCTGAATGAATGAATGAAGAAACTTCCCTGAGTTTATCTCCCACGTTTTTCTTTCTACTTGCATTTTTGTTTCCTGTTTTTCATCATGGTATCAGAGCAAGGTTGCTCTTGCTCGATGGCCATCAGTGGGTGGTTGTAGTTGAGTGTAATCTCATTGCATTCATCCAATTCCCATCATCATATGGCGGCACCAAATACTTCCCACATGTTCAGTTTTACCCAAGCCGGTGTTCCCATCTTTGATGGAGAACACTATGAGTTCTGGTCTGTGCACATGCGTCTTGTGCTTCAATCACAAGGCCTGTGGCATCATATTGAGAAGAAGACAGCCGAGACATCCAAAGGGAAGGAGCCAGAAGCTGAAGCCCTGAAAGCAGAGCAAGAAGAAGCAAAGCTAGAAGCAAGAGCTCTTCTCCTACTGCATCAAGGAGTAAGCAAAGACATCTACCCAAGGATCATGGGGGCTACCACACCAAGACGCGCATGGGACATCCTTTATAGTGAGTTTCAAGGCTCCGAGAAGGTAATCTCAATAAAATTGCAGCACCAATGGAAATTGTTTGAGAACATTTCCATGAAAGAAAATGAAACCATAAAAGAATTTGTGTCAAGACTGATGGGCATTGTAAACCAAATTAGGAGTCTAGGGGACAAGTTGAAAGACAAGAAGATTGCCCATAAAATCCTAAGGTGTTTACCTCCCAAATTCAATGCCATTGTTACCACCATTGAAGAAACAAAAGACCTAAGATACCTCTCCATAACTGAGCTGATGGGGTCATTGCAAGCTCATGAGGAAAGACTGAAAAATTCTAGTGGGGAGCTAGAACAAGTTTTTCAAACAAAAATAAAGTTTAATCCAACTGAAAAGAGTTCATCCAGAGCCTCAAATCTGTCCACAAGAGGGAGAGGGAGAGGTAGACAAGGAGAAGTAAGAACAAATGTGCCTAATAATCAGAACCAAATGCATTGTGTTTTATGTAAAAGAAACAATCACACAGCCTTCGACTGCTTTTATAAATGTAAACGGTGTAAAAAGCCAACTCATATGCAAAAGGATTGTTGGTCAAAAGATAAGAAAGAGGAAGCCAAATTCCATGAAACCACTGAAAAGCTACTAATATCTAGAACTAATGATGATCCACATAACACATGGTTCATAGATAGTGGTTGTTCAAACCATATGTCCCCCAATGAAAAAATCTTCACTAATCTTGTTGCTAGTGAGAAAACCCATGTGATTTTAGGAGATGGAAAGAGGTTGGAGATAGAAGGGACATGCACAGTGGCTGTTCTATCCAAAGAAGGGCAAGTCAAACACATAGAAGGTGTACATTTTGTGCCAAAATTATCTCAAAGTTTGCTAAGTGTTGGTCAGCTCATGAGGAGTGGATACACAATTACTTTTGAGGAAGAACGTTGTCACATTATGCACAAAGAATCGAGTGTGTGCATAGCCACTGTCATCATGACCCCCAACAACATGTTCCCTGTGAATCTGAATGAACCCAATGACTGTGCTTTCTCCTGCAACACATCATTGTCCCTATGGCATCACAGATTTGCACATTTGAACATTAAGGACCTGCAGTTGTTAAAGCAAAAGGAGATGGTGGAGGGGCTACCAAGATTGGAAGGAGAACCTACCACCTGTGAAGGGTGTATAATGGGGAAGAGTCACAGGCAATCATTCCCAAAAGCAACAAACTGGAAAGCTAAAGAACCACTGGAGCTGGTCCATGCTGACCTCTGGGGGCCGGCAACAACACCCTCTATTGGAGGAATGAAATATTTCCTATGTCTAACTAATGATTTCTCCAGGTTTTCTTGGATTTATTTTTTGCAGCACAAATCAGAGACCTTCACAAAATTCAGGGAGTTCAAGGCTGCTGCTGAGAAGCAAAATGGCCACAACCTGAAATTTCTAAGATCTGATGG
The DNA here is from genome assembly GCA_039513925.1 of Platanthera zijinensis. NCBI lineage: Eukaryota > Viridiplantae > Streptophyta > Magnoliopsida > Asparagales > Orchidaceae > Platanthera > Platanthera zijinensis. The sequence continues at coordinate 47,339,648 of CM077088.1, read as the reverse complement.
TGGAGGAGAGTTCACAAGTCTGGAGTTCCAAGACTACTGCAAGGATCAAGGCATCACAAGGGAGCTCACTGCTCCCTACTCTCCTGAACAGAATGACACGGCAGAAAGGAAGAACAGGACAATCATGGAGAAGGTAAAAGCTATGCTACATCACCATGGTCTGCCCCAAGAGCTGTGGGCAGAAGCTGCTCAGACTGCTGTCTATGTGCTTAATAGGTCTCCGACCAGAAGTCTGGAAGGAGTAACTCCATATGAAGCCTGGAGGAAGAAGAAGCCCAATGTGCAACACCTAAGGACTTTTGGATGTGTGGCCTACAAGCACATACCAAAAGAAGGAAGAAAGAAGTTAGAAATGAAGGCAGAGAAGGGGATCTTTATTGGATACAGCCAACAGTCCAAGGCTTATCGTATTTACAATCCCAAAACCAAAAAACTGAGCATATCTAGAGATGTTATTTTTAATGAAAATACTAGCTGGGACTGGGATCAGAATCCAGAAAATCCTCATCTTCACACTGAGGTTACTGAAGAACAGCCATCTCAACCAGTGGAAGGAATAAATCTTCATGAGTTGCTGCCACATACTGCAGAACCAGAAGAACTGCGCCAACCTGAACCCATTTCAGAATCTGAGGAGGAGTCATCACATCCCAGGTTTAGATCTCTTGCTGAGATCTATCAAACTGAAGAGGACATTGCACTGCTCATAAAAGAAGAACCAGAGAACTATGCCACAGCTGCTGCAGGCCCAAAATGGAGAAGAGCAATGGAAGAAGAGATAGAGATGGTAGAGAAGAATGATACATGGCAACTTGTACAAAAGCCAAAAGATAAACATATCTTAAATCTCAAATGGGTCTACAAAGCAAAGCAAAATGAAGAAGGAGAAATAGTAAAGTACAAAGCAAGAATAGTAGCCAAAGGATATACCCAACGGCAGGGTATAGATTTCCATGAGACCTTTGCCCCAGTCGTCCGAATGGAATCTATAAGGGCTTTCCTTGCAATTGCTGCTCAAGCCAAGTTGGGAGTACATCAATTGGATGTAAAATCAGCCTTCTTAAATGGAAGAGTAGAGGAAGAAATTTATGTTCATCAACCTGAAGGTTTTGAGAAAGAAGGAGAGGAGGAGAAAGTCTACAAGCTCAATAAAGCCCTGTATGGATTAAAACAGGCCCCGAGAGCTTGGAACCAAAGAATTGACAGTCATCTTGCAGGAAATGGGTTCAGCAGAAGTAAAAATGAGCCATCCTTGTACACCAAGAGGTTTGATACTAACCATTTCCTCATTCTTTGTCTCTATGTGGATGATCTAATCTTCATAGGCTCCATATATGAGATTGTTAAGGAATTTAAGCAAGTTATGATGAGTGAGTTTGAGATGAGTGATCTTGGATTGATGAAATTCTTCCTAGGATTTCAAATTAATCAAAATCCAGGAAGAATTTTCATCAATCAAAGGAAATACATAGAGCAAGTAATAGAGAAGTATGGTATGAAAGATTGTAATCCAGCCCCAACTCCAATGACAACTGGAGCAAAGTTAGTAAAGAATGAAGAGCCAACTTCAGCTATAGAAGCAGAATACAGAAGTCTGGTGGGTTCACTTATCTACATCACCAACACGAGGCCGGACATAGAGAATGTCGTATCAATTCTATCCCGATTTCTGTCCAAGCCAAGTCCAGAGCACATGACGGCAGCCAAATGAGTCCTTCGTTACCTAAAGGGGACAGTTGATTTTGGACTGAACTACCAAGAAGAGAGTTCCACAGATTTAGTCGGCTTCTCAGACAGTGACTGGGGGGAGATTCAGAAGATAGGAAGAGCACCAGTGGACATGTATTCATGATTGGAAGCAAAGTTATATCCTGGTCATCACGGAAGCAAAAATCTGTAGCCCTCTCGACGGCAGAAGCAGAATATGTGGCAGTTTGCGCAGCAGCATGTGAAGGTGTACGGCTAAGACGACTACTCAGCGATCTCCGGCTAAAGAAGGAAGAAAAGAAAATTAAAATTTGGTGTGACAACACAGCAGCCATTGGAATTGCTAAGAATCCTATATTCCACAGCCGCACCAAACATATCGATCTTCGTTATCACTTTCTGAAGGACCTGGTAGAAGAAAATCAGATCGAGCTTGCCTACTGTCAATCCAACAAACAGCTTGCAGACATCTTTACAAAACCTCTGCCGGTGCAAACTTTCATGAATCTGAGAAAACTTTTGGTCTCAGCATTAAGGGGGGGTGTTGAGGTACTTAATGCAAGAGACAAAGAGAAGAAGAGCAATAACCAGTTACAATTTCCAAGCATCTCAACTACCAGGAAGAAGGAGAAGCAGCCAAAGTCTTAAATGCAGCCAGAAGTCGAAGCATTATCCTGCACCTTTCCTAAGTGCCTGATAACAAGAATTAATTAATGCATTTTTCTCTATATAAGAATGTTGTATGAACGCTAAGAAAGTAGAATAAAAAAAATCTGAATGAATGAATGAAGAAACTTCCCTGAGTTTATCTCCCACGTTTTTCTTTCTACTTGCATTTTTGTTTCCTGTTTTTCATCAGAGAATAGTGTCAAACTCATGCATGCATCCAACAAAATGCATTGTCCGCGAGGAATAGAGATAATGACAGCAGCATCATCATCCAAAAGACCGCGGATCAGATTCGGATCCCACTCCCATCAACCATGCCTAAGCAACCCACAAACCCACCATGGCCCAGCACCAAGCAGCTTTGAACACTGAATCTTGAAAGAGGTTGGTCTAGGCACCCATCGGTCAGCTCATATGTCAATACTCAGCCCCAAGCCAACCAACAAGGATGAAACCTCCAAAATCAGAGCCAGGGATGGAAAAATTGCACCTACAAAAAGATGAACGAGGCCAACAATGATTCCATCTCTCTAAGGGTCTGTTTGGCGGAGCGGCAGCACAGCGGCATGCCGCTGATTTTGCTACCGCCCCGCCAAACAGGAAGAGCATACGGGCGGTGGCAAGATTCTTGCCACCGCCCGCAGCAGCGCTGCAGCCATTGAAAAGGCTGCAGCGCTGCAATTTTTTTTTTTAAAAAAATAATATTTAAATATATATATATATATATAATTAATATATTATATTAAAATTATATAATTAATATATATATATATATAATTAATAAATTAATAATGTATTATGAGAGTGGCAAAATTAATATATTATTAATGTTAATAATATAATTAATTTTAATTGATATATTAATTTATATAATTAAGTTTTAATATATTAATTTTAATTAAATAATTAACTTTTATAATATAAAAATATTAATACTTATTCATGTATTAACGTTTTAATCCTAACTAAATTCTATAATTAAATGATTTATGTATTAACGTTTTAATTAATATATATTAATATTTTATTATTAATGTTGATGGACGCCTGACTTGAAAATCGGATCGCCGTAACCCCGAGTCGGAGCATGTTTAGTTTGAAAATCTCTAGGGAGACCCACATCATTTAATAAATAAAATTTATATACAATAATTAATTAATATTTTAATGTTTAATAATTTTTGTTGTAGGCCACTCAAGGCGTTCGTAAATCGGTCAAAAATGAATCGTCTTACCTCATGAGCGAGTCGAGCGCGCATACGTGAGTCGAGCGGAGCGGGTCACTCGAGTCGAGCTCCTCCAAACATATTTTGGGGAACCCCATCAATTTTAATTTTTTTTTATAATTAAATAAAATTAATATCGAGCAAATTGTTTATTTATTTTTAGATTTCGTAAATTCTCCGGGTTGTTTAATTATTACTATACTGTTTAATTTTGCACCATTGTTTCATACAGCAATGCAAATACAGTTTTCCAAACAGTTTCATAAATTTATCCACTGCAAAACAGCTGATTCTTGCACCACTGTTTCCCACCACTGCTTCATGCACCGCCACAGCTTAGTCAAACAGACCCTAAGAAAGTTTCGTGGAAGTTAAAAACAACTCATAGAAATGTTAGGGATAGCCATCAAGATTGTCTTAGGGTCTGTTTGGGAGGGCTTTTTAGCTCTTTATTTTCTGTAAAACGCTACCACACTTAAGAAACCGTTTGGATTGTCTGCCGGTGAGAAAAGCTACAGCGAAAAACTTCATTTTCACATTTTTTGGAAAAGTCACTTGTCATCTACTTTTATCTTTTCGAAAAGCACTTCATCACAAAAAAATTTATCTCTTAAAAAAATCTTCAAGTTTATTTTTTTGTCCAACTGTGATTTTTTTCACGGGCGTAATTTTTTTATCCGGGCATATTTTTTTTGCATGGTCGCGAATTTTTCAACTGGACACAAATTTTACGTCCGGGAGCGAATTTTTCACCCGGGCACGAAATTTTTGCCCGGGCTGGCATTTTTCGCCCAAGTGCGGGGTTTTTCGCCCTGGTGCGCTTTTTTTGCCCGAGTGAGGTTTTTTCGCCTGTGCATGATCTTTTTCGCCCGACGGATTTTTTTCGCCCGGACCGATTTTTTTGTCCGGGCGCGAATTTTTCGTCTGAGCGCAAATTTTTCGCCCGGACGCGAATTTTTCGCCTGGGCCCGATTTTTTCGTCCGGGCACACCTGAGTGAGTTTTTTTTCGTCCGAGTGCAGTTTTTTCGCCTCTGCACGATTTTTTTCGTCAGGATGCCGTTTTATTCGCCCAGGCTTATTTTTTCTTCCGGGCGAGATTTTTTTTGCCCGGATGCGATTTTTTTAAGCCGGGCGTGATTTTTTGCTTGGGAGCGAATTTTTCGCCCGGACTCGAATTTTTCACCAAAGAGCGATATTTTTTCATCGGAGCTTGTTTTTTTCACCGATGAGCGGTTTTTTCTCCCGGACACAATTTTTCGCCCGAGCGCGGTTTTTTTGCCTGAGTACAAATTTTTGCCTCGGGAGCTTTTTTTTTGCCCGGTCGCGAATTTTTCGACCGGGCGTGAATTTTTCACCCGTGAGCGTTATTTTTTGTCTGGGCGCGTTTTTTTTTGCCCGGGCGAGATTTTGTCGCTTGAGCGCGCCTGTGGTGAATTTTTTGCTCGGACGCGAATTTTTTGCCTAGACGTGATTTTTTCGCTCGTTCGTGATTTTTTTCCCTGGCCGTATATTTTTTTCACCCGGATGCTATTTTTTTCACTCGAATGCATTTTTTCGCTTTCGGGCGAAAATATCAAGTCTGTGAGAAAATATCGTGTCCGGGCTAAAAATTCATGCTCGTGTAAAAAATTCACGTCCGGGCGAAATATTCGCGCCCGGGTAAAAAAATCATGCCCGGGCGAAAAATTTGCGTCTGGCTGAAAAATTGGCGCTCGTGCGAAAATATAGCGCCCGCCGAAAAAATTTGCGCCCGGGCAGAAAATATCGCACCCGGGCGAAAAATTCAGTGTCGGGCGAAAAACCGCGTCCGGGTGAAAAAACCGCGTCCCGGCAAAAAAATCGTGCCCGTTCGAAAAAACCGTGCTCGGGTGGAAAAACCGCGCCCAGGCGAAAAAACAGCTCCCGCTCGGAAAAAAAAACGTGTCGGGGCGAAAAAAATGGCTCCTTTTCCCCAACACATATTTTTGGTCCGGTGTGCATTTTCCGCCTGGACTCACATTTTCCGCCCGCGCGCTCATTTTCCCCCGGACGCACTTTTTTAATAAAAAAAGTTACCGTCACGGAGATTTGCCAAACGGTTTATAAAGTGCTTCTATTTCTGAAAAGCTTTATAAATTGAGTTTACCCAAACAGTTTTCCTTTTCTAATAGACATTTTCCAAAGCTACTTTTTCTACCATCCTTTTGCTACCACTCCTCTTTTCTGAAAAATTTTCCCAAACAGGCTCTTAATTAAGACTTCATGCTCCGCTTGCGAAAGGAGTTAAACCTTCCAACCTTAGACCCACTTCCACAATCTCTCATTGATATACTTGAAACACATGCGGGGAGACTGGCCAACCGAAGTCGGCATCCCAAAATATCAGTCATGTTTCGTACATCAATCCACTCCCAAAATAACACACAATTCCTCTGCAACCATCTTGTTCTTGCCCTGTCCAAAAACAACCTTTGATTTTTTTATGATTAATCACAAGGCCTGATGCTTAGGAGAACAAGTGCAAGATCTCAGAAATGGACACTGCCGCCCGCCTCTCTGAGTTAGCAAAGATAAGTGTGTCATCATCAAATAGTAAGTAAGAGACCTGTAGAGCCAAGGAACAAACCGTCACCCCCCTAACTTACTCCGTCCTCTTGACTCGCTCTAAAATCCTGCTGAGAAATTCCATGCATATCAAAAACAATAATGAGGAGAGTGGGTACTTTGCCTAAGTTCACGGCTAGGGATAAAGTTTCTAAACGTCTCCCCGTTAAGAATGAATGAGTATCGCGTAGAGGGAATAGAGCACATAATGAGAGATAAAATTGTCAAGTAACCTAATGAAAGTTAAGTCCCGGGCGAGGAAGGATCATTAGACCTGATCATAAGCCTTCAAGAGATCAAACTTGAGCACAAAACAAGAGTCTGAAGCCTTTTAAGTACCGTAAAGGAAATGATTATTCTCAAAGGTCGCTAGAATGTTGTCTATAATAAATCTCCTGGGAGTAAAATTCGATTGGAGGGGAAAGATGAGAGAATCCATGAACGACTTCAATCGATTAGCAATACACTTAGAAGCAATCTGATAAACAACAATGCATAAGATAATAGGTCGGAAGAAGTTCAAGGATGTCGGTTTATCACACTTCAGAATCAACACAACGTCTATATCATGAAAGTCATAAGTTGACACATTGATTTTCAAGAAATTTAAAATGAAAGTGATGACCTTAGTGTAAGAAGCGCTCGAAACATTCAGAGGAGGGTCAAAGTGGAACCCTCTCCCCGTTGCCCCCAGCTAGGTATTTATAGAGCAAAACCTAGGGTTCCCTCGCGCAAAGCTCCCGAGCCTGTTATTCGTCTGAATATACACTTACAATCTCCTCTTATACTCGTGACAAATAACAGTAACGTTTCAGCGTGCTGGAGAGTAGATAAAATAATAATTCAAAATAAACAAAAAAAACATTCAGGATAGATCATACTAATTAATCAAAATAAAAAGGTTTTGCATAAACGACAAACCACCACACAGATTCTATCCCAAAATCATAGTCTGAATAATTATTACAAAATCAAACAAAATATGAATTAAACGTTTGATGATTCTACTCATCTAGTAGATCATCGTCATCCATGTCCAGGTCTACTTCTCCTCCATAATCTCCATCGTAGCCTGTAAGGAATTTCATGAGTCAGACTCTATGAATTCATAAACATATGCAGTAACATTTAAAGTAAACTAGCTCTTACTAAATGAGCTTAGCACTTCTAGAAACGGTGAAGTAACTCTGTCAGCATCTCATCCAGTCTATCTAGGACTAGTCATGTTATCTTACTCATTACTGATCACTATGTGCCTCACCAACACATGTGGGCACACATCACGTGCAACATTATCAAATGTGGAATAATGTGTTGTGACCAATAATGTTTAGATTAACATTTACAACAACTTTCAATTCCCAATTGAATAATTCTTGAATCAACTTACAATAAGAGGACGTTAGGTTATAAATGTGGAATAACCAGCATCCAACCATCTTGAGTTTTCATAAAGAAATTATTTGGGGTTTTCAATCTGTTACTTATTAGATGCTTGAATGTTGGCAGTTATAGGCTCGTACGTATCAAAACATAAACGTTGGAGGAAAGTTTCATATTTCTATGAACTTTAATCTCATTTCCCCCGATGTTTTGATTGTGAGAGTTCTATTTAATCCTTTAGTCAAGGCGTCTGCAACATTATCTTTCGATCTCACATCAACCAGGGTCATAATCTCTTGACTTGTGAGAGAGGTCAACCAGGCTTGTTTCATCCTAAGTTGACTTCTTTTGCCATTGAACAAAGTGTTCGTGTCAATTGTTTTAGTAGCCTGATTATCGCAGTAAACTGCAACAGAACTCAGTTTCAGGCTCGACAGTGGAATGTCCATCACCAAATCTCTTATCCACTCTGCTTCTTCACCAGCTGAAGCTAGAGCATAGAGTTCGGATTCCATAGATGAGAGTGCAATGCACGACTGTCTCTTAGACTTCCAAGCTACAACTGCTCCTCCTAGTATGAAGAGGAATCCACTAGTGGACTTGCTGTCGTTTACTTCTGAGCACCATGATACATCAGAATATCCTTCCAGAATAGGAGGATGACCACTATAATATAAAGCATACTGTCGGGTGTACTTTAAGTATCTCATCAGACTATCGAGGGCATCCCAATGGTCTTGGCCAGGATTGCTAGTGAACCTACTTAACATGCCGACCGTAAAGGCTATGTCAGGTCTCGTACATATCATAGCGTACATGAGGCTACCAAACAGTTTAGAATAATCTAGTTGTCGAACCGCAGCTCCATCATTGGGCTTTAAGCGGTTATAATAGTCGTATGGTGTCTCAACCGCTTTACGTTCACTGTATCCCCACGTGTCCAACATGGACTGGATGTAGTGGCTTTGACTTAAGGAAATGTCATGTTTCCCAAAGCTCACTTGCATACCTAGTATAGTGTCAACTACACCGAGGTCTGTCACGCTAAATTCTTTAATTAGACCTAACTTTACGTCATCCACTTCGGATTGATTAGATCCAAGAATAAGCATATCATCCACATACAAGCATATTATGGCGATTTTGTCTGATCTATGACGTATGTAAAGACATTTGTCCGAGAGACTCGACATGAATCCCATGTTCTTTACAGTATAGTCAAACTTCTCATGCCATAATTTCGGTGCTTGTTTTAATTCGTATAGCGATTTTAATAGCTTATAGACCTTGTTTTTGTGACCGTCTACAATGAAACCTTCAGGATGACTCATGTAGATCTCTTCAGTCAGATCTCTGTTCAAGAATGCAGTCTTAACATCCATTTGATGAACAATAAAGTTCTCAATGGCCGAAATAGCAAGAAGAACCCTAATGGTTGCTAAGTGACACACGAGTGAGTATACACCAAAATATTCTACTCCACTTACTTGTGTGAAACTTTTAGCCACCAGGCGTGCTTTATACTTAGCTACGCTACCATCGGGATTTAGCTTCTTTTTCAGAACACACTTGCACCCTACAGTTTTAGCCCCTTTTGGCTTATCAACTAACGTCCAGGTGCCATTCTGAAGGAGAGAATTCATCTCATCCTCAATGAATTCTTTCTAGAGTAGAGAATCCCTTGATCTCATCGCTTCCTTAAAGGTGGATGGATCAGCCTCAACGTGGTAGGTGACAAAATCACTACCGAAGGTCTTGGGGGTTCTCTCTCTCACTGAAGTCCTCCTAGACTCTAGGCCAGAGTTATCTACCGGAACGGAATAGGAGGTGCTCGGTACTGATTCAGGATCTTCCTCAGTAATAGTTGTTTGCATACCTGGGATCGTTAAGTTCTTATCTTTGAGGAATTTATCCTCGAAGAACACCGCATCCCTAGATTCTATTATGATATTATTAGAAATATCAAGGAACCTATCTGCAACACTATCTTCAGCACAACCTAAGTAGACACATGTATTGGTCCTAGGTCCAACCTTAGGCCGTCTAGGGTCAGGAACCCTGACATAGGCTATACAGCCCCAGGTATTAAGTCTAGTTAAAGACGGGGGTCGCTTAAACCAAAGCTCGTAGGGTGTAACCTCTAACTTAGCATGAGGAACTTTATTCAGAATGTGATTCGCAGTCAAGACTGCTTCTCCCCAATAAACGGAAGACATGCCTGCAGTGAGCAACATATAGCGCAACATCTCTGTTAACGTTCTATTCTTGCGCTCGGCTATGCCGTTAGATTGGGGGAGTAAGGAGCAGTGGTTTCTACTATGATGCCCTGTGAAACAAGGAAGCATCTGAACTCACTAGACATATATTCTTCTCCTCTATCACTCCTAAATCTCTTTATTTTCATGCTTAATTGGTTTTCTACCCTTGTTTTGAAAATGCAAAACTTTTCAAATGCTTCGCCTTTAGTTTTAAGCAACGAAATATGACAAAACCTTGTGAAGTCCTCTATGAACGTGATCATATACTTCCTTCAACATCTAGTGACAAAACTCTTAAAGTCACAAATATTGGAATGTATAAGCTCAAGAGGTGTTGTGCTCCTAGTAACCGTGCTAAAAGGTTTCCTAGTGATCTTAGTTTGATCAAACACTTCACATTTTTCAAGTTGAGACTTAGTGTCTAATGTGATCTTGTGAGTTCTAGCTACTTGGAACATTTTCCTGTAGTTTACGTGTCCTAGTCGCTCATGTAGAGTCCTAGGGCTAACTAAGTTCAATTGAACTTGTTGCACTACCTCATTTGCTAGACTCAGACGGTACATCCTATTTTGGACGTAAGCACATCCAAAGTAGTGAGAGTTAACTGATAGAGTCACTCTACCGCTATAGGAGTAAATTAACATACCAACATCACACAATAAACTAATAGACAATAAGTTAACATATAAATAAGGAATAAATTTTACGTTCTTTAAAATTAAAGACTTACCTGAGGAGAACATCAGAGTTGCGTTCTCCACCTTTAATACGTTAGTTGTTCCTCCATCTGCTACAGTCACTGATTCCTTTGCATTCTTTAGCTCTGTCAAAAGATTAGCATTGTTGCAAACGTGACATGTTGCCCCAGAATCCAGGAACCACTCCGTGCTGGCCTGCTCGTGTCTGACCATGGCAAAAAAGTCGGATGGCTCAGCTTTTGGCTGACCAGATGAGCATGGTTTCCCTCTTATGGTGCTCTAGTTCTCTCCTTACTCGGTAACTTGCAGTCAGATGTCTAGTGTCTCCACTTATTGTAGTTAAAACATTTACCCTTAAATTTCTTAGAGGGTCTACTCGGTCCTGCAACCCGAGGGCTACTACGAGATGTTTTGGTCTTGTGAGGGGGAGGAGCGCGCTTAGAGCTAGAAATCATGTTGGCAGCAGCCTTCTGCTTGCCAACAGCTTCCAAGGCATGCTTCGTCCTGTTCTCGTCCTCAATGCGTATGAAACGCTTGAGGTCGTTCAGATCAACCTGCATCTTCTTGCGGTACATTTCTGTTTTGAAATTGTACCATGAGGAGGGCAACTTATACACAATCGTGCCAGCAATAAAACTATCGAGCAGACTAATAGACTCACTATGCAAGGAATCAACTAAATTTTCAAATTCTGATACCTGAGGGAGAATGACTTTCTCCTCGTCGAAGCTGAAGGAGTGGAATTTATCCGGCAGATGAGCCTTGGAGAGGTCCTCCTCCTGCTTGAAATGATCCTCCAGTGCATCCCAAATCTCCTTGGCAGACTGCATCTTGATGTAGTTCTTGGCCAGGCTGGAGGAGAGGCAGTTTAGCAGGTAATCCCTGCAGAAATCCTCGTCTTCGATCCATCGAGCCTTGTCTTCAGTCCCAGCAACGTCAGCACGTGCAGTCTTGATGGTGTAGAAGTCGTTCAGATATTTCATCCCGAACTGGGTGTTCAACTTCCAGTCGTTGAACTCTGTGGCCGTGAACTTCTCCAATTTGATCATGGGCACTAGAGAGGAGAAGCTGGAGTTCCTCATTTCTTGACTTGCTTTGCAAACCCTAACAGGATCCAAGAAATCCAGCACACAAGAAAGAGCAGAATGGAGACGGCTACACTGGATCATCTCTGTAGGCAACAGGTCAAGTCGCCGAAGAAGCCCTAGATCGGCTTCACTGGAGCAGAGCACGTGCGGCTAGATCAAGAGGAGCAAATCTGGACAATCTTCACGGGATCAAAAAATCTTGCCCTAACTTCGGCTTGACCGTGGGAACTCTGGCGGTAACAGCGACTTCTGGAACAGAGGACTCGGTCGCTTGGAAGAAGGGCGAACGCCGGAGGCTCGCTGGATCTGTTGGAGGACGGTATAAGAGGAGTCGTCGGAGCCCTAGGGATGCTCCGGCATCGGCGTCGATGTCGAGGAAGACGAGGACTGGGAGATGCGGGCGTCGAGTAGGGGCTGATCTCCTTGGCAATCGCCGATGGGAGCGAACGGCAAGAGCTCCGGGGAAGAAAACGCGAACGACGACGAAGCGAGACGCGATCGTCGAGCCCTGATGTCGCGTCCGAAAAGGGAGAGGAAAAAAACTCGATCGGCGACGATGATCGGGCTTGACCTAGAATCGTGAACAACCGAAGAAGAGGGCTACGGAGAGGATTTTCGAGAATGTAAGAAGCGCTCGAAACATCCGGAGGAGGGTCAAAGTGGAACCCTCTCCCCGTTGCCCCTAGCTAGGTATTTATAGAGCAAAACCTAGGGTTCCCTCGCGCAAAGCCCCCCGAGTCCGTTATTCATCCGAATATACACTTACACTTAGTCCCCAATGTTGGTCTTTTTTTTTTGAAAAAATACTGAATGGTGGCCATCCGGGCCGGGGAACTTAAACGGGGACATAAAGGAGATAACAGATTATACCTCAATTAGAGTAAATGGTTGGCACAAAGTTGCATTAATTTTGTCTGAAACCACTATATTCCCACCAGGGATCACATTCGTAAAATCTTCGCCTGAAGGGGAGAAAAAGTAAAAGGTCCTCAAAATGCGATCAAATTAACTTTTGAATACCCACCCAAAAGTCCAGTTGATTTCCCTCACCATCGAAAAGTTAATCGATATAACTATTCCTTTGCCGAGTCAAAGCACGTGCGCAGAAGTAAGCAGTATCCCCCTAACAACCAAGCCGCCTTGCCCTGTTGCTTCCATTTCAAATTTTTTGAATAAATGAGATCCTCAAGATTATCTCGTAGTGAAGCTTCTCGGCAAAGCAAATTCTGAGTAAGGGGCATCCTCCATATTGCTACAGTATCCCACTCCAACCGTTTAATTTGCACCAGAATGCTCCCAAACCGGCCCCGGTCCAAATATGCAAGCGAAGAAATGAACCCCCCCCCCCCCCACACACACATCTTGACACCAATATGTAGGTGTAGTTCAACATCCGAGATAACATCCCATATAGTAGAGACCTAACTCCTCTGTTTTCGCTAATCAGATCCTCCACAATCATTATGAATCAGACAACACCCGTGATAAGGAGACAATTGGGCCAGTAAAGCGATCAAAATAGATGGTGATCCGAGTTCACAATTTACAAATAGTTCACCGAGGCCTCAAGATATAATGTCATCTGTGTCATAAAAGCACAATAGCGATCAAGTTGAGTGCGAACCATGAATTAGGCTGATGTTCGATTTGTCCAAGTTTGATGTTTGCCCATAAAGCCTAAGTACAAGAGTCGACAATGGGCCAGTGTAGACCAAAAGACCTCTAACTGCTATTGAAGTCTCTAGACCCAACATCAAAATTTGAATGATGGCAAATTTTATTATTTGCACGCCCATGATGGGGGTTTTACTATTCACACACTCATGATGGGGGATATAACTATTAGAACACCATAATGTGGGATTTTACTTTTTGCACCCCAATGATGGAGGATTTTACTATTTACACACTCATGATATGGGGTTTTACTATTCACACACCCATGTTAGGATTTTGCTATTTGCACCCTCATAATGTAGGAGTTTACTATTCGCACACTCAGGACAGGGGTGTTATTCGCACCCCATGATGAATGATTTTTCTATTAACACACCCAAGATTGAATATTTCACTATACATACACCCATGATGAGATATTTCTTTATACGCACACCCATGATGAGATATTTTGCTATACTCACACTCATGATGAGATATTTTGCTATACACACATTCATGATGAGATATTTCGATATACAGACACTCATGATGAGATATTTCGTTATACGCACACTCATGATGAGATATTTTATTATATGCACACCTATGATGAAATATTTCGCTATACACACACTCATGATGAAATATTTCGCTAAAGACACACTCATGATGAAAATTTTGAATATTCGCACACCCATGATGGGTGGTTTTGCGAATGATGGGGCGCGACAGTGGTGGTACAGAAGCGGTCATAGGGAGGCACGTCGGCAGACAAGAATGCGGTCGTGGGTAATGAGCGCGACAATGAGCGCATTAGGAAGGGATGGGAGGGGAGCGCTAGAGTATATGGGGGGACACCCCCGCTTGTAGGGGCGCTCCGGTACGCTTATAACGACTCCATCCGTTAAATAACGTATAATAGAAGGTCCGGTCGGGACCCCATACTATATGCCACAAACAGGCGGCGAGGTCACAGGTTAATACCAAAACCAATACGCATCCTAACACAGAGCATACTAGCGGAAGATTTTAATGTTAAAACTGAACTCAAACCATGAATGTCCACTATATATAAACAACCATATATATATATATATACAAACGAAGGAATGTACAACACATACTCAAGAGTTTGGCCTTAAGGCCTTACAGTTAGGCTTTACAAGTGTGGATTACAAACATCGACGTACAGGCCGACCACACATGAACATAACAAATGCCTTTGCTCAGCCTTCGAGGGCAAGCAGCGGAGGCAGCATGGGCTTCAACCCTTTATTTCCCGCTCGGCTCTCCAGCATCTGCACAGGAATAGCCCACCAATTTTGGTGGCAAACAAAGCAACGGTCAACATTAAGCTGACCAATTTATAACGACCCTACACCTTCCTCAGGGCAGTGGTATTCCTTCCCTGCATGCATAGCTTTTCACAACCAGATATATCATACAATGTGCACTCACGCACAATCAAAATATCACAACCGTTGGCCACGCGGCCTGACGATCCGTGCACTCAGGGCACATTCTTGGTGTACCAGCGAACCAGGGTCCCACCACCGTTCAAGGTCCGAAAACTAATGGTATTGATCATTTAGTCTTAATGGCGCACAGGCCTAAGACTCTCATTATGCGCTCCAACGAGACCAATAACTAGGTCTACCAGTCGGTCAGACATAACGCAGGTACAGATCATCCACCCCCCGTTGCTCAATTCATCATGCCATCATCGAATACCGAAGTACTCATGGCCAATTTACAGGCGCTGGTCGGTTTCACCTTTCCTGTTCGGCATTAAGCCTTTTTAAGAGCACACAACTCACAATAGCCACACTGTCCTCCAAGGACTGATTTCATAATCCAAAAAGGGGAGATATTGCCAGCGTTCCTCGCGGTCGCTTGAAGGGTTCAGCAGAACTCACTTTCTGCACCCAAACTCAACCCAAACATATCACAAGGGTATTTTCCTGGAATTTCATTCCAGTACTTCCTGTTTCTACCCTTCACAGGTACAACCCATTGACTCCACAAACTACACGCTTATACGCGGAGTCTTCTCCGGTGCGCAAAATGCAACATCACCAATCCAGACCAACCTGTCCAGATGGGCTTCACACAACATGCATATTCCGTACTACATACTTCCGGATCTATATGCAAGACTGGGGATTTCAAGAATCAACCCAAGGAAATCCCTCAACAGCCACCTTTTGGTGGGGGAAATCCATAGACATGCCAAAACGAGGACTTCACATGTCCAAGAAGGAAGATCGTTAACCTTGACGATCTCTTTGGAGCCATAGAATTCTAGCCAGATAGAAAGCACCGCAACGCTCTTGCCACCACAAAGCTGGACTCGGCTCGCAATTCCGAACGCTGAAGCTCCATCGGCGGCCGAATCTCTTCTCTTCTTCCTCCTTGCTCTCCCTTCTCTCTATCTCTTTTAGAAAGAGAATAGCCAAGAGTAAATGAGAGATAACTCTCAAGTCCTGGATTTAACTGAGCAGGGAGAAGCTTGGACCCTTAGATCCCATTTGAAGGAAATGACCGACGACAAATCGCTCTGAAAAAACTTTTCCTGGGCCGAACACGGCTTGAGACACGTCCGTGTCACAGGCCGTGTACTTTAAGCGGTACACAAACCGACTGATCCAGAACAAGACACGGCCATGTGGCACGCCCGTGTCATAGGCCGAGTGCACTGACATGGCTTCGGGCACGCCCGTGTCTAGCCCGTGTTCACCAGGCCTCAATGCACTAGACAATTCCAAATAAGGACACGCCCCCATGACAAACCTGCGTCAAAGGCCGTGTGCCTAGACACGGCTTCATACATGCCCGTGTCACAGGCCGTGTGCCTAGACACGGCTTCAGACACGCCTGTGTCCAGCCCGTGTTCAATAGGCCGCACAAACCTGGCCAAAACCCGAGGAGGACACGGCCTCTGACACTCCCATGTCTTAGGCCGTGTACCCTCTCGACAAACGTCGAGTGCATTTCATCGAGTACTTGAGACGACACAGAGAAGGACATGGCGTGGGACACGTCCGTGTCCTAGGCCATGTACCTCACACGAGACACACTCGAGACCCAAACCACACTCGAATAAACAGAGCAGGACACGACTTGGGACACGCCCGTGTCCCAGGCCGTGTTGCCCAGCCTGAACTCAAATTTGGGATTTGGGGTATTACAACACTGGGGCGCGCGAGAGAATGATTCCGCACTCTGGGGGGCGCTCTTGTGTATGAGGTGTTTTGCAGTCTGTTTGGAGTACCAAACAGACTCGGAATTGCTTGAGAATGTGTCCGATGGAATTGTGTCATTGAACCAATCGAGGCCACGTCAAAAACTTTTTGGTTCGTCCAAACCTACTTTGAGAAACTTCGTCAATTTGGACCTAGTTTAAGAGTTTCATTGAATATAGATGGGTATACCTAAATAAACGGTGTGAAGTTCACAGTGGAATGATTTAATCATGTTTCATTCACAATCATTAATTACCACTATACTACTAGTCTATATATGCTTTTATTACTCGATGATAGTCGGAGGGGATGGAGAGACTCTTATGCTTTTGTTTAAGGTTGAATTGGGGTTGTTTTGCCTCTATCATGATCCGTGGGCTTAATTTATTGAGGGCAAGGGTTGACTTCACTTAAACCTAGACAGAATTTATGCCCTTTCAGGTCAACTCCGATCATCACCTCCATCACCAACCACCATGTCGCCTCCGGTCATCACCTCCATCACCAACCACCATGCCGCCTCCGTGACTCCGACCATCGCCTCCACCACCAATCACTACGCCGCCTCCATGATTGAGATTGATGCCCGGAATTGGGGAATTGACTTCTCATGGGCATGTAAATTAGTGAGGGAATTAAAAGATTCTCTTATTTGACATTTCTTTGACCTAATTGGGAAAGATTTTGACTTCTTAAGTCAATCATCTTGATGAGGTTGCAGTGGGGTCCACCCTTATGCAAGAGGAGTCTCACTTTGAGTTTAGCAAAGCCTGATTAAGCTTGGGCTATTTATTTAGTGTGTTTGAATTATGATAAAAGACATATATGTAATTATCCTTGGCTTAAATTATTATTAAATTATTTTCTAAGGTGAAGAGTAGTCCTGTCCAAAAGGCCCGGGCCTAGTGGGCCGACCCGAGCCCGGCCCGGTAAAAGCCTGATTCGTCCCGACCCGGAAAAAGCCCAGTTCGGGCCGAGGCCGGGCTCAGGGCCCTAAATTTGGGGGATTGCCCGACCCGATACCCGGCCCGGGCAAAGCTGCTGCTGACAGCCCTGTCGGCAGCCTTGCTGGCTGCTTCACATCATCCCTAGGCCATTTTTAAAAAATAAATTTTTTTAAAAAAATTGTTTTTTTAAATATTTATTATATAAAAAAAGTTATTTAATAAAAAAAAACTATAAACCCCCCCCCCCCACCCCTACCCGATCCCTCTCTCTCTCTCCTTCATTCTCTCTCTCCCACTTTTCTCTCTCTCTCTCTCTCTCTTCCAATCACTTTCTCTCTCTCTCTCTCACTTACTCTCTCTCTCTCGCTGCATGACATCGTCATCCTCAACGTCGGCGTCGTCGGCTCAAAGCACGATCGAAGTGATGGAGCATAATCATAGGGCGCCCGTCTGGGAGCATTTCGACAAGGTTAAAGTCGGCGATGAATTCAGGGCGCGATGCAAGTTATGCTCAAAGTTGCTAACTCTTACCGGCAACTCAACACTAGCGAGACACATTAAGTCGTGTTTTGAGAAGCAAGCTCCCGAGTCCAGTCAGGGACAAATATCTGCATCAGAACATATTTGGACGTACGATCAAGCAAGACAGCGAGACCTACAAGTGAAAAATGTCATCAGGCGTGGGTTGTCATTCAGTCACTACGACAACGATAAAACGACGGAGTACATACACGAAGGACTTCAGCCCAAATATCAACAGGTAAGTAGATCCACTATTAGACGCGACGCACTTAAATTATATTTTGATGCAAAACTAGATTTAATAAAAAAATTTGAAACTTTTGAGGGACGTGTGAGTTTAACGAGCGACGTTTGGAGTAGTAGCGTAAATGTAGGATTATCTTATATTTGTATCACAGCTCATTGGATCGATCCCGTTTCATGTGAGTTAAATAAGCGCGTAATCTGTTGTGAAGGTTTTGAATTTCCGCACACCGGTAAGGCTATGTATTCGGTAATTATTAAATGTTTGTGTGAATTTAAAATAAAAGATAAAATAATGAGTATTTCTTTTGATAACGCTAGTAATAACAACACCACAGTAGAGTGGTTAAAACATGAATTAAAATCAATGTTCAACGGTGCATTTTTTCACACTCAATGTGTCTGCCACGTTTTTAATTTAGTGGTACAAGATAGTTTAGAAGCTATGAAACTCTATGTTGAAAAAAAATAGGTTTATGCTTAGATTTATTTATTGTACCAAACAACGAAGTCAAGATTTTCAAAAATTTGTGATCGCCCAAAGTCAAAAATATTTGAAACCTTAATTTGATATGTCTGTAAGATGTAACTCAACATATAAAATGTTAAAAAGAGCGTTTCAACAAAAACACTTCTTATGAAATATTACAATGTGACAAATAATCATGATTTAACTGACAACGATTGAGACGTAGTATTCAATTATATGAATTTATTAAAATGTTTTTATATGGCGACTGTTTTTTTATTTGGTGTGTATTATCCAACTAGTTCGTGAGTAGTTTAAAATTTTGTAAATATCGCGCAAAAACTTAACTATTTTAAACAACACTCCGGATGGCTTACTATAATTAAAGTAATAGAAGAATTTTTTTAAAAATATTATAGAGAAATGTCTCCTGCATTTTCATGCATCGCCGCCTTTAACCCATTATTCGCTGTAGACGGCGTAGAAAATTTGATAGATGAAATTAACGTTAACTTAGACATAAATTTAAGTTTCGATAACGTTGACGATGTTAGTACTACTAAATTTAATTCTATTTTTACCGAATGTTTTAATTATTACGATAACTTATATGGCTCACAACCCGGAGAAGAAATAACGCAACCTAGGACAAAAGATTCTTTTACAAATAAAATTTTTGAATTAACTTCCAGGAAAAAAAACACGCACATCGAGTAGTTTAAACGAATTAGGATTGTATACGAAAACACAATTTCGTGATTTTATGACTGCGAAAGAGATCGAAATTTTGATATCTTAAAATGGTGAAAAGGTAAAGCTAATATCTATCCTATTTTGGTCTGTATGACCCGTGATTTAGGGTCTGTTTGTTTTAGCTCTGGCGGTTGGAGAAGCGCTTTTCCAGCCGCCAGAGCTGTTATGGGTCTGTTTGGGACAGCTTTTATTAAAAAGCACTCCTTAAAATACCTGCTCCCAGAGCACTTCTCCCACAGCTGCTCCCCCCCTGCGTTCAGCGCTTGAAAGCGCTGCCCCCAAAAAATCGCTGTTGCGATTTCTTTTCCTCCCCGATCCCGATCCGCAGGACGACGACGAATCCGCGACGCGCATCGGCCGCAGCTTTGCACCGGCGACCGGAGATCTACCTGCAGCGAGACTTCCGATCCCGAACGACATCGGCGTCTCCTTCCCCAGTGCGACATCCTGCTGCGCGACATCCCGCCGAACGGCGACCGACGACCAGCCCTAGCCTTCATCCAGCCGAACGGCGACCGGCGACATCACACCCGAACGGCGACCGGCGACCAGCCCTACCTCCGCAACGCTCTTCTCCAACCCTAGCCTTCATCCATCGGGTGTTCTGCAACTCCAACCCTAGCAGCCGATTCTAGATTTCTCCTCCTCCTCCGGATCTGCAACTCCAGCCCTAGCACCGGCTTTTTCTCAGGTATATGTTTTATTTTTTGTGTATGTGCTATATTTTTTGAGTAGTTGTGCTTGTGTTGTGGTTGTGAGTGTGTTTGTATGTGAATGTTTTTTGATGTGTGTGTGTGTATGTGTTGGTTTGAATGTGTTTGAATGTTTGTGTGTGTGTGTGTATGTGAATGTGTATGTGAATGTGTTTGAATGTGTGTGTGTGTGTGTGTGTGTGTGTGTGTGTGTGTGTGTGTGTGTATGTGAATGTGTATGTGCATGTGTGTGTGAATGTGTTTGAATGTGTGTGTGTGTGTGTGTTAATGTGTTTGAATGTGTGTGTGTGTGTGTGTGTTAATGTGTTTGAATGTGTATGTGAATGTGGTTGAATGTGAATGTGTGTTAATTTGTATGTGAATTGTGTGTGTGAGTGTGAATGTGTGTGAATGTGTGTGTTGGGTTGAATGTGAATGTGTGTGCTTGAATGTGTGTGTGTGTGTGTGTATGTGAATGTGTATGTGAATGTGTGTGTTTGAATGTGTGTGAAGAGTGAATATGTGTGTGTGTGAATTGTGTGTGTGAGTGTGAATGTGTGTGAATGTGTATGTGTTGGGTTGAATGTGAATTTGTGTGCTTGAATGTGTGTGTGTGTGTGTGTGTGTGTATGTGAATGTGTATGTGAATGTGTGTGTGTGAATGTGTGTGAGAGTGAATGTGTGTGTATGTGTGAATTGTGTGTGTGAGTGTGAATGTGTGTGAATGTGTATGTGTTGGGTTGAGTGTGAATGTGTGTGTGTTGGTTTGAAGTTGAATGTGTGTGTGTTGGGTTGAATGTGAATGTGTGTGAATGTGTATGTGTTGGGTTGAATGTGAATGTGTGTGTGAATGTGTGTGTGTGTGTGAATGTGTGTGTTGGGTTGAATGTGAATGTGGGTGCTTGAATGTGTGTGGGTGTGTGTGTATGTGAATGTGTATGTGAATGTGTGTGTGTGAATGTGTGTGAGAGTGAATGTGTGTGTGTGTGTGAATTGTGTGTGTGAGTTTGAATGTGTGTGAATGTGTATGTGTTGGGTTGAGTGTGAATGTGTGTGTGAATGTGTGTGAGAGTGAATGTGTGTTTGAATGTGTGTGAGAGTGAATGTGTGTGTGTGTGTGAATTGTGTGTGTGAGTGTGAATTGTGTGTGTGAATGTGAATGTGTGTGTGAGTGTGAATGTATGTGAATGAATGTGTGTTGGGTTGTATGTGCATGTGTGTGTGAATTG
The DNA here is from genome assembly GCA_039513925.1 of Platanthera zijinensis. NCBI lineage: Eukaryota > Viridiplantae > Streptophyta > Magnoliopsida > Asparagales > Orchidaceae > Platanthera > Platanthera zijinensis. The sequence continues at coordinate 47,318,279 of CM077088.1, read as the reverse complement.
TGTGTGTGAGTGTGTATGTGAATGTGTGTGTGCGAATGTGTGTGTGAGAGTGAGTGTGAATGTGAGTGTGTTGGTTTGAATGTGAATGTGTATGTGAATGTGAGTGTGAATGTATGTGAATGTGTGTGTGAATTGTGCGTGTGAGTGTGTATGTGAATGTGTGTGTGAATTGTGAATGTGAGTGTGTTGGTTTGAATGTGAATGTGTATGTGAATGTGAGTGTGAATGTATGTGAATGTGTGTGTGAATTGTGCGTGTGAGTGTGTATGTGAATGTGTGTGTGTGAATATGTGTGTGAGTGTGAGTGTGAATGTGAGTGTGTTGGTTTGAATGTGAATGTGTATGTGAATGTGAGTGTGAATGTATGTGTTTGTGGGTGTGTGTGTTTGTGAATATATTAGTAATTTGTATTTTAATTTTATTAGTAAATAGCACAATGGTAGTACCAAAGGAAGGAGGAATTGTAGCAAGTTGGGAGTCAAGCGAAGTGATGTTATTTTGTGATCTCTGCATAAAAGAGATTGGGTTGGGGAATCGGCCAACCACGCACTTTAGCAAAGAAGGATGGAAAAATTTGATTGCAGGGTTTAAAGAAAGAACAGGCAAAAACTACGATCGAATGCAGATGAAAAATAAATGGGATCATTTGAATAAGGATTGGAAGTTATGGAAGGAGTTGAAACATGGTGAGACTGGATTAGGCTGGGATCCAGAGAAGAGGACTATTGCTGCATCAGAAGAATGGTGGACAGAGAAGGTCAAGGTATGCACGAAAACATGTTCTGTTTCAGTAATATTGATATATTTGTTTATATTTGTTCAGGTATTAATATTGATATATTTATTGCACCAGGTTTTCCCAGGGGTGAAGAAATTTCGATGCGGCGGTATTGCACCTGACTTGGAGGAGAAATTGAATATTATGTTCAGTCAGGTAGTCGCAACTGGAGAAGACTCATGGGCTCCTTCAATTGGGAGTTTGCCACCGGATGTCGGAAGGATCCAGTTGGAAGACGATGATGTGGCTGATAACATAGAGACCAATCAAGGTGGACCAGAAGAGTTAGGGGGAGGTTCAACACCTGGAAATGCGTCCTCCGCGGCGAGTAAAAGAAGGAAGATTAGAAAGAACAAAGGACTGGCATTGTCTTTGATGTCAGAGTTACAGCAGTCCACACTAGCATTGAAGCCTCCACCAGTTGTCACGATCAAAGAGGTGGTGGAGTTGATTTCAAGCAGCCCAGAGCTGATTACAAACCTGGATCTATATTACTTTGCACTCGAGCACATCAGGGACAAGACCACTAGGGAGATCTTCATGAGTATCCCAGAAGATATGAGGGTTTGGTGGATTACGAAGGCATACAAGAAGAGGGCTCAGTGACACGAGCTTACTTTGATCTATTTTATGTCTTGTCTATTTTGCTTTTAAAACACGATGATGTTTATGTTTGTTTGTTGTTGTTGTACGATCTGTATGAGTATTAGCTTTTTGGTTATCATATTTATATGGATTATAATTAGTGTTCTATGATGCTTTGTTGCTTTATATATCGACATGACAATATGTCTTTGATGTTTCTGCTTACTGTTTTCTATGTACCTTTTAGATATTGTATATCATGATAGATGATTTGACGTGCTGTTATTCATTAAATGCAGTGACTAGTAATGGAAGATCATGACTCATCTGAAGATTTTGGTGATTCAACTAGTCTTTCACCGGAGCGGACACAATATATAGAGTATTGTCGTATGGTCATGTCATCGATCGAGAGGCTGAATTATCATGTCCGAGACAGACGCCCATGCATGACATCTAATCAAACGGGGGCAAAATGGATCAGTGAATTACTAGAAGGACATCCTGACAGAATTCATGATGCATTTCGAATGTCTAAACGGATTTTCACAGATTTACTTCACAAGCTGGAGGTAGATCACGAGCTTCAAGGATCAAGGCAGATGTCCTCAAGAGAAATACTAGGGATCACCTTGTATATCTTAGCACAGCGAGGTTCTTTTAGATTAACGAAAGAACGGTTCCAGCACTCAACTGAAACAATAAGTAGATATTTTTCAAAAGGGATTAGATCGCTTCTGTTACTCTCGATTGATGTTATAAAGCCTATTGACCGTCAGTTCAGAGATATTCCCGCTGAGATACGGTATGATTCTCGTTACATGCCATTTTTCAAGGATTGTGTTGGTGCTATTGACGGTACACATGTTGATGCGAGGATACCCGTTGAAGATCAAGTACGATACATAGGACGTCATGGCACGACGACACAAAATGTAATGGCAGTATGTGATTTTAACATGTGTTTTACATTTGCTCTTGCTGGATGGGAGGGAACTGCTCATGATAGTCGCATCTTCGCGCGTGCTTTGTCGGACGATAGATTACAGTTTCCGCATCCCCCACAAGGTATACTAATCAATATGTTTACATTCAGTCAATTAGCCCTTATTTGATAATGTTTACCGGTTTAACAGAGCAAATAATTGCAGGTAAATATTATTTGGTGGATGCTGGATACCCGTTAAAGACGGGTTATTTGAAGCCGTATCCAGAAACAAGGTATCACTTATCAGACTTTGTCCGTGGGAGTCGGCCTGTTCAAGGCAGGCACGAACATTTCAATAAGGCGCACTCATCTCTTCGTGGAGTTATCGAGCGAACGTTTGGAGTGTGAAAAAAAAAGTGGCACATTTTAAGCAAAATGCCGCAGTACACCTTCAAGAAACAACGCTCCATTGTCCTTGCAACAATGGCCTTACATAACTTCATTCGGAGACATCCATCTCGTTGGGACCCTGAGTTTAATGCTTGTGATGCTGATGAGTCTTCTTTCATTCCCTCAGAGGATGCACACCCTGCGGTAGAGAATGATATTGAAGGCGATATGTATGATGCTGCTGGAGCAGAACATATGTCTACAGTACGAGATATCATTGCCGAAGAAATATACAATGCGCGCAGGTGATCGGAAGGCGAAATATATGATGCTACTGGATTGGATGTTCTCAAGAGTCGCTGCATGTTGGAAGAATATTTATCCTACTTTCTAGAACTATGTAATAAAAGACTAATGTTATGTGTTATTTTGAAATTTTTAGTTTTTAAAAAAACAGATTCCAAAAGTTGTTTCTCCAAACAGCCAAAATTTGCGCATCCAAACAGTCTGCAGCTTTTCAAAGAGCAGTTCTGCAAATAACAACCAAACAGACTGCAGCTTTTCAAAACAGCTCCCCAGAGATCTATTTTAAAACAGCTCTATCTGGACAGCAGTTTTTCAATCCGCCAGAGCTAAAACAAACAGACCCTTACTAACAATCAAAGCTAGTACAGTAGCTTCGGAGTCCGCTTTTTCTCTTAGTGGCAAGATTTTGAGCAAACGGAGGAGCCGACCAAATGAAGAATCACTGGAACTATGCATCTGCTACAATGATTATTTGGATGCTACGAAGAGGAAACAACACATTTTAGCATTGGAGGAGAGCTCAGAAGAAATTGAAGAGAAGATGAATAACCTGAATATATAAAAATGTAATTATTATTATTATTATTAAAAATATTAAATTCCATTTTTTTCTAATTTTATTTGTAAGTGTAATTTTGATTTTTTTAATTTTAATATTAATAAAAAAATTTTATTCAAGTTTTCATTTATAGTTAATGTTTTTTAATTAAAATTTTTAATTAATAAGGGTCCGGGCAGGCCCGGCCCGGCCCGGGGGCCGGCTCAGGCCCCTGCCCAGGGTCAAAACCCGGCCCCAGCCCGAGCCCGATAATGGAAGGGGGCTCGGCCCGATTTGCAAAAGCCCGGGCCCAATCAGGCCCGGTCCGAGCCGGCCTGATCGGGCCTTTTGGACACGGACTGATGAAGAGAGACTATATATAATTTTCTTTAGTTTTTCCAAAACCTGTTCTTATTTTTATTTTATTAATTGTGCCTGAAATTACTTTATATAATATACTCCAATAATTTCCACTATTTCTAATCCTAAAAATTAAATTTAATATTACGCCATGACCCACTTCATGAGTCATCAAGGAGACTCATTGGGCCCATTGGTGGACTAATGGTGCTTATGAATGCAAAAAAAATTGCCATTTTAGGCATTTCTAGTGTGTCGAGACCTGTTATTGCAAAGTGTTATGTTTAGCATATTTAAATTAAGCTGACTTGGATCTAGGCTCTGTTTGGCACGGTATTTTTGCTCCGGACCTCCGGTGAGTTCGGACAAAAACACTGTCATCAAAGCATGCCTGTTTGGCATAACAGCGATTACGACCACCGCAAAGAAAAGAACTATTTTTGAACGTAAAAGTGAAGGAAGTTCCTTAGGTGAGTTCGGACATTCACGAACGATAGTTCATAATCATCGTGTTCATGACCACCGCCATTGTGTCAAACGAAGCCCCAATGTGATTATTGTGGCAATAATCGGGCCACCTAGACAAAATTGATAATGTGTGTTAATTGAGACTCACTGTTGATATGAGCCTTGTAAAAATTTTTGAACCGCGGAAAACAGGAAATCAGGCCACATGAACACTCAATCAAACCAAGTCGAGTAAACCAGAAGCAAATAGAAGAGCAAGAAATTTTGTACTATCAAAAAATCTTTACAGCGGGAGGTATACATGGCGAGATATGATTCACCGATGTATTCGATGGAAGAAAAAACAAGAAAGAACTAGCCGGGCGGACTCAAGGAGTAATCGCCGACTCTGCCGAGCTGCACTACGGAGTCCACTAAAGCCGCTAAGTCCCCAGACCGCAATCTAGCCGCGCAGACACCCCGTTATTCCAATGTTGAAGAACTTTGTCCGTTAATCTGCAAGCCGCCTAACCACGACATCGCCTAGCCGCCATATCGCCGCGAACAGCTGCTGCCGAACTAAACAGGCCGCCAGAAGCGGACAACTTATTGAACTGGGAAAGAGTTGCCAAAGAGAAGACAGTCTAGTCGCAAGCCGCGACCTGCTGCTGACGCCGATTGTAACTGCAGAGTCCGCACTGATCTCTGACCAAATTCAGAACCAAGTCACTGGCTTCTCAGTATTATCCGCACAATCTGCACAGCAAAAAACCGGTCAACTTCTCAAACCACGCGAACACAAAAACCTGTCCGCAGCAATCACTCGAGCTCACTTACTGTTCATTCAGTTGTACTGTTGATGTGGCAGAGAGTCCTATTTATAGGCGCAGAGAGGAGTGTGATCACCGTCCTAGCCGATAGGATCACCACCCTATCTCGCGGCGAGTACTGAGAGAATCTACATAGGCGCGGACACAAAGCCAGTCCGCCTTGTCTCCACAACTAGGTGAGACAACCTGTCCGCCAAAGTCGAACCACCGAGACCGGATAGACAGCCAATTTGCCTTGTTGTCAAAAGGTCAAGCCAGGACTTGTCCGCCACACCAGCGGATACTCCACTAGTCCGCACACCTGCGGAGACAGCTCCAGTCCGCACACTCCGAGCCCGCAACTAGAGTACAAGGCTGGCAGTTGCTGAACTTGGCGGACAGAGAAAATAGTCTGCGCTAACAATGCGATCACCCGAACAGAGAACACCTGGACTTGGTACATATCCAGACCAAGTCCACGCCATCAGCCATCCCTGGTGCAAACAAAGCACCAGCGGATACAAGGGTCTGCCCGCACAAACCGACAGACTCCTACACCAGCCTGCACTAACCGGCGAACTGCGCAGTTGCACAAAACCGCACCACCAAAGCAATACCAAGGCATCAGGCGTGCCGATCTCCCGAGCTCTAATCAAGTCCGCAACTTGGACTCAGCGAACTCCATTTGAGTCCGCAACCCGCCGGATTCGGCAAACTCCATGGAAAAACATCCTATCTGCTTGGTTACCTCAAGGGAACAAGCTGACTGTAACACCCTTGCCGACCTTGCTAGCCGCCACCTCTGTCCACACAGTCTGCGCTGACAGCCCGCCCAGGCCGCCCAAGCCGCCACTTTCACTTCAAAAAATTCAACACTCCCCCTTGAAGTGAGAAGTGGAAACCAGCCCCAGCAATCCCTGTAACCATGTAAATTCCCCTTCAACAACGGCTTCGTGAAGATGTCTACGATGTTGCCCTCGCTCCGCACATGTCAAACCATAAGAGACCAATCCAACACCTTCCTCTGAATGAAATAATGTTCAATCTCAATGTGCTTGGTCCACGCATGACAAACTAAATTAGTAACCAGTTTAACGACACTTTCATTGTAACCACGTAGTAGAGTGTGACCCCTCACTTCTTCATGGATGTCCTCTACTAGCCTCCTAAGCTAGATGACTTCCCGAGCTGCCAAGGCCAAAGCCTTATACTCTGCTTCCGTAGTAGAGACAGACATCAAGTCTTGTTTTTTGCTTCACCACGATATGCCTGTTATCCACATGTGAAAACATATCCAGACGTCGACTTCTGATCGTCTGTGTCTCCCCCATAATCAGGATCGGTGTAACCGTGCAGGTTGAAGCTTGTGTCACTGATAGTTTTAACTTCAAGACAACCTAAACACCTAGAGGGGGGGGGGGTGAATAGGTTCTTTTCTTTGTTTTAAGCTAAGACAGAATATAGCTACAGATCTTTAATATAAAGCTCAAATCTCTACAGCTAACACATCATATACAATCACAGAATCTAAAATAACACAAGCATCACAGATTGCACATAGTTTTATAGTCGTTCCCCAAGGTCTGGGTACATCCACTTTCCCCCTTCACCTATCTAGCAGTGTGTTAGATTCAGCCTAACTTCTTCCTTCTTCTCAGATCCACAGATCTTACAGCTCAGAATCCTGAAGGATTCCTACAACACAGAATGTATCCACACTCCTACAGCTCAGGCTAAAAAGCCCTACCTCAGCCTTGCCACAAGGCCTACAACTCAGAGAATAAATTCTCCTACACTCAGACTCAATCAGCCTTACCACTCAGAGATCAAAATCTTCTATACTCAGCCTTTATAACACAGGCTTACAACTCAGATCTTTGAAAAGATCCTACAAAATTTGATAAGTAATTTGATGGACTCTTACCCTTGTTGAGAGAGAAAGGATAAGAAGATTCTTGATCAGCTTCTTGATGAATCTGATGACTGAAATCAACCTGTTCTTAGCTTTCTTCAAAGCTTCTTGAATCTGAACTTAGTAGGGTTTATCTCCTTTGAAGTTGACTGACTGGCAGCTTCCTTCTTGGATTCCAGATATGGATCTGGATCTACTTAGTAGATTAGTTCAGGATCTACTTCTTAAGAGACTTGTGATTGTCTCCTTCTTGACCTCAAAACAGCTGGAGCTCTCTCTCCCCAAATTTTCTGAAGTATCTTCTGAATTCTGGATTGAATTCTCCTTAGACAAAATCTGAGTGGATGAACACTTCAGAATGTCTTCTTAGATCTTCTCACGAAGATCTTCTTCTGTGTGATTTGCACTTTCTTGATCAGAGATCAATCTCTCAATAGTTGTGTTAGTTGTTTGTATCTTGTTCTATTATCTTCTTTCTTCTGAATCCATTTATATATATAGACTTCATCCATGGTAACCGGCTGATACGGTTTCTAACTAACTTCTGACAAGTCTGACAACATCATTAAAGTTGTTGGAATGCACAGCTGTCAAGTCCCCAGTCATCTCTTGAACCTTTGTCTCTGTCAGCAAAGCGTCGAGATTGACTGTCATTATGTGTCGAGACAAACTGTCAATATGTGTCGACACATGTGACTTAAGTGTCGACACAGACTTTGGTGATGTCGACATAGCTGTCTTGATGTCGACACTGCTTCTAGACACTGCATCTTGAGAATGTGTCAACATAGAGTCTTTGTGTCGACACAAACACTCCTTCACTCCACAGCAATCAACTATGTTGAAACTCGGCTGTGTGTCGACACAAGTCCTGTGTGTCGACACAGTTGATGTACACTAAGAATTCTGTGTGTCGACACTGCCTCCCGGTGTCGACATAGTTGATGTCGACTCTGCTTTTGTGTGTCGATACTACCTCCCGGTGTCGACACAGTTGATGTCGACTAACTATTTTTATGTGTCGACACAGCCTCCCGGTGTCGACACAGTTGATGTCGACTAATAAATTCTGTGTGTCGACACAGTTGCTTCAGGTGTCGACACAGCTTTTCCAAGTGTCGACACAGACTTCCTTAAGTGTCAACACATGGACTTAGAAATTTTTATGCATATTATCCAATACTTAATCTGCACATATAAACTCAAAATAACATCAAATACACCTTGATGTATATCATTGAGCAAAGAGAGGCTTCTCCAAATCAGGTACACATTTTCCAATGTACCCAACAATCTCCCCCTATTTGGAGAAGTCATAACCCTTTAGTCAATGATATACACTACTTATAATAAATAAACATCATGATGTATACAAGCATTATATGACAGGGCAACTTATAAACAAAACATATATCAAAATCACATCACATAATAAAGATGCAAATTAAATGAACATGGAACATTGTTTTGTTTATTATATCAAAAAGTCTCTTAACACTGATTACATAGATTTCTTTAAAACTAAGAATTACATAGTTCTAGAAACATATAGTAAAACTAAACTAAGGCTGGACTGGCTCCTTGATGACTATTCCTTTTCCTGATTTAATCTGAGCCTGCACAGAAGGTTCTGTATCTTCAATGGGCTTCTTGTCTTTCAACTCAGTCTTCTTTTGAGCTTCAGCCTTAATCCTTTGCCTTTCAAAATAATGAAAAGGCTTAGGGAAATACTTGCTAGGCTCATGTGCATCAGGAGGTAGCTTCCCAATCTTAGCCTTCCTTCTGTATTGAACTATAACTTCTTGCCTAGCCTCATACTTCTGTCACTCCTGCTCATTATACCATTTACCCCTTTCATGAACCTGGTCTTTTACAGCTTTCCAGGCAGTAAATATGATATTTCTAGAAGTGGGGCTCCATTGCTCAAAATCAGGTTTTAACTCTGCCTGCTCTTTGAATCTCTTCTTTGATAATTGAGCATCTTGCTGAGCTTTCACACCAGCTTCTGGCATATCTACCTTTTCAATAATAACATTAGTAACTGGTTGTGGAGGGTTGTACATACACTGAACTTGTTGATGTATCATCTCAAGATTTGCAGGGGTAAATAACTTGGGCAACCTCAGGTTGATCACCTTCAAGTTGAGCTGGTTGCACACCTGACTCAGCCACATTATCATCATCACATAAGGGTGAATATCCCAGAGTGGCTCTAATGCTATTGGTTACCCATTTGGCATGATCAGAGCCTTCATATACTAACACCCTCTCCCCCTTTATGACTTCTCTGGCCACATGTTCTCTCAAATCATCTTTTTGAAATCTGATTTGCCCATCCAGGTAATTGATACCATCTTTAAAGAATGGTTTTAACTTTTGAAGCTTGTCATTAATTAACTTCTCAGATGAAGTGATGGCAGTTTTAACTGAATCTAGAGCAGCCTGTATCTTCTTATCATAGTCTTCCATTTCTTTAGCCCTTGCAGCAGTCATTCCAGTAACAGTATTTTTTTAACTCAGTGACTATTACATTGTGAGATTCAGTCAGATTATCATTTATTCTTATTTGATTTTCAAGGACATAGCCTTGTTTGACAGCAATATCATCCACCTGTGTCTTGAGTTCTGCCTGTTGCTTTGCTAGAAAGATTATAATATTGCCCCCCTTGTGGAAGCAATCTGTCATTTCTTTCTTATTTTGATTTACCTCAAATCTGATGGATTTTATATCTTGTGTTAGATCAAATTGGAGGGCCTTTTAGCTTTCATCCACATATTTTTCATGAGTCAATCTCTGCTCATCAAATTTCACTTGTAAATCAACCAACAATTTGCTGTAATCAATCTCAGGGGTTGGTTGTGAAGTAGTAGCTTGCAAAGCCTTCTTATAGTTCTGGCTTCTCCTCTTAAAAACCATTAGTTTTTTTTCTTGATATTTGCAATCTCCTCATCCTCTGAAGCAGAAGTACTGGCAATATCAACTCTTTGTGTTGGAATAGGAGGACTCTCCTTTTCAGTCCTATCCTGTACCTCCTCAATGTTAACCTGCTCCCCCTCAACTGCTGCTCCCTCTATTTCAGGAAATAATTCTTCCAGGGTGAACTCTTGTTGAGTGTGAACTGCTTTTTCTGGAGCATCAGCAACCATAGATGTATCCTCCATGATCACATCTAGTGCTGGAATATTGACATGAGGAGTGTCAATAATAGATTGTGAATTCATTTCTCTTGCCAAGTGAATGCTTTCTTCCCCTTGTCCTTGTGCAGAATGTTGCTCCCCCTGCAACTGTGCAGGAACTGTCTCCTCATGAACTTGGACAGTTTCAGCCAGGTCCTGGACCTGTTTCCTGACTTGCTCCCCCTGCACTTGTGCATTCATTGTGTCCTCCTGCACATGATCATGATCAGTAATGTCATGGACTGGTGATTTTGCTGCAGTCTCTTGGGTATCCAAATCAGGTGTGTCCTTGGAGAGAACCCTATCCCATCTGGATATTATCTTGATGTCCATTCTTCTCATATGATTTATTTTAGATCCTAGAAGCTGATGCATTACCTCTGGAATTGCTCCAGCCAGGTATAAACTCATTAATCTAGCCAAATTAGGCTTTTTGATTCCTTCCTTTATCTTCTAAAACAGCACTGCAGACCAATCTGTGTTAATCTTGTAGATTATCCTTGTCATCAGACTGAACATAATGACAGAGATCCTATCATGGCCTCCTGGTTTACACAAAATCACCTTCCCTACCACTTCAGATAGAAACTTTCCTTGTTGATTCATTACTTTTCGGTTTATGGCTGCTCCTATCTTCATGGTTGGATCCAATCCACACCACTGGAGAGCCTCCCTTGTCTTTGAGGCTGGGACCTGTTCTTCATCCTGAATTCTTGGTAGGTGAAGAATCTTTCTTAAACTCTTCAGAGTAAGTTTGACTCTATTTCTATGAACTGTCGATTTAATCTTTAGTCCAGTGGAGTCCACTGTTGCAGCAGCATAGAATTCAAATACTTCTTTTTTCCAGATCTTGGTAGGTTCAGATACAAGAAACTCTAATCCATTTTCAGTAACCAAGGTAATGACCCCTTTAATCTCCGTCGCCACATCATCAAAAGCATTGCGCACCAGCTCGTAGCCTTCGTTAATGTTATCTTCAATCTTTGGCGCCATTGGAATGGAATCTTGAATTGAGAGAAGAGAATTTGTCGACACAAGGGTTTAGTCTCGAAAATCTAGAGAGCGTGTCGACAGAATATTTTCTCGACCTATTTATACCCTTTCAAATAAAGAAGGTCAAAAGACGGGCAAAACTGTCTAAATGTGTCGAAACTGTTGGAAAGTGTCAACACATACTTCTGTTGTCTCGACCACGGCGAAGACTCTTAAGTGTCGACACCAATTGATGATATGTCAACACTGGACATACTTAGTAGTTCTTCAGAAATTCTGTGTCGACTCTTATTGCAAGTGTCGACATAATTTCTGGAAGTGTCGACACCATTACTCTGGTTGTGTCGATACCACTAACTAAAGTGTCGACACCACATCCCTGGATGTGTCGACACAGATTTACTGAAGTGTCGACAACACTATTCTGAATGTGTCGACACAGATTTACTTAGCCAAATTTGTTAGACTAGTCTATGTTCAACATTCCTAATTCAATTTTAAATTTATTGAATTTAGTTTCATCTAGAGTCTTAGTAAAAACATCTGCAATTTGATAATCTGTCTTAACAAATCTAGTGAGATGTCCTCTTTCTCTACATGTTATTTAAGAAAATTGTATCTTATTTCTATATGCTTAGTCCTACTATGTGAAACATGATTATTAGCAATAGAAATAGCACTAGTAGAATCACAAAACAAAGGTGGTCTACTTACCTGAATACCATAGTCTTCTAGCTGGTGTTGAATCCACAACAGTTGTGCACAGCAACTTCCTGCTGCCACATATTCAGACTCAGCTGTGGAAATTGCCACACTAGTCTGCTTCTTACTGCTCCAAGATATTAATCTTCCTCCTAGAAATTGACAGGTGCCTGTAGTACTTTTTCTATCTTCTTTGCAACCTGCAAAGTCTGCATCTGAATAGCCTGTTAGTAGAAAATCTCCATTCCTAGGGTACCAAAGGCCTATATTAGGTGTGCCCTTTAGATATCTCAAAATTCTCTTTACAGCAGTGTAATGAGATTCTTTTGGGCATGATTGGTAACTAGCACAGACACATGTTGCATACATAATGTCTTGTCTACTGGCAGTGAGATAAAGTAGAGAGCCAATTATTCCTCTATATAAAGACTCATATACAAGTTTACCTGCATCATCTTTGCATATATGCATACTAGTTCCCATAGGAGTTCTCATGGTGGAGGATGATTTCATATCATACTTCTTAATTAACTCCTTGGTGAACTTAGACTGGGATATGGATAAGCCATCATCAGTCTGTCTTACTTGGAGTCCCAAGATGAACTTAAGTTCCCTCATACTACTCATTTCAAACTTCCCTTGCATAAGTTTAGCAAACTTCTTGCAAAGGTTGTTTTTTTTAAACCCAAATATTATGTCATCTACATAAATCTAGACTAAGATGATCTTACATTTGGATTCCCTTAGGAATAGAGTTTTTTCTATTTTCCCTCTTGAGAATTTGTTCTCAATAAGGAAAGTAGACAGGGTTTCATACCAAGCCCTTGGGGCTTGCTTTAACCCATATAAAGCTTTCCTAAGTCTATAAACATAATTAGGTTTGAGAGAATCTACAAAACCCGAAGGCTGCTCTACATAGCCTTCTTCTTTTAGGTTTCCATTCAGGAATGTTGATTTTACATCCATTTGGAATACCTTGAATCCTTGATATGCTGCATAGGCAAGGAACATTCTAATGGCTTCCAGTCTTGCTACTGGCGCAAAGGTTTGATCAAAGTCAATACCCTCTTCCTGCCTGTATCCTTTTGCAACAAGTCTTGCTTTGTTCTTCACAATGATTCCATTCTCATCTAGTTTGTTCCTAAAGATCCACTTTGTTCCAATGATGTTGTGGTCTTTTGGTTTAGAAACTAACTCCCAGACCTTGCACCTTCTGAACTGATTCAGCTCCTCTTGCATGGCTTCAATCCAATGTGGGTCTAGAACAGCTTCTTCAAATTTCTTTGGCTCCAGTTGAGATAGGAAGCTTGAGCAAAGTACTGTGTTCAAGTTCCTGCTTCTGGTTTGCACTCCATGTCTTAGATCACTAATTATCTGATTTGCTGGATGATCCTTTAAGTGTCTAACAGCTGGAGGTAGATTATCTTCTGGTTGAACACCTCCAGACTCTTCAATATGTTGCACCTCTTGGTGTACATTTGCATCTAGAGAGTCCTGTACTCCCCCTGGACAGTAGCCACCATTTTCCACTTCTTGATCTGCAGTTGAATCTTCTGTAATGGAAAGCTTGTCCATTCTCTCATTTATACTTGTTGGACTGCATGAACTGCAAGACAACTCACTGTTGATCAATCTAGTTTCATCAAAAACAATATGTACAGATTCTTCTACAACCTGAGTAATCAAGTTGTAGACTCTATAAGCCTTACTATTGTTGTTGTATCCAATAAATATCTCATCTTGGGATTTGGCAGTAAACTTAGTTAGATAAGACTTGCCATTATTAAGGATATAACACTTGCAACCAAAGATCCAAAAAAAGGATAAGTTTGGTTTTCTGCCCTTCATGATCTCATAGGGAGTCTTTTTGTGGCACTTGGTGATAGAAGCCATGTTGATCACATGACATACAGTGTTTACTGCCTCAGCCCAGAATTATTCTGGGAGAGAAGTGTCACTCAATAGAGTTCTAGTAGCCTCAATCAATGTTCTATTCTTCCTTTCAGCAATACCATTTTGCTGTGGTGTTCTTGGTTAGGAGAATTCTTGGAAAATCCCAAATTCTTCACACAGTCTTGTCATACTTTCAGATTGAAATTCAGTGTCATGGTCACTTCAGATTTTGACCACTGTACTGTCCAATTCATTTTGAATTTGTTTGACAAAACTATGTAAAACAATTGGGGTTTCTGATTTTTGTCTCAGAAAGAACACTCAAGAATATCTAGAATAGTCATCTATCACCACAAAAGTGTAGACCTTCATACCTAGACTATGAAATGGCATAGGACCAAAAATATCCATATGTAAGATATAAAGACACCTTACAGAATCCTTATTTTCAAGGCTATGAAAGGAGGATTTTGTCTGCTTGCCCTTTTGACAAGCAGAACATATCTCTTCCTTTATACACTTAACTTGAGGATCATTCCTCACTAACTCTTTGCTAAAGAGTTGGCCAATTATTTTGTAGTTAAGATGGGCCAGCCTCTTGTGCCATTTGATACAATGAGAGGCTTTCTCATCAGCTACAAGACAAATATGAGAACCTTTGTTCTCACACTCAAAATTAAGACAGTACACATTCCATTTTTTGTATCCTGTCAAAATGACCTTTTGATCATTTGACCTTTTGATATGACATCCATTCTTAACAAATGAAATGTCATATCCTAAATCACTCAGCTGACTTATGCTTATAAGGTTGTGTTTCAAACCCTTCACATATGCCACTTGAGTGATAATAATCTAGTTACATGAAATGTTACCAAACCCTTTGATGATTCCTTTTTCAGAGCCACCAAAAATTACTTTAGGCCCATTTATGATAGGCAAGTACTCCTCCAGCAATCCCTTTGTTCCAGTCATGTGCCTGGAACATCCACTGTCCAAGTACCATATAGGGGTATGGTGACTTGGACTCACCTGCAATAAAGAATTACTTTCCCTTAGAACCCAAGTAAGTCGTGGGTCCTTGGTTCAAGTTAGCTTCATACTTGCCAAATCTACCTGCTGCTCTTCTAACAGGTAGACTGTTGTTCTTCCTGACACTAGTGTTGTGCCAGCAATCTATGGCATAATGACCTGTCTTGCCACAACACCAGCATTCATACTTGTTATATCTATTTTTAGATACATCAACTCTTTTGTATTGTGCTTGTACTGCTGCAGCTACACCCATTGTTTTCTTATAAACATGGGGTTTATGAACATGGGCTGCCTTATTGACATAAGCACCCTTGTCATTCAGAATTTCAGTCTTACTATGACCATGAATATTCTCAAGGTCATACTTGTTAGAAAGCACTTGTACCTTTCTGAAAACTACAGGGACTTTAAAATTCAGTGGCTGGACTGAGGCTTTGCCCTTTCTCTTGAATTGGACAGCCCTGGCGTTACCCTTAAAGCCTATTCCAGCCTTACCCTTTTGAGCCACAAACTCATTTATTAAGGGTAAAACTTATTTTGGCTTGGAATAACTAGCCACCAAATCTTTCTCCTTTTGAAGTCTGACTTCCAGACTTTTAATTAGATCATTTTTGTATGTGATTGTGCCCATCTGAATAACAGTTATAGTTTTCAGTTTGTCAATCTCATTCAATTTTTGATCCAACTCTTTCTCTAAGTCAGATGCAGCCATCTTAAGATCTGCAATTTCCTTAGCCTGAGTTTTGGCCAGGTTCTTGCTTTTCTTCAGTGCCTGCAACAAGTCCCCATATTCATCTATCAGCTGATGAATATCACCTTCAGATTCAGATCCATCCACATCACTTGATGCAGATGTAGCTGACTCTGTACCAGTACTACAATCTGAATTTCTAGAAATACATTGTACCTTGCTAGGACTAGGCTGATCCTGGCACTTGTCTTCTTCTGATACATCCATCAGTCCCATACACTGATGGTCTTCTTGTTCATAGATAGAGTTCAGCAATTGCATAAACTCTTCTTCTTCATCAGCTGCATAATGACCAATGTATGCCTCAGCTTCAGATTTAGACTCTGAAGTTGATTGGTCTATCAAGCTTTTCTCCTTCTTAGCAACAAAGGATTTCTCCTTCTTGCTCTTTTGTTGAGTCTTTCTTTTATCAGTAGATTCCTTTCTTTTGTCTGGATACTCAACCACAACATGTCTAGGCCTATTACAGCAATAGAAAACTATCTTTGATGTTATAGATTTGCTAGGCTTTGACCTGCTCCTGTCCTTCCTAGATGACTTTCTCTTTTGATAATAGTCATCAACTGGCTGAGATGTGGAGGGCCTAGATTTCCACTGCTTCTTCTTCAAGAATCTCTGAAACTGTCTTGTAAAGGCATCAAAATCTGTATCTGAATCACTGCTATCTGAATTTTTGTTGTCTGAATTATCTGAGGTAATTTCAGCAACTTCCCTAGGAGGTGATGGAGACATCCTTCTATTCTTTCTAGTGGCTTCAACCTTGAAGGCCACAAACTTTTCTCTATGCTACCCTTTTGCATTCTTTCTTTCTCTTTTCTAGTCATTAGTTGCATTTCATAAGACAGTAACTTTCCAAATAAAGTTGGAGGTGAAATATCTGCAAGCTTGGCCACTTCCCTAATGGCACAAATCTTGGTGTCCCAATCCTTTGTCAAGAATCTTAGGAATTTATCACTCAGTTCATATGTACTGAAGACTTTTTCATAATACATCAGCTCATTTATAATTCTGTAGAACTTCTTATAGCACTCAGATATACTATCTGACTTCCCTTGTCTGAAGCTTTCATATTCCTGATATAGCATAGACTTTCAACTTGTCTAACTTCTTCAGAACCCTCCATGTAGACTATCAAAGTGTCCCACATTTCCTTGGAGGTCTTGCAGTGAATTAAATTCTGAAAGGTTGAATCATCTATGACACTTACTATGATATTCTGAGCTCTTTTATTCATAGTTGCCAGTATAATCTCATCCTTAGTCATCTCAGAAAAATCTTTAGGAGTTCTTTGATTTGCATCTAGAATAGACACATTCATTGGAATATAAGGACTTTCTTTTACTGTAATATAGATCCTTGGGTCAGAAGCCTTCATAAACAACCTGACTCTTTCTTTCCATATTCCAAATATCTCCTTCCTATAGATGGGTAATTTCATAGAACCTAGTTCCTTGTGATTTTCTCCAGAACCCATTTTCTTGATTCTTGATTCTGCCTTAGGGATCTAACTCAGACTATTAAGTCCTTCTTTGAGTAACCTCCCTCTGATATCACTTGATAGTTTTAACTTCAAGACAACCTAAACACCTAGGGGGGGTGAATAGGTTCTTTTCTTTGTTTTAAGCTAAGGCAGAATATAGCTACAGATCTTTAATATAAAGCTCAAATCTCTACAGCTAACACAACATATATAATCACAGAATCTAAAATAACACAAGCATCACAGATTGCACATAGGTTTATAGTGGTTCCCTAAGTTCTGGGTACATCCACTTTCCCCCTTCACCTATCTAGCAGTGTGCTAGATTCGGCCTAACTTCTTCCTTCTTTTTAGATCCACAGATCTTACAACTCAGAATCCTGAAGGATTCCTACAACACAGAATGTATCCACACTCCTAGAGCTCAGGCTAACAAGCCCTACCTCAGCCTTGCCATAAGGTATACAACTCAGAGAACAAATTCTCCTACACTCAGGCTCAATCAGCCTTACCACTCAGATATCAAAATCTCCTACACTCAGCCTTTATAACAAAGGCTTACAACTCAGATCTTTGAAAAGATCCTATAGAATTTGATAATTAATTTGAGGGACTCTTACCCTTGTTGAGAGAGAAAGGATAAGAAGGTTCTTGATCAGCTTCTTGATGAATATTATGACTGAAATCAACCTGTTCTTAGCTTTCTTCAAAGCTTCTTTAATCTGAACTTAGTAGGGTTGATCTCCATTGAAGTTGACTAACTGACAGCTTCCTTCTTGGATTCAAGATATGGATCTGGATCTACTTAGTAGATTAGTTCAGGATCTACTTCTTAAGAGACTTGTGATTGTCTCCTTCTTGACCTCAAAACAGCTGGAGCTCTCTCTCCCCAAATTTTCTGAAGTACCTTCTGAATTTTGGATTGAATTCTCCTTAGACAAAATCTGAGTGGATGAACACTTCAGAATGTCTTCTTAGATCTTCTCACGAAGATCTTCTTCTGTATAATTTGCACTTTCTTGATCAGAGATCAATCTCTCAATAGTTGTGTTAGTTGTTTGTATCTTGTTCTATTATCTTCCTTCTTCTGAATCCATCTATATATATAGACTTCATCCATGGTAACCGGCTGATCCAGTTTCTAACTAACTTCTGACAAGTCTGACAACATCATTAAAGTTGTTGGAATGCACAGCTGTCAAGTCCCTAGTCAGCTCTTGAACCTTTGTCTCTGTCAGCAAAGCGTCGAGATTGACTGTCATTATGTGTCGAGACAAACTGTCAATATGTGTCGACACACGTGACTTAAGTGTCGACACAGACTTTGGTGATGTCGACATAGCTGCCTTGATGTCGACACTGCTTCTAGACACTGCATCTTGAGAATGTGTTGACATAGAGTATTTGTGTCGACACAAACACTCCTTCACTCCACAGCAATCAACTATGTTGAAACTCTACTGTGTGTCGACACAAGTCCTGCGTGTCGACTCAGTTGATGTAGACTAAGAATTCAGTGTGTCGACACTGCCTCCCGGTGTCGACACAGTTGATATCGACTCTGCTTCTGTGTGTCGATACAACCTCCCGGTGTCGACACAGTTGATGTCGACTAACTATTTCTATGTGTCGACACAGCCTCCCGGTGTCGACAGAGTTGATGTCGACTAATAAATTTTGTGTGTCAACACAATTGCTTCAGGTGTCGACACAGCTTTTCCAAGTGTCGACACAGACTTCCTTAAGTGTCGACACATGGACATAGAAACTTTTTCTGCATATTAGAAAATACTTAACCTGCACATATAAACTCAAAATAACATCAAATACAGCTTCATGTATATCATTGAGCTAAGAGAGGCTTCTCCAAATCAGGTACACATTTTCCAATGTACCCAACAGTCACTCCTATAAGAAGCCCAAAATCAGAAGTAGTCTTCACGTACTTCAGAATATTCTTCGCCGCCACCAGATGAGGCTTCCGAGGCTCCGCCATATAACGACTTACTCGACCTACAACATAAGTAATGTCTGGCCTCGTAATTGTCAAGTAGATAAGGCTTCCAACCAGAGCCCAAAACACCAAGGGATCTGGAAGAACCATCCCCTCATCACATCAAAGCTTTAGGCCAACATCTAGTGGAGTAGAGCAACTCTTCCCTTCCAGCATGTTGAATCGCTGAATGATCCGTTATGTATAGCCTCTTTGGGAAACGAGTATCACTCTCTTTCTCTTCTCCACCTCGAGTCCAAGAAAGTGGTGGAGCTCACCCAAATCCTTCATCTCGAAACGAACAGCTAGCTATGCCCTGAGCCTAGCTACCTCCTTCTCAGAGTTCCTTGTGACGATCATATCATCAACGTACATGAGTACCAAGACATAAAGCCCCCCTTCTTCTTTACGAACAGGCTCGAGTCAGAGTCAGAAGCAAAATACCAGCAGAATTGAAGGTATTCTATGATCTTCCCGTACCATGCTTGAGGCGTCTACTTCAAGCCATAAAGGGCCTTCCTGAGCTTTCTGACGTGTTCTGGATGATCTTCATATACGTATCCTGGTGGTTGAACCATGAAGGTGTCTTTATCAATTTCACTATAAAGAAAAGCATTCTTTACGTCAAGCTGCCACATCCTCCATCCTTGGCAAGCCGCCAAGGCAATCACCACATGTACTAAAGTCATTTTCGTAATAAGAACTAAATGTCTCTTCATAGTCTTCTCCGTACTACTGGGAGAACCCTCGAGTTACAAGCCGAGCTTTGTATCACTAGATGCTTTCATTCGCCTTCTTCTTCAGCTTGTACACCCACTTGCATGTCACATGAGTAATATCATTGACCTTAGGCACAAGATCCCAAGTCTCATTCCTTCTGAGGGCAGCCATCTCTTCATCTATGGCATCATCCCAGTTTATGACTCCAGTGGCATCTTCAAAGCTAAAAGGCTCCCGCTCGTCTTGAGGGCATGCGAAGAAACATGAGACAAATCTCATCATGTTCCCTTTGCTGTACCGAGTCGGTGGTTTGCTGGTCCTCTTCGACCTCCGAAGAACCTGACCACGGCTCACCACCTCTGCTGCTTCCTCTAGATCAACTCCATTCCAAGACATACTTGGAGTATCGCTCCCCCTACTTCCTTAACCAGAAGCCTCCGCCCCAGAGCTAGAAACACCTAGAGTACTTGTTGACACAGGTAGCTCCACCAGAAGATCCTTAGCAGCTTCCTCTTGTTCGCCACCCGACCTGCTTTCTTGCAGCTCCACAGATGAGCCACCTTCATATGACGTTAGTTCATCAAAGACCACATCTCTGAAGATGATGAACTTCTTCGTCACTGGGTACATACACTTCTATCCCTTCTTTCTCTTGTCATAACCTATGAAGACAAACTTCCTTACCTTCACATCCAGCTTAGTCCTGAGAGCGTCAAGAACGTGTACATAGCAGGTTGACCCAAACACTCGAAGATGTCCAATGTCAGGCTTCTCCTTAAAATTCATCTCACGAGGATACTTCATGTTGATCGGACTCAGAGGCATCCGATTGATGAAATAAGTAGCGCAGACCATCTCTTCTACCCAAAAAATTCTAGGAATGTCATTTGTATGAAGCCAAAACTTGCAGGTCTCTGACAGATGACAGATCTTCTACTCTACTACTTTATTTTATTGTCGAGTATGCACACAAGTGAACTCTCTCTAGATTTCATGCTTCCTGCTGAAGTTAGAGAACTCATTTTAAACAAACTCACCTATGTTGTCTGTTCTTAACTTCTTAATACGCAGGTTAAGACGGGCCTCCACGAGCTCCTAGAACTCCACAAACAACTGGAATGTGTCCGAATTCTCCTTTATGAATGTACAACCCCGTATCCGGCGAGTAAGGTCAATCGGGCCCAACTCAAGCCCTGGGCGAATTGGGTCCTGGGCGGCGAGTTCATCCGACGCCCCCAGCCCGAGCGGCGAGTTCACTCGACGCCTCTTCCTTGGCGTCGCGAGCCCAGCTCGCACTCGCGTCTCCGCGAACTCTGCCCGCCTCGGCGCCCAGTCCAGCTCGCCTAGGCGACCAAAGGGCCAGGTCCGAGCTCGCCGATGTGCCGAGCTTAGGCAGCGAGTGCCAGCTCCATCAGACACTCGTCGCTCTTGTCAAGTAGAGGAAGTAGGGGTTATTCGCCCTGTTATGTGTGGGGTGTTTTTGACCATTTTTTCTCTGTGGGCCTACCCATAGCCAGTTAGAACAGCGGAGTCTCGCTGTTGGCAGACCCAGGTGGCCTGCACATAGCTATTCCAAACAGCGGAGATTGGCTATTTGCAGGCCGTTTTCAGAATCCTATAAATAGGACCTAAGGGGTACCTCAGAAAGGCATGCTTACTTGTGCCCATTCTTCTAGTACTTTCTGAGATACCTTAGCTTCAGTACTTGGCTAAGGAGGGGAAGCGCTCTAAGATCTTCCAGGTGTGTGGAGGGACCTCCGTGCTGGAGCCTTGGGTCTATCCCTAGTCCTTCTTCCTTCGTTTTTTGGGCTCGTGGAAGAGAAGTACGTGTGTGATCACCCCTTCCCCAAGGGTGAACTCCTCGAGACCGAATTCTCGGTTTCAACAATCAAGTACACCCAAGTGTACCTCGAGTAATCATCAATCAACACCAGCATGTATTTGTTGCCTCCAAGACTGACAGTGACGGTCAGAACCATCAGATCATCATGGATACACTCCAATAGTGCTTTACTCCTGGTCTGTGACATGTTAAATGAAAGGCGATGAGCCTTACCATATTGACATCCCGCATATACATGACTGTCGACAAAGGATGACAATTTAGGCAAGTCTTTCATAAGGCTCTTCACCGTCATAGCTTTCAATTTATCTATCCCGACATATCCCAGCCTCTCATGCCATATAGTAGCGCTATCGTTGGCTCTCATCCGATCAATATAGGAACTCGTTGATAACACAAACAAGTCTTTTACCCTTCTCTATACATGAGCAACATCAGCCTTCACCGCTGACATGTTGCGGAGAAACTTCACTTCTATCGGGCTGAACATAACGTGATAGCCAGTATCTACCGCATTTGTAACTGAGAAGAGACACTTCTTCATGCTCAGTACATGATAAACACTCCTCAAGGGGAGTGAACCCTTATCACTACCTAAAGAAATGATACCCTCCTTCTCGACTGCATGTACTGGATCAACAACAGTAATAATAACTTCGTTAACTGAGTACGCTTGTAGAGAGGAGAACTTCGACTCATCCCCGGTGAGTTGGTGACCACACCCGAGTCCACAATCCAGTCTTCTTGGTAGTCAATGGTGGACAAATCACGGATACACGTGCCCGTCATGAACGCATTCCCACATCCGACTTCCTCAGCACTGGAGCTAGCTTTCTCTTTATCTGCAATGTGCCCTGGTTGCAGCTTGACCTTGCAGTCTTTCTTGAAGTGACCCAGCTAATTACATCTATAGCACCTTAGCCCTTCCTTATTTTAATCCTGCTTAGGAGCAACACTCCTCTCTTGATGATAAGAAGTTGAAAGGCCATCAACAACAGACGACTTCTTCTTCTTGTCCCATCTCTTCTTCTTCCCTGAGAAGAGTGCCTCACTACCTCCTTCAGAGATAGTGACTCCAGCCATTTGCCTGGCTAGGTGTTGGAGTTGGTGACCGGGAAGTCTGGCGGTCTGTCTTGGCGGGTTGAAGAACGCGCGGTCTGGCGGTTTCCCTTCAGCGGTTTGGTTGCTGGGCTGTTGCTTTCTGGAGTCCGAGCGGTCTAGCGGTTTGCCTCAGGCGGCTTGGAGACCGGGCGGTCTAGCGGTCTCCCATGAAAACTTCTCTTTCTGGTGGTAGCCGAGCGGTTAGCCCTTCTCATCTAATCGCGCAGCTTGTGCGGGTTATTTTTTGTATAGACCGCTTAGTCCTGTAAATTTTTAGTCCCACATCTCTAATTTGTATTCTCTCATCTCTCCTCCATTCTATAAAAGGGAGTTCATACCTTTGTAATAGATACCTTTTTTGGATAATAAAATTTCGGTTAATCTACTTCCGGTTTGTTCTTGTTCGTTTCTAACATGGTATCAGATGACTCGATCTTTTCCGCCTGATTCGGTTCCTCTTTCTGTCCGCCGACTTGTTCCTCTCTGGTTGTCTGTTCGTGCGGTTTCTTTTCTTCTTCTTATCGTTGCCCTCTGTGTGCGCGACCTCTCTGTGCGACCTCTATTCTGCTCGCACGCCCTGTTAGCTTTCCCGTAGACTCTTTTCTGTTCGCGCGGTCTTCTCTTCCTTCTGTTCGTGCGGGCTGCTTTCTAGCCGCTCGACTTCTTTCCCTATGCTTGGTTCTGTGGCTTGGTCGTGGCTTTTCTTACCGCTGGTGTCTAACACCTTGACTGTTGCAACGCTCTTTCTCCTAACCGCTGCGATTTCTCCCTGTTCGCGCGGCTTGTCTCCTAACCGCGTGAATTCCTGTTGTTTTCTCCTATGGCTCTTTCTGATGCTTCTACTGCCACCACTCCTGTCTCCATTCCACCTCTGCCTCCTACTCCTGAGAACCTTGACATCGTTTCTAAGCTTGTCGGCTCCAATTACCCGGATTGGAACGTCTTCTTTACCTTTCTCCTTCGCTCGCAACGCAAACGCCACCATCTCGTTGATGACCCTCCTCCTCCCACTTCCCCTCTGTTTGATGACTGGGATACGAGCAAAGCGCTTGTGCGTACTTGGCTGGCTAACAGCCTATCCGATGAATGCCTTCCCGTCATCCGTCATGATGAGACGGTCAAGGCCGCTTGGCTTCATCTTGCCGCTTTGTACTCTAAGGGGATCAGACATCCCGCATCTATATGTTGTATGCAGACCTTTTTGTCCGTCCTACCTTGTCTCCTGCGGCTTCCTACCAACAGGTTCAGGCTCTCGGGGCTGAGATTCTTCAGAATCGCCCCTTTTCTGTGGATTTGGCTCAATAACACAAGCACTTCCAGGAGCTTCTGGTTGTGTGCTATCTTCTACGACTTCATGATACTTATGATATGATGCGCCGACAAATTCTGGGTGAGACGGAATCTCCTACCTTAGATGCCACCGCTGCCTGCATCGCCGTTGTCACCTCTCTCCTTCAGCGCCCTCTTCTACCCGCTCCTCCTCCACCGGACAACTATGCTCACCAAACTCAGCGGAGTGGCTCTGGTAGCCACAGTCACCAGTCTAGCGGACGTGCTCCTTCCCGCTACCTTTGTTCTCACCATAGCTGCACCGACCATACAGTGGATCACTACTGGATGAAGCTTCCCCATCTTCACCCCTCGGGTGACTCTTCCACCTCCTCTTTCAAGCCGTCTGCCTCCGTGCTCACATCATCAGGTAGTGTCCATATAGTGACTCAAGGTAAATGTCTTATCGACTTGGGTGCGACTAATAACATGACGGGCAATCATCGATGCTTTTCTCTCCTCGAACAGCATGATCGGTTGCCCCCGATCCTCGTTGCAGACGCTTCTCCCTCCCCGATTCTTGGGTCGGGAGTGGTTCATGTTACTCCGTCTCTTCTCCTAGCGGACACTCTCTATGTGCCCAAATTTCCGTGCAATTTATTATCGGTTACCTCTTTATGCAAGCAGCTTCAGTGCTCTGTGACGTTTACTCCGACTTCTTGTTCTTTTCAAGATCCGAGCTCCCAGTGGACGATTGCTACTGGGACTGAGAGCGGCAGCCTCTACTTCCTCGACAACATTTCTGCCTTATACGCCTTCTCCTCTTCTAGTACGGATCTTCTCCAGTGGCATCTCCGTCTCTGTCATCCTCCTCCACGGCTTCTACGTCAGCTTCTGCCCCACTTCCCTCCTTCCAGTACTCCTCTCAACTGCGACGCTTGTCAGCTTAGCAAGCATCACTGTTCCTCCTTCCCACCGAAGCAAGGTCGGTGTTCTACCCGTCCGTTTGATCTCGTCCACTCAGATGTTTGGGGACCTGCTCCTACCCTCACCATTGGTCGAGATAGTTCTTATTTTGTTACTTTTATTGATGATTTTTCTAGATGTACTTAGGTGTATCTCTTAGGAGATCGCTCCGAACTTTTTGATGTATGACTCTCTCTTTTTCAATTAATTAAAACTCAATTTGGTATTTGTATTAAAACCTTTCGCTCAGATAATGCTAAAGAATATCTGAGTCATGTTTTTACCTTTTTCTGTGTGCAATATGACATTATTCATCAGACTAGCTGTGTTTATACCTCCCAGAAAAATGGGGTGGCGGAACGCAAAAACCGTCACCTCCTCGATGTCGCTCGCACCTTGATGACCCAGATGCATGTTCCTCGCTCTTATTGGGGCTATGCTGTTCTCCTTGCCTGCTACATCATCAATCACATTCTCTCCACGGTTCTTCACGGGCATACCCTATTCTCCATTCTATATCCAGGCAAGGAGCCCTTTCCTCTCCCTCTCCGAATGTAAGACCCCTTTTTTTTCTTTTTCAACCACCGGGGTCTTAGCCCAGAATTGCTGCTTTGCGGTGGCACCGACTCACGGGAAGGCCGCCACTACAAAATGCCAATTCTGCCGGCCCTTTTCGATCACAAAGAGAGAGAAGTAAGTATTACACTGAATGTAAACATGTCCACAGAAACACATATGAATAAAATCACAACAAGTCCATCAATATATAATACTAGAAAGTACTGCAAAGGAACAGTTCAGATGAAATAAAGAAACGGGCTCGAGCCCGGTACATCAGAGTCTTCACTACAAATCACTCATCGCAGAAGCTATAAAAATACTCAACACTCACAGAGCTGGACACAAGTGCTCCGGTGCTAGACTGGCCCACCTCCATGCACACCGTACTCCGCTGGTGCTGGTCCCTGGGATGCTTGTCCCTGTCTTCCATCTGGAGCTCCTGTAATGTTGTGGTTCGAAAACCATTAGTCATAAAGACTAAGCTCTATCATCCCCTACCCCCCTCCACGGCTCCTAAGCACCGAGCGGAGAGGAGGAAAGGGAAACTACAATGGTGGAGAATAATCAAACGGATGACAGTGGAACTAGTCTAACAATTGTTCATGGTGTATAAATAACTAATTAAAATAGAGTACATCTAGCAGTTCTACGGTAGTGAGTAGTAAGGTAGACATGTGGTAAGTAGTATAATCATAAGAAGACAAATAGAAAACAAGTAAGTAAGTAAGTAATCTTAACTTATATGAATGCTCATACAAACTTATAAGTTAAGGGGTCTTTTGCAAGGCTCCCATCGTATAAAAAGTCACATACCGATTTATACGTTGGGGTGTCGGTTGTATGCAAATATGAGTGTAGTGATATGATATGCCATGATTCATGCAAGTGCAACTCACGCACACGACTCTATGCGCACAGACCATTAATTCCCTCTGTTCGGGCAGCTAGCTTCACTCCCAGGAACCTCCGTAGTGGCAAACGGAGACAACGGGTCGGGCCCCCCACTCCTAGGCGGGTATCCACACTATCGGGCCTAGCCCTTCCGTACGCCCCTAGAAGAACAAATCTAGAGTATCCGCGTACTAGTGCTGGCTATATCAACCAGACTTTCTTTGGCTAAGTGTCCCATACCGCCAAGTCAACGTACCGATGTTGGTGTGAACGACAATCAAATACCGAAGACCCACAACCTTATTCTGTACTCAAACCCTCGAGCCCTCGGCTCCCCGAACTGTCCCGTCCGTGCATCTACCTTCAGAGCTACCGTCTGAATGGCAATCAAACCAACCTGTTCTATCTCCCTAACTACCGGGGTGTGTGAATGTGCAACCCTAGATATTCTAGTTGCTCTTTTAGTTTATTATTCCTACGGTTTACGTTAGCCCAGGACTGCCCCCGGTATTCCCTGTGAAGGACTCTCAAATGACACTAGGAACTATGATGGTAGCTGAAGCCCATCGTTCCCTTTCGCAAGGCACTTACTTTTATTGGTTATTACCCATTACCCGATCTCATTCAAATTACTTTGGATCTAACCCTAGTGTGTTAAGACTCTTCCTCTCCCACCGGGAAGGACGATCTTTCGTCGGTCCTGAACACCTCTTATGACTCGACAACCTACCAACCTATCCTCATCTTGGTTACTGAGGATGCATTCATACACATTTTCAAACCACTAACCCAATACCCAAATCCTCTAGTTCATCCTATAGCCTAATATGATTTCAGCTGTTTTACTAAACGCAGACCATCCTAAGCTATATGAGGTATACAAGGGGAGGTACTCCAAATTGCTTTCCAAATCTCCTATAAAATTTACTGTAGGTCTATCGTGACATAATTAGCCTAAATCCAGAAATTTACAATTTTTCTAATTAATCTGATATTTATTTAATCTTCCCAAAAGATTGGTCATGGGTAATTTTAAACATGAACTACATGATTTTCTCAAGTAATGGTCACCCAAAAATTATGATCACAAAATAACAGCAAGGTATCATCAAATACTAATTTTCATGATTTTACACAAAGTATTTAGCCTCTAATTAATGTATCCATTATAATCTCATTAATCCTATGTAAAGAAATAAGTACTGAGATTACTCATCATAAAATTATAGCAAAATTACTGAATATTAATATGGAACAGAAAAGGTCATTGTGCAAAGATCATAATTTCACAGGCTTGCTAGACACTAAAATATATTTAATTAAGTTTTCATGGGAAACAACACTTAATAAAGCAAGCCTTAGAATTAAACTTTTAAAAATCCCATAAAATTCACAGAGCTTTAAAATATAATAAAGAGTCCTATGCCTAAAGTTCATCAATTGCCAGAAAGTATTTTCTCCATAATAAATTTCTAAGCAAATAACACAAACTACTAAATTGTTAATGAAGTATCCAAAATAATGATCCTAAATTTATAATAAAATCTCCAGAGCTTGTACTAACCTTAAAAACTACTCTACTCAAATCTCATCACTGTTCAGTGAGTTTTGTGACATTTTCTATCTCTAGAAGTTTTGTGCCCTAAACTAGGGTTAGGGTTTTGATGGACTTATTTACTTTCAAATCCATTTAGATTTCTACAAGAGGATTCTAGCTACCCTAGAATTCTATCTACCAAGTTTCAAATCATAACCAGGTCATTTGACCACTTGCCCTTCACAACCCACCAAGAACCATCCTTAGGGTTTTGCTTTGGGTCCTAGGGAAAATCTACCCCAAACCATCTCAAAATCCATGAGGGGGGTGCTATAGAGCATCCCTAGTCAGTGGTAAAAATCTCAGCCTCTGTTGAGGTGATTTGACCACTCAAATCTCAAAGTGAACTTTTGACCTAAAAACCCCTTAATAAGGCAAAGCTTAGGTTTGTCCATTTCCAATCTAAAACATATCAAAATGAGATGAAAAATTATACAGAGCCTCATGATGAACCCAGGGACCACTCACCAAAATTTGAGAGGGTTTGGAAGTCATTAAGCCATCTAATTAATTTACCCTAAGATTATCAAATTTTTCTAAAAACTATATAAACACATTCTCCAAAAATTCCCATTTTTGGACAGGACCTAGGTATTGCTAGGGTAGACTCCCTGCCACAATTTCAGATCATTTGGTCAAGGGATGCAGAGTGGGCACACCTTTTAGTCTCTGCTTAGCTCTAGGTATAGATCCCACCAAAAGAGGTGCCCTGGTCAAACTAGTTGACCAAATTGACCCAAATCAATTTTAAAATCAAATAGACCCATAGGGCTACAAATTACATGTTGACTATTTCTTCACATAGAGCCTCTAAGTATTTTTCATAAATTTGCTAAAGTGACTGATATTCTAGTACAGAAAATTCATATAAAAGAAAAAGATTAATTAAACAACACAAATCTTGAAGAAGATCCAACAGTGCTGGGTCTTCTTCTTCTTCCAGCCAAGGGCCGAGATTAGGCCGACCTGGAGTGCATTCCAGATGCTGCCGCCGGCCATCCAGCCTCCTCCCTGGCCGGCCATCGCCACCACCACCTCTGTTGAGGTGGTGGCCATCGCCGGGCGGCGGCGCGGCCGCCGGAGAGGCGGAATCCGGCGAACCCGAGCATTAAAATTTTGCTGGAAAAATTAGGAAGAGGAGCTCTTCCAGATCGGGCTCAGTTGAGCCCGATTCTTAATCCTAAAGAAGGCTAAGATCTACCCGTAGAGAGAGAGGAGGGGAGGACCTTGTTCGCGGGTTGGAGACGTGCAGATCGACGGAAAGCCATTTCCTATGGTGGCGCCGCTCGGCTTCTGCAATAGCACGGTGGGAGGGCTCAAAAGCTTCGGGTAAAGGCTGGGAAACCTTCCTCTTGGGTATCTGATGGTGTTTAAGAGCTCGGTTAAGGAGGGGAAAGGTCAAAACTTCAATGGCCATTAATGGTCCATTAAAGCTTGGCTCGGCCATGGTGGTGGGGGGTTGAAACGGCTCTGTCCAGCAAGCTAATGGCTTGAAACTCCTCCTCTTCCCTAGAGGAGTTGATTCCAGCCATTAAAGAGGAGGGGGAAGGGTCACGACATCAAACGCCATTAACGGCCATGATAACTGGTTCTCGGCCATGGCCGTAACCGCTCCTCATTGCAAAACCGACGGTCCACGTGGCACAACTTCACTTGACTGGTCAACCTTTTAAATTAAGAATTAACTAAGTCTTAATAAGAGAAAATGGCTCACTTCCTAGACCGGCCCGGTTCAGCTGAACCAGCACACAGCCAAAAATCCTGCCAGAAAAATTCCAAGTAAAATGGCATTGAGTGAGCTCAGCTCACTCAACGCCATCCAAGCTACGGCGTTGAGTGAGCTCTGCTCACTCAACGCCATCCATACTGTGGCGTTGAGTGAGCTCTGCTCACTCAACGCCATCCAGGATACAGCGTTGAGTGAGCTCTGCTCACTCAATGCCATCCAAAATACAGCCCTTCCAGACTATAACGTTGAGTGAGCTCAACTCACTCAACGCCATCCAGATTATGGAGTTGAGTGAGCTCTGCTCACTCAACGCCATCCAACCTACTCAAGGTGATGTTGAGTGCAGTCTATGCACTCAACGCCGTCTAGCTTATTGCGTTGAGTGAGGTAAGCTCACTCAACGCCATCCAAACTACGGCGTTGAGTGAGCTCAGCTCACTCAACGCCATTCCAGGCCTCAGCAGACGGCATTGAGTGCAGTCCGTGCACTCAATGCTGTCTAGTTTATGGCGGTTAGTGAGCTAAGCTCACTCAACGCCATCCAGTCTACGGCGTTGAGTGAGCTCAGCTCACTCAACGCCATCCAGACAACACAAGATGACGTTGAGTGTAGTCAGTGCACTCAACGCCATTCAACTTATTCCGTTGAGTGAGCTAAGCTCACTCAACGCCATCCAGACTACGGCGTTAAGTGAGTTCAGCTCACTCAACGCCATTCCAAGGTCACGGGCGTGACAGATCGATCACGGGCGTGCCAGGCCCATGTTGAGATTTCTGAGCTCGCTGATCGTCTTTTTGAGGTCGACGATCATCGAAGGGGTCACACCCTAGGTCACGAGCGTGACTAACCCGTGACTCGAACTCTTGGTCGATAAACTTCAATTCTTGGGTTTCCTAGGATTCTGTTATAACAAAACATCTTCTAGGGGTCTAGTTGGAAATGGGATGTTACACTGAATCTTTGGGTGCACTGCCTTTATGCATTCTCCATCTATCACCCGTGATAAGCTCTCCCTTCGCTCCACCAAATGTGTCTTTCTGGGGGTACTCCACCACTCAGAAAGGCTATTGTTGCTTTGACCCCGTTCTTCGTAAGCAGTTCGTCTCCGCTCTTCTTCAAGAATGCCTCCTACTTCTCAGATGACTCCTCTCTTCTTCCCCAGACGTCTGATACTCCTGTTGTTCCTTTCGTTCCCTCGTCTCTTACTGTGGTCTCACCTCCTACACCGTCTTCGTACACTCCTCTCCCTCTGCCTCTCTCCCTCTTCTCCACCACCGTCTCCCTTATCTCCGCCGCCGTCTCTCCACTCCCGGGTCAGCTCTCTCTGTCATGGATGCTCCGGATGCCATGGGACCCGCCGACCTGGATCTTCCTGTTGCTCTTTACAAAGGGGTGCAGACGTGTATCCTGCACTCCCTTGCTGTTGTTGTTTCATATGATCGTCTTACCTCTTCTTGTAGGGCTTTTGCACTGGCTATCTCTTCCACTGCCACACTTAGTTCCTACCAGGAGGCTCTTGTTATTCCTCATTGGAAGATGGTCATGGATGAGGAAATGGCGACCCTAACTGAGCGGGGTACCTGGACTCTTGTTCCTCCTCCCTTCGGCATTGATGTTGTTGGCTTTCGCTGGGTCTTTGCGGTTAAATTTGGCCCGGACAACACTGTGGATCGTTATAAGGCCTGCCTTGTTGCTAAGGGCTTTACTCAGACCTATGGGGTTGATTACTTTGACACCTTCTCTCCCGTGGCTTGTCTCAGCACTATTCGGGTTCTCCTCTCTGTGGCGGTCAATAGAGATTGGCCTATTTCCCAGCTGGATGTCAAGAATGCCTTCCTTTATGGTGATCTTAAGGAGGCCGTCTACATGGAGCAACCTCCTTGGTATGTTGCTCAGGGGGAGACACGAGTATGCCGGCTGAAGAAGGCAATCTATGGCCTCAAGCAGAGCCCTCGATCTTGGTTTGACAAGTTCAGCGGCATCGTGATGTCCGTTGGTTTTGTGTGAAGCTCTGCCGATCACTCGCTATTCATTCGCAAAACCTCCTCGGGACTGGTGGTTCTTGCTGTGTACATCGATGATATTCTTCTCACTGGTGATGACTAGGAAGGCATAGCCTTAACAAAGCGGCATCTTCGTCAACATCTGGTCACGAAAGATATGGGCTCTCCGAAGTACTTTTTGGGGGTCGAAATCTCTCGGAAGCCCAACTCCTTAGTTCTCTCCCAACGTAAGTATGCTCTTGATCTATTAAAAGAAGCAGGGTTTACTGGAGCAAAACCTGCCTGATGTCCCATGTCAACTAGAGAAGACAAAACCTGGACAGATGATTCGCCTCCTCTTTCAGATATTACGCGGTACAGGCGTTTGATTGGTAAGCTCATATATCTCACAGTGACCAGGCCCGACATTTCCTATGTTGTGGGCAAGGTGAGTCAATTCATGCAAGCTCCTAGGGAGTTCCATCTACATTCCGCCTTGCGGATCTTGGAGTATGTCAAAGCAGCGCCTGGTAAAGGATTACTCTTTAAGAAGAATGGTCATCTGAGGGTTGAAGCATACTCAGATGCGAGTTATGCTGATGATAAGTAGGTCAACCTCGGGTTTTTGCACCTTTGTTGGGGGAAATCTGGTGAGCTGGAAGAGCAAGAAGCAGTCTGTTGTTTCCAGGTCCAGTGCAAAAGCTGAGTATCATAGTATGACATCGACCACTTGTGAGTTAAAGTGGTTACAGACTCTTATGATGGATTTAGGAGAGGTCTACAACCATCCTCTACATATATTCTGTGATAATAAGGCTGTCGTATACATCTCCAAAAATCCGTTCTTTCATGAAAGAACCAAGCACATTGAGGTCGACTGTCATTTCATTCATGAAGAGATTTTGAAGGAATAAATTTGCACTCTCTTCGTCAATTCTGATAAAGAGCTCGCTGACATCTTCACCAAGCCAGTATCCGCCTCGTTTCTTCATATTTGCGACAAGCTAGGCATGATCGATATATATGCTCTAGCTTGAGGGGGAGTGTTGGAGTTGGTGACCGGGCGGTCTGGCAGTCTGTCTTGGCGGGTTGAAGACCGCGTGGTCTGGCAGTTTCCCTTCAGCAGTTTGGTTGCTGGGTTGTTGTTGTCTGGAGTCCGAGCGGTCTAGCGGTTTGTCTCAGGCGGCTTGGAGACCGGGCGGTCTAGCGGTCTCCCATGACGACTTCTCTCTCTCTGGTGGTAGCTGAGCGGTTAGCCCTTCTCATCTAACCGCGTGGCTTGCGCGGGTTGTTTTTTTGTATAGACCGCTTAGTCCTGTAAATTTTTAGTCTCACATCTCTAATTTGTATTCTCTCATCTCTCCTACATTCTATAAAAGGGAGGTCATACCTTTGTAATAGATACATTTTTTGGATATTAAAATTTTTGTTAATCCACTTCCGATTTGTTCTTGTTTGTTTCTAACACTAGGCTTTCCCACGAAGCCAGCAGGCTTTCCAGCTCCAACAAAGACGGCTGAGTGGCTCAGCCTTACACAAAAGTAATAAAAGCTATATACTTCTTCCGCAATCCGCGGATTATGTGCCTCTTGAGCTTTGCTTCCGAATTGGCTCATTAGGGTCCAACGTTGAAATCTCAGCGCACAAGTTTTTCATCTTCAGGAAGAATGTTGAAATGGACAATTCTCCTTGAGTGGATCTCACCAACTCATTCTCTAGGAACTGAAGTCACGCTACATTCTTCTTATTAAACAACCCGTCATGGGAAGTCCAAATCTCAGCAGCAGACCGACATCCAATGATGTGGCGAAGAGCTTTGGTGAGATAGCCCGCTTGAGAGTAAACTCCGCCTTAGAGTTTGTCTTCCTCCAAGCTCTCACCTCTTCAGCATTGTCAGCGGCAGTAGTAACTTCTTGCCTCTCATCTCCGCAAACGACCTCCCAAAGGTCCTCGCCCAAAAGATAGCTTTCTATGCATGACCTCCACTTCTTGAAGTTGATCGGCGTTAAAAGCTAAATTCCAAGACATCTTGCAAACCCACCTTTCATTGCACTAACACTGGTCTACAGGACTTCCAGAAGCAAAACGCAAGACTGTCGGTTTAACACTACTCAAACCTCTGTTCGCTCTGATATTATGTAAAAATTTGTGAACTGCGGAAAACGGGAAACCAGGCCACAGGAACACTCAACCAAACCAAACCGAGTAAACCAGATGCAAACAGAAGAGCAAAAAATCTTATACTATCAAAAAATCTTTACAGCGTGAGGCATACATGACGAGACATGATTCGCCGATGTACCCGATGAATGCAAATAACAAGAAAGAACTAGTCGCGCGGACTAGAGGAGTAATCACCGACTCTGTCGAGCTGCACTATGGAGTCTGCTGAAGCCGCTAAGCCGCCAGAACGTAACCTAGCTACGCGGACACCCCGTTATTCCAATGTTGAAGAACTCTGTCCGCTAATCCGCAAGCCGCCTAACCACGAGGATGCCTAACAGCCAGTTTGCTGCGAACAGCTGCGGTCGAACTGAATAGGCCGCCAGAAGCGGACAATTTATTGAACTGGGAAAGAGTTGTCAAAGAGAATACCGCCTAGTCGCAAGTCGCGACCTGCTGCTAATCGCCGATTATAATCGCAGAGTCCGCACTGAATATTCCAGACCAAAGTCAGAACTAAGTCGCGACGAGTACTGAGAGAATCCGCACAGGCCCGGACACAAAGTCAGTCCATCTTATCGCCACGACTAGGCCAGACAACCAGTCCGCCAAAGTTGCACCACCAAGGCCGGATAGACAGCCAATCCGCCTTGTCGTCACAAGGTCAAGCCAAGACTTGTCCGTCACACCAGCAGACACTGCGAATACTCCACCAGTCCGCACACCTGCGGACACAGCTCCAGTCCACACACCTGCGGGCACAGCTCCAGTCCGCACACTCCGAGCCCGCAACAAGAGCACAAGGCTGACAGCTGCCGAATTCGGCGGATAGAAAAAAATAGTCCGCGCTAACCACGCGATCACTCGGACTGAGCACACCTGGACTTGATACAGATCCAGACCGAGTCCACACCATCAGTCATCCCTGGTGCGAACACAACAACAGAGAATACAAGGGTCTGTCCACACAAACCGGCGGACTCCTACACCAGTTCGCACTAACCGGCGAACTGCGCGGTTACACCAAACCGCACCACCGGAGCGAGACCAAGGCATCAGCCATGCCGATCTCCCGAGCTCCAATCCAGTCCACAACCCGGACTCAGCGACCTCCAATCGAGTCTGCAACCCGCTGAATTCGGCGAACTCCGCGAATAAACATCCTATCTGCCCGGTTACCTTCAGGGAACAAGCTGACTGCAACATCCTTGTCGACCTGACAAGCCGTCACCCCTGTCCGCACAGTCCGCGCGGACAGTCTGCTAGGCCACCACGCCCACTACATTCATTTCAAAAAATTCAACAAGCCTAACTAACATATGGCTATATGAGTAGTCTGGTAGAGTGCAATAATTATTACAAAGTGGCTTTCAACCTTCTACTATGAACCAAATGTAGCACGCGGCTGTGATTGCTCAAATTGTGATGAAAAAACTGCAATCCTCCTTCTCTTTTATTTATTTGTACTCTTTGATGTGATCCGCACGTGCTTATTTATGAGCTGATAGCGAGGTTTTTATTTATTTTTTTAATAAAAAAAATCCTTAATTCACAAAGGATAAAATAAAATAAAAATTGGCTTTATTATTTCTAATTGGACAAATTAGTGAATCTCTGTCATCATAAAAACAAATGGTTTCACGGTTTCTTAGGTAGTGTTCCGGGGCAGTTTTTCGGCTCTGGCGCGGCAGCTCAAAAACATTGTTTCGATAATAAGTTGTATTTGTGTACCAAAAGCTTGAAACGGTGTTTTCAAATTTTAGTTATTTATGGGTGATGGGGTTTCCCTTAGGAATTTCTGAGTCAAGTTGGGAAGATTTCGACCAACGATATGAAAGTAAGCCAACCCAACCAAGCATGCCTCGCACACGAAGCCGCGCTCGCTCAAAGGGTTCTAAGACATCCCAAAGAATGAGCGGAACCGAGCGCGCACACAACCATCCCCCGCGCGCGGCCCGCCTTAGCAAGCGCCCCTCGCGCGCGCAAGCGCGAAGCGCTCGGATCACGACGCTCACGCGCGCACGGGGAGCGCGCCGGCAATCGCCGCCGCCACCGCTTCCGACCACCATCGGCCTTCGTCGCCGCGCCGGGTAACGTGCCCGGACCACCCGAACCGCCCGGGGGGCAACCTGCAAAAATATCACAACCCGCTTCGATGACTAAATTGATCACCGAAACAAATGCACTCCTCGCCCCTTTACTATTAAGGCGAGTTGCATGAAAGTCCATCTACACCTCCAAGCGAGATAGACGGAAATTCTTCTGCACCTTCCAGACGAGATAGGCGAATGTTCTTCTGCATCTCCCAAGCGAGATGAACGATAGTCCTTCTGCACCTCACAGGCGAGATGAATGAAAGTTCTTTAGCACCTCCCAGGAGAGATGGATGAAAGTCCGGCCTTCTGCACATTGTGCCCATACGTGCACGCACTGCACCCGTATGTTCACACGCAGCGAGCGCTCCGCACCCTTGAGTGCAATGTGTGCACCTTGCACGCGCTTATTGCGCGTGCGTGCTGACAGCCGTCTCCGCCACCTCTAGTCTACGCCAGGCAACCTGCCCAAGTAGCTCGGACCACCTGGAGGCAAGTCTGTCATTTCGTGAAAATTGATGATCCAGGTGACCGGAATGAAGCGAATTCATTCACAAATTAAAGATCCAGTCCAACGCAATTACCAACACGTCCTTTCAGAAAATTATATAAAAGCCCTCTGACCCTTATTTGAAGACAAACAACTCTAATGACTAGAGATAACTCTCAGGTTTTCTGACGAGAACGTGAGACTTAGATCGTTCCATTGCACATGATTCGCTTTACACCCTCTCAAGCTCCCTCTGCGCTCAATGCTCA
Source organism: Platanthera zijinensis (assembly GCA_039513925.1). NCBI lineage: Eukaryota > Viridiplantae > Streptophyta > Magnoliopsida > Asparagales > Orchidaceae > Platanthera > Platanthera zijinensis. The sequence goes on along the minus strand of CM077088.1, from coordinate 47,281,527 downwards.
CTCAGACGCATCAGAGAGCCCAGGAGAAGGCACAAAGTTATTTCCCATTTTTTTGTACTCAAAGCTTGTAACAGAGAGGTAATCTGTCACCCACCGAGAAACTTCAAACACTTGTAAACAAAGCCGAATAATGGTCCAGCGGATTTAGGCCCGACACAGATTCAGGCGCCTGGGTTTTCACAATTTCTGGATTTTCCACGCTTAAAAAAGCCTCTTGTCATTGCTGTTGGTTTTCTCTTGACTGTTTGCGCGCCTATTTTGACTCAGGGCTAAGGAATTCCGATTCTCCGGATATGAGGAAAACAAGGCGACCCGCAATAATCCTAATTAATTTTTTTTCCATTAATCTTGCCTTATTTTGTAAACTAGACCTGTATAGAAAGTTCTCCATTCTATGATTTTCTTCTTGTGGTTTACCTAATTATATTGTCCCAAAAATTTATCTAGTGGGTGAACGAACTTTAGAAAAATATGGACATTCTAGAAATGGTCCGGAATTTATGTTAGAATTTGCTCGTGGGCTTCATAAATTGCCTCTTGTCAAAGCAATCATTTTGTTCTCAATGATAGTTTGAGATTTTAAGGTTCAATTTGGCTCAGCTTTAACGACTTGAGAAGCAATGGTGTGAAACAGTGGTGATATAATCAATTGTTTTGTAGAATGATGACAAAATTTATAAAATTATTTGGAAGATTTACAGAGTGGTGGGAGGATTAGTGAACTGTTGTCTCCAATCATAACAGAACATGCAAATCAGTTTCAGATTTTTTTAAAAAAAATAACAACTATTGCATTAACTAGTCTTGTTTTTTGTTTCGCTTATGAGTTATGTCGGAAAAATCTCTAAAATTATTTTGCACTACATTTCTCAAAATTTATGGGTTGTTTCACAGGATACTTTAAAGGGTAAACTGAAAAAATGAAAAAAATTCTGCAGAAGGGAGACATTGTTCGAGAATGACCGGTAGAATTTCACTGTTTGGCGCTGCGTTTTCACGACTCCAGTTCATTCTTTTTCTACGATTTGACTGCGGTGGCTTCTCTCACTGCTTCGACTAAACTAAAAACGCCAGAAGCATGCTGCTCTAAAGACGCCGCGCCAAACTAAGCTTAACTTCTCTTTCGGATTTGTATCATGAGCATCAAACAAACCTAAAATACACACGGTAAAAAAAGGATAATATTATACTCACCTAAGACATATATAAAATCACAAAAGGTGGGTCTCACTCAACACAAAAACACCAGACTTCCTTATTTTCCAACTTTGCAAACCTAATTACAGGAGTCGATGCTTTTGTGCTGTGTGTGATCCACTATATTGTTTTCTTGGATGAGTTAAACAAAGACATATTTTTAAAATAAAAAAATATTCCTTGCGTCATTAAACCTCAAACATTGATTTGGTAACCCGGCTTACAATTATGAACAATAAACGATTTTTTTATTAAAATTAGTATTGACTAATTGACAGATCAAATATTAAATATTTTCTTTTAGAGTCGGTTCGGTTGCATGGAATTGAGGTGCTGAAATTGAAATTAAAGGTTTAATTTCAATTCCGTCGTTCATTTGCATCCTTGATGTTGGAATTTAAATTTTAATAAATTATGTGGAATTCATTTGAATTAAAAACAATTCTTTTCAATCTATATAAATATTGGACAATTCTGGCCAAGACATATTTTTAAGCTAAGCGCGTGATTTTTTCGCCCGTGAGCGAGCGTTGTCGCACGTTTTTCGCCCGTGAGCGTGTTTTTTCGCTGAGGCGCGTATTTTGGCCAGACGCGCGTTTTTTTCTCCCGGACGCGATTTTCTCGCCCGGGCGCAAATTTTTTTCGCCCAGGCGCGATTTTTTTCGCCCAAGCGAGATTTTTCTCCCGGACGCGCTTTTTCCCCTGGGTGCGATTATTTTCGCCCGAACGTGTTTTTTCACTCTAACACGATTTTTTCACCTGAGCGCGAATTTATCGCAGAGGCGTGTATTTTTCGTTAGAGCGACGTATTTTGGCATGTTGCGCGTTTTTTAACCCGAGGGCGATTTTTTCGCCCAACCGCGATTATTTCGCCCGGGCGCGATTTTTTCGCCTGGACACAATTTTCTCGCCCAAGTACGATTTGTTTGCCGGACCGTGATTTTTTCGACCGGGCACGATTTTTTCGCACGGGCTCGAATTTTTTGTCCTGCCTCGAATTTTTCGCACGACGACGCTATTTTTGCCCGGGCGCGATTTTTTCACTCGGACTCGATTTTTTTGCACAAGCAAAAAAATCACGACCGGGCGACAAAAACAGGCTCGAGTGACAAAATCGCGCCTGGGCGCGATTTTTTCGTCCGGCCGCGTTTTTTTCACTCGGACACGATTTTTTCGCACAAGCAAAAAAATCACGACCGGGCGACAAAAACAGGCTCGAGTGACAAAATCGCGCCCGGGCGAATAAAATGCAACCGGACAAAAAAATCGCGGGCACGTGAAAAAATCGCGCTCGTGAGAAAAAATCACGGTCGGGCGAAAAAAATCACACCGGGGCGAAAAAAACTCGCGCCCGAGTAAAAAATTGTTCCTTAGAGAAAAAGTCGCGGTCATAACGCATATTTATTTATATTAGTTTTTTCATAATATTTTTCAATTCTTATATTGAATTTTATTTAACAAACGAAGAAAAGAATTGATCAATTACACAATATTAAACAATATTATTTATTAGACGAACGCTGGAATTAGAATTAGTCATCAATATTTAATTCCACAATATCACCAATATTCAATTCCAAAATTGAATTTCAATTCTACGCAAATGAACGGACCCTTATAAAAAGGGGTTATAAAAAACATTAGGAATCAGATCAGATAAGGTTGAACTTGATAAGAACGAGTTTCCATTTATAGATTTAATGTGCACATAGACACTTCCCCCGTGATCTCCACTATATTAGTGGGATCATGGGTTTGACCGCGCACGCGATCGCCACGCCCAATCCCGCCGTGCGCCGATTCCACTCCGCGCAACTCCCGAACCGCCATCAGCGACGCCTTGCCGGCGTCGGTCGGCCGACGCCTCTCCCGGTCACCGACCGCCCCTCCTTCCGCCTCCGGCCGCCGGCGCGTGGCCAAGTGGGCGGCCATGCCGGCCGGCCCTTCGGTCGCCGGTGTGCGGGCGGAGGGCTGCCGGGTCGGCCGCGCCCTCCGCCCACTAGCGTGCGGCCGAGTGGCTGCCCCTTCCGGCCGTCGGCGTGCGGTCTAGGCCGGTTGAGCCGGCCGCCCCTTCCGGCCGCCGGCGTGCGGCCGAACGGCCGGCAGGACCGGCCGCCGGCACTCGACCGAGAGGGTGGCCATGCCGGCCGCCCCCTTTCGGCCGCCGGCAAGCCTCTAAGGCGGCGGCCGAGTAGGCCGCCCCCTTTCGGGTCGCCGCCCGCTCCCCAATGGTCAACGGTGGTCTCCCTCCCTCGCCAGCAAGATCGTCAGCGAGTTCATCGCCCTTCTAAGGGAGCGCGTCCCCGCCGCCCGATCATTTCGGTCCGATCACCATCGTCCAATTCGTGCGTAATCACATACTACCCACCATGACTAATGGGGGAATTTTATTATTTAATTTGTTGGTCTGCAAGTATTAAAATGAATGATCATAATACGCACCCTTAAATTATAGGAAAAATATTAATTCAGGTGGTTATGGTTTGCGTATAACCGCATAACCACATTTTGGAGGCTATAAATGGAGCCCCAGACCTTCTCATTTCTCACCTTTTGTCTACACAGCTTTCTTCCTGCTCAGGCCAGAGCTTTGCCGGAATCCTCCTACAAAGCCGTCTTCGAGTCTTCTTCAAGCCATCTCCGAGTCATCTTCAAGCCATCCTCGAGCCATCTTCAAGCCACCTTCGAGCCATCCAAGATATCTTTAAGCCGTAGCATCCAAGCTGTCATCAAGCCGCATTCAAGTCCCTTTCAAGCCATCCTCAAACTTCCCGCTACAACAAGTCCTGCTACAACCAGCATTTCGCCCGTCCACCTCCACCTGCAAACAAGCATCATGCGGGGCAGCCTGTTGCCCTCCGCGAGCTACTAATTCTCTTTTACATCCAAAGTGTAACGAGAAGCGGCTTGTCGCTCTTGATTCTCCGTGAAAGTTGTAACTACTTGCAGATAGTGAAGTTCGATCGGCACCAACCAGATCACGTGTTTTTTACGCAGTTGAGGGGTTTTTACACGTCAAAATCGCCCTGTGTATTTACTCTTTGACTTTTTCACTGATTGCGTGCTCGACCACTCCCGGGTTAAGGCGGGCGAATTTAGACCGGGTTAGGAGCGCCGAGTTAAACCGCAACAGTTTGGCGCCATTTATGGGAACCACGAATTCCCAACATCCCCCAAGACAGTATCCCCTGCACAGCGGTACTCGAGGTTAGAGAATGACAAGAAGAAATGCTTGAACTACCAAAGGACCAGTCCCCGAGGGGAGCAACAAGTCAGCCCTCTCCCGCGTGGATAAAATTAATCAAGTAGCAGGAATTGACAAGCTTGAGGTTGCATCCGCGAAACACGCCACGCAAATAAACAAACTTCAAACCCTGATGCTCGTCATCTGTCGAGAAGTAAAGCAGTTCTCCACAGCGCCATTCAAGCAAGCTAATTCATCGCCATCAAGAGAACTCTCTGCCTCAACCAAGCCTTCACTGCACAAGGAGTACGACATAGAAAAAGAATTCTCAAGCACAAGTTTTTCCCCCACTCCGACGACGCTAACCCGAGATACGTGTGATTGCTACCTCGATGATCCTCAACATGAGGAGGATGACAGAAACATGATGAATCACGACACGATAGTCAAGAAGTAAGGGCTAAATGAACGGCTACCGAATTACAACTCGCCGGCCTCCTGGAGAAGGTAACTTAGAAATCCAAAATTTCAGTGGAACCGACAACCCACTGGCGCACCTTGGATGTTTCGAAGCCATCATGTATGCTCACAATGCCTCAGATCAACTCATGACCCAAACATTCTTGACAACACTGAAAGGGCAAGCTCGAGCTTGGTTTTATTCTCTGCAAGAAAAGAAAATAAACAGCTACACTAAACTGGCTGATCTCTTTATTGTGAAAGTAACGAACAAAAACTAAAAACAAGCCGGAACTTTGAATAATGAAAGTTTTATTATCCAAAAAGATATGTATTACAAAGGTATGTCATCCCTTATATAGAATGGATGAGAGATGAGAGAATACAAATAAGAGACGTGGGACTAAAAATTTACAGGACTAAGCGGACTATACAGAAACAACTCGCATAAGCCGCGCGGTTAGACAGAAGGGCCAACCGCTCGGCTACCACCAGAGAGAGAGAGAGATCGCCATAGGAGACCGCTAGACCGCCCGGTCTCCAAGTTGACTGAGACAAACTGCCAGACCGCTCGGCTACCAGACAGTAATAGCACAACAACCAACTTGTTGAAGGGAAACCGCCAGACCGCGCGGTCTTCAACCCGCCAAGATAGACCACCAGACCGCCCGGTCACCAACTTCAACACTCCCCCTCAAGCTGGAGCATATATATCGATCATGCCCAGCTTGTCACAAATATGAAGAAACGAGGCGGATACTGGCTGGTGAAGATGTCAGTCAGCTCTTTATCAGAAGTGACGAAGGGAGTGCAAATTTGTTCCTTCAAGATCTCTTCACGAATGAAATGACAGTCGACCTCAATGTGTTTGGTTCTTTCATGGAAGACTGGATTTTTGGAGATGTCTATGGCCAGGGGCGGTTTTAGGGGGGGGGGGGGGCGGGGGGGGGGGGGGGGGGGCCTGGGCCCCCCCCCCAAAAAATTGAAAAAAAAACATTAAGTACTTATGTTTCTAGGGTTTCTCCTCGCCTGCCTCGCCAACGCCAGTCCCGAGTCGCAAGGTTGCTTCTTTTCTTCTTCTTCGAGGCCGCAAGGTAACCTTCTTCTTCTTCTTCTTCCCTTGCGTTTAGAAAACTTAGAGTATTTGAATTTGTATTTACCTTGCATTTGATGAAAGAAGTTTTGGGAATCAATGACGTATTATGCAAAGCACTACAACATCAATCTCAAGATATATTAAATGTTATAAATTTAGTTTCAACAACAAAAACACTCATTCAGAAATTTCGGGAATCTGGCTGGGAAAAGTTCTTAAAGGTTGTGAACATATTTTGTGAGAAAAATGAAGTCGAAGTTCCCGACATGAATGCTCAATTTAGTAATCGTCGGTTTCGAAGTCCACGTGATATCATTACAGTGAAACATCATTTTCGAGTGGACATTTTCAGCTCCACAATAGATTGTGTGTTGCAGGAGCTAAACTCAAGATTCAGTGAAAATTCTATGGAACTACTTCGTCTAAGTATGGCTTTAGATCCAAGTGATGCATACAAATCTTTCAATATTGATGATATATGTGCCCTTGCGAAGAATTTCTATCCTAAAGATTTCAGCGAGCATGAAATTTTTGTGTTGAATACTCAGTTGCAATATTAGCAGATTGATATTTCTTTCCACAAGGACTTCAAGAATTTGCTTACAATTTCCGAGCTTTATCAAAAATTGGTGGAAACGAAAAAATCAAAGACCTATTATCTTATTGACAGAATTATCAGACTCATTTTAATTCTTCTGGTATCAACGACAACCACAGAAAGGTCTTTTTCTGCTATGAAACTGGTAAAGACAAGACTTCGCAATAAGATGGAAGATGAATTTCTTGCTAATTGCATGACTTTATATATTGAGCGAGACATAGCGGAGAAAATTAACAAAGATTGTATCATAGATGAATTCTATGAAGTTAAAAAAATGTCGTGCACAATTGAAGTAACATGTATGTGGTTGTTTGTAACTTTTTTGCCCATTGAAGATATATAATATATTTTGTGATTTTGTCGAAAAATTGTCTATATATCTTTTGTATTTAAATATTTTATTTTAAAAAAATTGGCTTCCTGACTGGGCCCCCCTAGCCAAGATTACTGGATCTGCCCCTGACTATGGCAGCCTTGTTATCACAGAACATATGTAGAGGATGGTTGTAGACCTCTCCTAAATCTAGCATGAGAGCCCGTAGCCATTTTAACTCACAAGTGGGCGATGCTATACTACAATACTCTGCTTCAGCACTGGACCTGGAAACAACAGATTGCTTCTTGCTCTTCCAGCTCACCAGATTTCCCCCAACAAAGGTGAAAAAACCCGAGGTTGATTTGCGATCCCCTTTTTCATCAGCGTAACTTGCATCTGAGTATGCTTCAACCCTCAGATGACCATTTTTCTGAAAAAGTAATCCTTTCCCAAGTGCTGCTTTGACATACTCCAAGATCCGCAAGGCGGACTGTAGATGACACTCCCTAGGTGCTTGCATGAATTGAATCACCTTGCCCACAACATAGGAAATGTCGGTCCTGGTCACTGTGAGATACATGAGCTTACCAACCAGACGCCTGTACCGCGTACTATCTGAAAGAGGAGGCAAATCATCTGTCCAGGTTTTGTCTTCTCCAGTTGCCATGGGGCATTGGGCAGGTTTTGCTCCAGTCAATCCTGCCTCTTTTAAAAGATCAAGGGCATACTTACGCTTGGAGATAACTAAGGAGTTGAGCTTCCGAGAGATTTCGATCCTCAGAAAGTACTTTGGAGAGCCCATATCTTTCGTGACCAGATGTTGATGAAGATGTCGCTTTGTCAGGGCTACCCCTTCCTGGTCATCGCCAGTGAGAAGAATATCATCGACGTACACAACAAGAACAACCAGTCCCGAGGGGGTTTTGCGAATAAATAGCGAGTGATCGGCAGAGCTTCGCGCAAAACCAACGGCCGCCACGATGCCGCTAAACTTGTCAAACCAAGCTCGAGGGCTCTGTTTGAGGCCATAGATTGCCTTCTTAAGTCGACATACTCGTGTCTCCCCTTGAGCAACATACCCAGGAGGTTGCTCCATGTAGACGGCCTCCTGAAGATCACCATAAAGGAAGGCATTCTTGACATCCAGCTGGGAAATCGGTCAATCTCTATTTACCGCCACAGAGAGTAGGACTCGGATAGTACTGAGAAGAGCCACGGGAGAGAAGGTGTCAATAATCAAACTCATAGGTCTGAGTAAAGCCCTTAGCAACAAGACGAGTCTTATAACGATCCACAGTGCCGTCTGGGCCAAATTTGACCACAAAGATCCAGCGACAGCCAACAACATCAATGCCGAAGGGAGGAGGAACAAGAGTCCAGGTACCCCGCTAAGTTAGGGTCGCCATTTCCTCATCCATGGCCATCTTCCAATGAGGAATAGCAAGGGACTCCTTGTAAGAGCGGGGTGTGGCAGTGACAGAGATAGCCAGTGCAAAGGCCCTGCGAGAAGAGGTTAGATGATCATATGAACCTACAACAACAAGGGGATGTAGGGTACATGTCCGCACCCCTTTGCGAAGAGCTATAGGAAGATCCAGGTCAGCAGGTCCCTCGGCATCCGGAGCATCCACGGCAGAGAGAGCTTGCCCGGGAGTAGAGAGCGACGGTGGTGGAGATGAGGGAGACGATTGCGGATAAGAGGGAGAGAGAGACGGAGGGAGAGGAGTGGACGGAGACGGTGTAGGGGTGGAGATCGTAGTAGGAGACGAGGGAACGAAGGGAACTTCAGGAGAATCAAAAGCTGGGGGAAGAGGTGAGGAGTCATCCGAGAAGTAGGAGGTATTCTCGAAGAAGGTGACGTCAGCAGAGACGAACTGCTTACGTAGAACGAGATCAAAGCAACAATAGCCTTTCTGAGTGGTGGAGTACCCCAGAAAGACACATTTGGTGGAGCGAGGGGAGAGCTTATCACGGGTGGCAGATGGGGCATGCACAAAGGCAGTGCACCCAAAGATTTGGAGAGGGAGAGGAAAAAGCTCCTTGCTCGGATACAGAATGGAGAATGGGGTTTGTTCGTGGAGAACCGTGGAGGGAATGCGATTGATAATGTAGCAGGCAAGGAGAATAGAATAGCCCCAATAGGAGCGAGGAACATGCATCTGGGTCATCAAGGTGCGAGCGTCATCGAGGAGGTGATGGTTTTTGCGTTATGCCACACCATTTTGTTGTGAAGTATAGACACAACTAGTTTGATGAATAATCCCATTTTGCATGCAGAAGGAAGAAAAGTCATGACTGATATATTCTTTGGCATTATCAGATCGAAAAACTTTAATAGAAACATTAAACTGAGTTTTGATCATGAGATAGAAGGACGTCCATACAGAGAATAATTCGGAGTGATCTTTTAACAGATATACCCACATACAGCGAGAGAAATCATCAATAAATGTGACAAAATATGAACTACCCCGACCAACGGTAAGGGTAGGAGAAGGACCCCAAACATCAGAGTGGATGAGATCAAACGAACGGGTAGATCCACGAACGTGCTTTGGAGGGAAGGAGGAGCGGTGATGCTTGCCAAGCTGACAAGCCTCACAGTTGAGGGGAGGACTTTGTGGAGGAAGTTGGGGCAGAAGTTGACGAAGAAGACGTGGAGGAGCATGACCAAGGCGGAGATGCCATTGGAGAAGATCTGTGGAGGTGGACGAGAAGGTGGACAAAGCAGAAACGTTATTAAGGAAGTATATGCCGCAACTCTCAGTCCCAGTAGCAATCGTCCGTTGGGAGTCCGGATCCTGAAAAGAACAAGAAGTAGAAGTAAATGTGACGGAATACTGTAATTGCTTGCATAGAGAGGTAACAGATAATAAGTTGCACGGGAACTTGGGCACGTAGAGAGTATCCGCCAAGCGAAGAGACGGAGTGACATGAACTATTCCCGTCCCATTGACCGATGATGAAGAGCCGTCAGCGAGAATAACCGGGGGCAACAAATCATGTGTTTCTAGGAGATAAAAACACTGGAGATTGTCGGTCATATGATTGGTAGCACCGGTGTCGATCAACCATTTTCCTTGAGTAACAACGTGGGCACTACCAGAAGACGTGACCACCGAGGCGAACGGCTTTGAGGAGGATGTGAAAGCTATGAAGGGAGGAAAAAAAACTGCAGCAGTCACGGTGACAGCACACCAGCGGCAAGAAGGGCCACGACCAAGATGCAGAGCAAGGCAAAAGGGAAGACGAGAGAAGAATAAGCCGCGCGACTAAATAGGAGGTCGCGGCGAATAACAAGCAGGAACGGCTAAAGGAGGGGCCGCACAGAGGAGGATAGACTGCAGATACTTAGGAGCAGGTCGCGACGACAAGGAGCAAGAGCAGCGAGAGAGGAAGCTGCGCAAAGGAGCACAGGTCGCGGAGACTTAGAGACAGGTCGCGAGGACTAAGAGAGATAGAGCGGCTAAGGAAGAAGGGCAGAGAGGACGCCTATACAAGGAAGAAACCGCACGAACAGGGAGAAATCACAGCAGTTAGGAGAAAGAGATCTGCAGCGGTCACGATGATAGACACCAGCGGCCAGAAAAGCCACGACCAAGCCGCAGAACCAAGCAGAGGGGAAAGAAGTCGAGCAACTAGAAATCAGCCCGCGCGAACAGAAGAAAGAGAAGACCACACGAACAGAGAAAAGTTCGCTTGGAGGCAAACAAGGCGAGCAAGGCAAATAGGTCGCGACAACAGGCCGCGACGACTAAAGAAGAGGAGCAGCTAGAAAGGAGGGCGCGGCGACTAAGCACAGGTCGCGGTGAGAAGAAGAAGCAAGCTGCGCGGACAGGTCGTGCGGTCAGAGAGGGTGCACAGAATTAGGAGGATAAAATCGAGTCCTCTGATACCATGTGAAAGTTGTGAACAAACAACTAAAAACAAGCCAGAATTTTGAATAATGAAAGTTTTATTATCCAAAAAGATATGTATTACAAAGGTATGCCCTCCCTTATATAGAATGGAGGAGAGATGAAAGAATACAAATAAGATATGTGAGACTAAAAATTTACAGGACTAAGCGGACTATACAGAAATAACCCACATAAGCCGCGCGGTTAGACAGAAGGGCTAACCGCTCGGCTACCACAAGAGAGAGAGAGAGATCGCCATGGGAGACCGCTAGACCGCCCGGTCTCCAAGTCGACTGAGACAAACCGCCAGACCGATCGGCTACCAGACAGCAACAACACAACAACCAACTTGCTGAAGGGAAATCGTCAGACCGCGCGGTCTTCAACCCGCTAAGACAGACCGCCAGACCGCCCGGTCACCAACTTCAATATTTGTCAAAAGATTTATGACAGGTGGAAATCCCACACCAGGAAGTCCAAGCCCATACAAAGCTCAAAAGAGAAAACAATAGAGCAATTTGAACCAGGAAACTAAAAGGAACGACAACCAACACACAAATACATATCGAACAAAGGAGCCTCATCGACATCAAAAGTTCGCGCCATTTAACGCCCCCCAAGACAAGATTTTCTAAGCAATTCACAATCACCCAACATTGCATATGTAACAACCCAAAAATACTTGGCATGTAGACTGGGCAACGCGGCCAGGGACACGGGCGTGTCCCAAGCCGTGTCCTGCTCTGTATACTCGAGTGGGTCTCGAGTAGGACTCGAGTGGGCCTCGAGTGTGCCTTGAGTGAGGCACACAACCTGGGACACAGGTGTGTCCCTGGTCGTGTCCTTCACTATGTTGTCGCGAGTTCTCGACGAAATGAAGTCGACGATCTTCGAGAGGCAACACAGCCTGCGACACGGGCGTGTGCCTTGGCCGTGTCCTGCTCGGGTTGGTAGCCGGGCTGAGTCAGGTGAGGAACACGGCCTGGATCCCAGGCTTGTTCTGGGTGACACGGGCATGTCAAAGTTGATACGGGCATGTTGGGAACCCGTGTCCCTTTCGGGATTTGTTGGTCCTGTGTCGATTGAGGGACACGCCCCTCAGCACAGGCATGTACTGATTGACACGGGCGTGTCAGGAGTTTGACACGGGCGTGTCTAAGCCTGTATCCTAGTCTGGATTGAGTCAGTTGTGTGCCGCTTAAGGTACACGGTCTGTGACACGGGCGTGTCACAAGCCGTGTGATCCCAAGGAAGATGCTTTTCAGAGCGAATCGTGGCTGTTCATTTCCTTCAAATTAGATCTAATGATCCAGTACTCCTTCTGCTGTTATAAGACTAAGGATTGAGATTTATCTCTCATTCTATCTTTGGCCATTCTCTTTCTAAAGAGATAGAGAGAGGGGAGAGCAAGGAAGGAAGAAGGAGAAGGATTACGGCCGTCGGTGGAGCTTCAGAGTTCCGAGTCACGAGCCGAGTTCAGTTCCGTGAAGGTAAGGCCATTACGGTGCTTTTTATCGGGCTAGATTTCCATGGCTCCAAAGAGATCGTCAAGGGTAACGATCTCCTTCTTGGACAAGTGAAGTCCTCCTTTATGCATATGCATGGGATCCTCCACCAAGAGGTGGAAAACGTAAGCGATTCCAGCGGGTTGATAGTTGATATCCTCGGTTGAGTCTGCATCTAGATCCGGAAATGAGTAGTATGGAATAGACATGCTATGTGAAGCCCATCCGGATGGTTTGTCTGGATTGATGATGTTTATATTGCAAACTGGAGAAGACTCCGTGTATGAAACGTGTAGGTTACGGAGTTTGTGAGGATGCTTGTGAGTTCCTTTGTGTTCTATGCTCTACAAGAGCTGTATGCGATGTGGCCGTGAGATCCATTCTTTGTGGCAGTGGAGCCTTTGTGGCATTGGAATTGTACGCTCTGCGTGAGCAGTGTACCTGTGTTGTGAGAGATCGATTGGTAGCACTATAAATGGGGGGTTGCGAGCCTTCCCGACTGATTACACTACAGTGGTAGGTCGATCTAGAGGTACTGTGTACCTGCGTTGTGAGCGGTCGATTGGTGGCAATGCAAATGGGGGGCTGCGAGCCTTACCGGCTTATTACACTACGGGGGTAGGTCGATCTAGAGTGCTCACTAGTTGCCGTGAGGTGAACACCTCTCAGTGGGATGGGCGAAGATGTCTCCAGCATGCGTGTTGTAGTAGACTAGTGTCCGACCAACAAGCTAATTACCTCTAATAGGTGGTGGGACCAAGGATGATTCGGTACACCGTAAGCATTCCCTTAGTGCACGAAGCGTCTGGCACGAAGGCCGGCGTTTGTGATGATGTTGTGCGTGAGTGCACTTGTTGTGATATATATATGTTGTGATTGCAATGCAAACAGGTAAGGAACCACTGCCCCGGGTAAGGGGTAGGGTCGTTATAATTGGTCAGCCGAATGCTGATCGTTGCTTTATTTATCACCCTTGGGGTGGACGTCCATATGCAGGTGCTTCCCTTGCTGGTGCTGACTTGGATTGAGCGGGCTGAAGCCCTTGCTGCTACTGCTTGTAGGCCCTAGAAGGCCGTGCGAAGAAATGGATTTCATGTGTGGCCGGCCTGCGTGCCGATGTATGAAACCACCTCTTGTAAAGAGAAACATGTAAGGCCTTAAGGCCGTGAGCGCTTGTGTGATTGTATACATTCCTGGTGTTATATATAAATGTGTTATTTATATATTTAGTGGACATTCATTGGATGTGTTCTTGCAAGTTATAAACTTCCGCTAAAATGCTCTGAGTTAAGATACGAGGAGAAAGTAATTTTGATATTCATACGTGATTCCGCCGTTTATATATGAAATATGGCGTGGGGCCCCGACCGGTCCCTCTATTATATTCCATGTGACAGATGGAGCGTTACAAAGTGGTATCAGAGGTTAGGGTTTTGGTAGGGATAACATAATTGAACTCATGAATGTCCACTAGGAATGCAATACATGTGTTTTCAGAGTGTGCGCGTGTATACTAGGCATGTTTACCATTTTGAAATGGACGTTAATGGTGTTTTGTACACTTATAGGTGACAAGGAGTGGAGCTGGGCAGTCTGAACCCCAGCATTCAGGTGAGAGTGCGACACCAGCTGAGGTGCCCACACCTCCTCCTTCTGCGGAAATCGCACGCTTAGTTGCGGAGGCGCTATTTGCCATGTTTCATGCACAGCCAATTGGGCAGGCAAGGCCTATAGTGGAGCCAGTACGGGTTGGTGCGGGGCAAGAGAGTGTTGAGACTCTAATTGACGAGCAAGCGACTGATGAGCAACTGAAGCGGTTTATGGAGTTTCACCCACCTACGTTTGATGGGGCGGGTTCCCCAACGTAGGCTGATGATTGGTTCGCAAGAGTGAAGAGGATCCTGACAGCGATCAGTACTGATGAGGGGCAAAAAGTTACTTTAGCCACTTTCCTGCTGGAAGGAGAGGCGAGGCTTTGGTGGGATGAATTCGAATTGCATCAATTGGCAGGCAGAGGCCTAGGAGAGATATCGATCGAGGAATTCTCACGATTATTTTGGGCAAAGTATTTGCTAGTATCGCGACGAATTGTAATGGAGAATGAGTTTTAACGTCTAGTGCATGGTGAGAGTACTGTTGATAATTACCTGCATGAGTTTACCAGGCTGGGGCGCTATGCGAGGTCTACTTTTGCGGAAGAAGCGCGGAAGACGAATAGGTTCTATGAGGGACTTCGTGATGAGCTGAGGTTGGCGCTCCCGAGTTCAGTGAACCAAGGCTTCCAAGAGTTAGTAGATACAACCTGTGCGCTGGAGAAGGATTTGAAATGAGTGCAGGACAAGAAGAACTTGGCGGTGGAAAAGCCGGAGTTCAAAGTTCCGCAGTCGGAATAATCGGAATTGAGGAAACGAGATAAGAAGAGGTTCAGGCCTGCTGAACAAACTTCTTCGGATGTTGCTTCGGTAGCAACGTATGGGCAAGGATGTGTGGAGACACATACATGTTTTAATTGTTGGAAGCAGGGACATGTCGCCCGTAATTGTTGGAGTGGCCCTTCAAAGGGTGAGAAAAAGACTGGTGCGTCCTATGAGGAAAAGGGCAAGGCAGTAGCAGAGTAACCTGCATCGTGGGTGCAACCTCGAATGTACACTCTCGAATTGCAGGAGCCGCAAAGCTCAAATCGTGAAGTACAGCACCCTCACGTGTATAATCTGGAGTTACAGGAGGCCGTCAAGCGGATTATTAGGGACGCGGACGAGCGAAAATAAAGGAAAGAGTGTACTTTAATATTATACCTGTTATATGTCTGTTTGTAAAGACTTTGTTTGTACGATGCCATGGGGCGAGACAAGCTGCGACCTCCGAGCTATAAACCCGGATCGTTTTTGTAAAATTGCAACAAAGGCGTGGTTGTGTTGATGTCTACAGTTGAGCTAAATTTTGGGACAAAATTTATTGTAAGGAGGGGAGGGTTGTAACACCCCAAAAATACTTGGCATGTAGACTGGGCAACACGTCCAGGGACACGGGCGTGTCCCAAGCTGTGTCCTGCTCCGTATACTTGAGTGGGTCTCGAGTAGGACTCGAGTGGGCCTCGAGTGTGTCTCGAGTGAGGCACACGACCTGGGACACGGGCGTGTCCCTGGCCGTGTCCTTCACTGTGTTGTCGCGAGTTCTCGACGAAATGCAGTCGACGATCTTCGAGAGGCAACACAGCCTGCGACACGGGCGTGTGCCTTGGTCGTGTCCTGCTCGGGTTGGTAGCCGGGCTGAGTCGGGTGAGGAATACGACCTAGATCCCAAACTTGTTCTGGGTGACACGGGCGTATCAAAGTTTGTTGGAACACCCTATTACTAATTTGGGCAAGGATCACTATGTATTTAGGATATCTGTTTGACCTAGTTGTATAGTTGAAAAGGTCAAGTTAGAATGTGTCTAGGGCTTAGAACTTAGGTTTGAAGCTGCCCCCAGGACCATTCAAGATCAGGAATCAAAGCTGAGACAAATGTTAAAAATAGTCGAGCTCAGGTCGACTATCGTCGAGCTTCAGTCCGACGATCGTCGAGCTTAGATCGACGCTTTGTCGTCAAGCTTAGATTGGCGCTCTGTTGCTAAGCTTAGATCGACGCTTTGTCGTCAAGCTTAGATCGACGCTTTGTTGCTGAGCTTAGATCGACGCTTTGTCGTCAAGCTTAGGTTGACGCTCTATTGCTGAGCTTAGATCGACGCTTTGTCGTCAAGCTTAGATCGACGCTCTGTTGTTGAGCTTAGATCGACGCTTTGTCGTCAAGCTTAGGTCAACTATTTCTATCTAGAGAAGGTCGACGATTTCTGCCTTAGCCAGGTCGACGTTTTCAGGTCGACGCTTTTTCCCTGAGTTCAGGTCGACGTTTTTTGGTGAGCTCAGGTCGACGCTTTTTCCCTGAGTTCAGGTCGACGTTTTCTGTTGAAGCTAAGGTCGACGATTTATGTCCAAATCAGGTCGACGCTTTCTGTCTGCTGCTTATCTCCATTTTCTCCGAGCTCAGATCGACTTTTTCTGTTCCAGTTCAATTTCATTAACTCTGAGCTCTGGTCGACCATAGTCGATCTCCGATCGACTATTTCTTGATGAGGTCGACGTTTTCTGCTATCAAGTCAATATCAGTTATGGAATTATTTCAAATTCTTTCAGAGTTAATTGCTGCATTAATGACAAAAGATTTCCTAGCCGTTTCAAGCTATCTGATGCAAATGTCAAGGAAGGTAAAAATGGAATATTGCTAATGGACTTTCCCTAGAGACAAATGATGTTTTTGGAAATCATTCAAGACTGTTTATTCGGCCATTCAAGTCAAGAATTCATTATTATTCTCTCAGTTCTTTTGGAGATTATTGAGCTGAAGAAAAGAGAGAAACAAGAAGACAGATCATTCAACACCAACACCAAGACACACAAGAATTGCATTACAGAAGAAGAACAACAAAAAATTCTCTAATAAAGTTTTCATCTTCTGTGACTAAAAGATCTGCTTCAAGTGCTAAAAGGCTTCATCATTCAAGTCTCCAGACAACTCACATTTCAGCCTTGCTGAAATCATCATTTGCTGGAGAAGTCTCATTGAAGGCCTATCACCCTGTGCAAAGCTTCTACTCCTGAACCTACTGCTAATCTCAGGGGGAGCTTTGACATCTTCATCAAATCCACTAGTGCTTCTCTCATTTGATCTGAGAACAGAGAAGACAACATCAACCTCTTTACTTTTACTTTCCTATTGTAAAAGGGTTATCAAGACTCCCTTCAAAAGTTTTGAGTGTGGTTCTGAGAGCCTTGTCAAAACTCAATGGTGGCAAGACACCTGATCAAAAAATCTAGTTTTGGTTTTTGAGCACCTTATCAAAAGCTCTTTGGTGTCAGGACACCTGATCAACTCTTCCTGAGTGGATTCCTACCAAGGGTGGTAGAAGAGTGGATGTACCCAAGCTGTTGGGGAACCACTATAGTTCCTTGTGTCGTCTGGTTTACTGTGTGTTTATCTTTGCTTTGTGCTGTATGTTTCTTTAGTTGTTATTTTATCTTTGTTTCATAGCAAGCACATATACACTTAAATATAAATTAAATCTTAATCTGCTTTATTTCTTTTAAACTGAAAATTATTTTAAAATACTCTATTCACCCCCCTCTAGAGTGAAGGTAGATCTCTCTTCCGCACTTTCAATTGGTATCAGAGGGAGGTTGGTTGTTCAACAACTAAGTCTTCACTAGATTGGTTGTACAGGCTAACACCTGAACCAAAAGATCTCTGAAAAAGATCAACCTTCTATAGAGGCTTGTTATTAGTTATATTATATTTATTTTTATATAAAACCATGGCACAGAATAAAGACTATGCTAGCACCAGAGCACCAGTGTGCAATCTTTCAAAGTTTGCACTCTGGAAGGCAAGGATTAAATTATACATGAATTCTATTGACGAAGATATTTTTAATTCTGTTTTGACAGTTTGTCCAAGTCCACCAGCAAGCTCAAGTACAAATGCTGTTCCACCTCCTTCTGAAACAGATGCAGATATAAAGAAGTGGAAGACTGCAGATGTCAAGGCTATGAACATCTTAGCCCAAACAATGTCTGATGAAATATTTCAGAAGGTAGCTGAATGCAACTCAGCTAAAGGAATTTGGGACAAATTTTTAGATATTGTCTCAGGATATGCTGACGAAAGAAAAGACAGAAGATCTCACCTCATAACCCAATATGAGAATTTTAAGAAAGGAGAGACTGAGTCAGTAGCAGATATGTACAACAGATTGAGTCTGATTGTCAATGAGTTAAAGACCTTAGATAAAGACATCTCATTGACTGAGCTTAATGACAAGATCCTAATGTGCTTCCCCAGCACTTGGGATTCAAGAATCTGGTCAATTAAAGATGCCAGAAGTCTAAGTGAAATTACTACTGAAGCTCTCTTAGGCAAGCTCAAATCTTATGAGTTGCTCATCAGAAACAGAGAAGAAGAACAGAAGGCTGCCTCACCAGCCATAAAGAAAGAGAAGTCAATAGCCTTCAAAGCTATTGAGGACCTGCCTGAAGAAAAGCTCACAGGCAATGAGGAATTGGTTAGTCTATTGGCCAAAAGATTCTACAAACTGGCCAGGAAAGACTTCAGAAAAAGGTCATACAAAGAACATGATAAGCCAAGGTATGATAAGACAAATAACAACAAAGAAATTATTTGCTTTGGCTGCAGGAAACCAGGCCACATTGTGCCTGATTGTCCAGAAAACAAGAACAAGGACAAAAAGGATAGAAGAGAAAGAAGAAAAGAGAAAGATTACAAGAAGAACAGCTCAGATAAAGCCTCCTCCAGCAAGAATAAGAACACAAGGAAAGGATTTGTTGCTGAGACATGGAGTGAATCTGAAGATGATTCTGAAACTTCATCCAGCTCCAGTGATGATGAGGATGATGCTGATGAAAAAGAATTCTGCATGATGGCTATCAATGCCTCTCAGCAAAACTCAGATGCAGAACCAGAATCTGATTCAGAAGCTGAAGCTGAAACTGGAGCCAAAGAGGACCAGGTAATTAATTCTTTTGATTTCAATTCTGAGGACTTTAAAATTGAATTTAAGACACTGTGTTTAGATTTACTAGAATCTGAGAAAGAGATAATCTCTCTCAAAAATCAATTATCTGAATACAGTGTCCTAAACTCAAATAACCTCAAACTCTCTGAGGAGTTGGAATGCTGTAGGGAGGAGATAGCTTCACTAAAAAGTGAACTGTCAAGAGCCAAAAAGTTTGAAGAATCCCTCAATGGGAGAAGTATCAGACTGATGGACATCACAAGCACAGTGAACTCTAGACTTAATAGTACACTGGGCTTGGGTGCTTCATCCAGCTAACCTACAATATTAACAACTCCAATCAAATTTGTCTTTGACAAAGGGAAGGGAGTAGTAGAGGTAGCTAGGAAGAATGCTGATCTGCCAAAGAAAATCATGGTTCAGCAGAAAGCATCGAGCAGAGGTCGACGAGCTTCGAACAGAGCTCGATGACATAAGGCTGAAACGTCGAACTCAGCTCAACGCTTTCTGGACTCTGAAGTTCAGCACTGGCGATCTTCGAACAGAGCTCGACGATCCTACCCAGGAACGTCGACCTCAGCTCGATGATCTCCGAACGGAGCTCAGAGCCATGAATATGCTTTCAGAAGCAAATCTAAATTAAATCCTAGAAGTCCTGCATCCCAATGTTTCAACCCTTATACTGAATGGATAGTACCTCCTAGGAGATATCATCCTGAGGGTTATAAGAGTCAACCTGGGATGTCTTTCATTTCAGATTTTAAAGGCTATCAACCTAGGCCTAAGGTAAACTGGGTCAAAAATAAATAAAATGTTTATGTGCAGATGAAGACCTATCCAGTATCTAACCAATAATGGTATCTTGATAGTGGGTGCTCAAAACACATGACAGGGGACAGGGAGAACCTTCATCCTTCATAACCAAACTTGGACCAAAAGTGATTTTTGGTGATTCAAATTTTGGCCAAACCAAAGGATATGGTGCTGTTCAGATAGGCTTAGTCACTTTCAAGAAAGTGGCATATGTTGAAGGACTGAAGCACAACCTGATAAGCATCAATCAGCTATGTGATGAAGGATATAAAGTGACCTTCAACAAATCCCTGTGCAAGATCAAGTCAGAAAATAACACAACTGTGTTAACAGGTAAAAGGAAAGGTAACATCTATCTAGTAAATTTTCTTTCAGCCCATACAGACATTTGTTTATTCAATTCAGTATGCAAGCCAAATGATTTATGGTATAAAAGATTAGGACATTTAAACCTTAGAACTATTGCTAGGCTCTCCAAGGACAACCTTGTTAGAGGACTACCTTCTGGCCCCTACAGAAAGGAAGGACTCTGTAGGGCTTGTCAATTAGGTAAGCAAACTAAAAATAGCTTTAAGTCACTTAATAAGAGTGATTCACCTAGGATTTTGTATCTGTTACACATTGACCTTTTTGGACCCATTACAGTACAAAGCTTGGGAGGGAAATCTTATGCTTTAGTGATTGTAGATGACTTCTCTAGATTGACTTGGGTATTCTTTCTGAGGAAGAAGTTTGATAACTTTAAGTGTTTGACAGAGTTTCTCAAATGCATACAGATTGAGTTCAACACTCACATTGCCTTGATCAGAAGTGATCATGGGACAGAGTTTGATTCTCTTCTTATGCAAGAGTTCTGTCAAAGTGAAGGGATCAGACACACTTTCTCAGCTCCTAGAACTCCTCAACAAAATGGGGTAGCTGAAAGGAAAAATAGAACCCTAATTGAATCTGCTACTACATTGTTGACAGATGCTCACCTACCTCTATCCTTTTGGGCTGAGGCAGTGAACACCTCCAACTATGTGTTGAATAGAAGTTTAATACATAAACTGAAGGGTAAGACTCCCTATGAATTGCTCAAAGGGAAGAAACCTAAAGTAGATTATTTAAAAATTTTGGCTGTACTTGTTATATTCATAATAATGACAAGAAGTATTTAGCAAAATTCCAAGCTAAAGCTGATGAAGGAGTGTTTCTAGGATACTCCATGATCAACAAGGCTTATAGGGTATATAATAAATCTTCTTGTAAAATTGAAGAATCTGTTCATGTTACTTTTGATGAGACTAACATGTGTTATAAGGAGAAGTCTACTTCTACCATAGAACCTTTGCAGGTGCACTCTATTTCAGAAAGTATGGACAGATTACAGGTTAAAGAAAAGGATACAACCACTCAACCTATTCAGCAAAAGAATGAGAGCAGTGATGATGAAGAAGAAGTTCAACCTCTTGAAGAAAATCATCCTGAAGAGCCAGTTGTTATTCCACAAGAGGAAACAACAACACAGGTTGGTGAACAATCAACATCCTCTGTTGATCTAGTAACAACAAGAGATCATCCAATCTCCCAAGTGATTGGAGACATCTCAACTGGTGTGCAAACCCGAAATCAGGTCAACCAGAACCTGATGCACACTGGTTTTCTATCTCAAGTTGAGCCTCAATCCATTCAAGATGTAGAGCAAGATCCACACTGGATCATTGCAATGCAAGAGGAGTTGCATCAATTTGAAAGAAATAAAGTTTGGGAACTAGTGCCTAAGCCAAAGGATCACTCCATTGTTGGAACAAAGTGGGTGTTCAGAAACAAGCTGGATGATCAAGGAGTTATTGTTAGAAACAAGGCAAGGCTAGTTGCTCAAGGCTACTCTCAATAAGAAGGAATAGACAATGACCAGACCTTTGCACCAGTTGCAAGGTTAGAGGCCATTAGAATATTCCTAGCTTATGCTGCTCATAAGGGATTCAAGGTCTACCAGATGGATGTGAAGAGTGCTTTTCTCAATGGAGACATCAAAGAGGAAGTCTATGTTAGACAACCTCCAGGTTTTATCTCTTCAACTTATCCTGATCATGTTTTCAAATTGCATAAAGTATTATATGGTCTCAAGCAAGCTCCTAGAGCATGGTATGAGACCCTAGCATGCTTTCTTCTGGAAAATGATTTTATAAGGGGTAGAGTAGACCAAACTCTTTTTATTAGAACTCATAAGTCCCATACCCTACTAGTACAAATTTATGTAGATGATATCATATTTGGATCTACTGATTCAAATTTGTGCAGAAGGTTTTCCAACCTGATGCATTCCAAATTTGAAATGAGTAGCATGGGTGAGCTCTCCTTCTTCTTAGGATTGCAAGTAAAACAACATGCTGAAGGCATATTTATTTCCCAAACCAAGTATGCTAAAGAATTGGTTAAGAAATTTGGTATGTCTGAGGCATCCTGTATGAAAACACCCATGCCTACCAATGTTGTATTGGATGCTGATGAGCATGGCAAACATGTTGATCAGAAACATATAGAGCAATGATTGACTCTCCATTGTATCTTACAGCTAGTAGACCAGATATAATGTTTGCTACATGCATATGTGCTAGATTCCAAGTAAGCCCTAGAGAGTCACACCTAACTCTAGTTAAAAGGATTCTTAGATATGTAAAAAGTTGTCCAAATCTAGGACTCTGGTATCCAAAAGACTCAGGATTTGAATTAACTGGATTTTCAGATGCTGATTATGCTGGATGCAGGGTAGACATGAAAAGCACTAGTGGAACTTGTCAGTTCCTTGGTGACAGACTTGTCTCCTGGTTTTGTAAGAAGCAAACATCTGTGTCAACCTCAACTGCTGAAGCTGAATATATGGCTGCAGGCAGTTGCTGTTCACAAATATTGTGGATACAAAATCAGCTCATAGACTATGGCTACAACTTAGAGAAGTCTAAATTTTTTTGTGATAATACTAGTGCTATCTCTATAGCACAAAATCCAGTCCTCCATAGTAGGACAAAACATATAGAGATTAGGCATCACTTTTTAAGGGATAATGTAGAGAAAAATAAAATTGAACTTCAATATATCCCAACTGATTTGCAAAGGAGAGATATTTTCACCAAACCATTGGATGAAAAGAAGCATACCTTCTTCCTGAATCAGTTAGGAATGCTAGATGGAGGAAGTTTAAATTAAATCCCAAGATTTCAAAAGCTAAAAACATACCAAAACTAGGCTAAAAAATCATATTTTCTAGTGTCTGTAGGCTAGATTTTGTCTTTGAACTGCGCTCGACGTTTTTCCAAAAAATGTCGAACGAAGCTTGACGCTTTTCCCTAAAGCGTCGACCGGAGTTCAACGTTGTCCAAAAACGTTGACCGGAGTTCCTCGCTTTCAGATAGCGCGTCTATCTATCTTCTGATTAGTTGCCGTCAAGCTGAGCTCGACGCTATTTAATAGCGCTAAACGGAGTTCAACGTCATTAAAGACTCTTTAGTTTCCCCATCAGCCGAAAACTTCGAACGGAGTTTGACGTTTTTTTTCTTTTCCGTGTCAAACCCTAATATAAAATCATTTTTCGGCTGACCGTTCGTCGCTTTCGCCTTCATTCTCTCTACAAATTTTCTTATTCCCTCCAAAACTCTCTACACTTGGTCTTGTTTGTTGAACTTTTGCAGATATAGATGGCAGCGACAGTCGCTATTCTCTCCAAAATGAAGTTCGATACAGGATTTGACATCGACATGGCCTCTTTCGACGGCAGCGATCAGCGCTTCAAGGACATTCTGAATCTTTGCCGCGACCAGCAGCTAGTGCGGTTGATGTCAACTAGAATTAAGATTGCAGCAAATGAGATTAAAGAATAGGTGTTTTCAGCAACAGTTGAGAACGAGACTACTGTTGTCGGAACAATCAGCGGAACGAAGGTACCGCTATCCCCAAATCTCCTGACGGACGTGTTCTCTCTCAGTTCTAGAAATGATTCCTTCGCTTTGTCTGGAGAGGAAGTTAATTCGTTGTTAGAACGAATGGGTTATTCTGCCACGAACCCTAACAGGTTATTGAGAAGGATTTGGCTATTGAGTTTCAATTTCTCGCCGACATTACGGGAAAAGTGCTTTTGGCAAAGCACTCGGCGCATGATAAAATCACGCAGTATCAGTTGAACTTGATGGGTGCAATTGTTGACAGGAAGAAAGTGGATTGGGGAACAATCGTTTTTAACTCAATCAAGAAGAAGATTAGCAAGTCTTCTGTGAATTTTGGAAGGATTTTAGGAGTATTTCTGCACTCCAGGTGCCCAGAATTGCTGATTTCAACTGGGATGCACATAAATGCTTCAAAGAGGCTATCCTGTGCCCTATTCAGCAAGTGGGATAGGCAGATCCTCAGACCCAGCAGGGCTGCTGCTGTAACAATTGCTTCAGGCACAAGGACTTTATCAGTCTCTTCCCCTGTAACATCTCTTGAGGGATTGCCTGCCTCCTCCTCTGCTCCTATTTCTCCTCCTCCCCTTGTCTCTTCATTGCTTTCCTCTTCTCCCATTCAGCCTGTCATCTCCTCCCCCATCACCACTTCATTACCTTCTTCATCTCCTCCAGCCACCATTTCAGAATCATTCCACCCTCTTTTCTATTATCCATCAATTGACTCTTCCATTCTGGATGATTCCTTAATGGATGATTCTCCCTCCTCCTCTCTTGATCCTCCTTCCTCCTCCTCTTACCAACAATTGTTGTATGACATTTTGGATCAACCCTCTTTCTTACCATCCACCTCCATTCCTATACCATCCATATCCACCATCCCTATATCCCAGCCATCCATCCCTCCTTTCTCACCTTCAAGTCGTGCAGCCACTTCTTCAGTCCCAGCCACATCTTCATTCACCTCAACTCAAGTCTCTCTTGAGCAAGTGGATCTCCCGAGTCTGGCCGATAGGCTATATGAGCTACTGGCTCCCAAGCTAGTGGCTTTGCTGGAGACCTCCATGGCTCCACTCCAGAAGTCCATTCAGGAGCTATCCTCCAGACTCTCCGCTCTCTCTTCTCCGCAGGCCAATCCTTCATTTAGGTGCCTTGATCCAGCTCTGTTTGCATCAAGCCAGGGGGAGATGCCTTATGAAGCTATTGAAGCTGCTGCTGCTCCTCCAGCTATATTGCCTGCTGCTGATACTGCTGCTCCAGTGCTTTTATTTATAGTGGACCTCAAGTCACTGCTGAGTAGTTTTGATTCTATCTACCATCAAATTGCATCAGTTCCTGTTCAGAAAGCTGAAGATTTTACTAAGGCCATTGTGCCTCTTTCATTATGTGATCCCAGTATAATTGAATCTTATGTCAATTCTCTTAAAGCTGTGGATGTTGGTTCTGTTTGTGCTGCTGCTGCTGCTGATGATGCTGCTGTTGTTTTGTCTGCTGAGATTTCTGCTGCTGATGATATGATTGTTGATGTTTCTGCTCCTGCTGATACTGTTTGTTCTGCTGCTGTACCTTCTCCTCCTGCTCCTGCTGTCTCTGAAAAGCTCAAAGATCAAGAAGATTATATCAGAAGGATCGACGATCTGTATGATCAACCTCAAAGTTCTGAAAGTGATCAGTTCCAAACAGAATCTGATGACACTTATGGTACTATTGTAAGGAAAAGAAAAGCAAGAAGCAAAGCTCTGAAAAGAGTTCCTCTCGAAAAAGCCAAGGATTCAAATGATGTACCCTACTATATATTGCATGATTGCCAAATTACTGAGCCGTGGATGCAATACTCCAAAAATCAATTGAAGGCAATGAAGAAAAAGAGAAAATTTGACAGGTATGAGAAAGGCTCCTCTAAGTTTCAACCTCCTCCTCCTCCTCCTCCAGATTCTGGATCAGGTGGAGGCTTTGCTTCTCTACCTTCGGCTCCAAAGCAAAGCCCTTCTCAACCATCTCAAAGATATCCTCCCAGAGGGCATTATCAAAGAGGCAATCAGTCCAGAAGAGGACAGTTTAGAGGTAATCAAAGAGACTACAGAACTCAAAGGGAAGGACAAAGGCAACTTGACTCATCTCAAGGTCCTTACCCATATAAGCTCAGAGAAACTGTTGTATCAAGAACTGCTGCTGCTCCTGAAACCTTTAACAGATATGAAGCTCCTATTCCTTTTGAGGATCCTGAAAAATAATCCTATTTCCTGGACTGCCAGGATGAAAGAACTTGCTGCCTTGGACCAGCTGAAGAAGGCAAGAGATCAAGGCAAGGACACCTCAAACATCTCCACTCTGTCCGAGCAAAGAAAAGCAGAGTTGGAAAGGTATTCTTCAAGAAAATTCTTTGATCCTGTAGATTATATGAAGCTGCATCCTGAGGCTGTGGTTCCCAGAGCAAAAGCTCAAACCTCCTTAGGTGCAGAAGATGACAGGAGATCAAAGAAGGAATCCCTCAATCCCAATAGGGAAATTCTGTTCAAGAAAGGAAGTAAAAAGGAATGATTTTTGTATGCAGATGGCTCTTTCATTTCTTAAATCTCTTGCTGAGGTTCTATCAGATTGCTGCTATGGTGTTTATTGCTTTAATTTTTATTGCTTGATTGCATTTGATGATTGTATTTTATTCTAAGTCCTGTAAATAGTAATCCTAACCCAAATAGGGGGAGATTGTTGGAACACCCTATTACTAATTTGGGCAAGGATCACTATGTATTTAGGATATCTGTTTGACCTAGTTATATAGTTGAAAAAGTCAAGTTAGAATGTGTCTATGGCTTAGAACTTAGGTTTGAAGCTGCCCCCAGGACCATTCAAGATCAGGAATCAAAGCTGAGACAAATGTTAAAAATAGTCGAGCTCAGGTCGACTATCGTCGAGCTTCAGTCCGACGATCGTCGAGCTTAGATCGACGCTTTGTCGTCAAGCTTAGATCGGCGCTCTATTGCTAAGCTTAGATCGACACTTTGTCGTCAAGCTTAGATCGATGCTTTGTTGCTGAGCTTAGATCGACGCTTTGTCGTCAAGCTTAGGTCGACGCTCTGTTGCTGAGCTTAAATCGACGCTTTGTCGTCAAGCTTAGATCGACGCTCTGTTACTGAGCTTAAATCGACGCTTTGTCGTCAAGCTTAGGTCGACTATTTCTATCTAGAGAAGGTCGACGATTTCTGCCTTATCCAGGTCGACGTTTTCAGGTCGACGCTTTTTCCCTGAGTTCAGGTCGACGTTTTCTAGTGAGCTCAGGTCGACGCTTTTTCCCTGAGTTCAGGTCGACGTTTTCTGTTGAAGCTAAGGTCGACGATTTATGTCCAAATCAGGTCGGCGCTTTTTGTCTGCTGCTTATCTCCATTTTCTCCGAGCTCAGATTGACTTTTTCTGTTCCAGTTCAATTTCATTAACTCTGAGCTCTGGTCGACCATAGTCGATCTCCGATCGACTATTTCTTGATGAGGTCGACATTTTCTGCTATCAAGTCAATATCAGTTATGGAATTATTTCAAATTCTTTCAGAGTTAATTGCTGCATTAATGGCAAAAGATTTCCTAGCCGTTTCAAGCTATCTGATGCAAAGGTCAAGAAAGGTAAAAATGGAATATTGCTAATGAACTTTCCCTAGAGACAAATGATGTTTTTGGAAATCATTCAAGACTGTTTATTCGGTCATTCAAGTCAAGAATTCATTATTATTCTCTCAGTTCTTTTGGAGATTATTGAGCTGAAGAAAAGAGAGAAACAAGAAGACAGATCATTCAACACCAACACCAAGAGACACAAGAATTGCATTACAGAAGAAGAACAACAAAAAATTCTCTAATCAAGTTTTCATCTTCTGTGACTAAAAGATCTGCTTCAAGTGCTAAAAGGCTTCATCATTCAAGTCTCCAGACAACTCACATTTCAGCCTTGCTGAAATCATCATTTGCTGGAGAAGTCTCATTGAAGGCCTATCACCCTGTGCAAAGCTTCTACTCCTGAACCTACTGCTAATCTCAGGGGGAGCTTTGACATCTTCATCAAATCCACTAGTGCTTCTCTCATTTGATCTGAGAACAGAGAAGACAACATCAACCTCTTTACTTTTACTTTCCTGCTGTAAAAGGGTTATCAAGACTCCCTTCAAAAGTTTTGAGTGTGGTTCTGAGAGCCTTGTCAAAACTCAGTGGTGGCAAGACACCTGATCAAAAAATCTAGTTTTAGTTTTTGAGCACCTTATCAAAAGCTCTTTGGTGTCAGGACACCTGATCAACTCTTCCTGAGTGGATTCCTACCAAGGGTGATAGAAGAGTGGATGTACCCAAGCTGTTGGAGAACCACTATAGCTCCTTGTGTCGTCTGGTTTACTGTGTGTTTATCTTTGCTTTGTGTTGTGTGTTTCTTTAGTTGTTATTTTATCTTTGTTTCATAGCAAGCACATATACACTTAAATATAAATTAAATCTTAATCTGCCTTATTTCTTTTAAACTGAAAATTATTTTAAAATACTCTATTCACCCCCCTCTAGAGTGAAGGTAGATCTCTCTTCCGCACTTTCAAAGTTGACACGGGTGTGTTAGGAACCCATGTCCCTTTCGGGATTTGTTGGTCCTGTGTCGATTTAGGGACACACCCCTCATCACGGGCGTGTACTGATTGACACGGGCATGTTAGGAGTTTGACACGAGAATTTCTAAGCCCGTTTCCTGGTCTGGATTGAGTCGGTTGTGTGCCGCTTAAGGTACACGGCCCATGACACGGGCGTGTCACAAGCCGTGTCATCCCAAGGAAGATGCTTTTAAGAGCGAATCATGGTCGTTAATTTCCTTCAAATTGGATCTAATGGTCCAGGACTTCTTCTGCTGTTATAAGACTAAGGATTGAGAATTATCTCTCATTCTATCTTTGGCCATTCTCTTTCTAAAGAGATAGAGAGAGGGGAGAGCAAGGAAGGAAGAAGGAGAAAGATTTCGGCCGTCGGTGGAGCTTCGGAGTTCCGAGTCGCGAGCCGAGTTCAGTTCCGTGAAGGCAAGGCCGTTGCGGTGCTTTTCATCCGGCTAGATTTCCATGGCTCCAAAGCGATCGTCAAGAGTAACGATCTCCTTCTTGGACAAGTGAAGTCCTCCTTTATGCATGTGCATGGGATCCTCCACCAAGAGGTGGAAAGCGTAAGCGATTCAAGCGGGATGATAGTTGATATCCCCGATTGAGTCTGCATCTAGATCCGGAAATGAGTAGTACGGAATAGGCATGTTGTGTGAAGCCTATCCGGACGGTTAGTCTGGATTGGTGATGTTTTTATTGCGAACCGGAGAAGACTCCGTACATGAAACGTGTAGGTTACGGAGTTTGTGAGGATGATTGTGAGTTCCTTTTGTTGTATGCTCTGCATGAGCTGTATGCGATGTGGACGTGAGAGCCATTCTTTGTGGCAGTGGAGCCTTTGTGGCATTGGAATTGTACGCTCTATGTGAGCTGTGTACCTGTGTTGTGAGAGATCGATTGGAAGCACCTCAAATGGGGGGCTGCGAGCCTTCCCGACTGATTACACTACGGTGGTAGGTCGATCTAGAGGTTCTGTATACCTGCGTTGTGAGTGGTCAATTGGTGACAATGCAAATGGGGGGCTGCGAGCCTTCCCGGCTTGTTACACTACGGGGGTAGGTCGATCTAGAGTGCTCACTAGTTGCCGTGAGGTGAACTAGTGCCCGGCCAATAAGCTAATAACCTCTTATCGGTGGTGGGACCAAGGATGATTCGGTATGCCGTAAGCATGCCCTGAGTGCACGATGCATTTGACACGAAGGCCGACGTTTGTGATGATGTTGTGCGTGAGTGCACTTGTTGTGATATATATGTTGTGATTGCAATGCATGTAGAGAAGGAACCACTGCCCCGGGTAAGGGGTATGGTCATTATAATTGGTCAGCTGAATGTTGACCGTTGCTTTGTTTATCACCCTTGGGGTGGACGTCCATATGCAGGTGCTGCCCTTGCTGGTGCTGACTTAGATTGAGCGGGCTAAAGACCTTGCTGCTGCTTCTTGTAGGCCCTAAAAGGTCGTGCGAAGAATTGGATTTCATGTGTGGCCGGCCTGCGTACCGATGTATGAAACCACCTCTTGTAAAGAGAAACATGTAAGGCCTTAAGGCCGTGAGCGTTTGTGTGCTTGTATACATTCCTGGTGTTATATATAAATGTGTTATTTATATATTTAGTGGACATTCATTGGATGAGTTCTTGCAAGTTATAAACTTTCGCGAGAATGCTCTGAGTTAAGATGCGAGTAGAAAGTAATTTTTATATTCATACGTGAATCCGTCGTTTGTCTGTGAAATATGGCATGGGGCCCTGACCGGACCCTCTGTTATATTCCATGTGACGGATGGAGGCGTTACAACATAAGCCCAGGCTGCTCGCCCAATATCAAGGAAATCTAACGAAGTATTGCGAATATCACCAAGGGCCCAGACACAACATCAACCAATGCAATCAACTGAAGGTAGAAATTCAGCGACTCGCTAGTCTGGGAGTAGTCGATCAATTCTTATCGAAAGAGAAGCAGCCTCTTGCTCAGAACATGAGAAGCATAACCATTGGCATTGGCGAACCACCAACCAAGTTAGACCAAGTCTTGGTAGATGAAGGGATTACAATGAACGTGATGTTTCTATCAACACTGCTTCAGCTCAAGCTTACAGCCAGAGACCTCAAGCTAAGGACATCTAGCGCACGCATCCCGGGGGACACTCCGGTGTCGATCGTAGACACCATTATTCTTCCTGTTACTCTCGAAAAAGAGCCTGAACAAGCAACCTATGACGTGCAGTACGTTATCATTCAGGCTGATTCTGACCACACCACAATACTCCAATAATCACTCTTGGATGTTTTTCAAACCCACTCCCGCTGCTTTTTTCCTTGAATCATAACTTCTTACTCTCAGTTCTCGTTCAACTGCTATTTTTAACTAATTGTTGCAAAAACCGCAAGCCCGGACCTGTGTAAACAATCTTTTATTATTACATTATGTTTCCAACAAATAGTATCATATCAAAATAAATCGGTAAGACTGCGCATGCGGTTTGAATACAAAAGCTATTCACTGAACCTGTCTTTCTATGACACGACATCGTCAGGGTCTGCCCCCTCACAACTAAGCCGCGAGCGATCCTCGTGCAAAATCGGTAAGACTGCGCATGCTGTTTGAATACAAAAAACTATTCACTGAACCTGCCTTTCTACGACAATACATCGTTAGGGCTTCTCCCCTCATGACTAAGTCGCGAGCGATTCTCGTGCAAAATCGATAAGACTGTGCATGCGGTTTGAATAAGAAAGTTATTCACCGAACCTGCCTTTCCACGCCACGACATCGTCAGAGCCTTCCTCCCTCACGGCTAAGCCATGAGCGATCCTCGTGCGAACTAAGCCACAAGCAATCCTCGTGCAAACTAAATCGCGAGCGATCCTCGTGCAAACTAAGCCACGAGCAACTCTCATGCAAACTAAGCCGCGAGCAACCCTCGTGCAAGCTCAGCCACAAGCCAGCCTCGGACAAACTAAGTCGCGATCACAACCCGCGCAAAGCAACACCGCAAGTCAAACTCATAAACAATATTTGGGCAAAAGGGAGAAGAAAAACCCCATTACAATAATGACATATCAAAACACAGGAATCAACGGGCATCAAAAGTATAAGATAAACATACAACAGACTCAACCGAAGGAGATATAGACATACAAACATAAAGAAATCACGCTACTATACATCAGCCGCATCTACATCAGAATCGGGACTCGGGCCCTCGTCATCTGAAATATCATCGAAACTAAGACTAGATACATCACAGTTCAAACATCTGGCAACCAGGCGAAAGGCCTTGGACACCCTGCGCCTGAGTGCGAGCTCGCGAGCATCCTCCATCTAAGGCTCCACCTCTCTAGTCCAAATCTCTTCCCAAACCTCCTCACCAATCAAGCAACAGTCATACATGTAATCCAACAAATCCATGTATTCGGCAAGACTGGCTACCTTCAACTCTGACACGTGACTTTCAGAGGAAAACGTCTCCACTCGGGCCTCCGATGCCCCAAGCTCCGTCTCCAAATAGAAAATCTCCACTTGGGCATTCTTCAACATCTGCGCGGTTCTCTCCAAAAGAGATTTTTTTCGCGTCTAAGGACGCTCGAGACTCCTCTAATTCTGCCTTCAGCTCCGACCCAATCCGGCAAAATTGGGAGATATCCCGATCATGATCATCTCGCAAAGTAGCAAGTGAGCTCGCCGCGATCCAAAATTTCTCCTGAAGAGCCAGATATCCGTCTTTCAAGCTCACGTAATAATCGTTCCAAGTAAAACCAATATGAGTCTGGGCCTCAATCTACAAAGAAAAAAAAGTGAAAAGTCAGTACGACACAACAACAACAAAAGAAAATCAAAACAAGCAAGCTCACTTACTACTTTACTCATCGCCTTCAAAGAAAAGGACACCCGTGAAATAAAAACCTCTAAAAGAGGGGCTTAGGGGGTAGAGCATCCCTACAACTGAACATCAACCTTGGCAGAAGCAGTCTCGACTCGACGACCAGAAGGAACAACCTCATCTAGAGAAGCCACACATGGCTCTAGACCCTCATCACTACAGACAATTATATCGGCTTTCCTCTTTCGATCACGAACTGGAGAAGTCCCGACTGTCCACACTAAATTGGAAGAGATCCCGCAACGCATCAAACACTTTTCCTTCACGAATGAGGAAATACTAACAAAGCAATTTGCCAACTCGTGAGGCTCTGTGAATCCAAGCATCGGGGAAAACTCCCGCTCCTTTCCTTTCTAGCGACGACAACGTTCCGACAACACATTCCACAATTTCAGCAAGCCCTAAGAATTTCTAATATAGCCAAACAAAGTATTCCAATGATGATGGTCCGTCCGGGTTTCAAAATCAAGACAGGTCTTTATATAACCCGTAATTCGTCGAGATCAGAAGTACTCAAGCAGATGGCTATTCACAGACCATTGGGCAAGCTGTGGCGAGTAGAGGCGAGCTTGGGCGAGCAGAGGCGAGCTGTGGCGAGAAGAGGCGAGCTTGGGCAAGCAGAGGCGAGCTGTGGCGAGCAGAGGCGAGCTGTGGCGAGCAGAGGCGAGCTTGGGCAAGCAGAGGTGAGCTGTGGCGAGCAGAGGTGAGCTTGGGCGAGCAGAGACGAGCTATGGAGAGCAGAGGCGAGATGTGGCGAGCAGAGGCGAGCTTGGGCGAGCAGAGGCGAGTTTGGGAGAGTATCTCGCGAGTATGGGCGAGTAGCCCTAGATACTCGCTCGTAGAGGCTGGATACTCGCCTACCTCCCCCCCCAGGATTTCTCTATAAATAACCCCCCAGGGGTACTGGAAATGACACTTTTTGGAAGAGGCGAGGTCCCCCCAAGTAGATACTCGCCAAGTCCATGTCTGCCTAGTACCTCGCCCAGCCTTTTGGTTGTGGAGGGGAAGATTATTCTAAGCTTCCGGGTACGTGGTGGGACCTCCCTGCTGGAACACTTGGAATGTGCTTATAGATAGTTTCCTTTCTCTCTCTCGCTAGCCACTTGAATTGTGACGTCAGACCATAGAATTAGTAACCTTAGGCTCCCTTGATCCTATTTCCGAGGTCGGAAATTTTTCTGGCTTCAACCCTTGGTGTGGTGAGCGTGGATAGTAGCCGAGGAAGAAATTTTTGCGAGAAGACTTCATGGCTTAAGATGGCGAGCTGGAGACCCAAGACAACAAATCGCGAGAAATAGGCAAGGTGGGCGAGTTCTCGGCAAGGTGGGCGAGTTCTCAGCAAGGTGGGCGAGTTCTCGGCAAGGTGGGCGAGATCTCGGCAAGGTGTGCGAGTTTCCTGGTTTCTCGCCCATAGGTGACTTCGTGATGGTAACTTTCAAGCTCGGTGGTTTCGTGAGGCGAGCTCCCTTGGCAGCTCGCTCATAGGCGAGTTCATGGAGGCGAATTGATGACGGCGACATACCGGCGAGCATAGGCAGGAATGACACTCTCCCAGAAGCGAGCATCAAGTGAAGAGGCGAGTATCAGATGATATCGCCCACAGGCTAGTATCAAGTTGCAGAGGCGAGTATCAAGTTGCAGAGGCGAGTATCAAGTGAAGAGGTGAGTATCAAGTGATCTCGCCCATAGGCGCTGCCCCCTTGACCCCCGTCCGCTGACCGGGCAGCGGAACCCCTGAAAACTCTGTTTAGGGGTTCTAATTTCAGAAGTGACACTCACCCTCTGCCTACTTCATCTCCTTTTTCAATAGTTGTGTTTTCCATACATGCTCATACTTACGGGTGCTTTGGTAAAGCCCGTGAGTACTTTTTGTATGACTGACAAGTAGGGTGAATAACGATGAGCCCACCGTAAGGGAAAAATGTACGAGATGCTCTGCGATGATCTTCTCCTACTTGCGATAATCTTCTCCGACAACCTGCATTCCAAGAGACAACCTACTCATGACATCTTCAAGCTAGAATACTACGAGCTCCTACTCGTTATGCTCTTCATGCTGGCTAGGATGCCCTCCTTTAAATCCCGCGAGCTTCTGCGAGCTCTATACTCGCGAGAAGATAGGATGCTCTCCTTTAAATTCCGCGAGCTCTATACTCGCGAGGTGATCTCTTTAACAGCTAGGATGCTCTCCTTTAAATTCCGCGAGTTTCATACTCGCGAGCTGATCTCTTTAGCAGCTAGGATGCTCTCCTTTAAATTCTGCGAGTTTCCACGAGCTCTATACTCGCGAGGTGATCTCTTCAGCAGTTAGGATGCTCTCCTTTAAATTCCGCGAGCTCTATACTCGTATGGTGATCTCTTCAGCAGCTAGGATGCTCTCCTTTAAATTTCGCGAGCTCTATACTCGCGAGGTGATCTCTTCAATAGCTAGGATGCTCTCCATTAAATTCCACGAGTTTCCACGAGCTCTATACTCGCGAGGTGATCTCTTCAGCAACTAGGATGCTCTCCTTTAAATTCCACGAGCTTTGTACTCGCGAGGTGATCTCTTTAGCAGCTAGGGTGCTCTCCTTTAAATTCCGCGAGTTCCATACTCGCGAGGTGATCTCTTCAGCGGCTAGGATGCTCTCCTCTAACTCTGTGAGCTCCATACTCGCGAGGTGATCTCTTCAACGGATAGGCTGCTATCTTTTTAATTCCATGAGTTCCATACTCGTGAGATCACTACGTCAGCAACTATGGTGTTCACTTCAATTCTGCGAGTTTATACGCGCAAGGCTATCACTTCAGTAACAAGGACGCAATGCTATTCATTTCATCTCCTCAAATACCTGGAGCGAGGATGAGCTGAAAAAGTTCTACCCCCAACGGTAACATGTATTGCTTACCTGTAACATTATTCCTCGCCCCCAGAGTCACGGGTTAATGCGAGTTGTCTTCTTTGTGTTGATTCATCTCAAGTTACCTAGGAGCAGTGAAGTTCAACTCCACGATCGATCTAGGAAACCTGCGCTCGACCTGTTTCTCCTATTTAGCCCAGGGCGGATGATGGGACGATGCCTCGGGATTTAAGCGTCCTTGTAAGACTGAACCCCTACATTGACGACCGAGATCAGCTCCCCCCATGCATGTCGGCCTAGATACCCCCGATTGCATCTCTCCTCCGACTAGAGGAACTATCAGGAACAGGTCTAGATGCTAAACTCCTGAACTCGATAAGTGATCGACCTCACAAAGTGATACCTTGTATAAAGGCATCATCGGTCTTTGAGAAGATGAAAAGATCCGCTCTTAGCGACCGCAGGTCCTGTGAAGCAGGACGCGTCTCTGTTTTTTTACCAAAGTAGGATAACCTGCCGAGCTCTGAGAAGCGCAAGTTCGCGGAAGGATGGTGGAATCGAGAGTGTCCAGTAGGACCCCCCCGAGGACCATTTCTCTTCGCTTGTACTCTGGTTTTCGTAACCAAGTGGCAGAGTTGAAAACGATCTCCATGGTTGGGTTGGGAAACGAGCCTTTGAACTCTTTCTCCTAGATAGCCCAGGGCGGATGATGGGACGATACCTCAGGATGTAAGCGTCCTTGTAAGACCAAGCCTCTGCATTGACGGCCGAGATCAGCTCCCCCCTTGCATGTCAGCCTAGCTACCCCCAATTGCATCTCTCCTCCGACAAGAGGAACTATCATGAACAGGTCCGGATGCCAACCTCCCAACTCGATGGGGAAAAGATCATCGTTCTCTTTAAAATTCCTTCGTCCTCAAAGATATTGATGCATTTGACTCCTTGGCAATCTCATAAGAAACAGGGCGAACTACCTCAGCACCGATAGAATTCCTCAAGTGGCAGGGTAAACGTAAGTCCGTGTCCTTGCACGAGCTCCTCTCCTACATACCGGTCATTGAACCACCTCGAGGAGATCAACTTCCTCGTTGGAGTGATGTCGTGGCCCGTCAACTCTGCATGAGCTCCTCTCCTGCAGACCGACTACTTGCCTCCTCGAGTCGATTCTCCACCCCCGATTGAGCTTGACTCCCGGCAAGGTGTCGACTCCAAATAGAAGGCCTCGAGTGGCAGGGTAAACGTAAGTCCGTGTCCCTGCACGAGCTCCTCTCCTACATACTGGCTATTGAACCTCCTCGAGGAGATCAAGTTCCTCATTGGAGTGATGTCGTAGCCCGTCAACTCTGCACGAGCTCCTCTCCTGCTGAGCGACTACTCGCCTCCCCGAGTCGACTCTCCACCCCCGGTTGAGCTTGACTCCCGGCAAGGTGTCGACTCCAAATAGAAGGCCTCGAGTGGCAGGGTAAACGTAAGTCTGTGTCCCTGCACGAGCTCCTCTCCTGCATACCGGCCATTAAACCTCCTCGAGGAGATCAAGTTCCTCGTGGGAATGATGTCGTAGCCCATCAACTCTGCACGAGATCCTCTCCTGCAGACCGACTACTTGCCTCCCCGAGTTGAATCTCCACCCCCGGTTGAGCTTGACTCCCAGCAAGGTGTCAACTCCAAATAGAAGGCCTCGAGTGGCAGGGTAAACGTCAGTCTATATCCCTGTACGAGCTCCTCTTCTACATACCGACCATTGAACCTCCTCGAGGAGATCAAGTTCCTCGTGGGAATGATGTCGTAGCCAGTCAACTCTGCACGAGCTCCTATCCTGCAGATTGACTACTTGCCTCCCCAAGTCGACTCTCGACCCCCGGTTGAGCTTGACTCCCGGCAAGGTGTCGACTCCAAACAGAAGGCCTCGAGTGGCAGGGTAAACGTAAGTCCGTTTCCCTGTACGATCTCCTCTCCTGCATACCAGCTATTGAACCTCCCCGAGGAGATCAAGTTTCTCGTTGGAGTGAAGCCGTGGCCCATCAACTCTACACGAGCTCATCTCATACAGACCGACTACTTGCCTCCTCGAGTCGACTCTCCATCGCTAGTTGAGCTTGACTCCCGGCAAGGTGTCGAATCCAAATAGAAGGCCTCGAGTGGCAGGGTAAACGTAAGTCCGTGTCCCTGCACGAGCTCCTCTCCTGCATACCGGCCATTGAACCTCCTCGAGGAGATCAAGTTCCTCGTTGGAGTGATTCCATAGCCTGTCAACTCTACACGAGCTCCTCTCCTACAGACCGACTACTTGCCTCCCTGAGTCGACTCTCCACCCCCGGTTGAGCTTGACTCCCGACAAGGTGTCGACTCCAAATAGAAGGCCTCGAGTGGAAGGGTAAACATAAGTCCGTGTCCCTGCACGAGCTCCTCTCCTGCATACTGGCTATTGAACCTCCTCGAGGAGATTAAGTTCCTCGTTGGAGTGATGTCATGGCCTATCAACTCTGCACGAGCTCCTATCCTGTAGTCCGACTACTTGCCTCCTCGAGTCGATTCTCCACCCCCGGTTTATCTCGACTCCCGACAAGGTGTCGACTCTAAATAGAAGGCCTCGAGTGGTAGGGTAAACGTAAGTCTGTGTCCCTGCACGAGCTCCTCTCCTGCATACCGGCCATTGAACCACCTCGAGGAGATCAAGTTCCTCGCGGGAATGATGCCATAGTCCGTTAACTCTGCACGAGCTCCTCTCCTATAGACCGACTACTTGCCTTCTCGAGTCGACTCTCCACTCCCGGTTGAGCTTGACTCCCGGCAAGGTATCAACTACAAATAGAAGGCCTCGAGTGGCAGGGTAAACGTAAGTCTGTGTCCTTGCACGAGCTCCTCTCCTGCATACTGGCCATTAAACCTCCTCGAGGAGATCAAGTTCCTCATTGGAGTGATGTTGTAATCCGTGATCTCTATACGATTTTCTCCTATACAGACCGACTACTTGCCTCCCGAGTCGACCTCCACCTCTAGTTGAGCTCGGCTCCTGCTATGTGTCGACCTCGTCTCCACCTTTAGTTGAGCTTCCTTTTGGCTAGGTGTCGACCTCTTTCTCCACCTTTAGTTGAGCTCGGCTCCTGTGAGCTGTTGACTCTCCACCTTCAGTTGAGCTTCCTCCTGCTAGGTATCGACTATACTCTCCACCTTCAGTTGAGCTTCCTCCTGCTAGGTGTCGACCTCTTTTTCCACCTCTAGTTGAGCTCGGCTCTTGCCAGGTGTCGACTATACTCTCCACCTACAGTTGAGCTCAGCTCCTGCAAGATGTCGACTATTCTCTCCACCTCTAGTTGAGCTCGACTCCTATGAGGTGTCGACCTCTTCTTTCCACCTCTAGTTGAGCTCGGCTCCTGAGAGGTGTCGACCTCTTCTCCAATTCAGTTGAGCTTGGTTCTATGAGGTATCGACCTTCTCTTCACATCCATGTATTCTTTACATATGAGATGTCCGCCCCATTTCCAACTCTTCTAGTTGAGCTCGCTCGCCTAGCGAATGTCCTGGGAGGTGTCGACTCTTCTCCACCCCCTTTAGTTGGGTTCTACCTCTGGGCAATGTCAACATTTTCTTTTCTCCTTTAGTTGAGCTCCTCTCCTAGAAAGGACCTCTTGCAGCGCATCATCTAGCACCATCTCTCCGAACTTCGGGTTCAACATTGTTTTTCCAAGCTCGTGTTGAGCTCGAAAAAATCAGGGATTGTGTATAACCCGTAATTCGTCGAGATCAGAAGTGTACAACCCCGTATTCGGCGAGTGGGGTCGGCAGGAGGCAGATTGGCCAAGTCTAGCCCAGACCCCAGGTGAGCTAAGTCCGCAACGTCGAGTAGAGCTCACTCAACGCCTTCAGCCATGACGCCGAGTGAGTAGAGCTCACTCAACGCCTTCAGACATGGCGCCGAGTGAGTAGAGCTCACTCAAAGCCTTCGGCCATGGCGCCGAGTGAGGTGAGCTCACTCAACGCCCTCAACCGTAGCGTCGAGTGAGGTGAGTTCTATCAACGCTTTTTGACCTCGACATTGAGGGACATCCCGACACCCATCAGCTCGCACTTGCGACAGACGAGTGGAGCAGGCCGAGACTAAGCTTGCCTACTGCCGAGCAGAGGTTGTGAGTACCAGCTCCATCAAGACTCGCCGCCTTTGCCGTGTAGAGGCCATTGCAGGGCAGCTCGCCCCCTTCAGTTGTGATGTGTTTTCCACCATTTTGCCCCCGCTGTCCTGCCCATAGCCCGTTGGAATAGCGGAGTCTTGCTGTTGGCAGACCCAGGTGGGCTGCACATAGCCGTTCAGAACAGCGGAGTTTTGCTGTTGGCAGGCCAGCCTAAGGGGTTTTCAATAATTTCAGTCCGGCAGAGGTTAGTTACTGGCAGACCATTTTCAGAAATCTATAAATAGGACCCAAGGGGTACCTCAGAAGACATGCTTACTTGCTTCCAGTTTTCCAGCGCCTTCTAAGTTACCTTAGCCCGACATTTGGCTAAGGAGGGGAAGCGCTCAGTGAACTTCCGGGTGTGTGGTGGGACCTCCGCGCTGGGCCCTTGGTCCAGTTCTTTGCTCTCTTTTTCTTGTTGTTTTCCTTGCAGGAGCGAAGTAGGTGCACGACCACTCCTTCCCTAAGGGTGAACTCCACAAGAGACCGATTTACGGTTTCAACAAGTACTCAAGCAGATTGCTATTCGCAGACCATTAGGCAAGCTATGGCGGGCAGAGACGAGCTTGGGAGAGTAGAGGCGAGCTGTGGCGAGCAAAGGCGATCTTGGGCGAGCAGAGGCGAGATGTGGTGAGCAGAGGCGAGCTGTGGCGAGCAGAGGCGAGCTGTGGCGAGAAGAGGAGAGCTGTGGCGAGCAGAGATGTGATTGGGCGAGCAGAGACGAGATGTGTCGAGCAGAGGCGAGCTGTTGCGAGCTGTGGCGAGCAGAGGCGAGCTGTGGCGAGCAGAGGCGAGCTTGGGCGAGCAGAGGCGAGCTGTGGCGAGTAGA
Organism: Platanthera zijinensis; assembly: GCA_039513925.1. Lineage (NCBI taxonomy): Eukaryota > Viridiplantae > Streptophyta > Magnoliopsida > Asparagales > Orchidaceae > Platanthera > Platanthera zijinensis. The sequence goes on along the minus strand of CM077088.1, from coordinate 47,241,632 downwards.
GGCGAGTTTGAGCGAGTATCTCGCGAGTATGAGCGAGTAGCCCTAAATACTCGCTCGCAGAGGCTGGATACTCGCCTGCCCCCAGGATTTATTTATAAATAGCCCCCAGGGGTACTGGAAATGGCACTTTTTGGAAGAGGCGAGGTCCCCCCAAGTAGATACTCGGCAAGTCCATGCCTTCCTAGTACCTCACCCAGCCTTTTGGTTATGGAGGGAAAGCTTCTTCTAAGCTTCCGGGTACGTGGTAGGACCTCCCCGCTAGAGTACTTGGGGTGTGCTTATAGATAAGTTCCTTTCTCTCTCTCGCTAGCCACTTGAATTGTGACATCGGACCGTAGAATCAGTAACATAGGCTACCTTGGTCCTATTTCCGAGGTCGGGAATTTTCCTAGCTTCAACACTCTTATTGCTAAAAATCTCAACCCGACCACCACCATCAACACAAACATCACACCAGTCTCTAAAATAGTCCAAGGAGAACCTCAAACCATGCTCCCTGTAGGACACGACAAATCCTACCAAACACACCATCCCAAGCAGAGTAAACAAGGACAACGGAAGGCCACACAATTTCAGAATGTCCACCACCTCCTCGCACGATGGAAGCCAGAAGCCTGACCTCAATGTAGCATCACAAATCATCAGCTAACCCCTTGGAGGGTTTTCGACCCTCTCCTCAGTACGTGGTATCCTCACCTCAAGACCGGCAGGTAAACCGTATCTCCTCCTCCAAATTGTGACTTGATCATCGGTAAGTGACGAACGCAAACACAATGGTCTCATGGTGCGCTTCGAAGTCTGGAGTAAAAGGAAAAGCAAAAAATTGGGATTAGATAACAAAAATTAAGTCCCATGCATTAAAAGCATTATCAAGAGCATAAACGCGCATGTACACATACAATCACGTGCGCACACACACACGCACACCTGGGTTCGCGTGTGGATCATGCGTCTAGCGCAGGTGCGCATGCGGCCAAGTGCGCGCGCGACCAGGTACGTGTGCACCCCAGGTGGCACGACCAGTGCCCCAGGCCGCGTGGCCAGGTGCGCGGGCACACTGGTCCGCGCGACTAAGTCATGCGACCAGGTGTGCGAACGCACCAGGCCGCGCGACCAAGTTGCGCACATCCCTGGGCACGCAAGGTCGCGCGTACGACCTGTGGCCCGCGTGTCCAGGTGTGTGCGTGCACTAGGCCGCACAACCAGGCGCGCCCGCACCCTGGTGTGCGCAAGCCTATGCGCACGACCCAAGCATACCCAGGGGTGCGCGCGGCCGTACCCGCGCGTGCGTATGTGTCCGCGCTCCAAAGCGCGAGCGTGCGAATTGGTGCCCGCGCGGACACAACCGCGCACACCTGCGATCGAGCTCGCCTCCAGCCGCACACTCTGGTGCTCACCCTCGCTGTGTCCCCCCTCCCCCCCGATCTAACTTTCAATTGAACTCGCAGACCATTGCCGTCTGCCATTTCCTATCTTTCTCCGTTCGCCATCATCGCCAACACTGGCCGAGATGTTCGAGAGAGAAATCCTTATTTTTTCCCCCGTATCGGTCTCCAACAACAAGGATCTCGAAGGGCAAATGATAGGAACGAGTTTCCTTTTATAGAGTTTATGTACACATAGCCACTCCCCCCTGATCTCCACTAAATTAGTGGGATCATGGGTTTGACCGCGCACGCTATCGCCATGCCTTATACCGCCGAGCGTCGATCCCACTCCGCGCAACTCCCGATCCGCCATCGGCGTCGGGCGTGTTTGATGCATTGGACACAATGTACTTGATTTGAAGAAGCCCTTTCAACTCAATGATATACACAAGTATGTATTTGATGTATGTTTCAGTTCATGTGTATGTTGCCTATTTCATATTGATTGGACAGGTGGTTCAAGTCATATTGATAGGTGGACTCAAAGTAGCTGACTGAAAAGTGAAGAAAATTGCCTAAGTACAAAAGCGTCGAGTGAAGTCAGCACAGTCAACACCCAACAAATTGCAATGCAGAAAAATGGCTAAGTACAAAAGTGTCGACACACTTCAACTATGTCGACACCTTTGCAAGAGCTATGTCGAGATAATTCAGTTATTTCGACACTTTGAAGATCAAGTCAGCAGTGTCGAGACAAGTCAGATATCTCGACACCTTGAGAAAATTGTGTCGAGACAATACAACTATCTCGACACAATGTAGAACTGAAGTGCAGACTTAAAGCGTCGACACTCAGCAGACAGTAGTGTCGATACAATTCAACTGTCTCGACTCAGTGAAAAATTAAAACAAATATCAACACTAGGCAGACTGAAGTGTCGAGACAATTCAACTGTCTCGACACAGTGAAGAATAAAGCAAGTGTCAACATCCGACAGACAGTAGTGTCGAGACAATTCAACTATCGCGACATATTGCAGATTTAAAGATGTCGACACAAATGACAGTTGTGTCGAGACAAGTCAACTATCTCGATACCTTCAAGTTCTGACTGAAAATTCTTCTAAGTAAAATTATGTCGAGACTGCTAAGATGTCTCGACACCTTCTAAGAACACTCAAGTAATATAATGTCGAGACACTTTGGACATCTCGACACTTATGTTTTTGAAGATGTGCAGAGTCAACACAGAAGTGTTAAGACACGTTCGAAATGTCACATCAGCTACAGTATCGTGATATCTCATCAGAAACTATTTGAAGGAAGAATTAGAGTATGATGGCATAATGATGACGTGATCAATCAGAAGCCAACAACCCGAGAAGGCTATAAATAGAGGGGTTGTCTACAAAGAATTTAGCGATTAGAAAGCAATCAGAAAAATCAATTCCCTCATTCTAATTTCTTCCAAGTCAGGGGAGGACGACAACTCAAAGGAGAAGAAAGAAGACGAAGGTATTCAAGAAAATCTTCAGATCCTTTCATCAAGTTGATCTGAAGATTAAGGTGGATTTGTTCTACAATTTCTTCAAGGAAATCAAGCCGATCATCAAAAAGAAGATTGCAGATCCAGAGAAGTATCTTTTCAGGAAGCTTGTTTATCAAGAATTTATTCTTTGCTGATGAATTGAAGAATCAGAATTCTCAGATAAGTCAGATTACAGGATTTCTGATTTTTGAGATTATTATCATTCTCATTTACCTCTTTATTTTGTAAGATCTATTTTAGATCTGAGTGAGTAGGAGATTAATTCTCTGAGTTATAAGCCTAATTTATAAAGACTGAGGTATGGTTCTTGAGGGAATTGAGGTATGTGATTTGTGTGGGATCACTAAGGTGTAAGCCTGTGTTATAAATGTTGAGGTAGGGTTCTTGAGGGACCTGAGGTAGGAGATTGGGTGAATCTTTGAGGTAGGACCTGTTGGTCTGAGTGTAGATTTCTTAATATAAACTGAGCCAGTGAGGAAGAATGAGTTGAAGTGGAGAAGATATTTTGATCTTTTGATCTGAGTTGAAGTGTAGATTTCAACTCAGATCTTTTGATCTGAGTTGAAGTGGAGAAGATATAAACTTATCTAGCACATTGCTAGTGAGGAAGAATGAGGAAAGTGGATGTACCATAGATAGAAGAACCATTATAAAATTTATGTGTACTGTGGATTGATTGTGCTGTGTTCTGTGAATTGCTTGTGCTGTGTTCAGTGGGTTGCTTGTGTTGTATACTATGAATGTTTCTGCTTAATATTCTGCTGAACAGTTAATCTAAGTGACTAAGAAATTTAAAAGACATGTATTCAACCCCCTCTAAGTGATTAATTACCCATAGAATTATCTTTCAGGGCGGTCGGTGCCGGGCTGTCGACGCTGCTCCCGGTCGCTGCCTGCCCCCTCCTTCTGCCTCCGGCCTCCGGCGTGTGGCCAAGTGGGCGGCCATGCCGGCCGCCCCTTCAGTCATCGGTGTGTGGTCGGAGGGCTGTCGGGTCGGCCGCACCCTCCGCATGCCGGTGTGCGGCCGAGTGGTCGGCAAGGCCGGCTGCCCCTTCCGACCGCTGGCATGCGAACGAGCCGGCCTCCCCTTCTGCCCGCCGGCGTGCGGCCGAACGGCCAGCCGGGCCGGCTGCCGGCAAGCCTCCAAGGCGGCGGCCGAGCAGGCTGCCCCTTTCGGGCCGCCGCCTGCTCCCCCGACGGTCGACGGTGGCCTCCCTCCCTCGCCGGAAGATCGTTGGCGAGTTCATCACCCTTTCAAGGGAGCGCGTCCTCGCCATCTGAACATTTCGGTCTGATCACCATCGTCCAATTCACGCTTAATCACCCACTAACCACCATGATTAATGAGAGAATTTTATTATTTAATTCATTGGTCTGCAAGTATCGAAATGAATGATCATAATACACACTCTTAAACTATAGGAAAAGTATTAATTCGGGTGGTTATGGTATGTGAATAACTGCATAACCATCATAACCACCTTCTGGAGACTATAAAAGGAGCCACATACCTCCTTATTTCTCACCTTTTGTCTCCACATCTTTCTTCCTCCTCAGGCCAGAGCTCTGCCAGAATTCTCCTACGAAGTCGTCTTCGAGTCATCTTCAAGCCATCTCTGAGTCATCTTCAAGCCATCCTCAAGCCATATTCAAGCCACCTTCGAGCTATCCAAGCCATTTTCAAGCCATAGCATCCATGCCAACTTCAAGCCGCATTAAGTCCCCTTCAAGCCATCCTCAGGCATCCCGCTACAACAAGTCCCACTACAACCAACATTCTCCCCTTCCACATCCAACTGCAAACAAGCCTCGTGCGGGGCAACCTGTTGCCCTCCACAAGCCACCAATTCTCTCTCATCTCCAAAGTGTAACGAGAAGCGTCTTGTCGCTCTCGATTCTCCGTGAAACTTGTAACCGCCTGCAGATAGTGAAGTTCGATCCGCACAGACCCGATCACGTGGTTTTTATCCAGTTAGGGGGTTTTTCCACGTCAAAATCATCCTGTGTACATACTATTTGACTTTTTGACTGATTGCGCGCTCAACCGCTCCCGGGTTAAGGCGGCCGAATTTAGATCGGGTTAGGAGCGCCGAGTTAGACCGCAACAGAACTGTAATGTTGAAAAAAATATTTTAGTACTATTATTCTTATTATTTTTATTACATGCATATAAAATAAACATGTTCAATCATATAAAATATATTTTCATTAAAAATAAATAATTGTTGTGGGTAGCTCAATTGTCTTACGGTTCAGAGAATTAGACTGACTTAGCTCTGAGTCTGACCGAATGAGCAAACAGTTAATTGAAAATTAAGCAGTACTGACAAGAGAATTTTTTGCCATAAAAATCCGGAAAGTGTGAAAAATCACATGATCGAATTTGTTTCGGGCCAAAATGCACTAATTAGCTTTGTTTATAATTGTTTTGAGTTCCTTGGAGGGTGACAAGCCACCTCTCTGTTACAAACTTTGAGTACAAGGAAAATAAGGGAAAAATGCTGTCCATGGAACTTCCACGATGAGTCCTTGAGACCGTCCGCGAGACTGTTCTCTTGTGTTTTCTTTGGGGCTCACCAAAGCGTCCAAATGAGCGTTGAGCGGCCTAGAGAGGGAGCAAAATGAATTCTGAGTAGATGAACGATCTTGATGAGGCCATCATGTTTTATAGTGAATTGGGGTGCGGTTAACCCACTCCCTATGATTCCCACTAAATTAGTGAGATCATGGGTTTGACCACCGCACACACGATCGCCTCACGCAATCCCCAGCACATCGATCCCACTACGTGCACCATCCAAGCCACCACCGCGCCCGTCCATTATGGACGTCTCTCTGCCGCAAGGAGCTGCCCGCAAGGGGTAGCCGCATCGCGACCGACCCTCCCCGTGGCCTCCTTCTGGCCCCGGGGCGCCGCCCGCAAGGGGTAGCCGCACCACGATCACCCCTCCTCTAGGCCGCATTCTGGCCCCGGGGCGCCGCCTGCAATGGGAGGCCACATGATGCAACTCGCATGGGGCGGCCGCACCCTTGCTGCCCCTCCTCGCGGCCGCCTCCCAGTCACGCATCGCCGCCCGCAAGGGGCAGCCACGGGGTGTCGCCCGCAAGGGTTTGCCACAACCGGCCTCCCCTCCCCGCAGTCACCTCCCGACTGTGGGGCGCTGCACGCAAGTGACAGCCGCACCCCGACCACCCCTTCCCGCGGTCGTGGTCCTCCTTCGCCAACGGCCGTCCGCCGTCAAGGTGGTCGCCCATGGATGGTGGCCCTTCCCCGTCGTATGATCGTTCCACCACAATCATCGTCGTCCATTTCATGGGTAACCGCCCACTAACCGCCACAGTTAGTAGGAGAATATTTTTAATTATATTATTGGCCTACGAGTAGCAAGCATAATGAACAAAATATACGCTTTAAACCATGCTTAGAATAATGATATTGGTTGTACGGTGTGCGGATAGCCGCATAACTACCGCAACCACCTTATGAAGGCTATAAAAGGAGTACCAGACATTCTCATTTCCCATCTTTCTCCTCATTACTTTCTTTCTCCTCATGCCAGAGCTCTGTCAGATTTCCCCTACGAGTCGTTGTCCCTCCACTAGAAATTCGACTAAGTCCACCACCAAGAGCTAGTTTCGCAAGCCGATCAGGGAAGCCTTCTTGCACGTAACCCCCGCAAGTCCTTGCCAACATTACTCTGCATGCTCCATGACTGTGATCAGCTCACGCACGTCGCCTAGAAGCGCTTTTCATCGCCAAAGGTCACTAACTTTTAGCTTTGTGTGAGGCAGTCTGTCGCCTACCAAGCACAAGTGTACTCTCTCTTATCCCAATTTGTAACGAGGAGGGGCCTGTCTCTCTTGACTATACAAAAAATTTGTAACCCGAAGCTAATAGTGGAGTTTGACCGGCACATATCCGGTCACGTGATTTTTTACCCAGTTGAGGGGATTTTCAATGCTAAAATCGTTGCGAGTACTACCTTTCTTGTTCTGTGACTGTGTGCACGCTTGACCGCTTCGCGGGCTAAGACGACCGAGTTTAGTCCGATCTGTCGGGAGCGTTAAGTAGACCATAACAATTTGACGCCGTCTATGGGAGCGAGTTCCCAACATCCCTTGAAGATCTAAAAAGACAATACCTTTTGCACGTCGGTACTCGTGACTAGCTTCAATTATAAGAATAAGTGCTTGAACCACCGAAGGATCAATCATTGGAGGACGCGTTGAGCCAGCTTCCTCTCATTCACTCATCAATATGACTCTCGATGTAGAAGTCGTGCTCGCGTCTGTAGCTGTATTGGAAGGACGCATGCAACAAATGGAGGAGCAGCAGGTCAAGATGCTCACTCTACTCAGGAATCAAGGAGCCCCTCTAGCTCCTCCTCAGCCTCCTGCATCAGTCAATCCCCCTCCTCCGGCTCAGTTACACGCTCTGCCACTGCAAGTTCCCCATGGGGATGATATACCTGAAGAATTCTCTGACACCGCTAGCTCCACGCACCTTGCCTATCAGGGCATTGGGGGTGGCCATCGTCATCACGCAGAAGAAGAAGCATGTGCGCTGTTAGGCGAAAGACTCACCCACGAAGAGATACGCGAGGTGATTGCTCAAGAGTACAGACCTGGCCCCCCTCGTGCTCGCCAGTGGTTCGAAGTGTCCAAACTTCACTGTATTTCTTCGGGACCAAGCCCTAGCGAACTCCCACTGCCGTCAATTAAATGTTCGCCCTTATCCACTACAGTAGGCTGCATCGTCGCCAGGACCTTCCCCCTCGCACTCGCCAGTGGTTCGAAGGTCTGCCCTTCACCGTTTCTCCGGGACCACATCCCAGTGACCTCCCACTACCGCCAATCAAAATTTTGTCCTTACCTGCCACAGTAGGCAGTGGCATCGTCAGCCCCCACCCCACCAGAGGATTTTGCATCCGATGCTTGACAAGTGGAATTCTTATCTCTCTATCAGAAGGAATATTGTATCACCCCTTCAAGTGGCGATTAACTTTGCTGTAAGTGAAGAATGCATCCGCATTGACCGACCTTGGGCAACACGGTTTGGAACCTGAATGAAGATACGCGTCAAAATGACAAAAAGAAGAATAAAAAAATTCGCGCAGCACAATGTGAAGTGCTGCCAAATTCCGCGCACATAGGTAGAGAAACTAAGATGTGCACATAAGCGCCCCCCGCGCCCAACTAGGAGCGGCGCCCGAGAGAGCCCCGCAAAGGGGCACGCCCCACGTGTGCTCATACAACGCACACAAGCTCGCACCTGAGCTCACCACGTGTAACATCCCGACTTTTATTGGACCACCAGAGCCCTAGTGGGCCCAATAAAAGTGACCCGAGCCTCTACTCGTGACCCGGTAAGAGGCAACCCTAGGCAGGGTATCGAGCTAGAGAACTTCGAATTGAGTTCTGTCAGTTCCTGTGGCCTCGTATAGTCAATACGAGCGCATCAGAAATCGTTCAGTTGGACCCTGAGGTCATATAGTGGATGTGACCATTCCTCGCAGAACGTCGCGAAGATGAGATTTTTGGATATTGACATAGAGAACTCCGAATTGAGTTCTGACAATTTCTATGACTTTGTATAGTTGATACGAATGCATCAGAACTCGTTGCGTCACGATTCGAAGCCTAACGATGATTATGAGCATTTTGACCGTTTTAGCACGCTGCGACGCACAAATTTCGGACTTTCGCCAAACGGACTCCGATTCAACCCCAGCCAGTGGCATTGGACTAGTGTAGTCAATACGAAGTCAACGGAAGTCATCCTGGTCAATTTCGACGATAATTGGTCAACCTGTGGTCAAATCAAGCCTAGTCGTGCACCGAAAAGCGTGCGCACACCAATTATGACACGGCACCCGAACCTTGACCCGACCCTGATGACTTGGATCCACTTTGACTTTGATCAGCCAGGGGGACTCACCTTAGGGTTGACTTGGTCAAACCCTCCTAAAAATCCTTTTTTTAAAAATTTTCCCCAAGTGAGGGGCCCAACTCCTCTCCAAAGAAGGATGGCCCATGCCCCCTCACTCTCCTTTGGCCCCCAACCAGTAAGCCCTCATCCCACTACAAGTGGAGGCCACCCACTTCTTCTCTCTCGCTCTCTCTCTCTCTCTTTCCCACCTAAAGGCCCAAGCCCATAAGGGCTCTTTCCCTTTTTCCCCACATGGGGGAAAATTGGGGACCTCCAGCTGTCATTGGACAGCTAGAGGGTGGGGATTAATCCCTCCCTAAGGAGGGATTAGTCCCACACCACCCAAAGGGAGGAAGCTCCCCCTCCCCCTCCCTATAAAAGCCACGCAATCCCCCTCTCTTTCCCTCACAGCTCTCAGAGCAGCCCTCCCCCTGCTTCCCCCCCTCTGCCGGAGTTCTGGTGGTCGGAAAAAGCCAACCCGAGGAGCTCCTCCCCCTCCACCACCACAACCCTCCATGGCCGACCAAGCCGGCCCCTCCCGAGCCCGCCAAACCCAGGTGGAACCCTCTCTTCCTCCCCCTCCCCATTTCTGACGTAGCGCAAGCGAGCTCCAGCGGCCGGAGCGTCGCCGCCATCACCCCCCCTTCCCGTTCAAAAAGAAAAAAAAAAACTTTGGCGGCGGCTGGCCGCCGGACCACCGCCGGAGGGAGCGCCCGGCCCCGGGTAGTTGGCCGGAGGCCGGCCGGGGGCTGGGAAGACCTGTAAGGGCTCCAGGAAGTGTACAATGCGGGGGGGGGGGGGGGGAAGATGTACATGAGTTTTCTTTTATAAATATTATAATAATATATTATTAATATTATAATATTATAATAATAAGAGGTTTTGATTTTTCAGAGGCTAAAATAGACCTCTAGGAAAAAAGTTTTGAACATGAAAAATGTTTCCCTAACTTAGGGCTTCCTTTACAAAAATTTTGAGAATTTTTGGAGTTGATTTGGTAATTTTAAAAGCCCAAATAAAATATGTTTGGCCAAATTAAAGGCCCAAAATACTTTGGAAAATTACAAAAATTACTAGGCTCATTTTAGACTCTCTTAAGGGTTGTATCAAAATTTGAGGGTCATGGGTATAAGTTTTGATATTGTTCTTAAAATCTGGAAGCGTAGGGTCGCGCTCAGAAATTATTACGCTCATTTTCTTCGAAAATGAAAATTGGAGTGCGCGACTATCCTCCATAATTTGAATAATAAATTCAAAGTTATCGTATCGACGAGAGTGGCTGAGGCAAGTGACCAGGCTTCAGGTGTTTCGAGATTTCATGAAACCATCGAGCGTCTCGCCTCTCGGGTGATTTGGGTACGCTCGGAAAGTGAGAGTACGAGTAGCGAGTTGCGAATTATTCTCGATAAATAACGGGGGTGTAACTCCTGATAAGCCCCTGATCCGATTAAGCCTTGATTAATAAAGCGCAATCAAATCATAATCGGATCTTAATAATGGGTGTGACCCAATGAAACCATATTAAAAACTAATATAGAACTGAATGTGCCTCCTAGATGGAGATAGAACTTAAAAATCTCTCCTGAGAACGGAGATGGAACTGAAGCCTCTTGGATGGAGTGATTGGACTACTGAACATTTTCTTTATGATTATTCCAGTCTTGCACTGATCCAATTCCTTTATTCTTTTAAGTACTTTTTCAGCTCTACTCTAGTCTCGTACTGGTCAAGTACTTTCAATTCAGTTCTACTTCAGTCTCGTACTGGTCAAGTACTTTTAATTCAGCTTTACTCCAGTCTCGTACTGGTCAAGTACTTTCAATTCAGTTCTACTCCGGTCTCGTACTGATCAAGTACTTTCAATTCAGTTCTACTCTAGTCTCGTACTAGTCAAGTACTTTTAATTCAGCTCTACTCCAATCCCGTACTGGTCAAGTACTTTTAATTCAAATTTACTCCAATCTCGTACTGGTCAAGTACTTTTAATTCAGTTCTACTCCAGTCTCGTACTGATCAAGTACTTTTAATTCAGTACTACTCCAGTTTCGTACTGGTCACGTTTCTTTCTAGCACTTTAAATAAGCAGCATAAACACCGCATTTGTCCTCATTACAATTTACTATTATAATCCCGGGTCCTGCTCTGACGAGCAGTCGTTATTAAGGTTGAGCCTTAGTTGGGGATAACCGGAGTTGAGGTATTCCTCCAGGTCTAGCCCCAAATAAAGCGCTCCCATGCTCCTTATCAAAAGTAGAGCTAAGTGCCGCCGCCCGAAGTTTGAAGCCTAGTAGGGCAGGCCGACGTAGACCCGATGTGTATTATGTTTGTCGTTGATTGATTGTTTGTAAATTGCTTGCGGTGGAATAGTTGCGGGTCAGTCCCTCCGGCAGACCGTTCGTACCAGTGCGGGAAGGTCGACGACTCAAGGCGACAGGGAGATGAGTACCACGGGTGACCGACCATTTTATTCCCCGTCGGGTTTTCCTCCGCTGGTCGGCCAAAATGATTTGCTGGATGTCGCTCACATCCAAGAGTACACCAGGTTGTACGTTAGGGCCTGGGGTTGTGCGGTACGATCACCCCCAGAAGTGGCAGGACAGGCCACTGTCACCGACGACCACATCGGTGAGGCCCGCGGGGCTCGCTACCTTGCTGGAACAGAAGCGGTCCAAACTACGTCTACATAGGGTTTGTGTGCGCGGCTATGAATGTCTGCGGTATGTGCGCGGCTGTGAATGCCTGTGATAGAATTCAGGATATGAAAACCTGTTGTGCTGATGAGCTAGTAGAACATTGTTATAACCGTTTTATACTATTGCTGTTTTTTAGTTATACTGCACTCTTTTATATTTCCTCCTAGCTGTTCATATATGAAATGTTGTGCTAACCCTCTCTTGCTTCGGATATTTACTTCTGTTGGGTGGGTGCGTGCTCGTCCCCAAGATGTGGATCCGGGGAGGAGATTTGTTTCCACTTAGCTCTGTGACTAACAATTATTTGATTAACCATTCACAGGAGGTGGAGCACCGCAGTGACCCACTGCCGCAGGAGATTACGCCAACAGCTAGGTCTACTCGAGCAGATGCATCCCCTCCGTCCCCAGAGTTTAGAGACGTGAGTTCCGCCGAGCAGTGTAGAGAGAGTATATGAGGATTATATGTAGCACATGTATAGCCCACGGGCTTATATAAGTACTTAGGCTTCGGCCCTAGAACCGCTGTGATTTTGATATGTGATATATAAATCTGCAATGGTTACCTATTAATGCTTCCGCTATATTCTGATGGGTTGTGAATGTTATGATTCGAGCTGAGAAAGGAGACCAACTAGTGCTTGGACAGGGTGAAAACGTTTCCCCTATAAGCACTAGGTGGGCGTCTACTTCCGCCAGTAGTACCCCTCCGGCCCGACCCGGGCAAAAGGTTGGGGGGGGGGTACTACACCACGTGCGCCACATACGGGGGTGGGGGGGGGGGCACCGCACACTCACACACCACACACTCAACGCGGGCGGGTACTGCGCACGCAATGCGGGTGGGTACCGCGCGCACGCGTGGATGACACTGCGCCCACAAACGCGCGGGCCTGCAACCCATACGGGCACGCACCACGCATCACGTGAAGACACATGACCCTGCGCCTGGGCGGCTCCCCTCTGCGCACCTCCCGCCTTGCTACCTGCCATACCTTTTCGGCCTCGACCGCTTTTTCTCACGCCTCTTCATTGCTCCAGCCTGAAGACCAAAATCCACTTAAGAATGAAAGCCCCCACACTGCTCTCGCTCCGGTTCGTGACTCTGATGGATTTGGGGGTGAAAATGATGGGGCGACCCCAATTTATAGAAATCTCAGGTTGCAAATAACCGGAATTCCCTCTCTTTCAACTAGCGAAGTGGGGAGATATTGGTCTAACCACCATGCACGTGATATGTGCACCCGATCTGCGTGATAACCACCACACATGGGATCTCAATCGCTGTACAGGATCTCGTGCGCCAGCAGCTCCCTCATCCACACGGTGGCCTCAGCCGGCCCCGCAAGGGCCGACCGCTCCTTTGTCTCCCGACGCACAAGTGACCTCGGCCTCAGCTGGACTTGGAAGGGTCGACCGCCCCTTGGTCGTTCGTCCCTTGGGCAGTCATGACCATGACCTCAGCCGACCCCGCAAGGGTTGGCCGCCCCTAAGCCGCCCGGTGCACGGGCAGCCTCGGTCGGCCCTACAAGGGGCGGCCTCCCCTTGGCCACCCGACCCTAGGGTGGCCTCGGCCTCATCCTGCCATGCAAGGCTCAGCCGCCCCTAGGCCGCCTGATGAACGGGTGGCCTCGGCCAGCCCCAGAAGGGCAGGCGCCCCTTGGCCGCCCGCCCCTCGAGCAGCCTTGTTATTGGCTGGCCCCGCAAGGGCTGCCCGCCCCTAGGACTCCCGGCGCAAAGGAGGCCTCGACGCCGACCGACCTCGCAAGGGTTGATATCCCCTTGGCCTCTCGGCCTTAGGACGACCTCGTCCTCGACAAGCCCGGCAAGGGCCGACCTCCCCTAGGCCACCCAGTGCACGGGCGGCCTCGGCCTGCCCCGGAAGGGCGGTCGCCCCTTAGCCGCCTAACCCTCGAACTGCCTCGGCCAGGCCCACAAGGTCTGGAAGCCCTTAGGCTGCCCGACGCATGAGCGGCCTTGGCCGACCCCAAAAGGGCGGTTTCCCCTTGTCCGCCCGACCCTCGGGCTGTTAGGGCCTCGACAGGCCCTGCATGAGACTGTCTCCCCTAGGATGCCCGACGCACTGGCGGCCTTGGCTGGGTACACAAGTGCCCGACCCTTAGGGTGTCCTCGGCCTCGACCAGCCCCGGAAGGGTGGCCGCCCCTTGGTCGTCGGGCCCTCGGGCGTTTCCGTAAGAGCTGGCTGCCCCTAGACCACCCGACGTACAAGAGCGGCCTCGACCGACCGCGCAAGCTCCTGTCCCTAGGGCAGCCTCGACCTCAGCCGAACCGACAAGGATAGGCCGCCCCAAGGCTGCCCGACACGTGGGCGGCATCGGTCGGCCCTGCAAGGGCCGACCTTCCCTAGACCGCCCAACGCACGGGCGGCCTCGGCCGACCCCGCAAGGGAAGACCTCCCCTAGGCTGGTCGCTGCATTGGCGGCCTCGGTCGCGACCGGACTCCTCAAGGGCCGACCTCCCCTTGGCCACCCGACCCAAGGGTGGCCTCAGCCGGCCACGCCATGGCCGGCTGCCCCCTTGGCCGCTCGGCGAAAGGAGGAAGGGGAGGTCGCGACCTTGTCCAACGGCCTTGCCCGGCCGCCGGACTCGTCGGGCCGCCCGTTTTCTCGGGAAGGCCTTTTCTTGGCCTAGGGGTAGGGTCTTCATTTCTCTAAAAATGGTGATCCACGTGCTTAAATTTGGGCATTCCTATTTGTCCGTCTGGTAGTTACCATGGAGAATTACCGAACCGCCCTTTTAAAACCTATAAATAGCCCTCTTTTCTTCTTCCTTTGGACCCTTTTTCGAACTCCGGACTTTCCTTCTTTTCTTCCTATTTGTCTCTCTGCAATCCTTTTTTCTCTCTGCGGGATCTCCACCAAAGTTCGTCTAGACGGACGAAGTTGCCCCCCCCGAACTCCGTCAAGCACTTGGATGGTGGCAGACACTCTAATGGTTGTTCACCGCCTTCGGCCATCCGCATAGTCTCAAAGCGAGCGACAAGCCTTCTTTGTGTTTGCAAATCAGGGTCGCCAACACGCCCAAGTTCGCACGCTCCCCTTGCACGAAGAAGCAAGACCATGACAAAAGTGCGGAGTCTTGTCACACTCTGAGTTCACTCTCATCTCGTCATGTGTAATGAGGAGTTCCATGTCGTCATCGCATTCTTCCAAAAACTTTGTAACAAACTCCGTTTAGTGAAAGTTAGGTCGACACCGAATCGACCACAGTTTTTCACCCCCGATTGCGAGTTTTTCAGGTAAAAAAGACCCCCTCACTTTTCTGAGAAATTCTAACTATTTGCAAGCTCGACCACTCAGCGGACTAAGACGGTTCAACATGCCCGATCTACCAGGAGCCTCGAGCATAGTGCAACACGACTAAATATTGATTTGAGTCCCGCAAATATTATAGAGCTACAATTATTCAAAAAGAACCAACAAAATACAAATATAATTTCCCATTTATAAATGTATATTTTCACGACTCAAAATCGAAAACACGCAAGAAGCGCCCGCCAAAACATGAGCCAAAATTTCTACTCAAAATCGGTTTTTTACTCGAATTGGGAGCGGTGGCTTCCCCAACTGCACCTCTTGATTTCCATGTTTGACAGGGTGATTCAAAACGTAGTGGCACACCACTCCTAAATCGCTCTGCCAAACATGAATTTTTTTTAAATACATATATGCCCCTATTTTCCCTTGTGCCGCCGAAATTGCAATCATACTGTATTTACTCCCAAACGAAAAAAAAAATTAGTGCATACATGCACCAAAAAAAATTTGGCCAAACAGGGCCTGAGTTGGAGCAGTTATTGGTTGAGCGGATCATCCCACCGCACCATGGGCACGTGGCAATTGATTCGGTGTGTGGTGGTAATATCGTAAACAATGACGTGCGACGTGGATGGGGTGCTAGTGCCTTATAGGTGGAGTTGGCGAGAACCGCCGGGCGCAGGGGATTTCTTCGTACGCCACCAGGCGGGTCGGATATTGCTCATAACGGGTCAATTAGGCTCCGTTATGTTTCAAGTTAACACGCGCAATAATGCCCTCAAAAAATAAAAATATTTAATTATTGATCCTACAATCCTACTTGGATATATTGTCAGCCGAATCTTGTGGAAGGTTAGGACGCTCATCAGCCTGCTAGCTAATCTCATCAGCTAATCTCATCCATAAAAATCAATTTTTATTATTTTCATTTTATTGTCACAAATAAATATAGGAGTGACAGATACCGAGCTTTGCCCCTATGCCCCGCGCGATAATATCCGCACAACAATATTCGCGGGACGACAATATCCAGGTCGTGGACACACGCGACAATATCCGGCTCACGCGCGACAATATCCGGCTTGTGCCTTATGTAATATACTATTTGGTATTTTCTGATGAGCCCGCAACACGACGACAATATCAGACCAAATATATTAGTATATTATATATAGGTATATATATATATATATATACTACATACCATACCTATATATATATAATAATATATATATATTTTATAATTTATATACGAGCATCTTCGCACGGGCTATGCCCGTGCTCGATGCTCTTTGGCGGCCTTCGGCCGCATCCAGGCGGGCTTCGCCCGTGCTAGATGGGCCGCTGCGGGCTGCGCCCGCCTATGAGCGGGTTGCGCACACATCCAATTTGCTTGTTTGTTCAAAACATATACATATGAGTACTTAAAATGACCGCAAAAAAATATGAAGTACTATCCCGGCAATTTTATTTTATAAAATTTTGCAAAATTTATTCTATAAAAATTAAATAATCTCTCCCTCTCTCTCTCTTTTTATCACTCCCCCGAATCTCGCATCTCTCTCTCCTTCTCTCTCCCGCACCCTCGAATCTTTCCCTCTCCCTCTGTCACTCTCTGTCATAAATATCCCCCCTCTCATACTCTCTCTTCATGAGCCCGCAACAATGGCGACAATATTCAATCCATGGTGTGCCCCCAAATATCTATATATATATATATATATATATATATATATATAAAGATATAAAGAATTGTTGTTGTTACCTCATAAATGGATATTCATTATTCACAACCATAATTTTATCTTTTTTAGCCTTTTTTTTTAAAAGAGGCTCGATATTTGTACCCAAGTCATTCGTCCAAGCCCTAAACCCAATCACGTGGAACCCTCGCCTCCCGTCACCCCTCTTCGTTTGCTTGCCGGCATCCCTTTCAGCCCTCACAGATGTTCTCGTGCACCCGTCCGACATTGCTTACCTCCCTCGCAGCCCGACGCCCCCCTCTCCGTTCGCTCACCGGTGTTCTTTTCCCCCTCACAGCTCGACACCCTCTCTGGTAAGAGGCAACTGATATCCGTTCCAGATTAACGACAATTCTGTTACACGGCGTCCAACGCTGGTTTTGTTAAAATGCCCTGGTCTTTGTTAAAGTATAGGAATCTTAGTAAGCTTGGTCATATCTAAGTAGTAACAGATTCAATGGGAGCACTCTGCAGCATGTCGAGGTTGCAGTTTCTTCTTCTCGGTCAGAATTCTATTGGTTGAGAGACACCTCAAGTGATCGGAAACTGCGTGAAGTTGCTTGACCTGCAGTTGGGTGGTAATTATTTGACAGGTCAAATTCCACCGGATATTATGATGCTGAGTTTTTGAATAATCGTCACAAAACTTCATACAAAAATGTTCTTGTTGTAATTGGTTCTGATCTAGCTATTTTCATTATGTTGACTGGAACAGATATCAATCTTAAACAAGAGCCTCACAAGTTAACAGGTCGCTCATTATTCCTCTCTTTGAAAGGGTAAATGAATTGAATATAAGCACGTTCATATGCAAATAAATATGTGTATACACATATGGGATCAAAAAATTGTTTTCTTAAGATTATCATATATGAGTACGAATATTAAGTATTAGTACAAATATCGAATTTGGGTATAAATATCAATGAATTACAAATATCCATTTATGTGGTACCAATAACAATTCCCTAAATATATATGAGCATTTATAAATTAGGGCCATTTACCGGGACCTCCCCTCTAACTTTGCTAAATTACTAACAGCACCCCTCTTATTTTTGAAATTACAAAAACTTCCCCTAAAGTTTTCATTTCATTACAAAAACCTCCTCTGAAGTTTTAATTTCATAACATTCATGCACAAAAACACCCCCCTCGGTGAACAGTGTTCAGGGGGGTATTTTTCTTCATGGATGTAATGAAATAAAGAGACCAGGGGAGGTTTTGGTAATGAAATGAAAACTTAAAGAGAGTTTTTTGTAATTTCGAAAATAAGAGGGGTGCTCTCACTAATTATGCTAGTTTACAGGGGAGGTTTGGGTAATTATTTCTTATAAATTATATATAAAGTTTGTTGAGCTAGACACACGAGAGAATATCTGAAATCAAGGAGAAACATGACAGGGTTCAACAACCTTCTCTTGTGCTTTGGAGTCATATTTATAGGCAATCCAAGATGTGTTCTTCGAATAGCTTCCTCTGAGAAGACGAATTATGTCGAGCTAGGCTAACGAGCTATAGTCTACCGAGGTCTTCTGGACGAGGTCTCATGGATAAGGTCTTCCAAACGAGGTCTCTTGGAGGCATGGGCGAATCCAAGAATTTCAACAAGTGGGACCAGGCAAAAGAGCAGAGAGATAGCAGGCAAGAATAGTAGAATAGGGGTTGGTGGAGCTATAAAGGGTCGCAGAGATGGCGTGACTGGGAGAGAAAACCGAGGGCCTACTGATGGGTCCATATGGTTTCTCAAGTGGGGTTAGGCTCGATGGAACAAGCAGTGGGTGGCTCAAGAATAAACGATAGGCGTGCAAGGGCAGATGACCCATATATAGTTCAAAAAAGGCCTATCTTCCCATGCTGTCAGCAATGTCGACACATGCATGTGAGTGGTTGAGCGGATTTGATCAGCAAGAATCTTGTGAGTGAGCATGCACCATTGGTAAGGCGTCAGAAGGGGAGATTGATGGTGATTTCAGCCGTGGTTGAGGGCAACGGGACATCGACATGACAAAAACAGAATTACAAGTGATGTTTCTTCCCCTTGACATGTGCATCGTTTACAAAATGGATGCCTTTATCGATGACAATAGGGATCGTCGAGCAAGGGGTGGGCCCACCTTAGGGCGAGCGTGGGCGGCCGCCCACACTCATTTTTTTTAAAAAAATTTATAGTATTAGCCACAACTTAAAACCGTGGCTAATAGTTCTCTAAATTGTATCAGCCACAGATTAAAACCGTGAATAATAGCTTTTCATCTTAATAGTATTAGTCACGACTTAAAACCGTGACTAATAGTTCTTCACGATTTTTTCTCTTTTCTTTTGCAAACCCCCATACGAGTTGTTCATTCATCATGAAATCATTTCAAAACATGAAAGTTCGAAAACGAGCAGTGTAAGTAAGGTTATTTACATCTTATGAGTGACTTTTGTATAATTTTTGCAATATCAATGTACTTTTTCATATTATTTGATTAGGTTTTTTGCAATTTTTAAGTTCTCCTACACTGAAAAAAATTTCTGGGTCCGCCACTGTCGTGGAGGAGCTAAAGGCGGCAGATGCTGGGAATAGATACATCGGCCATGCTGAGAGGCGTCAGAGTGCTTGTTGGAGTTGACACAAAGGTAGTTGTGTTCGTCTACTGGCGTAGAGTCTGTTGCACGCTGCGGGATCCGAAAAAGCAAGGTGGATCAAAATGACACCTGCTTCGTAGAAGGGGAGGTCATGCATCTCCTACCACTCATCAAAAAAAATTGAAGGCATCAATCTTATCGAAGTCGTTTCTCCCTCATCGGGCCACCGTTTTTGATGTGTAAGTAGACAAAATTCGCTGCCTCGATGAGAGAAATCTGAATCCACTAATAATTTTTTAAAATTCTTGGGGGGAGGGGGGCAGGCCCCCGCCGGCGCCCCCTTAGATCTGCCCATGCTTGGAGGAGCTCTCCTGGATGAGCTTTCCTACACGAGTGTATACCATATGGGTTATACACTCGTTCTAATTTCTTGTTCATCACACTATTATTCTTGCTCATATACATATACACGAGTTGTAGGCATGAGGCTCCGCCCTGATGGTCAGAGAGAGAAGAGGAGAGTAATTTATTTTAAAATATAAATATATTTTGATTTTTAGGTAAAATATCTAAATCAATTCTTTAGATTTATGTTTAGGCTTCAATGCTTCATTTGAAATGATGGTGGCTGTCATAAACACATGGGTTAAACCGTCATTTGTTAAGAATCACCTAATAAACATCATCCGTTTGAACTTGAAAGTGGATGAAGTTGCATAGGTGGGCGTTAACCAGGGGCAGATCCAGGAATCTTGGCTAGGGGGGGCCCAGTCAGGAAGCCAATTTTTTTAAAATAAAATATTTAAATACAAAAGATATATAGACAATTTTTCGACAAAATCACAAAATATATTATATATTTTCAATGGGCAAAAAAGTTACAAACAACCACATACATGTTACTTCAATTGTGCACGACGTTTTTTCACTTCATAGAATTCATCTATGATACAATCTTTGTTTATTTTCTCCGCTATTTCTCGCTCAATATATAAAGTCATGCAATTAGCAAGAAATTCATCTTCCATCTTATTGCGAAGTCTTGTCTTTACCAGTTTCATAGCAGAGAAAGACCTTTTTGTGATTGCCGTTGATACCGGAAGAATTAAAATGAGTCTGATAATTCTGTCAATAAGATAGTAGGTCTTCGATTTTTTCGTTTCCACCAATTTTTAATAAAGCTCGGAAATTGTAAGCAATTCTTGAAGTCCTTGTGGAAAGAAATATCAATCTGATAATGTTGCAACTGAGTATTCAACACAAAAATTTCATGCTCGTTGAAATCTTTAGGATAGAAATTCTTTGCAAGTGCACATATATCATCAATATTGAAAGATTTGTATGCATCACTTGGATCTAAAGCCATACTTAGACGAAGTAGTTCCATAGAATTTTCACTTTATCTTGAGTTGAGCTCCTGTAACACACAATCTATTGTGGAGTTGAAAATGTCCACTCGAAAATGATGTTCCACTGTAATGATATCACGTGGACTTCGAAACCGACGATTACTAAATTGAGCATTCATGTCGGGAATTTCGACTTCATTTTTCTCACAAAATATGTTCACAACCTTTAAGAACTTTTCCCAGCCAGATTTCCGAAATTTCTGAATGAGTGTTTTTGTTGTTGAAACTAAATTTATAGCATTTAGGTGGCGTTTGGTTCGGCCTTTGCCTGCGGTGAGGTAAAAACGCACCGACATTTTGATAAAAAATAGTGTTTGAATCCACTTATTTTCCAAACTCCGTTTATTTATTTCTGCGGTTTCCCGTTTATACCCGGCCGCAACTTTTTTCCGTTGTACACCGCAGACGCTGTCGATCCTCTTCTTCCCGATCCCAGCCCCCCTCCCGCTCGCTGGAGAAGAGAAGAGACGACAGGACAAGCTCGAGAGAGAGAGAGAGATAGAGGAAGAGAGAGGAATCGTTTATGGGCTAAGTGAGGTAGAAAGGGGCGTCGCAAGATCCAGTTGATCGAGCTGGAAGCAAATGTTATTGTGAAGATCTCGGTGGGAAGTTGTTGAAGCAAAGAAGATTTTGGGAGGTACGAGGCCATGGCGGCCAATGCTGGTATGGTGGCTGGGTCTCACAAGAGAAACGAGTTCGTCATGATTCCACGCGAAGGAGAATCGGGGGTATGTTTTCATTTTCTAATTTGTTCCTCTTTTTTTTTTTGATTTTCGTTGAATCCTTTCTCTAGAGTTTTTTTAATTATCATTTTGGCATTTGGATCTGTGGTTAGACTGAACGATAACTTGGGATTCATATTTTTTTCTTGGCTTACAGTGATGAATCCGATTGGTCAGATCCAAAGTGGATCTTACATTTATTAGGGTTATGTGCGCGTTCCTTTATTTTTAGTGAATCTGGTTGTAGAATTCAATGGGGTTAATGAAGTTAATCCTATCGCTTCATTTTTAGTGAATCTTATCACTTCCTTTTGAGATTTATTCAAAGTGTATCAGTAATTTCACATACGATCCTTTAGGCCCTTACCACTTCCTGTCTACTCCATTTTGTTTTCTTTCCAACTCTAAAGTTGACTCAGTAGTTCTGATCTTCTTTGTGAGAATGTTGAAATTCATTTGTTTGACCAACAAAATTTGTTGGATATCATGTGTAGTGTTGTACTTGGCCAATCCATTGTGAAATTGATCTCTCTTGGAATTGACTGTTTTGATCTGTCCATTAGAGGAGCTGACAAATTCTACGTTAATGATAAAAAAAATTTATTTGGAAAAAAATGCATGAATGAAATTTTATTTTGTGTTATATTTGAAAAAAAAATTATTCAAAACTCCATTTTATATCCAAATAATTTTTTGAAAACTCCGTTTTGTAAACTCTATTTCACCAAAATAGTTTTTTAACAAAACTCCGTTTTCCAGAATCAGCACTTTTTCTATCAGCAACAGTTCATCAGCAGCTTTCCATCAGCAACAGCTCAACCAAACAGAGCCTTAATATATCTTGAGATTGATGTTGTAGTGCTTTGCATAATACGTCACTGATTCCCAAAACTTCTTTCATCAAATGCAAGGTAAATACAAATTCAAATACTCCAAGTTTTTTAAACGCAAGAAAAGAAGAAGAAGAAGAAGAAGGTTACCTTGCGGCCTCGAAGAAGAATAAGAAGGTTACCTTGCGGCCTCGAAGAAGAAGAACAGAAGCAACCTCACGACTCGGGACTGGCGTTGGCGAGGCAGGCAAGGAGAAACCCTAGAAACATAAGTACTTAAAGTTTAGATTAACCTCTACAAAAACTTTCTATTCTTAGTTGAATAATCCTCGAATTAACTTACAATGAGAAAGATATTAAGTCATCAAATGTGGAATGACTGGCATCCAACCATCTTGGGTTTTCATCAAGAAATTATTTGGGATTTTCAGTCTATTATTAGATGTTTGAATGTTGCGACTATAAGTTCTTCCTATCAAAACATAAACATTGGAGAAAAATTTTATATTTCTATAAATTGTAATCACATCTCTCTCGATGTTTTGATTGTGAGTACTCTATTTAATCCTTTTTGTGAAAGCGTCAGCAATATTATCCTTTGACCTCACATCAATTAGGTTCATAATCTCTTGACTTGTGAGGGAGGTCAGTCAGACTTGTTTCATTCTTAGTTGCCTTCTTTTTCCATTAAACAAAATGTTCGCAACAATCGTTTTAGTAGCCTGATTGTCGTAGTAACTGCAACAAAACTCAATTTAAGGCTCATTAGTGGAATGTCCACCAAATCTCTTATTTACCCTGTTTTTTCTCCCGCTGAAGCTAGAGCGTAGAGTTCGGATTCCATGGAAGAGAGTGCAATACATGATTGACTCTTGGACTTCTAGGCTACAACTGCTCCTCCTAGTGTGAATATAAATCCACTGGTGGACTTACTGTCGTTTATTTCTGAGCACCATGGTGTATCAGAATATCCTTCCAGGACAGGAGGATAACTATTGTAATATAAATCATACTTTTGGGTGTGCTTTAAGTATCTCATTAGCCTATCGAGGACATTCCAATGGTCTTGACCAGGATTACTAGTGAATCTTCTTAACATGCCAGTCGTAAAAGCTATGTCAGGTCTGGTATAGACCATATCGTACATGAGAATACCAATCAGTTTAAAGTAATCTAATTGTCTAATCGTAGCTCCTTCATTGGGCTTTAAACAGTTATTGTAATCGTATGATGTCTCTATTTGTTTATTTTCATTGTATCCTCACGTATCCAATATGGATTTTATGTAATGTCTTTGACTTAGTGAAATGTCATTTTTCCCAAATCTCACTTACATGCCTAGTATAGTTTCAGCTACACCTAGGTCTTTAATGCTATATTATTTTATTAGAACTGACTTTACGTCATCCACTTCGGATTGATCAGATCGTAGAATTAGCATATTATCTACATAGAAGCATATTATAGAGACTTTATGACGTATATAAATACATTTATCAAAGAGGCTCGACCTGAATTCGATGTCCTTTATACTATAGTCAAATTTTACATGTCATAATTTTAGTATTTGTTTTAGTCCGTATAATGACTCAATTAACTTATATACCTTATTTTTGTGACCTTCTACTATGAAACCTTCAAGTTAGCTCATGTAAATCTTTTCGGTCAGATCTCCGTTCAAGAACGCAATCTTAACATCCATTTGATAAAAAATAAAGTTCTCAATAGATGCAATGACAAGAAAGATCCTAATGGTTTCTAGGTGACACACGAATGAATATACATCAAAATAATCTACTCCGTTAATTTGTGTGAAACCTTTAGCCACCAGACGTACTTTATACTTAACTACGCTACCATCAGGATTTAATTTATTTTTCAGAACCCACTTATATCATATTGTTTTAACCCATTTTGGCTTATCAACCAACATTCAGGTGTTGTTCTGAAGTAGAGAGTTCATCTCTTCATCAATTGCTTCTTCAAGAGTAGTGAATCCCTTGATCTCATCACTTCCTTATAGGTGGATGGATCAGGCTCGATGTGGTAAGTGACAAAATCACTACCGAAGGTTTTGGGAGTTCTCTCTCTTATAGAAGTCCTTCTAGACTCTAGACCACTGTTGTCTACTAGAGCTGAATAGGAGGTGCTCGGTACTGATTCAGGATCTTCCTTAGTAATAGTTGTTTGCATACCTGAGAGTCACATATTGTTATCTTTACGGAATTTATCTTCAATGATCACTGTATTCTTAGATTCTATAATTATAATATTAGAGATATCTAAGAATATATCTGCATCACTATTCTCAACACAGCCTAGGTAGACACATGTATTGGTCCTAGGTCCAATCTTAGACCTTCTTGGGTCGGAAATCCTAATATAGGCTATACAAACCCAGGTCTTAAGTCTAGTTATGGTCGGGGGTCTCTTAAACCAAAGGTCGTAGGGTGTAACCTCTAACTTAGCAGGGGAGACTTTATTTAGAATATGGTTTGCAGTTAAAACTACTTCTCCCAAATAAGCAGTA
Organism: Platanthera zijinensis; assembly: GCA_039513925.1. Classification (NCBI taxonomy): domain Eukaryota; kingdom Viridiplantae; phylum Streptophyta; class Magnoliopsida; order Asparagales; family Orchidaceae; genus Platanthera; species Platanthera zijinensis. Next base: position 47,217,010 of record CM077088.1, on the reverse strand, counting down.
GACATGCCAGAAGTCAGGAGCATGAAGTTTAATATTTCTATTAACGTTCTATTCTTTCGCTTAGTTATACCATTTGATTGGGGTAAGTAAGGAGCAGTGGTTTCTGCTATGATTTCTTGAGAGACAAGAAAACACTTGAACTCACTTGACATGTATTTTACTCCTCTATCACTTTTAAACCTTTTTATTTTCATATCAAGCTGATTTTCTACCCTGGTTTTTAAAAGACAGAATTTTTCAAACGCTTCATCTTTAGTTTTAAGAAGGTAAATGTGACAGAACCTAGAACAGTCATCTATAACGGTGATCATATAGTTCCTTCCTCCTTTAGTGATAAAACTTTTAAAGTCACAGATATCAGAATGTATTAGCTCTAGGGGTGTTGTGTTCCTAGTAACCCCACTAAAAGGTTTCCTAGTGATCTTAGTCTGAGCACACACTTCACAATTTTCAAGTTGGTTTTTAGTGTCTAATGTGATTTGGTGAGTTCTAGCAATTTGAAACATCTTACTATAGTTTACGTGTCCTAGTCTCTCATGTAGAGTATTAGGGCTTACTTAGTTTGATTGAACTTGTTGAAATGTTTCATTAACTAGACTTAGTCTGTACATTCTATTTTAGACGTATGCACATCCAAAATAGTGAGAGTTAATTGATAGTATTACTTCACTACTACTGAAATTGAAAGAATACCAGTATCACATAATAAACTAATAGACATTAAGTTCGCAGCTAGAGAAGGAATAAATTTAACATTCTTTAAAGTTAAAGTTTTACCTGAAGAGAGCAGCAAAGTTGCATTCCCCACCTTCAGAACATCAGTTGTCTCGCCATTCGTAACTGTTACAGACTCTTTTGGAGCAATGAGCCCCGTCATCAGATTAGAATTGTTGCAAACATGACATGTTGCCACCGAATCCAAATACCACTCAGTGTTGACCTTCACGTTTACAACAATAACAACAAAGTTGGAAGGCTCAGCAAGACTAACCATATTGGCTTGGTTGCCGTTTTGTGATGCACTGGTCCTTTCCTTCTTAAGAAGCCTGCAATCAGATGCATTGTGCCTCCACTTGTTGTAGTTTACACACTTGATCTTAAACTTTTTTATCATTTTATTTGGGTCTGTAACCTGGGAACTAATTCGAGAAGGTTGATCTATCTTATACTCATCCAGATATTGCATATGCAGTGGGATTTGTAAGTCAAAAGAATTCACTAGTTAGAGCTATTTTTTTCACCTAGTGAGAACTTGAAGATTGAAGTCTATAATGAAGTTGACTAGATTAAATCTGTTGATGATATAAGATTTTTGAAAGGATATTATTCCTTTATTGGAATTAGCATTATCACTTCGAGAAACAAGAAACACCATGTTGTAGCTTGTTATAGTGTTGAAGCTAAACTTAGAGTCGTGATTTATTGTATATGATGGGGATGAACCTCCATTTAAAGCCTTAAGGGTGCATTTAACCACTCTTCCCCCATGATTTCTCCTATTATGGAGATCATGGGTTTGACCGGTCAACCCACATCCCATGATCTCCTCTACAATAGGAGGATCATGGGGCAACCCTTTCAATAACTACCGTCGCTGGCCGCCATCACCGCCACCGCTGCCGCTTGGCATCAGGCCGCCGCCGCTTGCAGGTTGGCTGTCGTCCGATCATTACAGAGCCTCCATCGCCGTCCGATCTGTAGATAACCACCCACTAACCACCAGGTTAGTGGGGGCCCACCATAACCACCTCCTGGAGGCTATAAAAGGAGTCACGGACCTCCTCATTTCTCACCTTTTTGCTCACCCAGTTTTCTTCTTCCTCAGGCCAGATCTCTGTTGAACTCTTCCCTCGGGTCATCTTCAAGCTGCCTACGATCCAGAGGAACGCCTAAGTCCCCAAGTGCGCAGATAAGGGAAGAAGACGACCATCACCAGCACTCAAGCACTCCAGCCACCAAGCAGCATCCATCACTCCCTCGGCGCAGCCTGTTGTCCGTTGCAAGTCAGGAATTCTCTTTCACCATCAAGTTGTAACGAGGAGAGGCATGTCGCCCTCGATTCCCCAAACACCCCATAACCTCAAACAAATAGTGGATTTTGACCGGAACGGACCCAGTTACGTGGTTTTTACCCAATTGAGGGATTTTTCCATGTTAAAACCTCTTATGTACATCTGATCCATTTCATTGACTGTGTGCGTGCTCGACGGTCCCGAGAGCTAAGACGGTCCGATTTACTCAGGTCTGACCGGGACGCCGAGTCAGTCCACACCAGTTTGTTGTCGTCTGTGGGAACCATGATTCCCAACATCCTTCAGAAGCCAAGACCTCCCTCATTGCAACATCCAAGCTTCGCTTCAATGGAAAAAAGAAGCACCCGCATTGCTAAAGGATCCCTCCCCGGTGGATGCACTGAACTGACACGCTCCCGCTAACTTGTGAGTGTACGGTTGGAGGCAGAAGCTGCATTCGCACCTGTCACCGCCCTCGAGCGGTGAGTGTGACAAATGGAAGAGCAACAAACTGAAATGCTTGCTCTGCTCAGGAATTTGGGAGCGCCTCTTGATCCTCCTCTAGCACTGGTTAACCCGCCGCCGCCAAATCATGGCAGGGCGCAAGAAGCTCCATCAAGACAAGAGGCGCCCGAAGGATACTCTAACGCAGCCAACTCCACTCACCCGACTCGTAGAGGAACTGAAACTGGGCAACACCACCACAACTGGGGAGATGAGGCCCGACTTCCGTCACTTGAGAGGTTCACCCAGGAAGAAATTCGGGAGGTGATCGCAGAAGAATACCTGAAAGCGGGCCATCGGGACATTCATACTCGCTGACCACTCTGCCAAGGCTCCCCATCACACCACAAATCTTGGCTCATCCAATTTCTCATGGTTTCAAGCTGCCGAATATCGAGACATTCGACGGAACAGACGATCCTTTGGAACATGTCAACCATTTCACTACCATTATGAGGATCTACAATGCCCTTGATCAGTTACTCTGCCAAGTGTTCCCAGCCACTCTCAAGGGGCAGACCCGCACATGGTTTCACTCCTTGAGGGTGGGCACCATTGCTAACTTCACAGAGCTAACGAGACAGTGCGCAGACCAGTTTATAGCAAATCGGAGGATCGTCCGCGACCCTTCCCACTTATCATGTATCCGCAAGAATGAAGGGGAGTCTTTAAAGGACTTCTTCCACAGGTTCTCTGCAGAAGCTCGCCAAATTCCAGGTGTCGACCTAGAGCTGTTAAGAGGAGTGTTCCTTGGGGGTCTCCGTCCTAGCAGCTTCTATTCAATATTAATGCGGGAAATCGTCCCTAGCTACCCCGAACTCGTACACACATAGAGGCTCAGATCGCAGTCGACGAGGCTATTGAAGCTCATCTTCAACAGTTTGACGAGAACCAGAAGCGCAAGAGGGAGAAGGCCCTTCAACACCAATAAGGAAGATTTCGAGAAGAACATCGGAATGGGAAATGCCGACGTGACCATCAGAGAGATCAGCCGCCCCAGAATTACACCCCCTCAATACCACGCACACCAACATACTCTACGCTATCTCGAATAAGTCGGCCCTGCATCGACCTAAGCAACTGGCTCATAACCCCAGGAATGACCAGTCCAAGTATTGTGAGTTTTATCGAAGCACAGGACACACTACTGAGGACTGTGCTCGCTTGAAGGAGGAAATCGAGCGCATTGTTCACCTAGGGCTGCTTAGAAGATTTTTACAGGGACGTCTACAAGACCAGCAGGACCCACCTATGCCACCCAGAGATCAGCAAAATGCACCGCAAGGAGGAGCCGGTAGTAGGCAGATGGTCGGAAACATCGAGACCATCGCCTGATCGCCCGTTCTTTCCGCTCAGATACTCTCGGTATGCATGCAGGGGGCACTCATGAAGACAAAAAGTGCAGGCAGGACACCACCATAACTTTAGGAGATGAAGACCTCAAGGGGCTCCGAACACCGCACCAAGACCCCCTTGTAATCAACGCCGAGATTGGGGATCCCTGCTATAATGTCAAGCAAATCCTCGTCGGCAACGAAAGCTCATTTGACGTCCTATTCTCCTCCACCCTTCAGAACATAAAGTTTTCTAGTCAACATCTGACACCAGCCGCGGGACTGGTGTACGGATTCGACAACCATCCAGTCTAGGTCCTGGGAATGATTACCCTACCAGTTACTATGGGAGAGTTCCCAAGGCAGACGACGTATGAAATCCAGTTTGTTGTGGTAGATTCAAGCTCATCCTACAATGCGATCTTCGGAAGACCTGTACAGTCAATTTTCAAAGCCATCCCCTTGATTCCCCATCTCACGATGAAGTTTCCTACTTCAGGAGGGATCAGAGTCGTACGCAGGAACTAAGAGGCTGTTAGAACTGGTCACTCGAAGCAGGCACATCCTGTCAAAGCCACGACTCTAAATATTGTTGACTTCGATCTATGTGACGAGGCGATCCTGCAGCGGGGAATGCCTATCGAAGGATTGGTCGAAGTTCCCATGTCACCAACAGTTCCTTCTCGCACCGTTCAGCTTGAGTCCCTCCTGCCACAACAAGAAAAGGAGGAGCTAACAACTTATCTCTGCAAGAACAAGGATATCTTTGTTTGGGCTCCTGAGGATATGCTTGACATAGATCCTCAAGTCATCCAGCATTCCCTTAACATAAACCTGGCTTGCAAACCCGACATCTAGAAGAAGTAAAACTTGACTCCAAGCAATTGAAGAAGAGGTACAAAATCTCCTCGATGCCCAGTTAATCAGGAGGTAGAGTACCCCGCCTGGCTAACCAACATCGTCATTGTGAAGAAGTCTTCTGGGAAGTGGAGGATGTGTGCGGACTACACCAAACTCAATCAAGCTTGCCCTAAGGATAACTTCTCCCTTCCCAAGATCTATCAGTTAGTCGATTCGACCGCCGAGCATCGTCTCCTCAGCTTCATGGACTCCTACTCCGACTACAACCAGATCCGGATGAATCCTGCAGACGAAGAGCACACAACATTCCGAACCGACAAAGGAATCTACTATTACAAAGTGATGTCCCTTAGGCTCAAAAACGTGAGAGCGACCTATTTGCGGCTCATGAACAAGGTTTTCAGGAATCTCATTGGAAATTCTATGGAAGTGTATGTGTACGATATGTTAATTAAAAGCATTCGTCGAGAATATCACCTAGAAGTCCTCGAAAAGTGTTTCAAAACCCTCCGCCAGTATGGTATGAGGCTCAACCCAATAAATGTGTGTTCCAAGTTACGTCTGGGAAGTTCCTAGGATTCATGGTAATGCAACGGGGAATATAAGCTAACCCAAAAAAGATCAAAGCTCTCGAGGAGATGTCACAGCCTCGGTCCCTCAAAGAAGTGCAATGTTTGAATGGGAGAATTACAGCTCTCTCCCGGTTCTTGGCACGAACTGGAGACAAGTATCTCCCTTTCTTCAAGATTCTCAGATAGGCCAGGACCGCAGGGTTCCAGTGGACAGACGAGTGCCGGGCCGCCTTTGAGGGTTTGAAGCAATACCTGGCCTCCCCTCCGCTTCTGTCAAAGCCTACTCCCGAGGAAACACTCTTTTTTTACCTCACCGTCACACCCGCGACGCTAAGTTCTGTGTTAGTAAAGGATGAAGGGGGAATCCAACACCCCGTCTGCTACCTCAGTAAGATCCTATCAGATCCAAAAACTCGGTATCCAGCTGCATATAATCTAGCACCCTATCACGTCCGTTGTCAAGTTAGGCGAATTCGACATCCACTTTTTGCCATGCCCCGTCATCAAGTCACCACTCCTGGCAGATTTTATTGTTGAAAATACCAGCAGAGATAGCGAGCACACAAGTCTAAACCGGTCAATGGTGGACTGTAAGACCCCCCCAACCCTTGCCCCGGGTCGGGCCGGAGGGGATCTTACGAGCCCAAGGCGTCCACTAGTGCTCCTTTAAGAGGTGACGACTTACTCTTCTTAGCACTAGTTGGCCGCCTTGCTTAGGCTAGAATCACAACATTCACAACACATCATAGAATTTGATAACTTCCCAAAAGAAGTTATCTAGACATGTTTTCTGACATATTACTCGGCATATCCGACACGAATAAACACAAAAAGCTATAGAAATGAAAGTAATTGTTTGATTATCTAATTCAAGGCTAATTTGGTCTCTTTTCATTGTATTTTTACTAGTGGTGCAAGAGAAATAGGCTCATGGACGGAAATCTGCCAAAATATCAAAATCTGGAAAAAGGTTGCAACACCCCAAAAATAAAGGTTGCAACGTCTCCTGGGCGGTTTTTAGAGTTTGAAATTCGAATTTTGCTATCTTTTCAAATATGGAAGGAGGCATCCCTTGACATATCTGGAGGCATTTTTAAAGTACAAAAGAAAGGAAAAAGAGGAGAGTTCAAGACATAGAGAGGAGAGCTTTTGGAGGAGAAGAACGATCTTGGGCAAAAAACCCTAGGCAAGAAGAAGACTACTTCGGATCGTCAAGAGCAACGGATCTTGCACATCCGTGTGAATTATTTCCTGAAACTTTTGAATTTTCTAAAGCATGTCTAGTAAGATCCATCTAATTTGCTTTCATCTCTCCGCCATGAACTAATTTCTTAGATCTTGTGTGTTGTGAGTACCTTACTTGTTGTGATGACTTGATTCAAAGTTTTGACTTAATGATTGTTTGATTTTCTATCTTTATTGGAATTATGATCTCTATTTATGGATGTTTTGAGTAAGTATTCATCTTCTAGTTAGCATGGCGAGATTCGAGAGAGGAGTTATACTAGTCTAGGGTTGAATCCTTTATATTACGTGGCGAGATTCGAGAGAGGAGTCACATATTTCTTTAGTCAAAATTTCATCTTTTTACTGCACTGCGAGAATCGAGAGAGGAGCGGTGTAAGTGTAACCTAATTTCCAATATAACTTCGAGAGAGAGAGAGATTTCCTCTTGAGTTAGCGTAGTGGATTTGTGCGCTTTTCGTTACTTTCTTTCCACCCAAGTTAGAGATAGCTGGGGGAATTTGGGTGACCGGATCTCGGAAATCGAGGGATAAAGAGATTCGCTTTTAAATCCTTGCAAGATAGAAGTCAAACAACTCATGAAAGCTTTTTCTATAAAAAATCATCGCAATAGGTAAGGGAAACTAACATGCAAGATTGCTTCCCTAAAACTTGGATAACAATATTTTCTTGTCCGCGGATTTTAGTTCTTGTCTAAAGAGTACTTCTTTAAATAAAACTAGAAATTCACCTTAATTATCGTCTTGAATTTAGAGAACGGGAAGAGCTAGTATTTGTGATCACTAGGTCAATCACCTACTCGAGGGAACGATCACTTCTCACTTTATATTACTTGATCTGGCACGTGCACTTGCGTAAATATACATCTATTTCGGACGTATCAAGTTTTTGGCGCCGTTGCCGGGGAGGTGCTTCTGAGTTAATGTTAATTATTTTCATAATATTAGTGAATCCTTAGTACTTAGAGATCAAGTCTTTGTTTGTTTGTTTATTTGTTTGAATCAAGTTTATTTGAAACTATGTGCAGTGTATGTCCAGGTATAGGCAAGTAGTATTATTGCCTTTGAATTCTGAAATTGAGCATACCTGTAGACAAAATAGGAGAGACTTTAGGACCGTTAACATTATTCATCCTGCGATGGATAATCATGTGCAAAACAACGTTGATGATAATGAGGAGCATGTTGAACAAAATGTTCAACCTAATGCTCCTCGCATGACATGCTACGACTATAATGCACCTCTAGGTGGGGGTTTGCATTTCAGCATTGCTCGTCCGACAATTACAGCAAATAACTTTAAAATGGACCCACTAATCATGCAACAAGTTCAATACAATAAGTTTGGGGGTCTCAATCATGAGGATGCAAATTCTCATTTAAAAAATTTCTTAGCCATCTGTGATATGTTTAAGTGTAACGGAGCATCCGATGATGCAATTATGTTACGACTGTTTCCTTTCTCACTAGAAGGAAGGGCTAAGGATTTGCTAGATTCTTTACCTGATGATTGTATCACAACTTGGACGCAACTAGTCGAAAAATTCTTACATAAATACTTTCCTCCTTCGAAGACTGCAAAGCTAATAAGAGATATAACCACATTCACACAGGGAAACAGAGAGACACTATACGACGCTTGGGATCGTTTTAAGAAGCTACTGAGAAAGTATCCCCACCATAGGTTAGCCCTACATCAGCAGGTTTCCAACTTCTATAATGGGTTGCAAACTGCAACCATGATCTTAGTAGACGGGGCTGCTGGAGGATCGTTACTTAAGAAGTATCCCGAGGATGCGTATGCAATCCTCAAAGATCTCACTGCAAATAACTACCAAGCCTATGAGCGTCAAGGGAACAACAACACAGTTGGTATCCACCAAGTGTACCAAATCACTTCCTTGGCCGCTCAAATGGCATCACAATTCAACCTAATTAATAAAAGATTAGATTCATTATCACAGCCTTCATCTAGTGCTCCATTGACGGTGGAGCAATTAAATCAAATTTCTGAAGAAGCAAATTATGTGGGAGGAGCACAAAGGCAAATTCCACCTGGATTTGCCAATCATTATCACCCCGAGTGGCGAAATCACCCCAATTTCTCCTGGAAAAACAATCAAGGGGCGAATCACCCACCAGGGTTCAATCAAAATATGAACCACCCTCCTATCAATAATAACTCTCAACCCCAACAATTAAACCAAAGGAAGATATCAGATGAGTTTATCTTAGGCATGTTCCAAAAGTAAGACTCAAGAATGGGAGGAATAGAATCTTCATTAAGATCACTAGAAACAACTATGGGTCAACTTGCAAATTCATTAAGTCAAAGACCCATTGGAACTCTACCTTCTGATACCACACTAAATCCAACAAAAGAAAATCATAATAATCAATGCAAAGCTATTGCCTTACGGAGTGGTGTAGAGATTCCAAGTGTGGAGGGGTTGCTTGAGAAAGCTAGGAAAGAAGAGGCAAGTAAGATGCCGAGTGAGTCGAGCACATTAGAGAAAGAGGTGGGAGAGAAGCAAAAAGAGAAATTAAACCAAAAGAAAGACGTAATCTACCCACCACCCCCATTTCCATCTAGACTGGCTAAATCCAAACTTGACATACAATTCCAGAAGTTTATGGATATTTTCAAAAAGCTAACTATAAACATCCCATTTGCCGAGGCACTTGAGTAAATGCCTAGTTATGTTAAGTTTATGAAGGATATCTTGGCAAAGAAGAGAAAGTTTGTTGATAAGGAGATAGTGGCGTTGACTGAGGAGTGTAGTGCTATATTGCAGAACAAGCTGCCACCCAAGCTTAAGGATCCCGGTAGTTTCACAATTCCTTGTTCTATTGGAGTGAAGTTTGTTGGGAGAGCGTTATGTGACCTTGGAGCGAGCATCAACCTGATTCCATTATCTATCTATAAGAAGTTGGGTCTAGGGGAGATAACACCTACATCTCTTACTCTACAATTGGCCGATAGGTCTCTTGCATTCCCTAAGGGAATTGTAGAAGACATGTTGGTTAAAGTGGAGAAATTCATTTTCCCCGCTGATTTTGTAGTACTTGATATGGATGAGGACAAGGATGTCCCCATCATTCTTGGTAGACCATTCTTGGCCACCGGAAGAACACTCATTGATGTTCAGAGCTTACGATGAGAGTTAATGATGAGAATGTGACATTCAACATCCTCAAAGCCATGAGATTTCCGGATGATAAAGAGGAGTGTTTCTCTATTTCGGAGGTGAGTGCACCTATATGGATGATGCATAATGAAAATAATTGGGAGCACAAAGTTCTTAGTGCTTTAACAAATGAAGAAATAGAAGACGATCCAGAATCAAAGGAAACTGAGGAAGCGTTATGTACTTTTGAGCATTTACCAAATGCTAACGCGTTTGAGTTAATAAGCAGCTCAAGCGAGTCAGAAATCATGAAGCCGTCTATTGTAGAGCCACCTATGCTTGAATTGAAACCGTTACCCGAAAACCTAAAGTATGTTTTTCTAGCTGAGGCAAACACATTACCGGTTATCATTGATGCATCTTTAGTAAAGGAGAATGAAGATAAATTGATTGCGGTTCTTTGTGAGAACAAGAGAGCATTAGGCTGGACCATTGCAGACATTAGAGGGATAAGTCCTTCAATTTGCATGCATAAAATCCTTCTAGAGGAAGAGTCAAAAGAGTCAATAGAACCCCAACGAAGACTTAGCCCACACATGAAAGAAGTGGTCAAGAAGGAGATAATCAAATGGATGGATGCGGGTATTATATATCCTATCTCCGATAGTCGGTGGGTAAGTCCTGTTCAGTGTGTGCCAAAGAAGGGGGGTATTACGGTTGTTAGAAATGAGAGCAACGAGTTGATTCCCACTAGAACGGTAACTGGCTGGAGGATTTGTATGGATTACCGAAAGTTGAACAAAGTGACTAGGAAAGATCATTTCCCACTCTCATTCCTTGATCAGGTTCTTGATAGGCTAACAGGAAATGAGTATTTCTGTTTCATAGATGGTTACTCGGGGTATAATCAAATCATGGTAGCTCCCGAGGATCAGGAGAAGACAACCTTCACCTGTCCTTTTGGAACATTTGCATTTAGGAAAATGCCCTTTGGATTATGCAACGCTCCTGCCACATTTCAGCGCTGCATGATCGCTATCTTTACTGAACTAATTGATGTGGGGATTGAGATCTTTATGGATGATTTTTTAGTGTTTGGGAGATCGTTTGATGAATGTTTAGAAGTGCTAAAGAAAGTTTTGAACAAATGCATTCAAGCCAACTTAATTTTAAACTGGGAAAAATGTCACTTCATGGTCAAAGAAGGGATTGTTCTGGGACACAAGGTGTCCAAGAAGGGTTTGGAAGTAGACCGAGTGAAGACTGAGGTTATAGAAAAATTGCCCCCACCGACTAATGTTAAGGGAGTGCGTAGTTTTCTGGGCCATGCTAGCAAGACACTGATCGACTCACAAATAAACTACACCACTACCGAGAAGGAACTATTACCAGTTATTTTTGCTTTTGACAAATTTCGCTCCTATTTAATATTGTCTAAGGTGATAGTTTATACAGACCATGCTGCTATACGTTTTTTGATAGAGAAAAAGGATGTTAAACCTAGATTGATTAGGTGGGTACTCCTCTTGCAGGAGTTTGATTTGGAGATTAAAGATCGTAAGGGGGCGGAGAATCCTGTAGCAGACCACCTATCACGTCTAGAGTCTGAGTATGGGAAGAATGTAGACATTGAGATTAGGGAGAATTTTCCTGATGAGAGTCTGTTGGCAGTATCGGAGGGGAATACCCCATGGTATGCTGAATCGTAAATTTCATTGTGAGTAACATTTTGCCATCAGATTTAAATTATTAGCAGAAGAAAAGATTTCTTCATCAGGCCGAGTTTTATCTTTGGGACGCCCCCTATGTATTTAAGATATGCGCTTACCAAGCCATTCGTAGGTGCATACCTGAGATGGAAGTTCGTGATATCCTAGAAAAGTGTCATGCATCTCCTTACGGAGGGCACTTTATGGGAGAACGAACTGCTATGAAGGTACTAGAGGCTGGTTTCTATTGGTCAACGCTATTTAAGGATGCTCACTTGTTTGTCAAGGCGTGTGATAGATGCCAAAAGATGGGCAATATTCATCGGGGGGCAAGTATGTCTATGACCAATATTTTGGAAGTAGAGGTATTTGATGTTTGGGGCATAGATTTTATGGGGCCGTTTGTGAATTCAGGAGGAAATTTCTATATATTATTGGCAGTAGACTATGTGTCAAAATGGGTAGAGGTAATTGCCACACAAAAAAATAATGCCAAGGTTGTACTCAAGTTTATAAAAGCAAATATATTTACGAGATTCGGCATGCCTAGAGCGATAATTAGTGATGGGGGCTCACATTTTTGTAATACACAATTTAAATTACTTTTAAAAAAATATGGTGTAACACATAAAATGGCCCTAGCATATCATCCGCAAACCAATGGATTAGCCGAAGTCTCCAATAGAGAGATTAAGTCCATCTTAGAGAAGACAGTGAGTACAACCAGGAAGGATTGGGCATTCAAATTAAATGACGCATTATGGGCCTATAGGACTGCTTACAAAACTCCCATAGGTGTGACTCCCTTTAGGATGGTGTATGGAAAGGGCTGTCATTTACCGGTAGAATTGGAGCATAGAGCTTTTTGGGCGATCAAGAGACTTAACTTTGACTTTCAAGAAGCGGGTAAAAGAAGGCTTCTGCACTTGAATGAGTTAGAAGAGCTTAGATTTAATGCTTATGAGAACACGAAGCTTTATAAAGATCGGATTAAAAAATGGCACGATTTGAGACTGCAGAAGAGAGAATTTAGAAGCGGACAACTTGTGCTTTTGTATAATTCACGCCTTCGATAATTTCCAGAAAAGCTGAAATCGAGATGGTCTGGACCATTCCGAGTTGTTGAGGTGTTCCCACATGGTGTAGTAATAATATGTAATGAGAAGGACGGATCAACTTTCAAAGTAAATGGACAGCGACTAAAAATTTATTATGAGGGTGGTGACCAGCGCGATGCGATGGTAATAAAATTTCATTGACGAGTACTAGGAGAGCCGTCTTGCCGAGACGATTAACTTAGGCGCTATGTGGGAGGCAACCCATCGCTTTATGTTTAGTTTATTGCTTGAATTTAGTAATTTTCTTCAAGTTTTTCTTTGATTTTGATTAGGAGAGTAGTGGTAGAGGAATGAATTAAATTGCTGACGGGAAAATTGGTAGGAGCAGTTGTGGTAGTTGCAGCGCTGCAAAATTTACTTTGACGCAATGTCCAGATTTCTGTTTGGAGAGTGTAAACCGCGCGGGTGTTGCAACGACAGCAGAAATAAATGGTTGCAACACCTTTCTTTCTGTTTGGAGAGTGTAAACCGCGCGGGTGTTGCAACGAAAGCAAAAATAAATGGTTGCAACACCTTAGTTTCGGCCAGTATCGAGGAATAAGCGGTCAATCAGGCGCTGAACCGGCTGGAGGGATCCATACAGAGTGCGCCACGTGGCCACGGTTCACTTGAACCGGGCTTCTTCTTAATTGGACACGCTAAAATATATAAAAGAAAGAGGAAGGAAGGGGAAGAAAATCGAAACGACGTCGTTTCCTGCCCTAGTTCGCGAGCACGGAGGCGTCAGCGGAGTCGGCGAGTTCTGCGGGGCATAATCGGCGGCGTGAGTGGCGGCGAACTGCTAGGAGTTGATTCCCAGCGAGCCCATCACCATTTCGCGACCTAACGACGAGTACAACTTCGCCGGACCCTTTCCTACCGTAGCATCTCAAGCCCGATCAGGTAATTTTCGAAAGCGCCTAGCACCATTCTTATTTCAGTTCTCATATCCATGCCTGAGTTTCGAATGTGTGAGGGTGAGGAGTTCCTGATCTTGCTAAAACCATAATGTAGAAATGTCAACAAAAAGGAAAGGGAAATCGATAACAAAGAGAGCGTTACGGTTTGTTAGCGAAGCTGCCGCATCTAGATTTGAGAATCTAAAGATGTTACCAGTGATTTATGAAAGGGGATTCCTGAAGGAGAAGCGAGCGTGGAGCCTTCCCTACGTGCTCTAAATGCATGAGTTGCACTGGGAGACGTTCTGCCATCACCGGTCGGAGGCCATTCTATCCTGGGTATACGAATTTTACGCAAACGCTAAACAAATGGAGGATGAGGTAGTGACGGTATGAGGGAGGCTGATCAACATATCTTCCAATGTAATCAATGAGCTGTACAGAGTAGGTGCTGATGAAGAATTGGAGAGTCTGAACTATCAAATTACATCCGATGAACTGGCAGCTGCGATCTGCAATTCACCAGACCTGGAATGGTCAAAGAGGTCGATGAAGGCGCTGAATTCCACATCACTGTCCAGGGAAGCTAAAGTGTGGCTTCTTTTCATAAATGCTACAGTTATGCCTACCCGCCACCTAAACAACGTCACTTGTGACAGGGCAGAGCTGATATATCACATTTTTAAGGGGCATAGGATTAATGTGGGAGCGATAATTAGCAACCATTTCAAGATGAAAATCCGGGAGGACAAGGCCAAGCTACTATGGTTCCCAATCTTGATCACAGAGCTTTGTAGGCAGGCGGGGGTAGCCTGCGGTGCTGAAGATTTGATTACCCAAGTGCGGAGGCCGATAACTGGACAGGTTGTGGAGGTGAATATTAAAGTAGGGACTGAGATGGACAGCGGTTTTAAGACACCTCACAAAAGAATTGGAAGTCGATATTCAACGTCATCGGCCAGAAAGCGGGAGAAAGTAGCAGTGCTATCCGGGGAAGGGGTCACATTGTATGAAGCTATGGATAGTATTGAGTACATAAAGGTATACTTGAGATGCCAGCATTGCTACTTCTGTTCCCGATTGGATATTATGGAGAGGAAGATTGATAGTCTCTTGAAGAGAGCAAAGTTGCAGGTGGATGAAGAGCCGTTTCGATATCAGTGGCGGTTCAACGACAAGGGAGAGTTGCTAGCGGCTGATGGAAGAACTCTCGACCCAACCGAATTCGATGAAGAAGACGAGGATCAGGAGGAAGAATGGAATCAGGAAAAAGAGGTGGAGCCAGAAGGCGAGGGGGATCAAGAAATGGATGAACCCGAAGAAGACGATGAGGGGGGATCTGATTAGATCCTTTTTGACTTATTTGTTTTTGGATCACTGTACTAATGGTTGATGGATACTATTTTGTTTCTGTTTTGCTCTGGATGACCTTATTTTGAACTATTTTGCTTAACTGCATGGTGAATAGTTACTCTGCACTGCTCACATGATATGATATGATCTTGCGTGTTTATTTGGACTCATTAAGTTGCTAGATATTTTGGAAAGCCTAATTTAATTTACCTTATTACTCTGCTCTTATGTCCAAATTGATATAACATGATTTAGGCTATTGCTATAATTGAAAGTTATGACATGAAAATGAAGGCGATTAAGTTATTCTGGTTCATTGTTGTTGCTAATTCATGCAGTTATGAACTTTATTAGATTGCCTCCATGTTTTGTTCTCTTCTGTCATAGCCAAGACAAAAGTTTGGCAGGCCAATATGGGACGAAGTATTGTAGATCATCGGAACACATGGGGAGCACATTAAAGAAACTCAAGAGACTCAGAGGAAATCATTTCCTTATCAGGGGAGTTTTTACTGTTTCAATTTCACTTTTATTTAATTCATGCACTGACTGAGCAGTATTGCAAGAGTATTATTTTTTATATAGCACATTAACCTTGCTAGGGCCTAGCAAGCCCTTAAGTGTGGGGGTGTTGGCTAACATCGCCCCTGCAATTGTGGTGGAAGATAATCTGATCACTCGTATTTGTAATATTTTGTATATTGACCGTACTTAGTGATAAGTTATTCTTGAAGTTCAATGATAATTAATTGGTACGGCTAGGGAATCCTAGGAGTTCAGATTTTGAATTTGAAATTAGCAAGATTTTTTTTTTGATAAAGCACTCTAAGGCATTTGATTCATGCACATCCTTCTCTAGTTTTCGTTTACTTCTCTGAAAACTTTTGATGTTGATTTCTAAAATTAGGAAATGGGGTGAGCAAGAACTAAGTAATAATGTGAGTCAAGATAATGTTTTAGTAGCTAGACCATTTTGAACTTTCGTGAGATTCTTTGATTGGTTCTGTATCATTTTGCTACCCATTACTGAATGACCAAATTCCCTATATTTCACTAGTTTTATCTTAATCCACTAGCCATTTATGGGTGTTCCAATTCAGCATATATATATATATATATATATATATATATATATATATATATATATATATATATATAAATTTGTGAATTGCCATAGTGATATGCGGCCTAAGTATGTACATGCCTATCTAGAATGATCCCAACCGTGACCATATAAAAAAAAGAAAGAAAATAATCAAAACTTTTGTCATAGTGATATGTGGTCTGGGTAGGCAATTACATACTTGGAATTATCCCAACTATAAGCGCAATATGTTTATATATTCAAGGCTTAAGGATTGAACCTCGTAATATGGTGAAAGATTGAGATTATTAACTAGGGAATTACCATGCCACTATTTAAGCTTATTCATGAATTGTCAACCAAGCCAAAGCTAAACCTATGCTCTCGTATGCTGCTAATTCTTATCAAGGCTAGCGTAATGACTTAGCTTATTCTTACCCTTTTGAATTATTGAGGATGTTCAATGAAAAAGTACGGGGGAGTAAATAATCTGGAAGAAGGCGCACACACTACACAAAATTCTTTAGTATGCTTTATCTTTTATTGAGCTAATGGATTTGTGATGTTTTGAACTTTTAATGATAATCAAGCTTATCAGTTGAGTAAAGCGAATTTCTTGAGTATCTTGGACTAATGCAGGTTAAGATAGGATTGTTCTGATTTGGAGTGTGATAATTATCGGACACCCATTAGAAATAATTATTTCTCTTTGCTCGGGACTAGCAAAGGTTCAAGTATGAGGGTGTGATAACTTTCCAAAAGAAGTTATCTAGACATGTTTTCTGACATATTACTCGGCATATCCGATACGAATAAACACAAAAAGCTATAGAAATGAAAGTAATTGTTCGATTATCTAACTCAAGACTAATTTGGTCTCTTTTCATTGTATGTTTACTAGTGGTGCAAGAGGAATAGGCTCATGGACGGGAATCTTCCAAAATATCAAAATCTGTAAAAAGGTTGCAACACCCCAAAAATGAAGGTTGCAACGTCTCCTGGGCGGTTTTTAGAGTTTGAAATTCGAATTTTGCTATCTTTTCAAATATGAAAGGAGGCATCCCTTGGCATATCTGGAGGCGTTTTTAAAGGACAAAAGGAAGGAAAAAGAGGAGAGTTCTAGATATAGAGAGGAGAGCTTTTGGAGGAGAAGAACGATCTTGGGCGAAAAACCCTAGGCAAGAAGAAGAAGACTACTCCGGATCGTCAAGAGCAACGGATCTTGCACATCCGTGTGAATTATTTCCTGAAACTTTTGAATTTTCTAAAGCATGTCTAGTAAGATCCATCTAATTTGCTTTCATCTCTCCGCCATGAACTAATTTCTTAGATCTTGTGTGTTGTGAGTACCTTACTTGTTGTGATAACTTGATTCAAAGTTTTGACTTAATGATTGTTTGATTTTCTATCTTTATTGGAATTGTGTTCTCTATTTGTGGATGTTTTGAGTAAGTATTCATTTTCTAGTTAGCATGACGAGATTCGAGAGAGGAGTTATGCTAGTCTAGGGTTGAATCCTTTATATTACGTGGCGAGATTCGAGAGAGGAGTCACATATTTCTTTAGTCAAAATTTCATCTTTTTACTGCATTGCGAGAATCGAGAGAGGAGCAGTGTAAGTGTAACCTAATTTCTAATATAACTTCGAGAGAGAAAGAGATTTCCTCTTGAGTTAGCGTAGTGGATTTGTGCGCTTTTCGTTACTTTCTTTCCACCCAAGTTAGAGATAACTGGGGGAATTTGGGTGACCGGATCTCGGAAATCGAGGGATAAAGAGATCCGCTTTTAAATCCTTGCAAGATAGAAGTCAAACAACTCATGAAAGTTTTTTCTATAAAAAATCATCGCAATAGGTAAGGGAAACGAACATGCAAGATTGCTTCCCTAAAACATGGATAACAATATTTTCTTGTCCGCGCATTTTAGTTCTTGTTTAAAGAGTACTTCTTTAAATAAAACTAGAAATTCACCTTAATTATCGTCTTGAATTTAGAGAACGGGAAGAGCTAGTAATTGTGATCACTAGGTCAATCACCTCCTCGAGGGAACGATCACTTCTCATTTTATATTACTTGATCCGGCACGTGCACTTGCGTAAATATACATCTATTTCGGGCGTATCAGAATTGCGGAAGCATTAACAGGAAAACACTAATATATATATATATATATATATATATATATATATATATATATATATATATATATATATATAACTTTATAATATTTACATGAGTACAAGGCCCTAACTTATATTCTTATATAAGCCCGCATGCTGTACGAGTTCTACAAGGACCTAACTCATCCCGATCGACATCGGCATTCCAAGCCCCCGGGTTTCCAACTTCAACCTCGAGAAGAATGGTGAAGCACTCAGGGATAACATAGATTTGGTTCCTGAAGTCCGCAAGGAGGCGGCCCTCCGCGCTGCGGCCTACCAACAACGGACTACTCGGTACTACAACCGCAAGATGAGACCCCGACCGATCAACGTCGGAGACTTGGTCCTCCGCACCGTAGAGGCCGCAGGCAAAGGGTTGCAAGGAGATAAACTCTCTCCTACATGGGAATGTCCCTTTGTCGTCACAGCAATGGTAAAACCAGGAACGTACAAGCTGCGTACCGTCGAAGGAAAGACTCTCCCCCGAACTTGGAACGCGCAGAACCTGCGCCGATTTTATCAATGACTTGCTGCTTTGTGTCTTTCGAATTATGTAACGCATTTTTTTAAAAAAAAAGACTCTATGATGTGTGTAAGTCGCATGCATAATCTCGCGTAAATTATTTTTATCCAAATATCACATGTGTTACTGCAAATCTTGTCTATTCAAACTGGGAAGATGATGCACTTATCGCTCCCCGTGGGGGCCTACCCCCCTCACGGTTAAGCCGTGATTACAGCCCGTGCAAACTAAGCTGCGAGCCCGTCTCGTGCAAACTTCCTGTGGGGGACTGCCCCCCACGGCTAAGCCGCGATTACAACCCGCCCAAACTAAGCCGCGGGCCCGACTCATACAAACTCCCCGTGGGGGCCCGCCACCCTCACGACTAAGCCGCGATTACAACCCGCACAAACTATGCCGCGAGCCCGACTCGTGTAAACTCCCAGTGGGGGCTTTCCCCCTCACGGCTAAGTCGCGATTACAACCCGAGCAAACGAAGCCACGAGCCTGACTCGTACAAACTCCCCGTGGGGGCCCAACCCCCTCACGACTAAGCCACAATTACAACCCACGCAAACTAAGTCGCGAGCCTGACTCGTGCAAACTCCCAGTGGGGGCCTACCTCCCTCACGACAAAGCTGCGATTACAACCCGCGCAAACCAAGTCACGGGCTAGAACCGTGCAAACTAAGCCGCAAGATAGAACTGTGCAAACGAAGTTGCGAATCAAGTTCACGTAAAATACTTCGCCCACACTCCCATACAAGCCAAACTCGCAAAAACAGTACTCAAAAGAGAAAAAAGAAAAACAGAATAGCTAAGTGATATAAAAAATAATGATGTCATACAGATCCGTGCACAAAAGCGCCCACTACAATTACTAAACAAAAATAACACACGACATGAGTAGCTGGAGGAAGAGTACAAAAACATACAAATACAAAAACATGAGGCCGCTACTCATCAGCAGCATCGACATCTGAGCGCTCATCCTCAGAAACGTCATCAGATCTAAAGCCAGAGGTGTCACATCCTAGGTGCCGGCCGACAAATTGGAAGGCCTTCGCCACTCCGCGCCTGAGGGCTAACTCACGGGCATCTTCCACTTGAGGCTCCACCTCCTTAGACCAGATCTCATCGTGCACCTCCTCCATAATAAGGCAATAGTCTCGCATGTAGTCCAACGACTCCAAGTACACCGCGAGTCCACCAGCCTTCAGCTCTGAGACACGGCTGTCAGAAGATAACATCTCCACTTGGGCCCTCGCTGCCCGAAGCCGAGTCTCTAAGCTGGTGGTTTCCTTCTGGGAATGCTTCAGCATCTGGGTGGTCCTCTCCACCAGTTCCTTCTCTACCTCCAATGCCGCGCGTGCATTCTCCAACTCGGACTTCAGCCCGGCCCCCATCCGATGGAATCGTGAAACGTTATGGTCATGCTCCTCCCTCAAGGAGGCAAGCGAGCTCGTAGATCTGAGCTTCTCCTGAAGGGCTAAATACCCATCCTTCAGGCTCACATAGCGGTCGTTCCAAGTAACGACAGTCTCGGCCTGAGTCTCAATCTGCGTAAAGGAAAATGAAAATTAGCGTCACAAGATGAAAAATGAAAATTTCACACAAACATGAGTACTTACCACGCCACTCGTTGGCCTCAAAGAGGAATACATGCACGGGGCCTCCGCCTCCGCAGAGGGAACCTGAAGGGCTGGATGCTTAAGCATTTGAACCTCAGGGGTTGTATCCTCTCAGGCAACTAGAGGAATCGCCCTATCCGTCGCTTCAATACCGCTAGAAGAAGCTGCGCTGGTTTTTCTATTACGGCTGCCACCAGAGGGTGCCTCGATACTCTGCAAAGAATCCAAAGAAATGTCGCATTGCAGCAAGCGCTTCTCCTCCACAAATAAGAAGATGTTGAACAGGCGATTGACCAATTCACGGGGCTCCGAAAACCCCAGCACTAGGGAAAATTCTCATTCCTTCCCCTTCCGACGACAACAACGATCGTGGATCGAATTCCACACCTCTGGTAAGAGCCCCAAGAGTTCCTGATGTATCTGAAAAGGGTGTTCCCGTGACAACGGTCTATCTGAGCCTCGAACTGGAGCCAACTCTTGTTGCTATGAATCTCCACACGCTCCCCACCATCGGAGCGGACATCACACCAATCTCAGAAACATTCCAAAGAAAGTCTCCCACCATGCTCACAAAAGAAATCAACCATGCCCATAAGGCACACTACTCCCAACGAGGTAAACTGGGATATCGGCACCCCGCAAAATTTCAAGATCTCGATCACTTCCTCGCAAGGCGGGAATCAGAAGTCAGACCTCAAAGTACTATCGCAGACCGCTAGCTAGCCTGGGGGGGGGGGGATTTTGCACTCTATCCTCGGCATGAAGAATTTTCACCTCTAAATCAGCAGGTAGCCCGAACCTCTTTCTCCAAACGACGATTTGGTCCTCGGTAAGAAAGGAGCGCAGACGTAGTGGTCTCGCGGTACGCTTCGAGCCCTGACACCATAAAGGAAAAGTCAGATGCAATATAAAAGCACGCCTCACACGGTAAAATCAAAGGGTAGGCCCCCTCGAAGCAAGCCAAGGGCCGCCCTCGAGCACGTAGAACACACGCACGCAAGCGCACCAGCACGCGCACAGTCTGATATACGTGCACACAGCCAGGTGCGCGCGCGCATGAGTGCGCATGCGGCCAGGCGTGCGCACGAACTCGCACGCGTGTGGCCTGATGCGTGCGCATCCAGGCACGTGTGCGCGACCCGCTGCACGGTGCGCGCCCCGGGCGCGCACGCGCACCCGAGCGCGCTCACCGGGAGCGCTCACACGAGTGTGTGCAACCAGGTGCATGCGCGTACCCGAGCGCACGTACCCGAGCACACGCACCGGGCGCGCGCACCCGAGCGTGCACGCGCAACCAAGTGCGCGCATGCACACGAGAGGGCGCACCCCAGGTGCGCTCGCGCCCATGCGGGCACGCCCCAGGAACGCGTGCGTGCACCCAGGTGCGTGCGTGCCCACGTGAATGCCCGTGCGCGTGCAACCTGGTGTGCGCGCTCACGCACACGCGCCCGAACGAGCACACGGTTGTTGAAGTTGGTGACCGAGCGGTCTGGCGGTCTGTCTTGGCGGGTTGAAGACCACGCGATCTGGCGGTTTCCCTTCAGCAGTTTGGTTGTTGGGCAGTTGCTGTCTGGAGTCTGAGCAGTCTAGCGATTTGTCGCAGGAAACTTAGAGACTGGGAGGTCTAGCGGTCTCCCTTAGCGACTTATCTCTCTCTCTGGTGGTAGCCGAGCGGTTAGCCCTTCTCATCTAACCGCGCGGCTTGTGCAGGTTCTTTTTTGTATAGTCGCTTAGTCCTGTAATTTTTTAGTCCCACATCTCTAGTTTGTATTCTCTTCCTTCTCCTCTATTCTATAAAAGGGAGGTCATACCTTTGTAATAGATACATTTTTTGGATAATAAATTTTATGTTAATCCACTTCCGATTTGTTCTTGTTCGTTTCTAACATGGTATCAGAGGACTCGATCTTTTTCGCCTAATTCGGTTCCTCTTTCTATCTGTGGCTTGTTCCTCTCTGGTTGTCTATTCATGCGGTCTATTTTCTCTTCTTCTTGTTGCTGCCCTCTGTGTGCGCGGCCTCTTTGTTCCACCTCTGTTCTGCTCGCACGCCCTGTTCGTTTTCCCACGAACTTTTTTTTTGTTCGCGCGTTCTTCTATTCCTTCTATTCGCGCGGGCTGCTTTCTAGCCGCTCGTCTTCTTTCCCTCTGCTTGGTTCTGTAGCTTGGTTGTGGTTTTTATTGCACTGGCTATCTCTGCCACTGCCACACCCCGTTCCTACCATGAGGCTCTTTTTATTCCTCATTGGAAGATGGCCATGAATGAAGAAATGACAACCCTCACTGAGCGGGGTACCTGGATTCTTGTTCCTCCTCCCATCGACGCAGATGTTGTAGGCTGTCGTTGGGTATTTGTGGTCAAATTTGGCCCGGACGGCCATGTGGATCGTTATAAGGCCCGTCTTGTTGCTAAGGGCTTTACTCAGACCTATGAGGTTGATTACTTTGACACCTTCTCTCCCGTGGCTCGTCTCAGCACTATCCGGGTTCTCCTCTCTGTGGCAGTCAATAGAGATTGACCTATTTCCTATCTGGATGTCAAGAATACCTTCCTTTATGGTGATCTTCAGGAGGCCGTCTACATGGAGCAACCTCCTGGGTATGTTGCTCAGGGGGAGACACGAGTATGCCAGCTGAAGAAGGCAATCTATGGCCTAAAGCAGAGCCCTCGAGCTTGGTTTGACAAGTTCAGCGGCATCGTGGTGGTCGTGGGTTTTGCGCGAAGCTCTGCCGATCACTCGCTATTCATTCGCAAAACCTCCTCGGGATTGGTGGTTCTTGCTGTGTACGTCGATGATATTCTTCTCACTGGCGATGACCAGGAAGGGGTAGCCTTGACAAAGCGGCATCTTCGTCAACATCTGGTCACAAAAGATATGGGCCCTCCGAAGTACTTTATGGGGATCGAAATCTCTCGGAAGCCCAACTCCTTAGTCCTCTCCCAGCGTAAGTATGCTCTTGATCTATTAAAAGAGGCAGGGTTGACTGGAGCAAAACCTGCCTGATGCCCCCATGGAAATTGGAGAAGACAAAACCTGGACAGATGATTCGCCTCCTCTTTCAGATATTACGCGATACAGACGTTTGGTTGGTAATCTCATATATCTCATAGTGACCAGACCCGACATTTCCTATGCGGTGGGCAAGGTGAGCCAATTCATGCAAGCTCCTAAGGAGTTCCATCTAAAGTCCGTCTTGCGGATCTTGGAGTATGTAAAACCAACGCCTGGGAAAGGATTACTCATTCAGAAGAATGGTCATCTAAGGGTTGAAGCAAACTCAGATGCGAGTTATGCTGATGACAAAGGGATCGCAAGTCAACCTCGGGTTTTTACACATGTGTTGGGAGAAATCTGGTGAGCTGGAAGAGCAAGAGGCAGTCTGTTGTTTCCAAGTCCAGTGCAGAAGCGGAGTATCGTAGTATGGCGTCGACCACTTGTGAGTTAAAGTGATTACGGGCTCTCATGCTGGATTTAGGAGAGGTCTACAACCATCCTCTATCTATGTTCTGTGATAACAAGGCTGTCATATACATCTCAAAAAATCCGGTCTTCCATGAAAGAACCAACCACATTTAGGTCGACTGTCATTTCATTCGTGAAGAGATTTTGAAGGAACAAATTTTCACTCCCTTCGTCACTTCTGATAAAGAGTTGGCTGACATCTTCACCAAGTCAGTATCCGCCTCGTTTCTTCATATTTGCGACAAACTGGGCATGATCGATATATATGCTCCAGCTTGAGGGGGAGTGTTGAAGTTGGTGACCGGGCAGTCTGGCGGTCTGTCTTGGCGGGTTGAAGACCGCATGGTCTGGCGGTTTCCCTTCAGCAGTTTGGTTGTTGGGCTGTTGCTATCTGGAGTCTGAGCGGTCTAGCGGTTTGTCGCAGGCGACTTGGAGACTGGGCGGTCTAGCGGTCTCCCATGACGACTTCTCTGTCTCTGGTGGTAGCCGAGCGGTTAGCCCTTCTCATCTAACCGCGCGGCTTGTGCGGGTTGTTTTTTGTATAGTCGTTTAGTCCTGTAATTTTTTAGTCTCACATCTCTAGTTTGTATTCTTTTCCTTCTCCTTTATTCTATAAAAGGGAGATCATACCTTTGTAATAGATACATTTTTGGATAATAAAATTTCTGTTAATCCACTTACGGTTTGTTCTTGTTCGTTTCTAACAACGGTCAAGGGCGCACGCGCGACCAGGGGCGCGCATCCGCACGGCCTAGTGCGCGTGCCTCCTCGCGTGCCCGCGCTTTGGCCACCGCCGTGCCGCGCGACCGTGGGGGCACCGTGAGCCCCGTTCTTTTTGGGCGCACTAGCGCTTCCTCTTGTCGTCCCCTCTCTCCCCCAGAAACTTTCTAACATATCGTTATCTGGGTTTGCCGGGTGCCGCTCTCTGTTGTTTCTGGCCTTTCGCTGGTCGCTGTCATGGTCAAAAAGAATGTGGGAAAATTCTTGTTCTCTTACTTGTGCCAACTTCCGACAACAAAGGATTTGGGGGGCAATTGATGAGGATGAACCTCCATTTAAAGCCTTGGGGGTGCATTTAACCACTCTTCCCCCATGATTTCTCCTATTATGGAGATCATGGGTTTGATCGGTCAACCCACTTCCCATGATCTCCTCCACAATAGGAGGATCATGGGGGCCACCCTTTCAATAACTATCGCCGACGAGCGCCACCACCGCAACCGCCGGCCGTCGCCGGCAGCCGCCGTCGCCGCCACCGCCGGCCGCTGCCCCCGCCACTTGGCCGTCAGGCCGCCGCCGCTTGCAGGTTGGCCGTCGTCTGATCATTATGGAGCCTCCATCGCCGTCCGATCTACAGAGAATCACCCACTGACCACCAGGTTAGTGGGGGGGGTAACATAACCACCTCCTGGAGGCTATAAAATGAGTCACAGACCTCCTCATTTCTCACCTTTTTGCTCATCCAGTCTTCTTATTCCTTAGGCCAGATCTCTGTCGAACTCCTCCCTCGGGTCATCTTCAAGCCGCCTACGAGCCAGAGGAACGCCCAAGTCCCCAAGTGCACAGAGAAGGGAAGAAGACGACCATCACCAGCACTCTAGCACTCCAGCCACCAAGCAGCATCCAGCCCTCCCTCGGCGCAACCTGTTGCCTGTTGCGAGTCAGGAATTCTCTCTCACCACCAAGTTGTAACAAGGAGCGGCATGTCACACTTGATTCCCCAAACGCCCAGTAACTGCAAACAAATAGTGGATTTTGACCGGCACGGACCCGGTCACGTGGTTTTTTACCCAGTTGAGGGGTTTTTTCACGTTAAAACCTCTTGTGTACATCTGACCCATTTCATTGCTTGTGTGCGCGCTCGACGGTCCCGAGAGCTTAGGCGGTCCGATTTACTCCGGTCCGACCGGGACGCCGAGTCAGCCCGTAACAGTATATGTGAAGGAATGTGGTTTTGCACTATCATGAATGATCTCGACTTACTTGAAACAAACACCTTTAACTTGTACTATGACAACAAGATCGTAATTAGCATTGCTCATTACTCAGTTCAGTATGACCACACCAAGCATATTGAGCTTGATAGATAATTTATCAAGAAAAATATTGTGAAAGGAATTGTGTGTGCTCTCTCAGTACACTCAAAAGGACAATTAGCCAATGTGCTCATTAAAGGATTGAGGGGAAAAATGTTTGTAGAACTTACTCACAAGTGGGATATGAATAATATAAAATGCACAACTTGAGGGGAAGTATACCTATTTTTTTTAATTGTTTTGGTTTTATGTATGACAGCATCTATGCATGACACTCTACCAAAGAGTAGAGTCCTCCATTTACTATTCAATTTTCATTTTTCCACTCCTTCACGCATCAACAATTATAATCACTAAAGAAAGGATGCTTTAAGAATTTGAAGTACTTCTTATACAACCATACTCCATAATACCTCCTTAAATTGTACACCAGCAAGAATGCAAAAGAAAAGTAACCTGCTTCTCGTCTCGCTCTTGCCTCTGCTTCCTCCAGCTGGTAGAATGCAAATCAATAATAAAAAGAATATGCTGAGCATATTGTGAATTATTGCTATGATTATTAAAGCTTCATATGCTACGAAATACTCCATCTGAATAACTAAAGTACCTTATCTTGAAGAGGAGAAGAGGAAAGTGATTGAACATGGTCTTTCATACTCAAATTTCCCAAATCAACTGATATCCTAAATATATATGTAGAAATAACGAATAAGAAAAACAAAATCACTCATCAAAGGAACCAATTAGATGAAAAATATGTCAAAAAAAGATAGCCTTTACCAACTAACTTTGTTTGACTACTTTGAACTCCCACAGTACATTCTTTTATATATATAAACACAAACTACATTAAAAATCACACCAAATGTTAGAACATGCCCGTTTATCTATCTATTTAGTTTCTTTTACAAATGTTCTTAAAACAACCATCACAGCATTTGTTTTCATACAACTTGTTAGTTTGTAATAAATTCAAGGCATACGCGTTTAAACAACCAAATTCATTCAGGATAACAAAAGAATTCATTGGAAATGACTTTACCAGTAATTTAACGAGGCTTTGCGCTGGGGAGAGAAATGATCTCCCAAATTTTTGGTAGGAACGTACTTACAAATACGCAATTTTCATCTCTACTTATGATCGGTTCAACTCGACTCCTCTTCCTCGGTTGGGTTTAGCCTAAAGCCTGGGACGTCTCCTGACCTCCTTTAACACTTGCACACATTACAAGAATTACATAGTTGTTGAGGTATATTTATTTAAGTGTGTATGGGCTCCTTAACGGGTCGGTTAAGATCCGATAGGCATCCAAATCCGTAGTCGGGGATTTAGGGTTTAGCCTTTAAATACCCTAGCTAGGGGCAACGGGGAGACCATTCCAAACTTGATGGTCACGCGGATGCTTCGAGCACTCTAACATTCTCGAAGTTTTTTCCCTCTTGCCCTAGCCGTGCTCCTCTCCCTCCCGTGACCCAGGCGATCGAATCGATCCCGCCGCTGCTGTACGCCGATCGTGAAGGAAAAGCCCGCAACCCTCCCGATTCGTGAAAACAGTGAACGCTTCCGTCGCCGATCGTGAATAAGGGCTTTGGGAAGCCATCGTCGCTGCTCACAGGAATCCTTGCCGCCGATCGGAAGGGAGAGCCATCGCCGTTTCGCGATTTCCACTGCCGCCGTTCATCGATCGGGAAGAAGATCACCGTCGGATCATGGAAGATTTGGAAGATTTTGTTGGGGTTCAGCCCCTAAATATTATATGTGTGCAGAATTTAAGAAGTTGCAACCTAGATTTTGAGATTGCAACCTTCTTTTCACTGGTTTTGGGGGGGGGGGGCAGTTTTTATTAAAAATTGTGAGCAGTTTTTAATAATTGTTTGGCTTTTAAAATCTCCTCCCTCCTCTCGATTAAAAAAGTGTGAGGGTTAAAAAGTGAGAGCAGCGGAAGCCTTCTGTCCGCCGCCCCCGCGTCGTCCGCCGTCCCTGCGCCCGCGCCGATCGCCGTCCGTCGTCCCTGCGCCCGCGCCGACCGCCGTCCGCCATCCCCGTGCCAGCGCTGACCGCCGGCCGCCGTTCATCGCCGCTGTTGCAAGGGATTTTGCCGCTGCTGTAGGCGGGAGTTCGTTGCTTGAAGGAAGTGTTTCCTCTGTGCTGAAGAAGAAGTATTTCTCTACCGTTTCAAGGGCTTCTTCGTCTACTGTTTCAGGTGTACCCTTTCTTGTCTTCGTTTGTTATTGTGCTTGAAGAGAGAGTAGGATTTTATCCTGTTGTAGAGAAGTTGTGGTTTGTTTTGGTGATAGAGAGGAGTGGATTTGTGTGTCAAATCCGGAGGACTTTCTAGGTTTGAGCAAACCTAAATAAATTTTTGTAATCCTTATTTATTATAGTGGATTTTCGTTGTGCCGTGCCCCGTGGTTTTGACCTTCAAGTGGTGAAGGTTTTTCACGTATATCTCTGCGTTCACTTGTGTTGTTGATTTTGTTTCTTATTATTGCTTTGGCTCTATTGATCGGTGAGTGTTGCCGTTGTCTGCGACCCCCTTTCCCTAACAGTGCCCGGAACTCCCATGTACTCATGCCCGGAGCCAATCCGACTCCCTTGCATTAAACCGTACCATGGAGTTCCCCTGCACCCATGCCAGGAGCCAACCCGGGTGCGCCCGGGAGGCACCCCATCCAACACCTGGATGGCGGGCCACACCAAACAAACTCCCCGTGGAACGCCATCCAGGGGGATCGAACCCATGACCTCCTCCTCGGCTCTGATACCAGTTGTTAGGAATGGCGCCTACCAACTCTCCCAAAACACCGGAGTGTTAGGAAGGGCGCTACCAATTCCTTTATATTATTTTAGCAGGACGGGTCAAACTGTTCGCATGGCTCCCTCGCACTTAAACCGTGCCCGGAACTCCCCTGTACTCATGCCCGGAGCCAACCCGACTCCCTTGCACTAGACCGTACCAAGGAGTTCCCCTGCACCCATGCCAGGAGCCAACCCGGGTGCGCCCGGAAGGCACCCCATCCAACACCTGGATTGTGGGCCACACCCAACAGATTTGTGCCGCTCTGATCATGAATCGCGGACTATAATCGACGTCGCTCGGCAGTAGACAAGCCCTAGACGATCGTGGGACTGCGCTGCCGCAGAGGTCGCGAATCCTGCTACCTCCCGTCGACGCTCGCTGGAAAGAAGAATCCATCCCGCTCACGTTTTGTTTGCGTCGGTCTAGAGCGCCGGTGGGGTTTCTAGTTTCGCAGCCTTCTGGAAGGAAAGCCATCTTTGCAAGTGTGCTCCTGTGGATTCCTCCTTCGTTGCAGATCGTGGAAGATCGTGCTTTCCTGTGCGAAAATCGCGAGTTTCCCGTCGCTGTCTAGATCCAGATCACGATTTGTGTGTTGTTCTGCTGTCTAGATTCAGATCCGTTTGTATGCTGTTCTACTGTCCAGATCCAGTGGAAGTGTGTTGCCCGGGATAAGAAAGAAACAAGACTCTTTGTGATTGAAATTTAGTGTGTTATCTCCGGTGTGCTCCTGTGCGAGTCCGTGAAGGAGCAGACTTTTTCTATGGATTGGATCTGAAGAACTCATCATCTACACGTACTCATGTAATTTCTTTCTAGTTTTTTCTGCTCGCAATTTTGTCTGTAAGTAGGATTACACGTAGTGGAAAGAAACATAAAATGTCAAAGGCGATCAATCACTCCTCTCCCATGCCGATGATCAAATTGGAGAAATTCTCCAACGCCGAGTTCAGTGCCTGGAAGCGCAACACACAGTTCGGCATGAAGTACCTGAACATCTTTTACACAGTGCTGACTGTTTTTGAATACTTCAAAGGAAGCAAAGATGAAGATCAATGGGTCAACGACGAGAACTTCTGCAGAGACTACATCCTGAATTGCCTCTCCAACAAGCTTGCAGAGACGTACGACAAGATGCAAAGGGCCAAGGAGATCTGGGAAGCCTTAGAGGAGCAATTCAAGGAGGAGGAGAACATGTACAAGACGCATCTGGTGGACAAGTTTATGGCATTCACCTTCACTGAGGAAAGGGAAATCCTGCCACAGGTTGCTGAGTTCGAAAATCTGGTGGACAAGCTCAACAGTGAGAACATCCCTCTGTCATATGGATTTGTTGTAGGGGCGATTATTTTAAAATTGCCCACGGCCTTGTATTCCTTCAAGACTGAGATGTACCGGAAGAAGACGCATGTGAGTCTTAAAGACCTCAAGCGCTTCATCTGCATTGAGGATGAGAACCGGACTAGGCACGCTATAAAGACAATCAGCAAGCAGTCCTCTACTGCTAACATGATCACGCATCCTAAGCGGAAGCCTAAGCCTGGAAAGACTCGCCCACCGACCAGTGCACCCGCAGTTGCTGCCACCAGCAAACAGATAAAGAAGAAATTCAAAGGCAAGTGCTACAACTGCAATAAGTGGGGTCACTGTGCTTCCGAGTACCGACAGCCCAAACGGGGCAAAAATAGCACACCAAGAACTGAAAATCAAGCCAACATGGTTTATCAGACTATGTCTACCGACTTTGTTGTCATGGTCGGTAACGGGACGACCAGTTCAGAGTGGTGGCTCAACTCAGGTGCTACCTGCCACGTCTGCAACAATCCAAAGCTTCTGGAGGATGCAAAAGAGGTGAAAGAGACTGTCATTGTTGCGAATGGAGCGGTAGCTGACGTGCTGAAGGTCGGCAACGCTACCCTGACTCTCTCCTCAGGTAAGACTCTAACTTTGAAAAATGTTAAATTAATACCGACATTAGCAGCTAATTTAATTTCGATTAGTCTGTTGTGCGATGCGGGTATGTATTTTAACATTAGTGGTGGTCGGGTAACCCTAATGGTTCACTCACATTACTTTGGTTGCGCATATGTCGTTAACGGGATGTATAGGCTTAGTCTAGCACACGAAGTAGTAAATCAGGTTAGCTCAAATCTGATAGATCCAAAGACTTTACACGCAAGACTAGGACACGTCAATTATAGAAAACTACTCCTACTAGTTAGAACTCACAACATACCCCTCGACACAAAAACCAAATTTTAAAAATGTGAAATTTGTGCTCAAACTAAGATAACTAGAACACCTTTTAGTCAGGTTTCTAGGAGCACACAATTGCTAGAGTTGATACACTCCAACATTTGTGACTACAAAAGTTCTGTCACACGTGGAGGTCGGAAATATCTGATAACTTTTATCGACGACTACTCTAGATTCAGTCACATTTATCTTCTTAAAACCAAAGATGAAGACTTTGAAAAATTTCGTATATTCAAAAATAGGGTTGAAAATCAACTTGACATGAAAATAAAAAGGCTAAGAAGTGATAGAGAAGGAGAATACGTCTCGGGGGAGTTCAGAGATTTTCTTGCCAGCAATGACATAATCCCTAAAACCACAGCTCCATATTCCCCACAATCCAACGACATCGCTGAAAGGAAAAATAGAACTTTAACAAAAATGTTGAATTCTATGTTGCTGACTGCTGGCATGTCTGCGGCCTATTGGGGTGAAGCCGTTCTCACGTCAAATCACATTCTTAATAAAGTTCCCATGCAAAGTTGACTAATACACCCTACGAGCTTTGGTTTAAGAGGCCTCCTAGATTTGACAATCTAAAGACCTGGAGCTGTATCGCTTATGTTAGGATACCATACTCTAGAAGAGCTAAGATTGTACCCAGGACAAATACTTGCGTCTACCTAGGATGTACAGATGATAGTGTTGCAGACAGGTTTCTGGATCTCTCTACTAATACTGTAATAGAATCAAGAGACGTTGTCTTCTTTGAGGATAAGTTCCTTAAGGACAAGAACTTGACACTGCCAGGTCTGTCAGCCACTAGTACTGAGCCTTTAGTTGAGCCAGTACAACGTAACTCTGACACTGAGCCTGTAGACACGAGTGGTTTAGATACCAGAAGGCTATCTAATAGAGAGAAAATGCCTAAAAGCTTCGGTACAGATTTCGTGACGTACCAAGTTGAAGCTAATCCATCCACTTATAAGGAAGTGATACAATCTAGAGACTCTCTATTATGGAAAGAAGTCATAGACGAAGAGATGAACTCTCTCATGCAGAACAACACATGGACTTTGGTCGATTTGCCAAAAGGGGCTAAAACCATTGACAATAAGTGGGTTCTGAGGAAGAAGCTAAATCCTGATGGGAGTATCGCTAAATACAAAGCACGTCTAGTTGCCAAAGGCTTCACTCAAGTGAGTGGTGTAGACTACTTTGATATATACTCATCTGTATGTCACTATGCGATAATTAGGATTCTTCTCGCACAAGCATCTATTGAACACTACACTGTTCATCAGATGGATGTCAAGACTGCATTTCTTAATGGAGATCTGACTGAGGAGATCTACATGCACCAGCCTGAAGGATTCGTCATAGAAGGTCTAGAAAATAAGGTCTGTAAGTTGATTAAGTCATTATACGGATTGAAACAAACACCTAAAATGTGGCATGAAAAATTTGACACCTGTGTAAAGGGCTTGGGTCTAAAATCTAGTCTATCAGATAAATGTCTATACGTAAGAACAAGTGCAAATAAAGTAGCCATCATATGTGTAGTACCCCCCCAACCTTTTGCCCGGGTCGGGCCGAAGGGGTACTACTGGCCCAAGACGTCCACCCAGTGTTTCTTAGAGGAAACATCTCACCCTATCCAAGCACTAGTTGGTCGCCTTGCTCGGCTCGAATCATAACATTCACAACCCATCAGAATATAGCGGAAGCATTAACAGGAAACCATTGTAGATTTATATATCACATATCAAAATCACAGCGATTCTAGGGCCGAAGCATAAGTACTTATGTAAGCCCGTGAGCTATACATGTGCTACATATAATCCTCATATACTCTCTCTCTCTCTCTCTACGCTGCTCGGCGAGACTCGTGTCTCTAAACTCTAGGGACGGCGGGGGTGCATCTGCTCGAGTAGACCTAGTTGCTGGCGTAATCTCCTGTGGCAGCGGGTCACTACGGTGCTCCACCTCCTGTGAATGGTTAATCAAATAACTATTAGTCACAGAGCAAAGTGGAAACAAATCTTCTCCCCGGATCCACATCTTGGGGACGAGCACGCACCCACCCAACAGAAGTAAATAGCTGAAGCAAGAGAGGGTAAGCACAACATTTCATTTATGAACAGCTAGGAGCAAACATAAAAGAGTGCAGTATAACCGGAAAAAGCAGCAATAGTATAAAACGGTGATAACAATGCTCTACTAGCTCATCAGCACAACAGGTTTTCATATCCTGAATTCTATCGCAGGCATTCACAGTCGCGCACACCGCAGGCATTCACAGTCGCGCACACCGCAGGCATTCACTGTCGTGCACATAAACCCTATGTCGACATAGTTTGGACCGCTTCTGTTCCAGTAGGGTAGAGAGTCCCACGGGCCTCACCGATGTGTCCGTCGGTGATAGTGGCTAGTCCTGCCACTTCTAGGGGTGATCGTACCGCACAATCCCAAGCCCTAACGTACAACCTGGTGTACTCTTGGATGTGAGCGACATCCAGCGAATCATTTTGGCCGACTAGCGGAGGAAAACCCGATGAGGAATAAAATGGTCGGTCACCCGTGGTACTCATCTCCCTGTCGCCTTGAGTCATCGACCTCTCGCACCGGTACGAACGGTCTGCGGGAGGGACTAACCCGCCACTATTACACCACAAGCAATTTACAATCAATCAATCTACGACAAACATAATACATATCGGGTCTACATCGGTCTGCCCTACTAGGCTTAAACTTCGGGCGGCGGCGCTTAGCTCTACTTTCGTCAAGAAGCGTGGGAGCGCATTATTTGGGGCTAGACTTGGAGGAATACGTCAACTCCGGTTATCCCCAACTAAGGCTCAACCTTAATAACGACTGCTCGTCAGAGCAGGACCTGGGTTTATAATAGTAAATCGCAATGAGGACAAATGCGGTGTTTATGCTGCTTATTTAAAGTGCTGAAAAAAAAGTGACCAATACGAAACTGGAGTAGTACTGAATTAAAAGTACTTGACCAGTACGAGACTGGAGTAGAACTTAAAAGTACTTGACCAGTACGAGACTGGAGTAGAACTGAATTAAAAGTACTTGACCAGTACGAGACTGGAGTAGAACTGAATTGAAAGTACTTGACCAGTACGAGACTGGAGTAGAGTTGAATTAAAAGTACTTGACCAGTACGAGACTGGAGTAGAAATGAATTGAAAGTACTTGACTAGTACGAAACTGGAGTAGTGCTGAATTAAAAGTACTTGACCAGTACGAGACTGGAGTAGAACTGAATTGAAAGTACTTGACCAGTACGAGACTGGAGTAGAACTGAATTGAAAGTTCTAAACTGAAAAGAATAAAGGAACAGGACAAGTGCAAGACTGGAAAAATCATAAAGAAAATGGTTAGTACTCCAATCACTCCATCCAGGAGGCTTCAGTCTCATCTCCATTCTCAGGAGGCACATTCAGTTCTATTTCAGTTTTTAATCAGCCTTCATTGGGTTACACTCATTATTAAGATCTGATTAGGATTTGGTTGTGCCTTATTAATTACGGCTTAATTGGATCAGGGGTTTATCAGGAGTTACACCCTCATTATTTTTCGAGAATAATTTGCAACTCACTACTCGTACTCGCACTTTCCGAGCGTTTCCAGATCACCCGAGAGTCGAGGCGCTCGACGTATTCACAAAGTCTCGGAACACGGAGCTTGGTCACTTGCCTCAGCCACTCTCGTCGATATGATAATTTGAATTTATTATTAAAATTAAGCAGGATGGTCGCGCGCTCAAATTTTCATTTTCGAGCATAATAAATTCTGAGCGCGCCCCTATGCTTCTAGATTTTATGAAAAACATCAAAACTTATCTCCATGACCCCAAATTTTGATACAACCCTTAAGAGAGCCTAAAATGAGCCTAGTAATTTTTTTGTAATTTTCCAAAGTGTTTTGGGCCTTTAATTTGACCAAACAAATTTTATTTGGGCTTTTAAAAATACCAAATCAACTATAAAAATTCTCCAAATTTTTGTGGAGACTAACCTCATTGAGAGAAACAATTTTTATGTTCAAAACTTTTTCATTAGGGCTCTATCTTAGCCTCTTAAAAATAAACCCCTTATTATAATATTATAATATTATAATAATATAAATTATAAAAA
This sequence comes from Platanthera zijinensis, assembly GCA_039513925.1. Lineage (NCBI taxonomy): Eukaryota > Viridiplantae > Streptophyta > Magnoliopsida > Asparagales > Orchidaceae > Platanthera > Platanthera zijinensis. The sequence goes on along the minus strand of CM077088.1, from coordinate 47,182,234 downwards.
GAAATTACTGTTCACTATCTCTTTCCACGCTGTAATTTATTCTGCTACCCTTACGGGCCTTCCCAGCCGCCGGACGGCCACCAGCCAACCCGCCGGTGGGGGGCGCTCCCTCTGGCGGTGGTCCGGCGGCCTGCCGCCGGAGCCATTTTTTTCTAAAACGGGAGGGGAGAGGGGTGACGGCGGCGGCGCTCCGGCCGCCGGAGCTCGCATGCGTTACGTCAGAAATGGGGAGGGGGAGGAATAGAAGGTTCTACCTGGGTTTGGCGGGCTCGGGAGGGGTTGGCTTGGTCGGACATAGCTCAAGGTGGTGGAGGAGGGGGAGGAGCTCCTTGGCTTGGCTTTTTCCGGCCTCCGGAGCTCCGGCAGAGGGGGGAGAAAGGGGAGGGGATGCTCTGAGAGTTATGAGGGAAAGAGAGGGGGTTGGGTGGCTTTTATAGGGATGGGGAGGGGGAACTCCCTCCCTTTGGGTGGTGTGGGACTAATCCCTCCTTAGGGAGGGATTAATCCCACCCTCCAGCTATCCAAGGACAGCTGGAGGTCTCTCATTTTCCCCCATGTGGGGAAAATGGATGAGGCCCTTTATGGGTTTGGGCCTTACGGAAAGAGAGGGGAAAATTAGGAGAAGAGGGGTGGGGTGGGCCTCCACACATCCTAAGCTTGGTTGCTGGTTGGGGGGCCCAAGGAGAGTGAGGGGGGCATGAGCCATCCTCCTTTGGAGAGGAGGTGGGCTCCTCATTTGGAGAAAAATCCAAAAAGTTGATTTTTAGGAGGGTTTGACCTAGTCAACCCTAGGGTGGGTCCCCCTTGCTGGTCAAAGTCAATGTGGGTCCAAGTCATCAGGGTTGGGTCAAAGTTCGGGTGTCGTGTCATAATTAGTGTGCGCACGCTTTTCGGTGCACGATTATGCTTGATTTGACCACGAGTTGACCAATTGTTGTCGAAATTGACCGGAACGACTTCTGTTGACTTCGTATTGACCATACAAGTCCAACGCCACTGACTGGGGTTGAATCGGAGTCCGTTTGGCGAAAGTCCGAAATTTGTGCGTTGCAGCGTGCTAAAACGGTCAAAACGCTCATAATCATCGTTAGGCTTCGAATCGCAACGCAACGAGTTCCGATGCGCTCGTATCAACTATACAAAGTCATAGGAATTGTTAGAACCCAAATCAGAGTTCTCTATGTCAATATCCAAAAATCTCATCTTCGCGACGTTCTACGAGGAATGGCCACATCCACTATATGATCTCGGGGTCCCACTGAACGAGTTCCGATGCGCTCGTATTGACTATAAGAGGCCACAAGAACTGATAGAACTCAATTCGGAGTTCTCTAGCTCGTTATCCTTCCTAGAGTTGCCTCCTACCGTGTCACGGGTAAAGGCTCGGGTCACTTTTATTGGGCCAACTAGGGCTTTGGTGGCCCAATAAAAGTCGGGATGTTACAATATGCTTGTACGTTGATGACGTGCTAATTCTGGGCACTGATCAGTCTGAGGTGAAAGACGTGAAAGTTGCTCTGACGGCACAATTTAGCATGAAAGACCTAGGTGAGGTGAAAACCATCCTAGGAATGGAAGTGAACTTCACAAAAAAGGGTATTACCCTGAGTCAGAGTCACTACATTAGGAATCTACTGGAAAAGTGGGGTTACGATAAGAGCAAAAAAACCGAGACTTCATACGATTATAACAGTAGACTGAAACCGAATAAAGGTTCAGCTATCACACAGTTGGATTATTCCAAACTCATAGGAAGTCTCATGTACACTACTACCTACACTAGACCTGACATAGCCTTTACGGTCGGCATGTTGAGTAGATTCACCAGTAACCCTGGGAAGGACCAATGGGACGCCTTAGACAGGCTAATGAGATACTTAAAGTATACTGAGAAGTATGATTTATGTTACAGTGAACATCCTTCAGTGCTTGAAGGGTATTCCGACGCATCTTGGTGCTCAGAAATAGCTGATTGTCGATCCACTAGTGGTTTTGTGTTTACACTAGGAGGAGCTGTAGTAGCTTGGAAGACTAAGAGGAAAACGTGTATTGAACTATCCTCTATGAAATCGAAACTCTATGCTCCCGCTTCAGCTGGAGAAGAAGCAGAGTGGATAAGAGATCTGATACTGGACATTCCAATGACGAGTCTAAAAATGAACTCTATTTTGATTTATTTTGACAATCAAGCCACAAAGACCGTTGCTACAAATACGTTGTTCAATGGAAAGCGAAAACAACTAAGGATGAAACAGACCTGGTTGACATATCTCACCAGTCAGGGGATAATCTCCCTATTAGACGTGAGATCAAAAGATAATGTAGCAGATGTCCTTACTAAGGTCTTATGTAAGGTTCTCACATCTAAAACATCGGGGGAGATGGGATTAACATCCATTTAGGAGGACTTAATACCTAGCTTATGTTTTAAATTTAAGAACCGTTGTCTGCTTACATTCAAGCATCTACGTTGAGCACACTAAAGTATTTCAGATGTTATTTGATGAAAGCTAGAGGTGAGATAGTTGTCAGTCATTTCAAATTAAACTTGATGACTCGTAATTATTCTTTGCCAAGGTTGAATTGGGTATCATTCCAAAAAAGAATACTGAGGTTGTTGATATGTGCCCTGATATTATGATTATTAGTTTTATCATTCCAAACTTGATGATATAATAGCCACAACATGTTGTATCATTCCAAACTTGATGATATAACACAATTATGAAACGTTAATAATAATCTTAAAAATTGAAGAAACATGGTTTGATTCTATGAAATTAATTAATCTAATTTTGTGTAAATTAGATAGAGATGCTATTTTGGGATTCTTTCCTCCCAGCTAGAGTATTAAGTTCACCCGCTGTTAGAACTAATCACTTCATTTCTGCAAATATTTGAATTCATAGAGATTTGTCTCATGACATTCTTGTTGTAATTGTTTGCAGGCAATATAGAGATTGGAGGAGAGACAGTTAATTTTGACCCAGATGATGATGATCTGTTGTTCGCCTAGATCAATTATCAGTTTGAGCTTTCAAGTTTCTTGTTTTATTTCATGTTTGGAACATTTGGTTTGAGTTTAGCATTTTGTTATCTAAAACTCATATTTATAATTTTGGAAAAACTCTTTTGTTTTGATCATTATTAATTATTGGATAAGTAACTCATTTTCTTATGCTAACACTTATATACAATATAAGAGAAGATTGTTGAGGTATATTTATTTAAGTGTGTATGAACTCCTTAACGGGTCGGTTAGGATCTGATAGACATCCAAACCCGTAGTCGGAGATGTATGGTTTCGCCTTTAAATACCCTAGCTAGGGGCAACGGGGAGACCATTCCAAACTTGATGGTCACGCGGATGCTTCGAGAACTCTAACAATAGTTTGATCTTACATTGTAGCAGATCATGTGCTCATTGGGTACATAGGCAGTGAATCTTAAGATTTTACTGGTTTATGGCCCATTGGGTTCTATATTTCAGCATCTTTAAGTGATAGTAAACCAAATAAATAAGGAAATAGAAAGTTCATTAATGTGCATATGGGATAGTTTTTGTTAGACACACGCGCGTGTTTAGAGCTAGAAATAAGGCGCACGTTTAGAGCTAGAAATTATGTTAGCCGCAACTTTCTGCTTACTAACAGCTTCTAACGCATGTCTGGTCCTATTTGTAAAAATTTCCAGGGAAAGTCGCAAGAGGTCGCAGGAATACTCAACCACAATCAAAGACAAGTAGAAATCAGTAGCAACAAAAATACAAGAATCTACAATTGGAATTAATAACTTCTTTACAAAACAAGGTATACATTGCAAGACATGATTTACAATGTAACAAAGAGAAATTGAAATCTGCAATAAGAAGTTAACCGTGCAGACAATAAGCTGTAACCGCACAAGTCGCAGTCCGCAAACCGAGTTCGCCGAAACGTTGAAGCCTCCAAACCCCAACTAACCTCGCGGACTGTTTGTTATTGAAATGCTGAACTTGAACAGAGCCCGTTGATAGGCCGGGCGAAGTGCTCTGCTTATCCACAACTCGGAGAAAGAGATCAAGTCGCAGAGACCGTGAACTATTGATATCCGTTGACTGCTATCCGTGAACTGCTCCACACCAAGCTTCCACTAGTTGCCTAACCGCCTGATGCTAGCCGCACAGCTTGCACAAAATCAACTTCCTTAGCCGCAGCGGTTAGAAAACCATAACCGCAAGGTACATGCGTGAGAAAGTTCTTGCTGTTCGTTGTTATTTATGACGAGCCAATGAGTCATATTTATAGGTGTAAGAAGGAGTGTCGTCACCACCCATAGCGATAGGATAACTATTCGTCAGACCTGCAACTAACATCACGTATCCGCAAAAGTGCAAATACAAGAATCAGACCGCCGCTTAAAGAAGGATATCCACAAATAAGCGTGGTCACCATTCTTGTCCGCAAGAACGACCAGACCGTCAGGCTTGCGGACACAACTCCAGTCTGCGCAAAGCTCCGGCCCGCGACATCACCATGTCACCAACTTACCGAGTTCGGCCAGCTCAAGAAGCATTCTGCATCACAAGCGATCTCGGTGAGCTAATCAACAAAGCTGGACTTAGTCACACAAGACCAAGTCCACAACGACAAACATCGCGATCTACAAACAACCGCACCGCCTGATAACAAGACCACGCCTAAGATTAAAAGCAGTCCGCCCACTTGCAGACTACTCCATCAGACAGCGCGGCCTCCAGGTGAATCAGTTCACGCACCTGTGCTGACCTCCACGATTTAACAAACAGACCGCAAGCACAGAAACCAGCCGGACACTTGCGAGCTCCAGAAGAGTCCGGAATAACAATTATGCTGGACTCATCAAACTCCAGATGAGTCTGCCACATCCGCGGTTAGACATCCCTAACTGCCCGGTTTACCAAAGATGCTTGCTAAGTCAGACCGTAAGAAATAACCGGCAACCCGCCAAAGGCAATCCGCCAAAGCTATTCGCCAGGCCGCGGCTGACTCTGCGGTTTGCCCAATCAGACCGACCAACTCCACTTTACTCCCACTTCAACAATTTCAACACCCCCTTGAAGTGGGAAATGGAAACTAGCCCTCGCAACTCATGCAACCGAATAAATGGTCCCTTCAACAGTGGCTTCGTGAAGATGTCTGCAAAATTATTCTCGCTCCGCACATGCTCAAACATCAGAGACCCTTCTAGCACCTTCTCTCGAACGAAGTGATGCTCTATCTCGATGTGCTTCGTCCCCATGTGACAAATTAGATTGTTGACCAGTTTAAGAGCACTCTCGTTGTCACCGCGGAGTAGAGTAGGACTTCACACCACTTCATGGATGTCATCCACTAATCTCCTAAGCCAGATAGTTTCCCGAGCTGCCAAGGATGAAGCCTTGTATTCTGCTTCTATAATAGAGACGGACACCGAATCCTGCTTCTTACTACAACAAGAAATAGATGTTGATCCTGTGAAGAGGACGTAACCATTCGTCGACTTCCGATCATCTGTATCTTCTCCATAATCAGCATCCATATAACCGTGCAGACTGAAGCTTGCGTCCCTCTTATAAAAGAGACTCATCTCTGAGGTAGACTTGACATACTTCTGAATTCCTTTAGCTGCCACCAAATGAGTTTTTTGTGGTTCCTCCATAAATCGATTATCGACTAACTCGACCCACCACATAAACAATATTTGGCCTAGTAATTGTCAGATATATGAGACTCCCCACGAGAGCCCGGAATACCAAAGGGTCTGTAAGAACCCTTTCCTCATCCCGTCGAAGTTTCAAACCGACTTCAAGAGGAGTAGAACTGCTCTTCCATTTCCACATGCCAAATCGCTTGACGATTCTCTCTGCATAGCCCTTCTAGGAAATGAACACGGCGTTCTTCTTCCTCGCATATCCCTCCAGAAAAATATAGATAGGCCCCAAAACCTTCATTTGAGGACAAACAACTCTAAATGTTTGAGAGAGCGGTGAGGTTTTCTGGCGAGAGTGTGAGACTTAATTCGTTTCTCTGCTCGGAATTTGCTTCGCTCCCACTCTAGTGCAAAGGCAACTCAAGACCTCTAAAGTGTGACATTCTTTTTTGCAGGAGCGCTCTCATCAAGGCTCATGCTCAACAGGAGTGCTTCCATCGAGCCTCCAAGGACTTAGAGATTTTCACCACCTGAGCGCTTCCACCCATGCTCCCAGGACTTAATTTTCTCTCTGTTGTTCTCATATTTTGTACTTGTAATGGAGAGAGGACCTGTCACCCTCCGAGGAATTGTCTCAACTCTTGTAAACTCCAACGAAATAATGAATTTTGACCCGACACAGATCCATCCACGCTGTTTTCCACTTTTTTCAGATTTTCTACGTCAAAAAAGTCTTTTGTCATTTGTTGTTACTTTTCATTGGTTGTTTGCGCGCCCTTCCAGTTCCGAGCTAAGGCGATCCAATTCTATGGATCGAGGAAAAATCGGATGACCCGCAACAACCTTGTAGTTCTTATTCTCATCAATACATGGGCGGATCCAGAGGGGGGGCCGAGGGACACTGACCCCCCTATTAGTTTTCAAAATAGTTAGTGTATTTAGATTTCTCTTGTCGAGACAATGAATTTTGACTACTTATACGTCAAAACGTTAGTCATATGAGAGAGAAACAACTCAAATAAGATGAAAACGTTTAAAATTTTTTTTGAAGGAAGTTGATGTCTTACCCCCCAAGTTAAAATTTTTATAACCCAGTACCCTATTATTAATTTTTTGGATCCACCACTGCATCAATTGTAACGTTGTTTAGCATTTTGAAATAAAATCAACTTCAAAAATAATATCAATCATACAATAATAACGGTAGCAATGATAATCATCCAAAAGTTTGCAGTTATGAATTTAAACTGTGCACGTCGGGCTAGATTTAGGAGTAGCAAAAAAAGTAAATAGAAATTCACAGGAACAAGATATAAACTCTCGTCAATCACAATAAGGTGAAGACACACACGGGCCAAATTTTGAGGCAATGCCGCAATCTGGTAGTTACATGAGATATAACATATAATGACTATTTGCAGTCCAAAAACAAAAGAAAAAAATACTTCTTTTATTTTCTTACCGCACCCCGTCGCACCAAATAAGGTTTCGATTTCCCTCTCAGTTCGCACCCCGACAACATTTCCCACGATCTCTCCGACCTTGATGACGTTCGCGATTCGCCGACGATGAGCGTGCTGCCGATGTTCGTCCCAATTCAGAAACCCGGCATCTCCTCTTCTTCCTCATCTGACGTCTCCCTATCAAATAAGACTACTGCTAAATAGTTTTGCTTCCCTACTGCAAATTTTGTTGTGAGTATTTGACTGCTATATTTATTTTACTTCTCAATTGCATGATTTATTGTGAATATTTGTTTGATTTGTGTATGTTTCTTGTTACAGCTCATCGTAACGATGACGTCTATTTAAAATCAATAATTTTGCTCATTTTATATTTTTTGTTGCTTGAAATTGTACTCATGTATAATTATACTTTTGTATTTTTGTCTTTACTTTAAGTACAATTTCTGAACTGCAAGTATGAACTGTGAATAGCCATCTATGAATTGCTAATATCAGTTCTTTCTTTTCATTTGCTTCCCCTAGTTTTCCGCTCATGTTTATCATTGTATGTGTAAGAGAGAGAGAGAGAGTCAAGCTTTATCTCTACGCCGAGAATTGAGTGCAAGGAAATAAATAAAAAACAAACATTTGATAAGGTCAAACGGGCGACGTTTATATTTTTTATACGGAAGAAACTCATAAAACAAGAATAACCAAACATTAAAAAAAAAGCTGATTTCTGTTAATAAATTTTCGTCCGTCCGCCGGCAAATTCGACCGTTGTCGAGCCACATTTAAAGGCCAATAACTCTTTATTTAAATTTTATTATTATGGCTTGCACATCTAGCTGGTAGCAAATTCTAAAACAAAAAAAAGCTAATTACAGCTGGTCCTGCGGTAAGCAAACTATCGGAACTCATTAAAGCAGACTTTGTCAAATGAGCTGCTGAGAGATCCTTATGGAGACTACTTTCTCATCAGACCCTTTGCTTCTCATAGCCTGGAATCTCACATTAAGACCTGTACAGTTTGAGAATTAGTACTGCATACCGTTGGCGGACTCTCTAGACATGGAATACCAAATAAGATCTTTTGTGTGTGTGTGAGCGCGCGTGTGAAATACGAAAAAATAATTAGGTTTTAATAATTTCGTATCCCAATCAATTTCTCGGCTACTGCGGCTGTATTACCATCGTTGGGTTGCAGATTTGTGCTGACTGCGACGGCGTGGGTTGATAGTCTTGCCTTGGGCTGCCAATCCCCTGACTCTCCTAACCAGCGGGAGGTGTCCAGCAAACCTGAAACGAATGAGATTTGAAATCATATGCATGTTTTAGTTATCCATAGGATATATGTTATAATTTTATAAGGAGGAGATTTATCTAAATCTACTTTGATTGTTTGTGTGCTTGACTTAATTTTGAGCTGAGACTGTTTAATTTGACAGGACAGCTAGAGCGTCAAGCGACCCCCACCACAATATTTATGCATGATAGTGCATGGGTTCTCACACGGCCATAATAGTATCCTTTATTGATCACGCTCACTATAGGCAATGTGAGCAGCAATGCTACTACTGTCATATGATAAGCAATGAGAAAATCGAGTAAATTAGTAGTATTCGCTTCACGCTATTTACAAGGGGCATAAGCAATCAATGATATTGTCATGCCCTCAATGAGAATTCCTAGTGCATTTTTTAGGGTGCATCTCTCTCTCTATATATTCCTTTAAAGTTGGTGCATTGGATGAGCGCTCTTTGCATCTGGATCACCAAATAGATACACAGGCTCCCTTTGGCACAGTTGTGGCGGTCATAAATGTAAAATTTATAGGAAGCTGAAAAGGAGGTGTTGAAATTTGTGAAGTGAAAGTGGGTGATCGGGTTGTCCAGGCGGCCTAGGCGGTCTGTTTGCGCGGACTGGAGCTGGAGATCGGCGGACTGGTGTTGACTGTCTTTGCGGATTAGTTGAGCGGACTGCGCGGACTGCGCGGACTGGTAGAGTCCGGCAGTGGCTGGCTGAGTAGTGCGGGATGATGTCCGCGGTCTGTGCGGACTGTGGCTTGGAGTCCGCGCGATCAGCGGTTGATATGGAGTTGCGGTGAGCCGCAATCTGGTAGCGATCTGGCCTCGGAGCTGACGGACTATCTTGGTGTCCGTCGAGCTCGCGCGAGCTTGTTGTCTAGACTTGTATTTTTGTGAAGTCCAGGGTTTCCGCTTTGTCCGCTGTGACCGGGCGGTTTGCCTGTGGTCGTGGACATTGCGAGCTGAGTTGGTGTCCGCATACTCCGCTGTGACCGGGCGGTTTGCCTGTGGTCGTGGACTTGTGCGTGCGGACAGATGTTGTGTCCTTTTCTCCATGCGGACTGGCATGGTGCCCAGCTGGTGGAGCTCTTGCGGGTTGGTGATCTGTTCGCGAGTCCGTCTTGTCGGTGTCGACTCGGCGGACTGGCGGTGCTAGCAGCGATCAAGGAGCGGTTAGCCTATCTCATAGGGCGGTGATCACACTCCTCACCCCGCCTATAAATAGGACCCCCCGGCTCGTCATTTGACAACAGAGTGAACAGTAAATTGGACTTGGGTTAAGGCTGCGGACTCGTTTTTGGTATCCGCGCGGGTTGATTTGCTTAACCGGTTGTTGTGTGCAGGTGGCGCGGCTAGCACTGTGAAACCAGGAGCTTGGTTTTGACCTCGGTCAGGCTCAGTGAAGTTAGCGGACTGCTTTTGACGGTTACCAGTTTTCTGCATCAACTTCCCAGTTCAATAACCTGTCCGCGCGACTTCGCGGCCTCGGCGGGTAGGCGGTCTGTTTCTCAGTTTAGAAGCAGCAGGCAGCTCTGCGAATAACGGCGTGTCCACGCAACCTCGCGGACTCCGTGTTCAGTTCGTCTTCAGCTCAATTCGGGCGGTCTCTGCGGGCAGGTGGCCTCGGCGGTCTCAGTGTTTCTGTCTGCCCGAATTGATTGTAGTTTCTGTTTTTTCTTGTACTGCCGAAATGATGTCTCACCACGTATACATCGCCCTGTAAAGAAGATTGATAAATTTTTGATCTACTTGTTTCTGTCTATGCACTCTGGTTTCTTGAGTTGTCTTCCTGTCTTCCGCTTGTTCAAGTTGTGATCTGGGTAGTTCTAAAGATATTAATTTGGCGTTTGTGCTATCTTGTTGAGCATCTTGTGAAAATTCAACATGGTATCAGAGGAAGGTTCAGTTGCTTGAGCGGTGATCAACAAGTTTTGTTGTTGCTCTGTGCTTCTGAAAGGTTGACCAGGATAGTGCAATGGACGGAGATTTTGCAAGAGGTCTGGGAATTAAGCTTTTAACGCCGCCAAACTTTAAGAAGTGGAAGTCGTGCATGAAAAGCTACCTTCTGGGCGATGAGCTGTGGGAAGTCGTCGGTGGTGATGACCAGGTAGAAATTACAACTGCGTTTGGAACTGCCGAGCAGGTGAGAGTGTGGAGGAAGATAAATGCCAAGACTGAGTTTGCTCTCAAGCGGGCGGTGTCACCTGAGCTCTTTGATCACATCTTAGGATGTGAGTCTGCTGCTGAGATATGGACTTCCCTCGATGAGTTGTTCAATAGGAAGAATATTGCTAAGCTACAGTTCTTGGAAAATGAGTTGGCTAAGGCAATTCAAGGAGATCTTTCTATCTCTAGGTACTTCTTGAAGATGAAGAGCTTGTGTGCTGAGCTTTCAGCACTTGATCCTGATGAGCCGATCTCCGAGGCTAAGCTGAAGAGGCACATAATCCGCAGTCTGTAGAAGGAGTATGTGGCTTTCGTCACTTCAGTTCAAGGCTGGGCGACTCAGCCTTCTCTTATAGAGCTGGAGAACCTGCTTGCTTCGTAGGAGAGCTTGGCTAGACAGATGGTCGGGGTGACTGTCTCTGAAGGAGGAAGTGAAGCTCTCTTCACTGAGAAGAAGAAGAAGAATAGATGGGAAGGGAAGAAGAAGAAGACTGCAACTGGAGATGAACCTTCAACTTCTAACCAGCAAGAGGGGAGTGCTGCTCCTAAGAAGGATTGGAAGAAGAACTTGAAGTGCTACAGGTGTCACCGGTCGGGTCACTTCAAGCGTTACTGTAAAGTCAAGTTGCATCCTAGGCATGATGCAGGCAAGGAGGAAGCTTCCTCTAGTAATGAGGAAGTTGGTTGGGGTGGAGTCTTCATGTCGGGCACCTACGTACGTGTCTTGTCCACCATTGACTTCGAAGACGACTGGATCGTGGACTCCGGGTGTGGTCATCACCTCACCGGAGACAAGTCAAAGTTCTCCTCGCTGCAGGCTTACTCAGGTAACGAAGTCATCATCACTGCTGATAATACTATTCATACTATAGAGAAGGAAGGTATAGTGTCCATAGGTAGTGATCAGGGTCCACTCACATTAAGGAGTGTCTATCACGTACCGGGCATGAAGAAGAATCTCTTCTCTGTTACCAACGCAGTAGATGCAGGATATAAGAATCTGTTTGATAGAACAGAGGTGAAGTTTCTCCGCAACGTATCATCGGTTAAGGCTGATGTTGCTCACGTTGGAAGGAGAGTGAAGGACTTGTTTGTTTTATCAACAAGCTCCTATGTTGATCGCATGAGGGCCAATGATAGCGCTGCTATGTGGCATGAGAGGCTGGGGCATTTAGGGATGGATAAGCTGAAAGCTATGACAAATAGGAGCCTGGTGAGAGGCTTGTCTAAGCTATCATCCTTCAGTGATGGTCACGTTTGTGTAGGATGTCAGTATGACAAGTCTCACCGTCTTCCATTTGATAAGTCACAAACGAGAAGCAAAGCACCATTGGAGGTTATCCATGGTGATATGATGGGACCAACTATTACTGCTAGCCTTGGTAGGAGCAGGTATATGCTAGTCTTGATTGATGACTACTCAAGATACACTTGAGTGTATTTCTTGAAGTAGAAGTCTGAAGCCTTCCAATTGTTTGTGGAGTTCAAGGAGCTGGTGGAGGACCGGCTTAACCTGCGGATCAAAAAATTTAGAACTGACAATGGCGGAGAGTTCGTCTCCTCCCAGTTTTTTATTTTTTGCAGGAAGCATGAGATCTAGAGAGAGCTTACTTGTGCTCATACTCCACAACAAAATGGAGTTACAGAAAGGAAGATCTGTCATCTGACGGAGACTTGCAAATGTTGGCTTCATGCCAAGAGTATCCCAAGGTCCTTTTGGGCAGAGGGAATGTCTTGTGCAGCTTATGTCATCAATCGGATGTCTCTCAATCCGATCAACATGAAGTCTCCCATCGAGATGTTGCTGAAGGAGAAGCCTAGTGTTGAACACCTTCGGGTGTTTGGTTCAACTTGCTACGTGTATATCCCGGATGCTCTGAGGACAAAGCTTGATGCAAAGACAAGGAAGCTTGTCTTTGTTGGCTATGATGAATGGAAGAAGGGATGGAGGTGCATGGATCCTACAATGAAGAAGTTCGTTGTGTCAAGAGACGTGGTCTTTGACGAACTGACGTCATATGGAGGAAGCTCGGTTGAGCTACCGGAGGGCAAGGTTGATGAAGGGCAGGAGGTAGATGCTGAAGTTCTTCAAGATGAGTTAGCTGTTTCACCAGCGGCTCCTGTTACTTCAAGTTCAGGGGGAGAGGCTTCTGGTTTAGGAAATAGGGGGAGCACTGTTCCATATTTGCTTGAAGAAGGAGTTGAACCTGAAGAAGTAGTGGAGGTGGTGAACAAGGAGCAGCCTCTTAGGAGATCAAAGAGGATCATCCAGCCTCCGGCTCGATACTGTGAAGGGAATACAGTGAGATTTGTCTCCTATTTCTTTGCAGGCCCTCTGGATGAGCGGGAGCCTTCAAAATTTGAAGATGCCACTGGAGTGAAGGAGTGGGATTGATAGTTTTACTTTCAAGACTACCTAAACACCTAGAGGGGGGTGAATAGGTTCTAATTCTTGTTTTAACTTAAAGTAGAATATAACTACAATGATGTAATATATAACAGAAAATTCTGCAGCAAACCCAGCACACACAATCACAGATACTACAGTTACACAATTCACAAATTGCACACAGAATTTATAGTGGTTCCCCAAGGTTTGGGTACATCCACTTTCCCCCTTCACCTATCTAGCAGTATGATAGATTCGGCCTAACTTTTTTCCTTTAACTCAGATCCTCAGATCCTACAGCTCAGAATCCAGAAGGATTCCTACAACTCAAGACCCAATAAGGTTCCTACAACTCAGACTAACAAGCCCTACCTCAGCCTTGCCACAAGGCCTACAACTCAGAGAATACCTTTTCCTACAACTCAGGCATAAACAACCCTACCACTCAGAGAACAAATCTCCTACACTCACCCTTTATAAAACAGTCTTACAACTTAGATCTATGAATAGATCCTAAAGAAATTGATAAGGAATTTAATTATCTCTTACCCCAGTTGAGAGAGAAGGGATAAAAACTTTCTTGATCAGCTTCTTGAAGAGGCTGATGGCTGAAATCAACTTGATCTTAGCTTTCTTCAAAGCTTCTTGAATCTGAACTTAGTTGGGTTGATTTCCTTTGAATATAACTGACTAGCAGCTTCCTCCTTAGATTCGAAAAATAGATCTGAATCTTCTTGACAGAATAGTTCAGTATCTGCTTCTTGAGAGACCAGTGATTGTCTCCTTCTTGACTTCAAATAGCTGGAACTCTCTCTTTCCAAACCTCTTGAAGATACTTCTGAATTCTTGATTGAATTCAACTTAGACTGAAACTGAGTGAATGATCACTTCAAAATGTCTTCTTAAATCTTCTCACGAAGATCTTCTTCTGTGTCTTGCACTTTCTTGTTCAGAGACCTTTGTCACAATAGTTGTGTTTTTGTGTCAATAATGAATCATTCATTAACTGTCTTTTTCTTCTTCTGAATCCATCTATATATAGACTTCATCCATGGTAACTGGCTGATCCGGTTTATAACTAACTTCTGACAAGTCTGACAGCGTCAGTAAACCTGTTGTAACTCACAGCTGTCAAGTCATCAAACAGATCTTGAGTCTTTGTCTTTGTCAGCAAAGCGTCGAGTCTGTCTGTCATAAAGTGTCGAGACCATCTGTCAATATGTGTCGACACAAGTGACTTAAGTGTCAACACGGACCTTGGTGGTGTCAACATAGCTGCCTTGATGTCGACACAGCTTCTTGATTCTGCAACTTGAGAATGTATTGACACTGATTATTTGTGTTGACACAAACACTTCACCATTCATCAGCAATCAACTTGGTCTAGACTCAGCTGTGTGTCAACACAAGTCCTGTGTGTCGACACAGTTATTGTAGACACAGAATTTGTGTGTCGACACTGCCTCCATGTGTCGACACAATTGATGTCGACTCTGCTTCTGTGTGTCGACACAGCCTCCCGGTGTCGACACAGTTGATGTCGACTGACTATTCCTGTGTGTCGACACTGCCTCCCGGTGTCGACAAAAATTCACTGAGGTATCGACACAGCCATTTTCAAGTGTCGACACAATCTTACTGAAGTGTCGACACAGCTTCCTCAGGTGTCGACATATGAACTTAGATATTTTTATTTGCATTTTAACACATTCTTAACCTGCACATATAAACTTAAAACAACATCAAATACACCTTGATGTATATCATTGAGCTAAGTTTGACTTGTCCAAATCAGGTACACATTTTTTAATGCACCCAACAGGGATAATGTCATGGATGAGGAGGTGGCTGCACTCAGGAAGAATGAAACTTGGGACTTGGTGCCCAAGGTGGATGAAATTTTGAACGAGGAGGTGTGAAGAAAATCTCAAGGACATTCATGCTTTTTTTTCACAAGTTGATGTCCTATACACCGAGCCCAGTGGGAGAGGCGGGAGCAAGAGTATAAGAAGGAAGGGCGAGAGGAGCAAAAGTAGAGGGAATTCTAGGTCTTGTTAACAAAATGTGGAGTGTCAGTACTGCCACAAGAAAGTCATATTTAGAAGTTTTGTTACACTCTGAAGAATGACCAGAAGAAAAAGAGAAAGTCCTAAAATGAGAAGATGAAAAAGCACATGAAGATCACCATTTTTAGCCTTCTACAGAGGAGGATGTCATCATTATAGGAGTTGACATCACATCTACACTCTCGAGCGATGATAAGAGATAGATTATAGATTCATGTGCTTATGCACATGTCTCCCACAATAGAGAGTTGTTTGTCACTTACACGACTCACGACTGTGGATTTCTCAGAATGAGAAATTGTGAAACGTCTAAATTCATCGGGAGGGAAGAAAAGCACCTGAAAACTAGCACATGAGGTTTGCTGATTTTGAAGGATGTGTGACATGTACCCGACATTCACTTTAACCTAGTTTCAATCGGGAAGCTGGGTAGTAAAGGACACCTCATTGTCTTTGATGGAGATTTCTGGAAACTGTTTAGAGGATCCCTCGTAATCGCTAGAGGCTGGAGAGATACTAGTTATGCAATATGAAAGAAATGTCAGAAGCTTCTCAGGCCAACACTATAAGGGATGGATCATCCACCTCATTATGGCATAAAAGACTGTCATATTAGCCAAAAGGGTATGGGATTTAATGTCAAAAAGAAGATAATCACTTATCTATTTATAAATAAGTTGGAGAGGTGTGATCACTACATGGTTAGGAAGTAGAATAGAGTATCTTCGAGAGCCACACTTCTACCAGGAAATTTGAGCCATTGGATCTCGTACATACCGATGTTTGCGGACCAATGAAGGTCTAGACAAGAGGAGGAGCATCCTACTTTGTGACACTCATTGATATTTTTAGAGAATTCTTTTGATCTATGCTATTAAGACCAAATATGAGGTTCTCGACACTTTTCAGAGATTCCACGTCGAGGTGGAGAGGCAATCTTAGAAGAAATTAAAGTGCATTAGGTCTGATAATTTGGGAGAGTATTTGGTCATTTTAATGAATACTATAGAGATCAAGCGACCATGCATGAAAAGATTTTTCTCAAGATGCCCCAACTAAATGACGTAGAATAAAAAATGAATATGATGATGATGGAGAGAGTGAGATACATGTTGTCTGTGACAAAGTTACCTGACATGTTTTGAGGTGAAGTTTTGTATACAGTTGCACATGTTATCAATCTCTCACTTAGTTATGCATTATAGGAGGATGTTCCTGATAGGGTCTTGTATGAGAAATACTCTTCATATAATCACACGATGGTTTTTTACTACAAAGCCTTTGTGCTCGGCCGCCTTCTTTCCGGATCTCGCATAGAGCTCTTTGGCGGGATTCGAGGGATCGTGGTTTCAGGGCGAGATTCATTGATCAGCGGAAGAGGAGGCGGTGGAGGTAGAGAAGTGCTCGCCCTCGATTGTGGTAAGCTCGTTGGAGGTGGCGGTGGTAGAGGAGTGCTCGCCCTCGGACGTAATGGACCGGCCATAGGAGGAGGTGGCAACGGCTAAAGATTGCTCGCTGTCGGTAGCGACGAGGTGGTCGCGGAGTGAGAGGATTTGCTTTACACAGGTTGTGAGGTCTTCGTCGTCGGGGCATCCTTTCTCCTCGCCTCAGAGACAGGTTTTTAGGCCCCTTCTTGGGACCAACATTGATCCGAACAGTGTGCCCGTATCGAGGTTTTTGCCTAGCTTTGAAGGCGACTAGTGGCGTTGCTCGCAGAAGAATGACATCCAGAGACTCGCATGCAGTAGTCGGCGGAGGAGCTGCATGTACAGAAAATAAGTTTGTAGGGTGGAAACAGATTGATCAGCAACGTACTATCTTCTACAAGATAACAACCTTGCAAGGTAACGAGATCTGCCTGTAGCTGTGCCTGGGACCCGGCGAGTTCCAGGGCAGGAGGAGATGATGACGAATGAAAAAAGCATCTTCAAGACCAGATTGCTCGGGAAGGTCGCTCAACACGAGATCATCAAGGATCTTCTGAGTGTGTGTTGGAATGTCGGGATGGTCGGTCGGGGAGGCGACATCCACGATAGGCGAAGGCTAGTTGGCAGACTTGGAAGTGAACGACTTCTTCAACTTCTTCATTTTCTTCTTCTTGAGGGGAGGAAGATTGGTAGCGACCTCGCATTCTGGCGGCTTTTTGGCCTTGTAGGCTCGAGGAATCCGGATAAGGAGGGAAAACTCGCTTGGTAAACTTCCTTGGCAGACTTTGACATCGCGTGCGAGATCAAAAGGTGTGCCTCAAAGACGAGCCACCCCCTTATTTATAGAGTTCAGCAGACATCCATCAGTTGTAAGTAACTCAGATACTTGCTCAAGCAGCTCGCCAAATACATGTTGGATGTTTCTTTTCGAGCTCCTACGTCGCTCCAAAAGAACGGGGATTGTGTACAACCCATATTCGTTGAGGGTGGACCCCTATAGAACCAGGTCAACAATGGTCAAAGTCAGCAAGTCAAGATAGAAGTCAGAGTCAATGCGCAAGACATCAGTAGGCCTGGACGAGTATGACAAACTCTCATCGTATACTCGTCAGGTAAGCGACTAGGCCAGCTACTCTCCCAGCCGAGCAAGCTCTCCCAGGAAGTCTCCTAGTTGCTGGGTGTGGCTATAAGTAAGACCCCCCTCTCTTTGGATTGACGTATAAGTAGGAACCCAGGTGTACGAGGAGACGGACTTCGGAATCTCGCAAAAGATCTCGAGCATCTCATTTCCAAGACTTCGAGTTAAGCCTTTGGATTCCTTATTCAGAGAGATAGGTCGCGAGTTTGCGACTATCTATCTTAGTCACCGTGATTTTATTGTCAGCTAATCTGTCTCATACTCTGCTCGGTCATTTTTGGTTGTAAAGTGGAAGCTTCTTCAAAACATCTGGATACATGGTGGGATCTCCCTGTCGCAGCACTTTGGGGTCCTCTTTGTTGTTCATCTTTTCTTCATCCTATCTCGTTAGTCGTCGAGCCTGACCTCTGAACCGGTAACCTTAGACTGTCGTGATCCGTTTTTTGGAGCAAGGAATTTCCCGGCCTCAACAATAATGATCACTGTTTGTTATATCATTCCAAACTTGATGATATAACATAATTATGAATTTGTTAATAATAATCTTAATAATCGAACGAACATGGTTTTGATTTTATAAAATCAAATATTTTAATTTTGTGTAAATTAGATAGAATGTTGATTTGTAATTCTTTCGAGTTAGAGTATTACGTTCTTTTACTGCTAGAACTAATCACTTTATATTTGATAGCAAATGTTTGAATTTATAGAGATTAGTCTCATGACATTCTTATTGTAACTGTTTGCAGATCAAATAGTGAATGGAATGAAAGAAAGTTTATTTCGACCTGGATGACGATGATCTGCTGTTTGCATAGACCAGAGATCAGTTATCTATTTGAGTTTTCAGCTTTATTTATTATTTCGTTTGAAATTATAGTTTGAGTTTAGATTTATCATGTGCTCTAAAACTCATATTTATGTTTTTTTAAAAAACTCATATTGCCATTTTTAATTCTTGTTTAAGTAATCTGTTATGTGATACTTTTATATATAATATAGGAGGAGATTGTTAATGTATACTGATATAACATGTTAACATGTTATTAACGAGTTTGGTTTGGATCCGTTCAACATTCAATAACCCGTCGTCGGGGATTTATGATTACGCCTATAAATACCTCTACTGAGGGCAACGTGAAGATCATTCCAAACTTGACGGCCATACGGGATGCTTCGAGCGCAGTAACATCTCATCGGAGAGGATTTCTCAAATTCGTCGTTTGCTCCATGTTGGTACCTTGCTATAGCGCTGTGGTGAAATCCTTTGTGGATCGAGAAAGGTAAGTCTGTAAATTTTTTGCGTATTTTTATACACGTTTTAGTCTAGGCTTTTCAGGTTACACTCTGATTATCCCATGATTTTCACCCCACTGAGTTTCCACATTAAAAATTGTTTGTGGGTTGCCTCTATTTTATTTTTGCTTGATTTTCTTTTATTTGCTAAAACGTTCGTGTATGTGCTCTCACTGTATTAATTTGCAGGTGCTCGTATCAGATTTATGCGCTCAAACCCAACCGTTTACACTTACAAGGATTAGTTGTTGTTTTTTTCAATCTATCATATATAATTTCTTCAAACCTTCAGGTATGGAAAAAAAAGGATGAGTGAATAAAAAAAAGCTAATATTTTAATTCTATAATAACGTTATTATTTTTTTAAAAAATCACATTTTATATATGATTGATTATCCTCGTGCATTAATGCGTGCATGATCTGGCACGTACATATGATGAAACAAGGGGTCTGACCTGCAGTGCAAGAGGAGTAGACGTGGCTGTAGTCAAAAACACCACCAGCGGCTGATTTGGAGGGCTTCTCAATGCGATGGGATCCAAGCTCGTCGAACTCCCAGCTTCCGTTTCTGAAGCCTTCTTCCAGGAACAGCTCCAAGTGCCTCACGTCCAATATCTGCATTGTCCCTGCGCGCAAGAAGATCGACTAGTTCTTTATTAAGAAGCGTCAGCGACACAAATTTAATTTAATTTTTATTTATTTATTGTAGAAGAAAAGTTTTCTGATCTTCGCTCCATGCATGCTAGCCGTCCGATCAATTCCTTTATCTCTCATTCCTACCTTCGCAGGTGTGAAGGTTGCAAACGGGACAACGAACTAGCTGCAGATCTGAAATGGTAAAGTAATTAATTTGTTAGATACTATATTTTGTAGTGTATAATCCTGAATATTTTCATGATCCATTTGACCATTTCACACTATCTGCTTAAAGGAAGATAAGAAAAAATTATTTATGCACGATCCATACATAAAATTTCGGATAAAATCACAATTTATAAGTGACCTAATGTTTTATTTGACTCCTAAGTCTTCTTAAATAAACTTGAGCTTCATTCTCAAAAAGCACACTAAAATTAATTGGTTATATTATTTGATCCTATTATTTTACTTCTTATGAGCTTATTTGATATGACTATTCGGGCAAAAGTAAGTGTATCAAAAAATCGTTGCGGCCTCAGGTCGGGCACGGGCCCTTTGGTTCCAGGTTTCTTTACTACCAGGCCCAGACCGGCCTTGCTTAAACTAGGTCCGGGTCGGGCCCGAGCTTCACGAATAAAAGGAGGTCTGTCAGAGCCTACAAAATCGGGCCAAGATAGGCCCAAAAAGTGCTGGGCATGGCCAGCATTTTAATGTCGATCATGGCCGCACATCATAAAATTGATGGGCAGCCTAGCATTAAAGGCTGGGGAGCGCCCATCAATTTTATGTTGGGTGATGTCTGGCAAACGGGATCTTGGGCCTAGGCCCGGCCCGGGCCAGGCACTAGGCCGGGACCTAGCCAAATAAGGGGCCTGGTGAACCCCCTTAGGCATGGCCCGGGCCTAGCAAAACCTGTGCTTAACATGAATCAGACCCGGGCCAAGCAGACTTGGGCTAGTGGCCCGGCCCAGAACAAATTTGCACCTACAGCAAAAGTGAGTTTGACTTTTTTACCCACCATACTTATGCCTTTTTGTTACTTTAAAATGTGCAATTGATCTCTATATTTTCATAGTGGTATGAAATTGGTCCTTCAAATTATTTTTTGGGTATTAGTGCCTAAGCTTTGGTAACGATTTGAAGCATGCCCTTGCTAACTATTTCGTTAAACACTTGAATGAAAATGTATGATGCGGCAATAAGTATATGCAGAAATAATATATGATGTGGCAATGTCTACTAGAGAGAAAATTTCAAAAAATTAGAATAAACTAAATCAAGTGCAAATTACACTAATTCACGGTGTGATTGAAAATCAACCACATATTTTTTGGATGTTTGTTGGAGAAAATTTAATCTTATAAAAAGCAAGAAATTGACAAAATATTATCGTAAGTTCAAGTGCTAATCAAATCATGGTTAATAATACGAGTTTTCTTGCATTAATTGGTTTTCGGCTTAGGAAGCTTGGTTATCAATAGAAGGAATCAGCAAAATTTTGTTATAATAGCAAAGTTTACATTTATATTTCCTACAATCCAGTTTCTTTTTCACGAAGCAGTTAATTCTCATTTCAATGTGGAAAATGTTGAAGACTACTGAAAAAAGCAGTTAATTTCGGCTCTTTTTGGCACGGTAGTGGCGGTCATAAATGCATAGGTTAAACGGTCATTCGTTAAGAATCACCTAACAAACAACGTCCGTTTGAACATAAAATTGGATAACGAATGACAATTTAACCCTCGTGTTCAAGACCGTCATCATCGTCCCAAACGGAGCCTTCATTTCTGCCATGAAGCAGTTATTTTTTACAAGATGTAATGTTGTTATAAGTGGTGATAAAACAATATGAAATGTTTATAATGTGTTTGTTTCAGGTTCAGTTATTGATGCGCAAAGATTGCTACCACTGATTTATAAGAGTGAATCATGAAGAGGGGCTGGTCCTTTCATTTTTTTTATTCATATTTTTTGAAGTTTTCTCTCTTCTAACCATTGTCAAAACACAGGTTCACATATACTCATAATCAAGTCATTTATTTCAAACCAATAGTAAAATTTAAAGACTAATATAAAACAACTAAAATTGAGGGACCATTTTCAAACAATAAAAAAATATATGGATCAATTTCACAGGTCAATTAGTTAACAGGTCGCTTAATAGGTCAACCGGGAGATGATCCAAATTAATTTGGGCTAAATATGTATACGACTTATCTCAACTAAGCAAAGTATTGTTCGACGCATAAAAGTATTATAGAAATGAAGGAAGAAAAAAAAGAAACTATACCGGCAATCCATATTCCAGTCCTAATGTCGGTTAGAATGCAGGTGCCGCTGAGCTGGATATCCCTCTCATGGTTCTCACTTAGCTCCGTTAGTTTGGACGGCAGCGCCAGTTTCTCCGTGAGCACTGCCCACGGCGTTTCGAAGAAGAACGCACCAATTCGCATCCAATCTGATTTAATGAAGAAATCAATCACAAGCCGTTCTTCAAATACTGGTGGTGGATGCAACAGTTGCAGATACTAATTACCGATGTGCTTCTCCTTCTGACGAAAGCAATGGGAATGGCTGCCGTCTGTTTAATGCAAGAAAAAAAAAACAGATTAATGGCGATTCAAAAAAAAAACTATGTTACAAAAGTATAAAAACTCACCGAAAGCAGATGCATAGAGTTGGAGCCAGTTGAAGGAGACGTGATGAGGAGATGGGACATGGAGATCACGGAGACAAGCGTATTTCCATACGCTTTCTTCCAAGATCAGACGGCAGAACCATCTGTTCGTCACTGCCAGTTGGACTAAATCTCTGCCGTCCAAGTACTTAGCTACTTCGATCCACAAGTCCTCTTCGTACCTGAAAGAAACTTCGATCATGCTATAACACTTAGATTTTATATTGTTTATCCGGTTACCGATTGTTGTTTGCTTTGCTGATGATGGTTTTGAGAAGAAAAAACGAGTATAATCCAAATCTCCGACAGATTTTTATGAGATTTAAATCCCAAGATATTTCGGTTTGATTCGGTAAAATTTAGATCAATTCCGTCCAGATCGCTGTGATTCAAAGATTGAAGTTACAATCGGAAGCAAGTATTTCATCTGAATGCAAAATGTTAAGCAATTTCGTTCATCCTAAATTTTTCTGTAATTTTCAGATCTGAAACAGAGACTGCGGCTATCCAAAGAAACCTCTTAGATAATTAAACAAACTGTAATCCGTGAGCTAGGAAGTAGTAATTTGAAGTGCTTCATGATTTAAAATTCGTTCATAATCTGCTGCAGCTAATCTGGTATTCGAATTCTCGTGAATCTGTGGTTGATTTAAATCCGTACCTCTGTTTCACTTCCACATCTCATGAATGTTCAATGCATACTAGCTAAATAGAAAATTTATTTCAAAAAAATTATTCGAGATCGGAGCAAAGAGGATCTAATATGCAATTCATATAATTAAGTAGAGGAGATTAGTGAAAACTCTAGAAATACTGTTGAGACTACTAGATCGGCAAGCAGACTATGAAAATTGTGTATAACAGCTAGCAGATTGTCGAGTCCAACGAATTACAGATCCCGATCAACGATGAGAGAAATACAAAATCAAATCAAAACAGAAAGCAAATCCGTATCAAGAGAGAAAGAGATCGAGTGAGAGAGGACCATGAGAATTCGGAATGCGGGGCGAGGAAGGAGATACGAGGAGAGGTGCATGAGGAGAGCGATCTTCCCCTCTTTCTCGGCTTCTGAATCTGCGCTTCCACAGCTCTTCCTTTCCTCTTGGATGGGATCACGGATTCGCCCTGAGGATCTCGAGCTCTCCTCATCGTCGCCGGAGCTCTGATCCCCCTGCTATGTTGAGCTAGGAAGGAGCGCCAGCATTTCGAAAACGAGAGCCCCATCAGCAGACGGCAGACCGCAGCTCAATATATAGGCGCGGGAACCCATGCTTTTAGCATTTCCATTTAAATTTAAAAAGTGTATGTCATGATTGTCATTTGCTTGAGACGAAGGGGTATTTTAGAAATTAGTGGCGAAGTATTTTTGTGAGTGCTGTTACTCGCAAATTCAGTTTGATTTCTAGCAAATCATTATTATTAGTAAGCCTTCATTTTTCAAAATTGATATTTGAAAATTATTTTGTTACCAACATAATTTTTTTAAAAAAAAATTAATTTTTATTTTAAATATTCATTCTTTCAAAATAATCCGCTGCATATAATGACTTTACAAATGATTTCAAATGTATTCATTCAACCACTTATGTTAGCATTATAGATGAGTCAAAATGCCGCAAATATTTAGTATATGTCCAAAACTTCTTTTTCAACAAAATATCATTATTTGCACCAAAATCTTTAAACAAAATATCGGTCGGTTTAGAAATATATTTGATTTCTAATTCCTATAAGGATGTGTTGTATATACGAGTTAAGTGTATATATGAATATATACGTCCTTTTGAACTGCGTCTTATATGTACAATTTCATTAGAAGTGTTCAACATGAAAGTTGTAGATCTCGACGAGATCTACAATTTTTATGTTGAACACTTTTTGATTTGAAGCACTTTAGATTTTCGATTTGGCCCCTGAAAAAAGTTACGTCGTACCTATGTACGTACGCTCGGGATCAGCGTGACTTTTTTCGGGGGCATAAACAGCTTTAAATCAAAAAGTGTTCAACATTAAAGTTGTAGATCTCGTCGAGATCTACAACTTTCATGTTTAACACTTTTTGATTTGAAGTAGTTTAGACTCCCGATTTGAGTCCCGGGCCACGTTCGATGAAAAAGTCACGCCGATGACTGAATCTGTACGTTCCGTGCAAAATGTCTTTTTAGGGCTCAAATTGGTAAGGCCCAAACGGCTTTAAATCAAAAAATGATCAACATGAAAGTTGTAGATCTTGATGAAATCTACAACTTTCATGTTGATCACTTTTTCAAATGAGAAATATTTTGGGCTCAAAATTCAAAAATCGGAGGTCAAAAATTCAAATCAAAAAGCAAGATCGAAAGTTTGCTAGTAGATCTAATTTTTGGGAAGACTTCTTCCGAAAAAAATGCAGTTCAAAAATGACTGAATCTATTTTTTTAAAAAAAATCTGATTTAAAAACGGGGCCGCGCTATTCTTCCTGTCCAAAAAAGGTTTTCAAAAATGGATTTTGTGTTTGTTTTCTTTGCAGATGATCGCAAAGGGCTCTAACAACACCCATTTTAAAAATTTTGTTGTTTGAAATTTTTTTTTTTATGGCTTTTAATTTTTTTATTTACAGAACTTTGTTTGCTCCGAGTTTTAATTTTTAATATGGATCGTAAATGAACTCGTCCTAAATAATAAATATACAGTTTTTAAATATTTTTAAGGTTTCTATAAAAATACAGAAAATGAGCCAGAAGAAAAACTGTTCCTGATGGAAATGTTCAGTTTGGCCTTCAAGAGTTCAAGGCCTTCATTTCATTCATTGAAATTTTAAATTTAGTGAATGTGTAAGTTGTACTGGATACATAAGAAAAATAATGAGAAGTTTTTTTAAAATAAATTTTTTTTGTCAAATTTGACTATATTTTTGAGAGTTGAAGACTCTCTTAACGAAGAAGCTTTGAATATCAAAGTTGTGTCATATATATACGGGTACAACTTTGATGTTCAAGGTTTTCTTAAGAGAAGTAATTGTGAAGGCCAAAAATTGATGTGAAGTTTCAAAAAAATTAACAAAACAAAAATTTTATATTTGGGCTCACCTCTGGCACATTTTTAGGGTCTTAACATTTCCAAAATATTTTTTTTTCCTTCATCAAAGTTGTAGAGAATTAAAATCTCTACAATTATTTTGTTGAGCACTTTTTCTAATTCTATCTCTAAATAATTTATTTTATGACTTAGAAAGTTTTAGAACAGTATGTAATAATACAGTTCAAGTTATTAGATAAATTATTTCTGCACTACTCTTAAATAGATCGGATGCCTCTGATCTGCTCTCACGGCTGTTCTACTTCCCAGAGGACAGAACAGGAAAACTTCCTCTTTCCAATCACTTTTGGAGGGCTTATTGTTATAAAATCTCGTACAAAAAACGGGCACAACTGTTGCGATACATTTGGTTTTCTCCCGGTCCAGTGAATCGAACCGTCTTAGCTCGGAGTTGAATCGGACGGGCAAATAATAAATGAAAAATAACAGTAATGATAAGAGGCTTTTTTTACCATGGAAAACTCAAAAATGGTGAAAAATCACGTAGTCGGATCTGTGTCGGACCAAAATCCACTATATAGTTTGAGGTTACAGGCACTGAAAATCTCATCGGAGGGTTACAGGTGACCTCTCCGTTACATGCTTTAAATACATGAAGAGCAGGAAAATAATCTAAGTCCACGACGCTCTGACGAGAACGTCCAATGGTGTAAAATCTCCCCTCCCGATAATTGAGCACAACCGATGGAAGATTTTACGTCCAGAACCGTTGTCTTACGATGATACCAACTCACGGGTTAGTCGCAACCGCATGACACCGATTCTGCCGACAAGTACGATCATTTACAAAAGATTATATGAGAAGAAGAAACATTTTAATATATGTCCAAAATCACAGATATATATATATATATATATATATATATATATATATATATATATATATATATATATATATATATATATATGACAGGCACGACCTTCGGCCCTGCGGGCATTCGGCGGGAGCGCGACAATCGGTGGGGTGCGACATTTGGCGGAGTGCGACAATTGACGAGATGCGACATTCGCCGATGATGCGACATTTGTCGTGGGCGGCGACATTTGTCGTGAGCGGCGACATTTGTCGTGGCCGGCAACATTTGTCGTGGACAGTACCCGCCCCTATGGCCTCGCGCGACAGTACCCGACCGACGACGGCGGGCTTTGCCCGCTCCCGGCGGGCTCCGCCCGACCCGCAACATATACATATGGGTACTCAGAATGACCGTAAAAAAATATAAATCAAGAATACAAATTTTATTTTGTAAAATAAATTATATTTTAACGTTAAAATATTAATTTTTCTCTTGTCATTTCTAACTAGATACAATAAGTTTAAGGTATGTAGTGTTTTTATTTTTTATATTTTAATATTATAAAGTCATGTAATTATCTAAAAGGATATTGTTTTTATAATATACTAATATAAATTTTGGTATAATTGTGTAATTATGAATAGAACTATAAGGGCAATATAGGGACATCAGACAATGTTTCACCAAAGAATAGTTCGTATATTTGTAGATATACATCTATACCATATTATAAAGAAATATGGAGGTCTGCAAATAGCATGAGTTTGAAATTAGAAGGAAATTAGGTGGCCGTCGGATTTCAGATCTTTGATCTTGAACCGTTGGATCAAACCAATTCTCTCTCCAGATTTTTTATAGGGCTCCTAAACCTACTCTAGGACAGTCCTAAACCTATGTGAAATAGGTTCAAAATAATAGAGTTAACAAAACCAACCGGCGGACCCGCAAGCCGGCAAGCCCGGAAGGCGCCAGCCCAAGAAAGCATGCAAGCCCGCCTGCCCGCTAAAACAAAGACTTCAATAATAATGTGCACAGAACTCGATTTAAACCCGAAACTTCTTTTTATGCAGGCAATGTGGGACTAAACAGGCGGGTGAACAGTGCCCCGCCACTGTTCACCCGCCTATTTATTTTTTTATTATATTATAATATTATAATATTTTAAATATTAATATGATTTTATAATTAAAATACAGGCGGGTGTTAACCCGCCTATATGTTTTATTATATATATAATATATAATTAATATAGTATATTATATATATTAATATATATAATCAGTAATATTATATTATATATATAAGTATTATAATTTATATATTATACAGCACAAAACTCTATTATATTATATATTATATTATAATTTATATATTATATTATACATATATATATATTGCTTATAAAAAATAGTCGGGGTGCGGGCAATATAAAAAGCCCGTCGGGGGGCGGGCGAAGCCCGCCGTCGGCGGCCGGGTACTGTGGCGTGTGGCCATCGACTATGTTATATATTATATTATATTACTCATTGTTGGACTATGTTATATATTATATATATATATATATATATATATATATATATATATATATATATATATATATATATATATATATAATGAGTAAGAAGGAGAGTGCAAGGACTTATGTCTGGTACATGTCCAAAATGTAAAATGTACAACACTCTCTCTGTCGAAATCGAGAACCGGCTTCTGGGGAGATCGGACCCTAGAAAGGAGTGACCACACACTTACTTCTCCTAGTAAGCCGACTTGACTAAGAACTTAGGATTCAAGATTGACCCAAGGCTACAACACGAAGGTCCTACCACATGCCCGGAAGATCTTAGAGCATTTTACCTCCTTAGCCAGTGTTGAGATAAGGATACCTCAGAAAGCGCTATGAGACTAGAGAATGAGAAAGCTTACCTTCTGAGGTACTCTTGTGGGTCTATTTATAGATTTCTGAGTTTGGCCTGCAAACAGCGCAACTCCGATGTCTAGAACGGTTATACGCTGCCCAAATTGGTCTGCCAATAACGTAACTCCGCTGTTTGAAGAGGCTACTGGTAGACCAAATTATATTAAGCACATGCTAATAGCATCCCCACGTAAGAGGGCGAGCGCGAGCCGGCTCGTTAGTCTCCTGGACGAGTGCGACCTGGCTCTCGCATCTCGCCTGCCTCTTAGGCGAGTACATGTCGGGTCCCTGCGGCTCGCCCGTAACATAGAAGGATTCAGGCCGCCTGCTGAGTTGAGACAGAACGGCTTCCCCTCGACTCGACCGTCTGCTGAGCTGAGGCAGGCCGGGTGCCCTGACTCGCCCGCTTGCCGAGAGTCGGCTGGCCTCCCCGGCTCGCCTGACTGCTGAGAACCGGCTGGCCTCCCCAGCTCGTCTGCCTATCGAGCAGAAGCAGGCCGGACTCCCCTGCTCGCCTGGTTCGGCTGTCTGCTTAGGCGAGTGCGAGTCGGGCAATCTTGAGTCCCCCGATCTGCCTTGTTGGATCCACTTGGCGAACACTGGGTTGTACATAATAACCGCTCTTTGTGAGCTTTCGCAAAACTCGGAAAGAATCATCCAACCCCGCGTGTTCGGTGAGTGTCTGCTGAGTTGGAGGGAATCTTTTTGTGGGTCCCACCTTCGTGCTATATATATCGCTGGTCTGAATGGAACTCCTCGACTTTCCTCTTCTCTTTCTTTTGGCGAGTCACTGTAGCTGTTGGGTACATTGGAAAATGTGTACCTGATTTGGACAAGCCAAACTTAGCTCAATGATATACATCAAGGTGTATTTGATGTTGTTTTAAGTTTATATGTGCAGATTAAGAATGTGCTAAAATGCAAAGAAAAATTTCTAAGTCCATGTGTCGACACCTGAGGAAGCTGTGTTGAAACTTCAGTAAGATTGTGTCGACACTTGGAAATGGCTGTGTAGACACTTCAGTGAGTTTGTGTCGACACCGGGAGGCTGTGTCGACACACAGAAGCATTGTCGACATCAACTGTGTCGACACCGGGAGGCAGTGTCGACACACAGAAATAGTTAGTCGACATCAACTGTGTCGACACCGGGAGGCTGTGTCGACACACAGAGGCAGAGTCGACAACAACTGTGTCGACACTTGGAGGCAGTGTCGACACACGCTATGTTCCGAGTCTACATCAACTGTGTCGACACACAGGACTCGTGTCGACACACAGGACTTGTGTCGACACACAGCTGAGTCTAGACCAAGTTGATTGCTGATGAATGGTGAAGTGTTTGTGTCGACACAAATAATCAGTGTCGACACATTCTCAAGATGCAGTGTCAAGAAACTGTGTCGACATCAAGACAGCTATGTCGACACCACCAAAGTCTGTGTCAACACATAAGTCACTTGTGTCGACACATATTGACAGATGGTCTCGACACTTTATGACAACCAGTCTCGACGCCTTGCTGACAAAGACAAAGGCTCAAGATCTGTTTGCTGACTTGACAGCTGTGAGTTACAACAGGTTTACTGAAGCTGTCAGACTTGTCAGAAGTTAGTTATAAATCAGATCAGCCGGTTATTATGGATGAAGTCTATATATATAGATGGATTCAGAAGAAGAGATATTCATTATTGACACACAAAAACACAATTATTGTGAGATAGATCTCTGATCAAGAAAGTGCAAGGCACAGAAGAAGGTCTTCATGAGAAGATCTAAGAAGACATTCTGAAGTGATCATCCACTCAGATTCAGTCTAAGTTGAATTCAATCAAGAATTCAGAAGTATCTTCAAGAGGTTTGGAGAGAGAGAGAGATCCAGCTATTTGAAGTCAAGAAGGAGACAATCACTGGTCTCTCAAGAAGCAGATACTGAACTAATCTGTCAAGAAGATTCAGATCTATTTCTGGAATCTAAGGAGGAAGCTGTCAGTCAGTTATATTCAAAGGAAATCAACCCAACTAAGTTCAGATTCAAGAAGCTTTGAAGAAAGCTAAGATCAAGTTGATTTCAGCCATCAGCCTCTTCAAGAAGCTGATCAAGAAAGTTCTTATCCCTTCTCTCTCAACATGGGTAAGAGATTATAAAATTTCTTATCAAATTCTGTAGGATCTATTAATAGATCTGAGTTGTAAGCCTGTTTTATAAAGGCTGAGTGTAGGAGATTTGTTCTCTGAGTGGTAGGGCTGTTTGTGCCTGAGTTGTAGGAGAAGGTATTCTCTGAGTTGTAGGCCTTATGGCAAGGCTGAGATAGGGCTTGTTAGCCTGAGTTGTAGGAATGTGGAAACATTCTGAGTTGTAGGAATCCTTCTGGATTCTGAGCTGTAGGATCTGAGGATCTGAGATAAAGAAGAAGTTAGGCCGAATCTAGCATACTGCTGGATAGGTGAAGGGGGAAAGCGGATGTACCCAGACCTTAGGGAACCACTATAAATATTGTGTGCAATATGTGAATTGTGTAGCTGTAGAATCTCTGATTGTGTGTGCTGAGTTTGCTGCAGAATTATTTGTTCTATATTACAGCATTGAAGTGATTTTCTGTCTTAATTTTAAAATAAGAATTAGAACCTATTCACCCCCCCTCAAGGTATTTAGGTAGTCTTGAAAGTTAAACTATCAAGTGGTATCAGAGGGAGGTTGCTCAAAGAAGGACTTAACAGTCTGAGTTAGATCCCTAAGGCAGAATCAAGAATCAAGAAAATGGGTTCTGGAGAGAATCACAAGGAACTAGGGTCAATGAAATTACCCATCTGCAGGAAAGTGATTTTTGAAATCTGGAAAGAAAGGGTTAGGTTGTTTATGGAGGCCTCTGACCCAAGGATATATATCACAGTAAAAGAAGGTCCATATATCCCAATGAATGTGTCTGTTCTAGATGCAAATCAAAGAACTTCTAAAGATTTTTCTGAAATGACTAGGGATGAGATTATACTGGCAACTATGGATAAAAGAGCTCAAAATATCATAGTGAGTGTCATAGATGATTCTACTTTCCAAAATTTGATTCACTGCAAAACCTACAAGGAAATGTGGGATACTTTGATTGTCTACATGGAGGGTTCTGAAGAAGTTAGACAAGACAGAAAGTCTATGCTCAATCAAGAATATGAGAGTTTTTGACAAGGGAAGTCTGATAGCATATCTGAATGCTACAAGAAATTCTACAGGATAGTGAATGTACTGATGTCCTATGGAAGGGTCTTCAGTACATATGAGCTGAATGACAAATTCCTAAGATCTTTGACAAAGGATTGGGATACCAAGATTTGTGTCATTAGAGAAGTGGTCAAACTAGCAGACATTTCTCCTCCAAACTTATTTGGAAAGTTGTTATCATATGAAATGC
This sequence comes from Platanthera zijinensis, assembly GCA_039513925.1. Classification (NCBI taxonomy): domain Eukaryota; kingdom Viridiplantae; phylum Streptophyta; class Magnoliopsida; order Asparagales; family Orchidaceae; genus Platanthera; species Platanthera zijinensis. Next base: position 47,150,836 of record CM077088.1, on the reverse strand, counting down.
AACTAATGGCTAGGAAGGAGGAAGAAAGAAATACAAAAGGAGAGCATAGAGAAAGGTCTGTGGCCTTCAAGGTTGAAGCCACTATAAAGAATAGAAGGATATCTCCATCACCTCCTAAGAAAGTTACTGAAGTTATCTCAGAGAATTCAGACAATCAGAACTCAGATAGCAGTGATTCAGATGCAGATTTTGCTGTCTTTACAAGGCAGTTTCAGAGGTTATTGAAGAAGAAGCAGTGGAAGTCAATGCCCTCCACATGACAGCCAGTTGATGACTACTATCAAAAGAGAAAATCATCAAGAAAGGAAAGAAGCAGGTCTAAGCCCAACAAAGCTACAACATCAAAAATTATTTGCTATTGCTGCAATAGGCCTAGACATGTGGTGGCTGAGTGTCCAGAAAAGAGAAAAGAGTCAGCAGACAGAAAGAAGACTCAACAAAAGGGCAAGAAGGAGAAATCCTTTGTTGCTAAGAAGGAGAAGAGTCTTACAGATCAAACCTCCTCAGAGTCAGAATCTGAAGCTGAAGCATACATTGGACTGTATGCAGCTAGTGAAGAAGATGAGTTTATGCAATTGCTGAACTCTATCTATGAACAAGAAGACCATCAGTGCATGGGACTGATGGCTGAATCAGAAGACAACAAGTGCCAGGATCAGCCTGGTCGAAGTAAGGTACAAAGTAATTCTAGAATTTCTGATTACAGTACTGGTTCAGAGTCAGATTCATCTGCATCAAGTGATGAGGATGGATCTGAATCTGAAGGAGATATTCATCAGTTGATAGATGAATATGAGGACTTGTTGTAGGCTCTAAAGAAAAGCAAGAACCTGGCCAAAACTCACGCTAAGGAAATTGCAGATCTTAAGATGACTGCATCTGGTTTAGAAAAAGAATTGGATCAAAAAATGAATGAGGTTGCCAAGCTAAAAACTATAACTGTTATTCAGATGGGTACAATCACATATAAAAATGATCTAATTAAAAGTCTGGAAGTCAGACTTCAAAAGGAGAAAGATTTGGTGGCTAGTTACTTTAAGTCAAAATCAGTCTTACCCTTAATAGATGAGTTTGTGGCTCAAAAGGGTAAGGTAGGAATATTAGGCTTTAAAGGTAACACCAGGGCTGTCCAATTCAAGAGAAAAGACAAAGCACTAGTCCAACCAGTAAATTTTAAAGTTCCTGTAATGTTTAGAAAGTTACAAGTGTCTTCTAACAAATATGATCTTGAAAACATTCATGGTCATAATAAGACTGATGTTCTGAATAACAAGGGTGTTAATGCCAATAAGTCAGCCCATGTCAATAAACCCCATGTTCCAAGGAAAATAGTTGGTGTAGCTGCAGCAACACCAGCACAGAACAGAAATTTTTCTGCAAAAAATGTATCTAGACCTAGATACAACAAGTATGAATGCTTGTGCTGTGGCAAGACAGACCATTTTGCCTTAGACTGCTAGCATAACATAAGTGTCAGGAAGAACAACACTCTACCAGTTAGAAGAGCTGTTGGTAGATTTGATATGAATGGTGCTAACTTGAACCAAGGACCCAAGACTTTAATGGGCTCTAAGGTTAGGTAATTCTGTATTGCAGGAAAGTCTAAGTTGTCATGCCTCTATATGGTACTTGGACAGTGGATGTTCCAGGCACATGACTGGAACAAAGGGGTTGCTGAAGGAGTACTCACCTATCAAGGATGAGCCTAAAGTAATCTTTGGTGGATCTGAAAGAGGAATCATCAAAGGATTTGTTCATGCAGTACAATAGGTATAAGCAATAGAATGAACAAGCTTTCCATTGCAGAAGGCTCAACTACAGATGAAGAATTGGAAAATGATGGCTACTGTCCATGGGGAGTACAAGACTCTCTAGAAGCTAATGACAACCAAGAGGTGCAGCATAATGAAGAAACTGGAGGTGTTCAGCCAGAAGGAAGTCTATCTCCAGTTGTAAGACATCTAAAGGATCATCCAGCAAATCAGATAATTGGTGATCCAAGACATGGAGTGCAAACCAGAAGCAGAAATCTGAATACAGTCTTGCACTCAAGTTTTCTATCTCAATTGGAGCCAAAGAAATTTGAAGAAGCTATCCAAGACCAACACTAGATTAATGCTATGCAAGAGGAGCTTAATCAGTTTAGAAGATGCAAGGTCTGGGAGTTAGTTTCTAAACCAAAAGACCACAATATCATTGGTACAAAGTATATTTTTAGGAACAAGTTGGATGAGAGTGGAGTTATTGTGAAGAACAAAGTAAGATTGGTTGCAAAAGGATACAGGCAGGAAGAGGAAATAGACTTTGATCAAATATTTGCCCCAGTAGCAAGACTGGAAGCAATCTGGATGTTCCTTGCCTATGCAGCATATCAAGGCTTCAAGGTATACCAAATGGATGTGAAATCAGCATTCCTGAATGGTGATCTAAAAGAAGAAGTCTATGTAGAGAAGCCATCAGGTTTTGTAGATTCTCTTAAACTGGTTATGTCTATAGACTTAGGAAAGCATTGTATGGGTTAAAGCAAGCCCCAAGGGCTTGGTATGAAACCCTGACTACTTTTCTTATTGAGAACAAATTCTCAAGAGGTAAAATAGACAAAACTCTATTCCTAAGGGAATCTAAAGGTAAGATAATCTTAGTTCAAATCTATGTAGCTGACATAATTTTTGGGTCTACAGAGAACAACCTTTGCAAGAAGTTTGTCAAACTTATGCAAGAGAAGTTTGAAATGAGCAGTATGGGAGAACTTAAGTTCTTCTTGGGACTCCAAGTAAGACAGGCTTGTGATGACTTGTCCATATCCCAGTCTAAGTTCACCAAGGAGTTAATTAAGAAGTATGGTATGGAATCATCTTCCACCATGAGAACTCCTATGGGAACAAGTATGCCTATATGCAAAGATGATGCAGGTAATCCTATAGATGAGTCTTTGTATAGAGGAATAATTGGCTCTCTATTATATCTCACTGCTAGTAGACCAGATATTATGTATGCTACATGTGTCTGTGCTAGGTACCAAGCATGCCCTAAAGAATCACATTATACTGCAGTCAAGAGGATTTTGAGATATCTAAAGGGCACACCTAATCTAGGCCTTTGGTACCCTAGGAATGGAGATTTTCTACTAACAGGTTATTCAGATGCAGATTTTACAAGCTGTAGAGAAGATAAAAAAAGTACTACAGGTACATGCCAATTCTTGGGAGGAAGGGTTATATCCTGAAGCAGTAAGAAGCAGACTAGTGTGGCAATATTTACAGCTGAGTCTGAATATGTGGCAGCAGAAAGTTGCTGTGCACAGCTGTTGTGGATTCAACATCAGCTAAGGGACTATGATATTCAAGTAAGTAGAACACCTTTATTGTGTGATTCTAAAAGTGTCATTTCTATTGCAAACAATCCTGTTTCACATAGTAAGACTAAGCATATAGAGATAAAATACCATTTTCTTAGAGAACATGTAGAAAAAGAAGACATCTCATTAGAATTTGTTAAAACTGATTATCAAATTGCAGATGTATTTACTAAGCCTCTGGATGAAACTAAATTCAATAGATTTAAAATTGAATTAGGAATGCTGACCATAAGTTAGTTTATCAAAAATTGGCTAAGTAAAATGGTGTCGACACATTCAGTAATAAAGTGTCGACACAGAGGAGTTATGTCGACAATTCAGGGAAATTGTGTCGACACAGAGTAAAAGTGTCGACACCTAAGGGACTATATGTCGACACATCCAGAAGAGTTGTGTCGACACATCCAAAGAAGTGGTGTCCTCACATTCAGTCAAGTATCGACACTTCGAATAAGTGTCGACACAGAATTTCTATTTCTCGTCTTCGTAAGTCAAGTGTCGACACATCATCAATTTGTGTCGACACATAGAGGTCAACTTTGTTGTCGAGACATTAGGAGTTTGTGTCGATACATTCATACTGTGTCGACACATTTAGACTGTTTTTGCCCGCCTTTTGACCTTCTTTGATTAGAAGGGTATAAATAGGTCAAGAACATATTCTGTCGACACGCTCACCAGGGTTTCGAGACAAAAACCTTGTGTCGACAAACTCTCTTCTCTCCAACCAAGCTTTCTCTTCATTCTAATGGCGCCCAAGGTTGAAGACAATATCAATGAAGGATATGAGTTGGTTAGGCATGCATTCGACGATGCCGCAACGGAGATCAAACATGTCATTTCTCTTCTTGCAGACAACGGATTAGAATATCTTGTCTCTGAACCTACAAAGATATAGAAGAAAGAAGTATTTGAGTTTTATACTGCTGCATCAATGGACTCAACTGGATTGAAAATCAAATCCACTGTACATGGAGAAAAAGTCAAGCTGTCTCAAAAGAGGTTGAGCAAGATTCTCCATCTTCCTAGAATACATGATGAGGAAGAGGTCCCAGCCTCAAGGACCAGGGAGGCGCTTCAATGGTGTGGATTGGATCCAACCTTAAAGATAGGATCAAGCATCAACAGAAAAGGCATGAATCATCAAGGGAAATTCCTGTCTGAAATAGTAGGAAAAGTGATCTTATGTAAACTAGGTGGCCATGATAGGATATCAACCTATATGTTCAGTCTGATGACAAGGGTAATCTTTAAGATTCACACCAATTGGTCTGCAGTACTGTTTGATAAGATAAAAGAAGGAATCAAGAAGCCAAACTTGGCTAGGATCATGATTTTGTACCTGGCTGGAATAATTCCAAAGGTGATGCAACAGATTCCTGGATCAAAGATAAATCACATGAGGAGAATGGACATAAGGTTAATCTCAAGATGGGATAGAGTTCTTTCAAAGGAGATGCCTGATGTGAACAGGCAAGAGCTAACAGAAAATCACCAGCACATGACCTTTCTGAGCATGGTCATGAAGATGCACAAGAATAGGAAGCACAAGTTAGAGAACAAGTTCAGGATCAGACTTAGACTACCCAAGTCCAGGAAGAGACTATCTCTGCACAGGTGCAGGGGGAGCCAATTACTGCACAGTTGTAGGGGGAGCCACATTCTGAACAGGTGCAGGAGGAAGAAAGAATCAATTTATCAGAGGACATAGTTTCTCAAACTGGTCTTGATATTTCTGGAGTTGCTACTGCTGCTGAGAAAGTACTATCTTCTGCTCACACTAAACAAGAATTCACTCTTGAAGAGTTGTTTCCTGATCTTGAAGGAGCAGCAGATAAAATGGAGACCCTAAGATTTGAGGGGGAGCAAGTAAAGATTGAGGGGGAGCAGATTAATATTGAGGAGGAGCAACATGGAGCTGAGAAAGAAATTTCTTCCACTCCTCAAGAGAAGGTTAATATTGAAAGTTCTTCAGAGTCTGAGCATGAAGAAGTCAGGGAGGCCAAGAAAAGAAAACTAATGGTCTTTAAGAGAAGAAGTCAAAGCTATAAGAAGGCTTTGCAAACAACTACTTCACAATCTACTTCTAATTTTAATTACAGCAAGCTTATGGTTGATTTACAAGTAAAATTTGATGAGCAGAGATTGGCTCTTGAAAAGTATGTGGATGAAAGCCATAAGGCTCTTCAATTTGATCTAGCCCAAGACATAAAGTCAATCAGATTTGAGGTCAATCAGAATAAGAAGGAAATGACAGATTGCTTCCATAAGGGGGCAATGCTGTGGTATTTTTGGCTACTCAACAAGCAGATATTAAGAAACAAGTGGATGATATTGCTGTTAAACAAGGATATGTCCTTGAAAATCAAATAAGAATGAATAAGAATCTGACTGAATCTCACAATGTGATATTCACTGAGTTTAAAAATACTGTTATTGCAAAGATTGAGGCAAGAAATAAGGAGAAAAAAGACTTTGATAAGAAGCTACAGGAAACATTGGATTCCTTTCAGACAGCTATTACTAATTCTCAGAAAACAATTTTTGATCAGCTTCAAAAGTTAAAGCCATTCTTTAAAGATGGTATCAATTACCTGGATGGACAAATCAGATTTCAGAAAGATGATTTGAGAGAACATGTGGCTAGAGAAGTCATAAAGGGGGAGAGGGTGTTAGTATATGCTGGCTCTGATCATACCAAATGGGTAACCAACAACATTAGAGCCACTCTGAGATATCCACCCTTATGTGATGATGATAATGTGGCTGAGTCAGGGGTGCAACCAACTCTACTTGAAGGTGATAACCTGAGGTTGCCCAAGTTATTTACCCCCTGCAGATCTTGAAATGATACATCAACAAGTTCAGTCAATGTACAGCCCTCCACAACCAGGTACTAATGTGATTATTGAAAAGGTTGATATGCCAGATATTATTATCAAAGCTCAGCAAGATGCTCAGTTATCAAAGAAGAGATTCAGAGAGCAAGCAGAGCTAAAGCAAGGCTTTGAGCAGTGGAGCCCCATTTCAAGGAATATCATATTAACTGCCTGGAAAGCTGTAAAAGATCAAGTACATGAAAGGGGTAAATGGTATAATGAGCAAGAATGACAAAAGTATGAAGCCAGGCAGGAGGCCATAGTTCAATACAGGAGAAAGGCTAAGAGTGGGAAGCTACCTCCTGATGCTCAGGAGCCTAGCAAGTATTTCCCCAAGCCTTTTCATTATTTTGAAAGGCAAAGGATCAAGGCTGAAACACAAAAGAAAGCTGATTTGAAAGGCAAGAAGCCCATGGGAGATATAGAACCTCCTATGCAGGCTCAGATTAAATCTGGAAAAGGAATAATCATCAAGAAGCAAGCCCAGCCTTAGTCTAAGCTTTACTAGTTTTTTTTTGTCCAAGAACTATGTAATTGTTTGTTTGTTAAAGAAATCAATGTAAACAACTTGTAACAAGCATTTTTGAGTTAATATACAAAACATTGTTCTGTGATCATTTTCTTTTACATCTTTATACTGTGATGAAACTATGATATGTGTTTTGTTTATAAAGTACCCTGTAATATAATGCTTATGTACATCATCATGTTTATTTTCTAAGTGGTGTATATCATTGGCTAAAGGGTTATGACTTCTCCAAATAGAGGGAGATTGTTGGGTACATTGGAAAATGTGTACCTGATTTGGACAAACCAAACTTAGCTCAATGATATACATCAAGGTGTATTTGATGTTGTTTTAAGTTTATATGTGCAGGTTAAGAATGTGCTAAAATGCAAAGAAAAATTCTTAAGTCCATGTGTCGACACCTGAGGAAGCTGTGTCGACACTTCATTAAGATTGTGTCGACACTTGGAAATGGCTGTGTCGATACTTCAGTGAGTTTGTGTCGACACCGGGAGGCTGTGTCGACACACAGAAGCATTGTCGACATCAACTATGTCGACACCGGGAGGCAGTGTCGACACACAAAAATAGTCAGTCGACATCAACTGTGTCGACACCGGGAGGCTGTGTCGACACACATAGGCAGAGTCGACAACAACTGTGTCGACACCTGGAGACAGTGTCGACACACGCTATGTTCTGAGTCTACATCAACTGTGTCGACACACAGGACTTGTGTCGACACACAGCTGAGTCTAGACCAAGTTGATTGCTGATGAATGGTGAAGTGTTTGTGTCGACACAAATAATCAGTGTCGACACATTATCAAGATGTAGTGTAAAGAAGCTGTGTCGACATCAAGGAAGCTATGTCGACACCACCAAAGTATGTGTCGACACTTAAGTCACTTGTGTCGACACATATTGATAGATGGTCTCGACACTTTATGACAATCAGTCTCGACGCTTTGCTGACAAAGACAAAGGCTTAAGATCTATTTGATGACTTGACAGCTGTGAGTTACAACAGGTTTACTGAAGCTGTCAGACTTGTCAGAAGTTAGTTATAAAACGGATCAGCCAGTTACCATGGATGAAGTCTATATATATAGATGGATTCAGAAGAAGAGATATTCATTATTGACACACAAAAACACAACTATTGTGAGATAGATCTCTGATCAAGAAAGTGCAAGGCACAGAAGAAGATCTTCGTGAGAAGATCTAAGAAAACATTCTGAAGTGATCATCCACTCAGATTCAGTCTAAGTTGAATTCAATCAAGAATTTAGAAGTATCTTCAAGAGGTTTGGAGAGAGAGAGATCCAGCTATTTGAAGTCAAGAAGGAGACAATCACCGGTCTCTCAAGAAGCAGATACTGAACTAATCTGTCAAGAAAATTCAGATCTATTTCTGGAATCTAAGGAGGAAGCTGTCAGTCAGTTATATTCAAAGGAAATCAACCCAACTAAGTTCAGATTCAAGAATCTTTGAAGAAAGCTAAGATCAAGTTGATTTCAGCTATCAGCCTCTTCAAGAAGCTAATCAAGAAAGTTCTTATCCCTTCTCTCTCAACAGGGGTAAGAGATTATAAAATTCCTTATCAAATTCTATAGGATCTATTCATAGATCTGAGTTGTAAGCCTGTTTTATAAAGGCTGAGTGTAGGAGATTTGTTCTCTAAGTGGTAGGGCTGTTTGTGCCTGAGTTGTAGGAGAAGGTATTCTCTGAGTTATAGGCCTTATGGAAAGGCTGAGGTAGGGCTTGTTAGCCTGAGTTGTAGGAATGTGGAAACATTCTTAGTTGTAGGAATCCTTCTGGATTCTGAGCTGTAGGATCTGAGGATCTGAGATAAAGGAAGAAGTTAGGCCGAATCTAGCATACTGCTGGATAGGTGAAGGGAGAAAGTGAATGTACCCATACCTTGGGGAACCACTATAAATACTGTGTGCAATCTGTGAATTGTGTAGCTGTAGAATCTATGATTGTGTGTGCTGAGTTTGCTGCAGAATTTTCTGTTCTATATTACAGCATTGAAGTGATTTTCTATCTTAATTTTAAAACAAGAATTAGAACCTATTCACCCCCCTCTAGGTGTTTAGGTACTCTTGAAAGTAAAACTATCAGTAGCGGTGCGCCTGATGCCTATCTCGGAGGAGGTGCATGCTCGGTTGGAGGCCGCGAGGGAGGGCGCACAGGGGCAGGTCACCGACACCGCCCCTTGGCTTGATCGGAGGTCGCCTAACTCTTCTTTCAGGTCCAAGAAGGCCAAGATGATCAAGCAGCATTGTTGGGTACATTGGAAAATGTGTACCTGATTTGAAGAAGCCCAACCTAGCTCAATGATATACATCAAGGTGTATTTGATGTTGTTTTAAGTTGACATGTGCAGGTGAAGAAGTGATAAAGTATGCAGAAATATTCTAAGTCCAAGTGTCGACACAGAGGAAGCAGTGTCGACACACAGGAGAAAAGAGTCGACACAACACTGGGAAAAAGTGTCGACACAGAAGAAGTAAGTCGACACAACACTGGGAAGCAGTGTCGACACATAGCAGTTAGTCTACAACTACACTGGGAAAAAGTGTCGACACAGAAGAAGTAAGTCGACACATCACTGGGAATTAGTGTCGACACAGAAGAAGTAAGTCGACACAACACTGGGAAGCAGTGTCGACACATAGCAGTTAGTCTACAACTACACTGGGAAAAAGTGTCGACACAGAAGAAGTAAGTCGACACATCACTGGGAATTAGTGTCGACACAGAAGAAGTAAGTCGACACATCACTGGGAATTTGTGTCGACACAGAAGAAAAGCGTCGACCTCAACATTGGGAGAATGTGTCGACACAGAAGAATATAGTCGATCTCAAGATTGTCGACATCAGCTGAATGTGTCGACACAGAAAAAAATAGTCGACCTCAAGTTTGTCGACACCAGCAGAATGTGTCGACACATTGTGATTAAGTCGACACAATAAAGCAGAATGTGTCGACACCTGAAGGCTAAGTCGACAATTACTAAGTTATAATTCTACAACAACTGTGTCGACACACAGGACTTGTGTCGACACACTGAAGAGTCAAGATCAAGTTATTTGCAGAAGAAGCTGTGTCGACTCAAAGGCAACTTAGTCGACACCAAAGTCAATTGTGTCGACACAGTTAGACAGATGGTCTCGACACTTTCTGACAGACTGTGGTTCAAGACTAAGGCACAGGACTTGTTTGAGGACTTGACAGCTGTGGGTTGCCACCGGTTAACTGAATCTGTCAGACTTGTCAGAAAACGGTTAGAAACCGGATCAGCCGGTTACCATGAAGAATGTCTATAAATAGACAGATTCAGAAAAATATAGAGAACTAACCTTTTGGAAATACATTGGATCAGGTGGAGAAGGATTACAATTCTACTCATTTCAAGAAAGTGCTAGGCACTTAAGAAGATCTTCTCCGGGAGATCTAAGAAGACTATCTAAGGATAGATCTAAGAAGAGTTCTAATCAGAATTCAGAAGAATCATTCAAAGTTCTGGATAGAGAGAGATCAAGTCAGAATTTGAAGAAGAAGAAAGAAACCACCAGTGGATTCTCAAGAAGCTGTTTGGAATCAACTCAGCTAAGTACATTTTCAAGAAGCTTTGAAGAAGGCTAAGAAACAGTTGATTGCTTCAGCTGATCAAGAATTGTCTTGACCATTTCTCTCTCAACTTTGGCAAGACAGTTAAACAATCTTTTCTATATTTCTGTAGGATCTGTTTACACAGATCTGAGTTGTAAGCCTATATTATAAAGGCTGAGTGTAGGAGTGTTGAACTCTGAGTGGTAGGGCTGTTTGCCTGAGTGTAGGAGAAGGATATTCTCTGAGTTGTAGGCCTTGGGGCAAGGCTGAGGTAGGGCAGTTGTGCCTGAGTTGTAGGAACCAGTTGGGTTCTGAGTTGTAGGATCTATTGATCTGAGATAAGTGGAAGTTTGGCCGAATCTAGCATACTGCTAGATAGGTGAAGGGGGAAATTGGATGTACCCAGACCTTGGGGAACCACTATAAAACATAGTGCAATCTGTGATGTTTTGTTTTTCTGTGATTGCTGTGTTTATTATGTTAGCTATTGAATTGAATTCTGCCTAGAAGTTTCAAAAGAAAAGCAGAACCTATTCACCCCCCCCCCCCCTCTAGGTGTTTAGGCTGCCTTGAAAGTTAAACTATCAAGTGGTATCAGAGCCAGGTTCCTCAAAAAGGACTTAACAGTCTGAGGTAGATCTGAAAGGCAGATTCAAGATTCAAGAAGATGGGTTCTGGAGAGAATCATAAGGAGCTAGGGTCTATGAAATTACCCATATGCAAGAAGGAAATCTTTGGGATCTGGAAAGAGAGAGTCAGATTGTTTATGGAAGCATCTGACCCAAGGATTTACATCACAGTACAGGAAGGGCCCTTCATTCCAATGAAGATATCTGTTCTTGATGCAAATATCCAAATACCAAAGACTTATTCAGAAATGACCAAGGATGAAATCATCTTGGCAACCATGGATAAAAGGGCACAGAATATCATTGTCAGTGCCATAGATGATTCAACATTTCAGAATCTGATTCACTGCAAGACCTCCAAGGAGATGTGGGACACATTGATTGTCTACATGGAGGGATCTGAAGAAGTAAGGCTGGATAGAAAGTCTATGCTAAATCAGGAGTATGAAAGCTTTAGACAAGGAAAATCTGATAGCATAACTGAGTGCTATAAGAAATTCTATAGAATTGTGAATGAGCTAATATCCTATGGAAGAGTCTTCAGTACCTATGAACTGAATGACAAATTCTTAAGATCTTTATCAAAGGATTGGGATACAAAGATCTGTGCCATAAGAGAAGTGGCTAAATTGGCAGAAATCTCTCCTCCAACCCTGTTTGGAAAGTTACTATCCTATGAAATGCAACTTATGGTAAGGAAGGAGGAGGAAAGAAACTCAAGAGGAGAGCATAGAGAAAAGACTGTGGCATTTAATGCTGAAGCCACCAGAAAGAATAGGAGGAAATCACCATCTCCTCCTAAGGAAGTTGAAGAAGATAGTTCTGAAAATTCAGATAAGGGTTCAGTTAGCTGTGATTCAGATGCAGACTTTGCTGCATTTACTAGATAATTCCAAAGGTTCTTGAAAAAGAAGCAATGGAAGTCTAGGCCTTCCACATCACAGCAAGTTGATGACTATTATCAGAAGAGAAGGTCATCAAGGAAAGAGAAAAGCAGATCAAAGCCCAGCAAAGCCACTACTTCAAAGATTGTCTGCTATTGTTGCAATAGGCCTGGACATGTAGTGGCTGATTGTCCTGACAAAAGGAAGGAATCTTCAGAAAAGAAGAAGACTTATCAGAAAGGCAAGAAGGAGAAATCCTTTGTAGCAAAGAAAGATAAAAGTCTGTCAGACCAGTCAACTTCAGAATCAGGATCTGAAGCTGAAGCATATATTGGACTATATGCTGCATCTGAGGAAGAAGAGTTTATGCAGTTGCTAGACTCCATCAATGAACATCAATGCATGGGTTTGATGACAAGATCAGAAGAGGACATATGCCAGAATCAGTCTGGTCCTAATGAGGTAAACTGTCCTTCTTGTACATCTGTTTGTAGTACAATGAAGAATCAGCTATATCTGCATCAAGTGATGAAGATGCATCTGGATCTGAAGGAGATGTCTATCAATTGATAGACAAGTATGGGGACTTGTTGCAGGCCCTTAAGAAAAGCAAGAACCTGGTTAAAACACAGGCTCAGGAAATTGCTGAACTAAGGGTAGCAACAACTGAGTTAGAAAAAGTCCTTGATCAAAAATTAAATGAAATTGCCAAGCTGAAGAATATAACTATTATTCAGATGGGCACAATTAATTATACTAATGATCAAGTAAAGAGTCTGGAGGCCAGACTTAGAATTGAAAGGGATTTAGTGGCTAGTTACTCTAAGCCAAAATCTGTCTTACCCTTGATAGATGAATTTGTCACTCAGAAGGGTAAGGCTGGATTAGGATTTAAAGGTAACTCCAGGGCTGGCAGATTCAAGAGGAAAGGCAAAGTCCCTATTCAGCCACTAAACCTTTCAGTCCCCATAAGGTTTAGTAAGGAGAAAGTGCCTTCTAACATATATGATCATGAAGACATTCAAGGTCATATTAAGACAAATGTTCTGAAGAACAAGGGTGTTAAGGCAAGCAGGCCTACCTATGGTCATAAACCAAATGGTTTTAAGAAATCAGTAGGTGAAGTAGCAACAGCACCAGCAATGAACAGAAATTCTACTGACAAGGATGTATCTAGATCTAGATACAATAAGTTTGAATGTTGGTGCTGTGGCAAGAGGGGCCATTTTGCATTGCACTGCTGGTATAACACAAGTGTTATAAAGAATAAGAGTCTACCTGTTAGAAGAGGTTATGATAACTTTATTAATGCTAACCTGAACCAAGGACCCAAGACTCACTTGGGTTCTAAGGGTAAGTAATTCTGTATTGCAGGTAAATCCAAGTAACCATGCCCCTATATGGTACTTGGATAGTGGTTGTTCCAGGCACATGACTGGAACAAAGGGGCTGCTGAAGGAGTATTCATCTGTCAAAGATGGACATAAAGTGATCTTTGGTGGATCTGAAAAAGGAGTCATCAAAGGGTTTGGTAACATTTCTTCCAACCTAATTACTATCACCCAAGTGGCCTATGTAAAAGGTTTGAAACATAATCTAATAAGCATAAGCCAGCTGAGTGATCTAGGATATGACATTTCATTTGGTAAGGATGGATGTCATATCAAAAGGTCAAGTGATCAAGAGATCATATTGACTGGGTATAGGAAGAGAAATGTGTATTGCCTTAATTTTGAATGTGAGAATAAGGCTTCCCCCATTTGTCTTGTAGCTGATGACAATGCTTCTCATTGTGTTAAGTGGCACAAGAGATTGGCTCATCTAAACTACAAGACAATTGACCAACTCTTTAGTAAAGAACTAGTGAGGAATGGGCCTCAAGTTAAGTGTATAAAGGAAGGGGTATGCTCAGCTTGTCAAAAGGGCAAGCAGACAAAAACCTCATTTCAAAGCCTTGAAAACAAGGATTCTGTGAGGTGCTTATACCTCTTGCATATGGATCTTTTTGGTCCTATGCCAGTTCACAGTCTAGGTAGGAAGGTCTACACTCTAGTGGTTGTAGATGACTATTCTAGATTTACATGGGTGTTCTTTCTGAGACAAAAATCTGAAACCCCAAGTGTATTACTTAATTTTGTAAAGCAAATTCAGAATGAACTGAATAGTACAGTGGTCAAAATCAGAAGTGACCATGGTACTGAGTTTCAATCTGAAAGCATAACAAACTTGTGTATAGACTTTGGGATTTTCCAAGAGTTCTCCTCACCTAGAACACCTCAGCAAAATGGAATTGCTGAAAGAAAGAATAGAACATTAATTGAAGCTGGTAGAACTCTATTGAGTGACACCTCTCTCCCAGAATATTTTTGGGCTGAGGCAGTTAACACTGCTTGTCATGTCATCAATAGGGCTTCTATCACCAAAAGCCACAGAAAGACTCCCTATGAGATTGTGAAAGGCAGAAAACCAAATCTATCCTATTTTCAGGATCTTTGGTTGCAAGTGCTATATACTTAACAATGGCAAGTCATATTTGACTAAGTTTGCTGCCAAATCCCAGGATGGGATATTTGTTGGGTACAGCACAAATAGTAAGGCCTATAGAGTCTTCAACTTAACTACTCAAGTGGTTGAAGAATCTGTGCATGTTGTATTTGATGAAACAAGATTAATCAATTGTGAGTTGTCTTGTAGATCAAATGACTCAACAGGTATAAGCAAGAAGATGGACAAGCTCTCCATTGCTGAAGCTTCAAAGGAAGATGGAGCATTGGAAAATGAAGGCTGCTGTCCAGGGGGAGTACAAGAGATAATGGAAGCTGATGAAAACCAAGAGGAACAGCAGAATGAAGAAGCTGGAGATGCTCAACCTGAAGGGAATCTACCTCCAGCTATAAGATATCTAAGAGATCATCCTACTGATCAGATAATTGGTGATCCAAGACAAGGAGTGCAAACTAGAAGCAGAAATCAAAGCACAGTTTTGCATTCTAGTTTCTTGTCCCAAATGGAACCTAAGAAGTTTGAAGAAGCTATCCAAGACCAGCACTGGATTGATGCTATGCAAGAGGAGCTGAATCAATTCAGAAGGTGCAAAGTCTGGGAGCTTGTTCCTAAACCAAGAGGCCACAACATAATTGGCACTAAGTGGATCTATAGGAACAAGCTAGATGAAAGTGGAATAATAGTAAAGAATAAAGCAAGATTGGTTGCAAAAGGATACAGGCAGGAAGAAGGGATTGACTTTGATCAAACCTTTGCTCCAGTAGCAAGGCTGGAGGCAATCAGAATGTTCCTTGCCTATGCAGCCTACCAAGACTTCAAAGTATACCAGATGGATGTGAAGTCAGCATTTCTGAATGGTGATCTTAAAGAAGAAGTATATGTAGAGCAGCCATCAGGTTTTGTAGATCCTCTTAAACCTGATTCTGTGTATAAGCTTAGGAAAGCTTTGTATGGGTTAAAAACAAGCTCCAAGGGCTTGGTATGAAACCCTGTCTACCTTCCTCATTGAGAATAAATTCTCAAGAGGAAAGATAGACAAAACTCTATTCCTTAGGGAATCCAAAGGAAAGATCATCTTAGTCCAGATCTATGTTGATGACATAATCTTTGGATCTACTGAAAACAACCTTTGTAAAAAGTTTGCCAAACTTATGCAAGGGAAGTTTGAGATGAGCAGTATGGGTGAACTTAAGTTCTTCTTGGGACTCCAAGTAAGACAGACTGATGATGGATTGTCCATATCCTCAGTCTAAGTTCACCAAAGAATTAATTAAGAAGTATGGTATGGAGTCATCCTCCACCATGAGAACTCCTATGGGAACTAGTATGCCTATATGCAAAGATAAGACAGGTAAACCTGTTGATGAATCATTGTATAGAGGAATAGTTGGGTCTCTACTATATCTCACTGCTAGTAGACCTGACATTATGTATGCAACATGTGTCTGTGCTAGGTACCAAGCCTGCCCTAAAGAATCTCATTATACTGCAGTCAAAAGGATTCTGAGATATCTAAAGGGCACTCCTACTCTAGGTCTTTGGTACCCTAGGAATAGAGATTTTCTACTAACAGGCTATTCAGATGCAGATTTTGCAGGATGTAGAGAGGATAGAAAGAGTACTACAGGTACTTGTCAATTCCTGGGAGGAAGACTAATATCTTGGAGTAGTAAGAAGCAGACCAGTGTGGCAATTTCCACAGCTGAGTCAGAGTATGTTGCTGCTGGAAGCTGCTGTGCACAGCTATTGTGGATGCAGCATCAGCTTAAGGATTATGGTATTCAGGTAAGTAGAACACCCCTTTTATGTGATTCAAAGAGTGCTATTTCTATTGCTAATAACCCAGTTTCTCATAGTAGAACTAAGCATATAGAAATCAAATACCATTTTCTTAGAGAACATGTAGAAAGAGGAGACATCTCATTGGAATTTGTAAAAACAGATTATCAAATAGCAGATGTGTTTACTAAGCCTTTAGATGAAACCAAATTCAATAAATTCAAAATTGAATTAGGTATGTTAACCATTGATTAATGTATTAACAAAATCATTAACAATGCAATTGAAGTGGTATATAAATAAGTAAAGGTAATAACAACAACATAATCAAGTGTTAAAAAGGACACATTGAAGTTACAGAAATTGGCTAAGTAAGAATGTGTCGACACATTCAGTAGTAATGTGTCGACTCAGAGAAATTATGTCGACAAGTCAGAAATATTGTGTCGACACAGAGAATATGTGTCGACACTTAAGAGTTATATTGTCGACTTAACCAGAAATATAATGTCGACTCAACCAGGAAAATGGTGTCGACACTTACAGAATATGTGTCGACACTTATCCTTAGAGTCGACACAGAATTTCTGTTTATCTAAGGTGTCGACATAACCACAAATTGGTGTCGACACATAGTAGGCTGAAGTTATGTCGAGACGGTAGAAGTTTGTGTCGACACATTCCGTCTGTGTCGACACATTTTGACTGTTTTTGGCGCCTTTTGAACTTCTTTCAACTGCGGCTATAAATAGGTCAAAATCTCATTCTGTCGACACGCTTCCAAGGTTTTCGAGACTAAAACCCTGTGTCGACAGTCTATCTTTCTCTCTTCTCTCAAGCTTTCTCGACACAACGATGGCGCCAAGGATTGAAGATAACATCAATGAAGGGTATGAGTTGGTGCGCCAGGCCTTTGCAGAGGCGCCAGCAGATGTTCAAGGAGTTATCACCCTTCTCTCTGCATCAGGGTTAGAATTTCTCATTTCAGAACCTTCTAAAATCTGGAAGAAGGAGGTGCACGAGTTCTTTATCTCTGCATCAGTCCATTCTACTGGCCTCAAGATTAAGTCTACTGTTCAAGGGACTAAGGTAAAGATTAACCAAAGAAGTTTAAGAAAGATCTTCCAATTGCAAGTAGTTGAGAATGAAGAGGAAGTTCCTATATCTAAGACAAGGGAAGCTCTTCAATGGTGTGGCCTGGATTCAGGATTGAAGATTGGAGCTGCATTCCACAGGAAGGGAATGAATCAGCAAGGGAAGTTCTTGTCAGAAGTAGTTGGGAAGGTAATCCTCTGCAAGACAGGTGGACATGATAGGATTTCTGCCTATATGTTCAGCCTGATGACCAGGATAGTTTTTACTATTCCTACTGATTGGTCAGGAGTGATCTTTGACAAGATCAAAGAGGGAATCAAGAAGCCTAACATGGCTAGGATCATGAGCCTGTACCTCACTGGAGTGATTCCTGATGTGATGCAGCAGCTGCAAGGGAGTAAGATTAATCATATGAGAAGAATGGATATGAGACTATTCTCTAGGTGGGATAGGGTGCTGTCCAAGGATGTGCCTGAAGAGAGCAGGCCAGACACCCCTGTGCAATCCCCTACACAAAATCAAGAATCTGAACAAGTACAAGAAGATCCACTGAGGACACAGCTTGACTCAACTGTGGTCCAGGAAGTATCAACACCTGCACAGATGCAGGGGGAGCCAGTTTCCACTCCTGCTCCAAAGGTATCTACTCCTGCTCAGGTATAGGGGGAGCTAATGTATTTTACTATAAAAGACATTGCTCATATTCTTATTACTGCACAGGTTCAGGGGGAGCAAGTGTCCACTCCTACTCCAGATACTACAAATACTGAAGTGCAAGTACAAGAGGAAGCACAGTTAAACTTGTCTCAAGATTTAACTGCTGCAGAAGTAACAGCTCAACTAGAATTTACTATGGAGGAGTTGTTCCCAGATATTGATACTACTGCTGATAAAGAAGGAGGTGGACCAGATATTGAGAAGTCCATAGGTATGGACATTGATCAGGAAACTGAAATTGAGCCACAGGTTGAGGGTGAGCCAGTGGATGTTGAAGCTGAGCAACAGGTCCCTGGAACTGATACAATTCATCATCCTCAAGAAAGAATTCATGTGGATACTTCATCTGACACAGAAACTGAAGATGCCAGGATGGCAAAGAAAAGAAAACTTGTTGTCTTCAAGAGAAGAAGCAAGAATTATAAGCAGGCTTTACAGACCACACCTCCACAAGTTTCTCCAGCCTTTGATTACAACAAATTTATGGTAGATCTTCAAGTAAAATTGGATGACCAAAGGATGGCTCTGGAGAAGTATGTTGATGAAAATAGCAAGTCACTTCAGTTTGACTTAGCTCAGGATATCAAGTCCATCCAGTTTCAGGTAAACATGCATAAAAAGGAAATGACAGATTGCTTCCACAAGGGTGGCAATGCTGTGGTTTATCTAGCTAAACAACAGGAGGCTATCACTACAAAGGTGGATGACATTGCCTTGAAGCAAAGTTATGTTTTGGAAAATCAGATCAGAATGAATGAGAATTTAACTGAATCTCATAATGCGATTATTGAGGAGGTAAAGAAGATTGTTCCAGGTCTGCCTGCAGATAGAGCTAAAGAAAAGGAAGAATTTGATAAGAATTTTCAAGCTGCCATTGCATCTGTTCAGACTGCCATCTCCATCTCTCAAAAAGAAATCTCTGACAAGCTTCAAAAGTTAAGACCATTTTTCAAAGAGGGAGTGAATTATTTGGATGGCCAAATTCGATTTCAAAAGGAAGATTTAAGAGATCATGTATCTAGAGAAGCCATAAAGGGGGAGAGGATGCTAATACATGCAGGCTCAGAGCACTCCAAATGGGTGACCAATAGCATCCGAGCCACTTTGGGATATCCCCCATTGTGTGATGATGTTATGGTAGCTGAATCAGGAATACAATCAAATCTACTTGAAGGCACTCAACCTGAGGTTGCCCAAGTTATTTACCCCCCTCCAGATTTTGACTTGATTGATCAGAAAGTTCAAGGAATGTATAGTCCTCCAAAGGAGGTTACTAATATTGTCTTTGGAAAGGTTGATAAGCCTGAGGCTACTCTGAAAGAACAGCAGGATGCTCTATTGGCAAAGAAGAAATTCAGAGAGCAGGCTGTACTTAAGCCAGATTATGAGCAGTGGAGTCCTACTTCAAGGAACATAATACTCACTGCATGGAAAGCTGTACAAGATAAAGTTCATGAGAGAGGGAAGTGGTACAATGAAATTGAATGGCAGAAGTATGAGGCAAGGCAAGAGGCAATAGTACAATTCAGAAGGAAAGCCAAGCTGGGAAGACTGCCATCTGATGCTAAGGAGCCAAGCAAATACTTCCCTAAGCCTTTTCATTATTTTGAAAGGCAAAGGATCAAGGAAGAAGCTCAGAAGAAAGCTGATCTTAAAGGAAAGAAGATAGCTGAAGAATCAGAAGCTCCTGTGACAGCTACAATTCAATCTGGCAAAGGAATTATAATTAAAGAGCCTGATCAAGCCTGATTTTGTTTCAAGTTCTTTTATAGTGTTTTGTAATGTTATGATGTAATCATTAAATGTAAAACATTGTAATCAAACATTACCCAGTTATAAACAAAATGTTGTTTGGCATATTTTAATGTGCATTCTGTGATGAATGATTCTTTGTTATGTTTTGTTTATATTAAAGTATTCCTGCTATGTCATTAATCATCATTTAGTACTGTTTATAAATGGTGTATATCATTGGCTATAGGGGTTATGACTTCTCCAAATAGGGGGAGATTGTTGGGTACATTGGAAAATGTGTACCTGATTTGAAGAAGCCCAACCTAGCTCAATGATATACATCAAGGTGTATTTGATGTTGTTTTAAGTTGACATGTGCAGGTGAAGAAGTGATAAAGTATGCAGAAATATTCTAAGTCCAAGTGTCGACACAGAGGAAGCAGTGTCGACACACAGGAGAAAAGAGTCGACACAACACTGGGAAAAAGTGTCGACACAGAAGAAGTAAGTCGACACAACACTGGGAAGCAGTGTCGACACATAGCAGTTAGTCTACAACTACACTGGGAAAAAGTGTCGACACAGAAGAAGTAAGTCGACACATCACTGGGAATTAGTGTCGACACAGAAGAAGTAAGTCGACACAATACTGGGAAGCAGTGTCGACACATAGCAGTTAGTCTACAACTACACTGGGAAAAAGTGTCGACACAGAAGAAGTAAGTCGACACATCACTGGGAATTAGTGTCGACACAGAAGAAGTAAGTCGACACATCACTGGGAATTTGTGTCGACACAGAAGAAAAGCGTCGACCTCAACATTGGGAGAATGTGTCGACACAGAAGAATATAGTCGATCTCAAGATTGTCGACATCAGCTGAATGTGTCGACACAGAAGAAAATAGTCGACCTCAAGTTTGTCGACACCAGCAGAATGTGTCGACACATTGTGATTAAGTCGACACAATAAAGCAGAATGTGTCGACACCTGAAGGCTAAGTCGACACTTACTAAGTTATAATTCTACAACAACTGTGTCGACACACAGGACTTGTGTCGACACACTGAAGAGTCAAGATCAAGTTATTTGCAGAAGAAGCTGTGTCGACTCAAAGGCAACTTAGTCGACACCAAAGTCAATTGTGTCGACACAGTTAGACAGATGGTCTCGACACTTTCTGACAGACTGTGGTTCAAGACTAAGGCACAGGACTTGTTTGAGGACTTGACAGCTGTGGGTTGCCACCGGTTAACTGAAGCTGTCAGACTTGTCAGAAAACGGTTAGAAACCGGATCAGCCGGTTACCATGAAGAATGTCTATAAATAGACAGATTCAGAAAAATATAGAGAACTAACCTTTTGGAAATACATTGGATCAAAAAGTGGAGAAGGATTACAATTCTACTCATTTCAAGAAAGTGCTAGGCACTTAAGAAGATCTTCTCCGGGAGATCTAAGAAGACTATCTAAGGATAGATCTAAGAAGAGTTCTAATCAGAATTCAGAAGAATCATTCAAAGTTCTGGATAGAGAGAGATCAAGTCAGAATTTGAAGAAGAAGAAAGAAACCACCAGTGGATTCTCAAGAAGCTGTTTGGAATCAACCCAGCTAAGTACATTTTCAAGAAGCTTTGAAGAAGGCTAAGAAACAGTTGATTGCTTCAGCTGATCAAGAATTGTCTTGACCATTTCTCTCTCAACTTTGGCAAGACAGTTAAACAATCTTTTCTATATTTCTGTAGGATCTGTTTACACAGATCTGAGTTGTAAGCCTATATTATAAAGGCTGAGTGTAGGAGTGTTGAACTCTGAGTGGTAGGGCTGTTTGCCTGAGTGTAGGAGAAGGATATTCTCTGAGTTGTAGGCCTTGGGGCAAGGCTGAGGTAGGGCAGTTGTGCCTGAGTTGTAGGAACCAGTTGGGTTCTGAGTTGTAGGATCTATTGATTTGAGATAAGTGGAAGTTTGGCCGAATCTAGCATACTGCTAGATAGGTGAAGGGGGAAAGTGGATGTACCCAGACCTTGGGGAACCACTATAAAACATAGTGCAATCTGTGATGTTTTGTTTTTCTGTGATTGCTGTGTTTATTATGTTAGCTATTGAATTGAATTCTGCCTAGAAGTTTCAAAAGAAAAGCAGAACCTATTCACCCCCCCCCCCTCTAGGTGTTTAGGCTGCCTTGAAAGTTAAACTATCAAGCATCCTCGGAATGGCGCTCCTCCTAATCTGGTTACTGGTTCGGAAGCCACCCATCAGGTACGCTGGTCGGTTATTTGGTTCTGTGTTACTCCAATTTGATATATTCTCCCCCGCAGGAAGTGTCTCGCGAGGATGGAGATGGGTGAGTGAATCTGGGACATTCTCCCCTCGTGTGTCCAAGCGAGCCATCAGCCCCTCGGACGCAGGATCTGCTCTTCTCGCTGTCCCAAGCATTCCTATTCTAACTATCGGTGAGTTCGACTCCTCGCCTTTGCTTTTCGCCTGATCGCTCCTCACCTGATTGCTTGTTTTCTACAGCTTCCACCCCAGGAGTCGGCGACCTGACTCCAGGGGTTCCACAATCACCGATTCACCCTGGATTGGGCAATTCCTTTTCGGCACTTAAAGGAGAGCCCTTCCAGGGCCAACTGGGCATTTTCCGCCCGCATATCAGCGCGTGAGACATGCCGACCATAGTCCAGTTCGTATACTTGCTCGCCCATCGTTGCCCTCCTGTTCTGCTGATCCCCTCTCATTTTTAGGTTTCCACCAGGTGTCATCATCTAAAGTCAACATGAGCGAGGAGTTCTTGCCTCCCCCTTCCTCGGACCGCATCTCTGATTACCTGGGCGACCCTCAAGATGCCGAGGAAATGAAGAAACGGGTGGCCGAGCTATTCCGGAAACACTCCCTGATGCTACGGGAGGATTATAGCAGGGTGGACGAGGATAAGGCGGGCGCGGAGGCGCGCTTTGGGACCTTAGAGGGCGGGAGGCACTAAGAAGATGGGACGACCTCGCACGGGTTGAGGAACAGCTGCAGTTGGCCACGGAGAAGGTTGGCCTGGCCCAGCAAGAGCTCGTGGCGGTTCACGAGTACTACTACACCTGCCTTTCGTCTCGCTCTGGGGCATAAGAGAATGGTAGGTGGAAGTGGATTCAGTAATGAGCCTTCCACCTCCTTGCCGCTAGCTCACGGGCCTGCGTCGTAATTGAAAGTGAAGGGATAGATACTACTCTAGAGGGGGGTGAATAGAGTAATCAAATTTTGCACAATACAAAACTTAACTGTCTACCCAACTCCCTTGGAGTGAAGTGCGGAATGAAGAGATTATAGATATTGATTTAACCTTAAAGCCTAACACAAGTGATGTGCAAACACAAGCTAACTGTAATTACAGTTAAAGCTTGGAAAACCTAAACAGCAACTAGCAACCTAGTTATATCTATTCACAGCCACAGTACAGGAAATATAATAAACAAGCCAGACGACACAAGGAAATTTTATAGTGGTTCCCCAAACAACTTGGGTACGTCCACTCTTCTACCCAAACGGTAGGAATCCACTACAGGTTTTTGATCAGGTGCCCTGCCACCAACAGGATCTTCTTCAGGTAGATCCAGAAACCCTTTAGACTTTTGATCAGGTGTCTAAAAACCAAGCACAGGTTTTTGATCAGGTGCCCTGCCACCAAGGGATACTTTTGAAGGGAGTAATAACCCTGTACAGGAGGGGGAAGAAGGTTAAGATGTCTTCTCTATTTTACAATAGATTAGAGAAGCACAAAAGCTTGCACTGAGCTAGAATGCTCTAAAGAATCAAGGCTCCCCCTGGCTCAAGAATGTTCAGGTGAAGTCTTGCTTCAGTGCAGAGAAAACTCTTCAGAAAGTTCTGAAGGAAAAAGCTACAGGAAGAAAAGAAATAATAAAATCAAAGTTCTTCAAGCAGCTATCTTCTTCTTCTTCTTTAAAGAGACTCTGAGTTGAACTTCCTGAAAGCAGGAGAACTCAGGTGAAGAAGAGATGAAGATCTTAACACTTCTCAGTTAGATGGAGATTGCTGAGAGCAGGAAGCTTGAGCTTGATGAAGGCTTGAGAATATGTGTGTAACACTAGCTTCAATTAACTAGCTTGAATCCTTCTGTAAAGGGTTCTTTATATAATCATCAGCAAGCAACGGCTTTCTTCCATTTGAATTATTTGTCTTCTTCTAAGCCTTGAGACTTGGGCTGTAAACATCAAGAAGACAGAAATATCTCTGCAGCAAAACATTCTATAAAGGGAATAAATCACTTTCTAAGAAGCTGCAGGCTTAAATCAGATAACAGAAGGACTAAATAAAGTCACATCAGAAACAATCTCTTTATAGCAAAAGAAGACTTTTCAGTCTAACGGCTATAAAGGGCTGTCAGCAGATAAAGTAATTTAAAGAGACAGCTAATAAGACAAACAACTTTATCTTAAAAGATTTGAACTCAGGCAAAAAGGATAGAGCAAATAATGCCTGGAAACTTTATCATACAGCTTAAAATAGAGTGCCAGAAAATGTATTAATTAATTAAATATAATAAATAAATACAAAATACAAAGGCAGACAGAAAACGTCGAACGACCTTCGAAGATCGTCGAACGACGCCAGGAGATCGTCGAACTATCGGGCAGATAGTCGAACGATCCAGATAGTCGAGCTATCAAACAGATAGTCGAGCTACCGCAGCAGATAGTCGAACTATCAGGACAGATAGTCGAACTATCAGATAGTCGAACTATCTAGGACAGATAGTCGAGCTATCAAGCGCACAGAGATAGTCGACCTATCAAGCAGATAGTCGACCTACCTCAGAAAACAGATAGTCGATCTATCAAAAGATAGTCGAACTATCAAAACAAACCAGATAGTCGATCTATCAACAGATAGTCGAACTACCAGCGCAGAACAGATAGTCGACCTATCAACCGATAGTCGAACTATCAGCGCAGAACAGATAGTCGACCTATCAACAGATAGTCGAACTACCAGCGCAGAACAGATAGTCGAGCTATCAACAGATAGTCGAACTATCCGCGCAGAACAGATAGTCGAACTATCAACAGATAGTCGAACTACCAGCGCAGAACAGATAGTCGAACTATCAACAGATAGTCGAACTATCAGCGCAGAACAAATAGTCGACCTATCAACCGATAGTCGAACTATCAGCGCAGACAAAGCGTCGACCAACTGATAGACGATCGTCGATCAGCCGATAGACGATAGACGAACGGCGTTCGACTATAGTCGAACGAAAAACCTACTTAACCAAATTCTCAATTTGGAAAAGCGAGGACCCTACAGCTAGACTCCTAACCATTGACCATAGATATTTCTTGGGTCAAGGGGCACAAAGGAGAGGACTGAACACAAATCAAACTAGGGTACCAACAGACGACCTCGCACGGGTTGAGGAACAGCTGCAGTTGGCCACGGAGAAGGTTGGCCTGGCCCAGCAAGAGCTCGTGGCGGTTCACGAGTACTACTACACCTGCCTTTCGCCTCGCTCTGGGGCATAAGAGAATGGTAGGTGGAAGTGGATTCAGTAATGAGCCTTCCACCTCCTTGCCGCTAGCTCACGGGCCTGCGTCGTACTTGCTTTCCGGACCTTGGCTCGCGTGGTCTAGTTGCGAACTGATTTTGCCTTTTCTTTTCTTTGGGAGGGCTTTTCCCTCCCCCTTATTTATCTGGGACTGCTCGCTCGCAAATGGGCCCGTGTTGTATGTATATAATTATCTTTTCCGCTTGCTGTTCATTTTGTTACTGCTTAGCTTCTCTTATGCGGATGCGGGCCAGTTGCCCTGGCTCGCCTTCTAGGCAGATGCGGGCCAGCCTGGCTCGCTTGTCTTCTAGGCGGATGCGGGCCAGCCTGGCTCGCTCGCCTCTTATCTCGCTACCATTTTAGCTCTCATAGGGTCGCAGCGAGAAGATAGGAATTCGGGGTAGGTTCGAGTATCGAAGCGTCAAAATGCATTTTTACTATCCGCACACCTCCCGCCGAAAGGACGTTTTCCTGCCCTTTTGTCTTTTTATAAATAGCCCCCTGCCCTTCATCCACATACAACATTTACTCTTCCTCTGCACTCCCCTTTCTCCAGAGTTTGACTCTCAGCTTGCCATCTTTCGCGAGAACTTCAGCATCTAGCCCGCTTACTAGATCGTAAGATGGGAGGAGGCGGTGGCGACGCTGAGGGGCGAAGCAAGTGTGCATGGACCTTCTCGGATTATGTTTTTTTCTCCGCCAACCTCACCGAGAACGAGCTTGTCTCAGTGGTTGCCAATTTCATCCCGCCCGGGTTTGAGGCGAGGCGTCCGAGAAAGGAGGAGAAGATCAACGATCTCTCTGATGTCGAGCTCATGATCCCTATGGCCCATTTTGACGCGGGCTTGTGGCTTCCCCTGTCGCCCGAGGTTCAGCAGGTACTAAAGTACTTCGGGGTCGTCATGGGCCAGCTAATCCCGAATTTTGTCACGGTGGTGGTCGAGTTTGCCTGTTTCCTGCGGGAGGAGAGGATCGAATTCAGCCTCACGGTCTTCCGCAAGCTTTTTTCCTTCTGGGCGAACAAGGACGGCACAACCTACTTCTCCATCAACTATGTCAAAGTGCGAAAGATGGTGAACAAGAGCCATAATTGGCTAAGGAAGTTCGTTTTCAAGAAAGGGGACTTCGACAACGTCCCCTTCTCACCAGTACAACTCAGTGAGTCGAGCTACTTCCCTCCTAGTGTAACACCCCGAAACTCAAAAGAGGGACGGGTGACGTTTTAAGCCAAGTCTGGGATTTGGAGTAGGTGACACGGGTGTGTCACGGGCGTGACACGGGCGTGTCACGGGCGTGACACAGGCGTGTCACGGGCTTGACACGGGCGTGTCACGGGCTTGACTTGGGCGTGTCACGGGCGTGTTCGGCTACGGGTCGCGTGGTCGACGTTTTGGAGATCGGCGATCGTCGGGTGTAGGCACACGGCCTGTGACACGGGCGTGTCCCAGGGCGTGTCGTTCTCGGGAGGTTTCTGAGTTATGCACACGGGCCGTGACACGGGCGCAGACACGGGCGTGTCACATGTGGCACGGGCGTGTCGGGTGTCGTGTCGTAGACCGTGTCCTCCTCGGGAAAATCCTGGAAGTTGCACACAGGGCGTGACACGGGCCCTAACACGGGCGTATCACATGTGACACGGGCGTGTCGGAGGCCGTGTCACAGGCCGTGTACTGGTCGGGTCGTGGGAGTGACGGCGAATGAGTGACACGGCCATGCACGCGGCCGTGTTGCAACCCGTGTTCGGCCCAGATTTTGTAATTTTGGGCTAAATCGCAGCCGTTCGATTTCTTGATTTGGGATCCGACGGCTCAAGGCTGTTGCTGGTATGTTATATCCGGGGAATAGGGTTTGAAACCCTTATTTTCTTCTAAGCCTTCTCTTTCTAAAACATATAGAGAAGGGAGAGCAAGGAGGAGGAAGAAGGCCAAGATCCGGTCACCGGCGGAGCTTCGGAGCTCCAAATCGCGGTCCGAGTCCGGATCCGTGAAGGCGAGGTCGATACGATGCTTTCCATCCGGCTAGATCGTCATGACGCCGAGGAGAAATGCTAGGGTAACGATTCTCTTCTTGAGCATGTGAAGCTCTTCTTCTTTTGCATGGGAAAACCCTTCTCTCGTGAGTGTGCGGCGAGATTACGGTATTCCTTGGGGTAGATATATAAAGTCTCCCTTGTTAGAGTCCGGAATCGTAGTACGGACATAGGCATGATGTGTGAAGCCTACCCAGACATGTTGGTCTTGATCGGTGATGTTTTGCTATGCATTGTTAGCCGGAGAAGACTCCGAGCATTTTGATTGTTTTCGGGTTGCTATGTGGTAGAATGCATCAGGGAATCTTTGGGATTAACCCCGAGGTGCACCCGGAAATCTGGATGGAAATGCATTTCTATCATATCGGTGGCCTGGGAGCCAACCGGGTACATAACGGGGCTATGTACCGTATTTGAACGATATTTGGGACAGGGGAAGCTTAGCCCGCGTCAAAGGCCAAATGGCAACGGCGGGGTGAGCAACGGGCTGGTGGACCCCTACCCGCTCCATCTGCTTGGTTAAAGCGACCTAAAGTTTTACGCGGGACTTGCCGAGGTTTGGAGATCGAGTCTAGGCTACGACTGAAAGGACTAAATGCTCACGAGGTTGCCGCCCCATGGGGGTAGTGGTTGAGTTAAGGACCGGACGGGGTTCGGACTGGCTTCGTCGAGTAAGTGCCCTTAGAGCACGGGGTGTACGGCCGTATGAGCGTGCACCTGTGATGTGATGTTTATTTACTATATTGCTTGTTTTGCTAACAAGTGCAGGGAAGGAGCATTGCCGCCCCGGTCTGGGGGCGGAATCGTTATAATTTGGTCAGCTTTAGCTGACCGTTATTTTGTTTACCACCAGCGGTGGATTGTTGCTTGCAGGTGCTGCGGAGCCGAGTGCTAAATAGCGGGCTAAAGACCAAGTTGCTGTGCCGGTCCTCGAAGGCCAATTTTTGAGTATTTTTCTTATGTACTCATGTGTGACTGGCCTGCGTGCCGAGGTTTGGACGTTGTGATTGGTTGAATGGTTTCAATGCGTAACCAACCGGTCTGTCCGTAGTATATGGCGTCGGGCCCCGGCCGGACCTACTGCTATATGCTATGTGACGGATAGAGGTGTTACAAATTGGTATCAGACTACCGGTTTCGGTCAAGCTTAAATGAATTCGTGAACTAATTCACTTTAAGGGGTGGTGAGCACATGTGTGTGCGTCATCGTTATAACATGAAAAGAACCCATGAATGTCCACTTAGGATTGAAAATACACATGTTTGAGGAACCTGCGTGTTCCCATAATTGCTTTTTGCAATTTTGTTCAGTCACTTATGGTGTTCTGAACGACTATAGGTGTCCGGAAGTGGAGCGTGGCAGTCTGAACACACGTTTGCCGAGCAAAGTACTGCACCAAGCGACGTGTCTGAGACCCCTACTTCTTTGGAAACTATAATAAGAGTGGTGGAAGCGGTGTTCGCTGTGACCAATGCATAATATGGGAGAAATGTGCAACCCTCTGTCCCTGAGATGGCCCCAACACCGGGCGGTATGTTGGAGCAAAGGGCATTTGGAGGTCCATTAGGGCAGCAGATGAACATGGTTATAGTGCAGGGAGCGCATTCAGTTGACGCATATTTGAAGACGTTCCTTATGATAAGGCGCTACCCAGGCTTTGAATGGTAAAGCGAGCAATCTATAGTTGATAGATTTTATAATGGTCTGTGCAGTGACTTGCGTATCCTACTGCTAGGACCAAAGTTATTGGGATTCCGAGCTTTGGTGGAGTCGGCCAGAGCTTTGGAGGTGGAGTTGGGGAAAACTCACCAAGTACAAGTGAATAGGGTACCAAACCCTACAGATCCTATAAGGACTGCCTACCGAAAAATGCTGAGGAAAGAGGCTAGATCATCTACTAGTCAAGTCACTTATAATTGTTATTCTTGTGGCAAAAAAGGTCACTTTTCCAGAGATTGTTGGGAGGGTGCTCAGAAGACAATGAAACTTATGGTAGGAGCAGTTGAAGACTCTAGTGCAAAGGAGACGATGTTCAAAATGCCAACCTCAAAATCTGGGTATCGTAGGTGGTACAAGAAGGCAAGGAGGTCGGGTGTAGTCCCTTCCTCTAGCACATCCGGAGCTACTACAACCCAAACCCCGGGTGCATGCTTTGTCTGTGGAAAGCCGGGATACTATGCCCGGGACTGTCGAAGTGGACGCCCAATGTCCGAAAAGAAGTCGGGGCAATATCTGAGGAGAAGGGCAAGGCGGTGGAGTCCATGTCACAACCCGCATTTTTCTCACTATTTATTAAATCAGAGTAAGAGAAAATCTACGCGCTGTGATGCCACGTCGAGCAGGGGATAACTGCCGACGTTCAGGCGACGCTCCAAATCCTTTCAAATCATGACTTTATTGATTATAAAAACTTGATTTATTCATGGGCCGTATCCCTCGGCTCAGTGGACCAAAGAGTCCACGGTTTCAAAACAGATTTTTATGCGTAGCGGAAAATACTTCATTTATGCCAACATCCTAAATGAGCGCATAAGTGATCCCGCAGGACCCTTACGCTGAACCAAAACTTCTAGTTTTAATTTATACATATATAGGAAAATCATTTGTTATACGTAATTAAGAAAGTACGTTGAGTGAGTTCTTTTTTAGAAATCATGCTGATCATATGCTTATACATAATATAGTTTTACTTTTAGCTTTTAAACTAACTAGCAACCTAGCATAAAACTTCCCAGAGCAAATAGACTATCTCCCAGAAAGGGTAGCAGTAAGAAGAAAAGCATATCTAGTACAAAAAGGTAAAACTACCAGGGGCGCCAACAGCTGACACGAACCCACTGGCAAGTATGTATGTCTGTAAGAAAACAGTAAAACTACCTCACAATGACTCAGGAGAGTCTCAACAGCCAACAGAAAGGAAGCCTCCAACAGCACCACAGCAACAGCCACCTACTGGCTACCGCCCAGATCCTGAGGCGTTCAGAAGAAAAATAGAACACCTCAGAGCAAGGAATGCAAGTGCTAAAA
Organism: Platanthera zijinensis; assembly: GCA_039513925.1. NCBI lineage: Eukaryota > Viridiplantae > Streptophyta > Magnoliopsida > Asparagales > Orchidaceae > Platanthera > Platanthera zijinensis. The sequence goes on along the minus strand of CM077088.1, from coordinate 47,120,513 downwards.
AGGAAAGTAAGGTAAAAGCAAGTAAAGTAAGGTAAAGAGAGTACAAAGTAGAGTAAAAACAACAATGCCCAAGGAAGGGCGAAAAGCAAACCTGCACCAAGTGCGGGTAAACAGCAACTACTCTGCCTAAAAACCTGCAGAGTCAACATGGCCATGATGCCAAAAAAAATGCTGCAACACCTACGGAAGAGACGCCTAACATCCTAAATTGTGAGAGGCGGCAGTAGCAAAAACAAGAAACTTGGCATCAGGTTGAAAACGTTCCAAAACGCCCAACCACTAATTCCAAGTCAACCAATTGCTCAAGGGTTGACACGTGAAGGCACAAAAGACCCATCACTCACTTGCCCAGAAACTACTCGGGTCAAGGTAAAAAGTGTGGTCAAGGCTACATCACGCCACACAACCCCTAAAAGAGCCATCCACCACCACTACTGACCACAACCCACGATTCGGCCTTCGAAAGGTAACAGCCGACAAGGGACTCTCGATACACGAGCAAAACACTCGGGGAGAAATCAACGCTAAGGGATTAGCCGTTGCGATTACGCAACGCCGCTGCGAGTGAGTACACTCACTCGATCCTAAGCCTAGCGTACGAGCACCGACATCGGGTCGCACGATTTAGAAGACGCACGACCATAGGCCGTGCGTGCACAATTACACCTAAACGCCTCAAGTAGGCAAGCTAGGCAAAAATCCCAAAACCTAGACCTACACCTAGGCCTAACATAAACTCAACCCGACGCTAACCCATATCTACGCGACACACCTACCGCGACGCCGTCCTAAATCGGAAGCTACTAGCGGGAGGGTAGAAAATCCTAATTTTTCTAGCGCGCTCCAAGTAGGGGTTAGGGTTAGGAGAAATTAAATTAACAATTTTGATTATGAATTTAACATGCAATAGAGGAAAAGAGAGGGCAAACGGCGAAAGGGAGAAACACTTGCCTCGCTAAATCACCAAAAATTTCGCCAGCACAACGGCGCTATGGCGGACGCCCAAAAATTCCGGAAGGCTTCCAATCACTCCAACCAACCTAAGATTGCATTCTATCAACACAAGGAGCGAAAAACAAACCACATCCATTCCAAATCACAAAAAAAATCTACGGTGAAACTCAAAATAAATTACCTCGGAACGAAGAGCTCGCCTAGGGGATCACGGATCCGGGCTCGGATCGGGGAGGGGAGGCCGGAGCGGCCGGCGGCGGGCGGCGGAACGTCGCCTGAACGTCGGCAGTTATCCCCTGCTCGACGTGGCATCACAGCGCGTAGATTTTCTCTTACTCTGATTTAATAAATAGTGAGAAAAATGCGGGTTGTGACAGTCCACCGCATCACTGTTTACTCCGGCCCAACCAGGAGTGGACATCCTTGGCCAACAGGAGGCCATGTGGCCGACCGTCGGGATGACAGGTATGGTTTAATTGATAACAATCTAGCTCCTTATACCTGATACCTTATTCGTGTTAGCTTAGGACTGGAGGTTCTAGGCTTTGTTTGGATTGTTGGTAATTCGGCGAGAGCATTGTTCAATACGGGAGTTTCGCACTCCTGTTGTCCGAAGGATTTATATCGCGCATCGGAGTACCTCCTTTGATGGTAAAGGACAAAATTGGATGTGTAGTTTCCTAGTGGTTTTTCAATGCACGCGAAGAGAGAGAGTCTGTGTCGTAACGATACAGGTTGGGGGCCAGGAGTTTGACTTGCAAGCGTCGTTACTGCTACCATGGGGGGCTTCGAAGCCTAAGCCTACATTGGATAGTTTTTCGGGTGTATCCGAATATCCTAAGGTGTTTCCCTGATGGTCTCCCTAGAGCCGCACCGCAGCGAGAGATCGACTTCACGATCGAGCTAGTGTCAGGTGCTAAACCTGTGTCATGCTCGCTTTATAGTTTGGCGCCTAAGGAGATGGCAGAGTTAAAGGTTCAACTATAAGAGTTGATGGAGCAAGAGTATGTGCGTCCAAGCTCGTTGCCTTAGAGCGCACCGGTCCTTGTTACCAAGAAGAAGGACGGGAGCTTGAAATTTTGTATCTGTTGCAGAGAGCTATATAAGTTTGCAGAAAAAGGACAAGTACTCGATCCTAATGATCGACGATCTTTTGATTGGTTAGTCGGGTCTTCGGTGGACTCAATAATGGATCGTAAGTCCGGTTACCCTCATCTGAGAATAAAGGTTAAGTGATATCGCAAAGACGACGTTAAGCACGAGGAATGAGCAATCCGAGTCTACGATCGTGCCATCTTGGCAGTCAAATGTATCATCAGTGTTCATAGACCAGATGAATGGAATGTTCATGGAGTACCTAGTCCATTTTTGTGAACGTCTTCATCGACGACGCATTGGTGTACTTGAAGTGCGAAGAATATCACTTCTGAACACCTACTTTTGGTTTTGGGGACGCTAAGGAGGAACCATTTTTACACCAAGTTCTCCAAACGCGAGTCTTGGGTTATCCTCGGTAGCGCTCCTCGGTCCTATAATTGGTAGAGTGGGAGTGTGTGTGTCCAGCATTGTTAGTCACAATACGAGGGTGGCCTGTGTTGTCTTGGTAGCGGAAGTCCAGAGTTTTCTGGTGTGGTCGGCTACCACAGGCGCTTCGTAGAGGACTTCTCGCAGATAGTATTACCCCTAACAACGTTGTCAAGGAAAAGCTTAAAAGGTTGTTTAGATGCGCGAGTGCGCCCAAGCTTTGAAGGGTTGAAGTGTTGGTTAACCACAACGCCAGTGCTAAGTATGCCGAGTGGAACCAAAAGCTGTGAGATATACAGCACTGCCTTGGGCAGTGGATTGGACTGCGTGCTGCTGCAGCGTGGTAATGTTATGGCTTATGGCTCGCATTAGCTGAAAGAGCATGAGAGGAATTGCCCGGTCCGCCATCTGGAGTTTGCGACCGTGTGTTTTGCGCTTAAGCTGTGGAGACATTATTTGTACGGCGCATGAGTCGATGTTTGTACCGATCATAGGAGTCTGAGATATCGGTTGGATAAAAAGGATCTAAACTTGTGGCAGCGGAAATGGATTGAGTTCCTGGGGGACCATGCGTTCGAAATTTATTTTGTGCTCGGGGTAGGGCAATGCAGTTGCAGATGCGTTGAGTCGCAGGGCTCCCGCCCAAGCCAACTGGTTGTCGGTTCATGTTGAGGGACTGACCCGGGAGTTAGAAACGTTAACTATCTCTTGTGTTGACAAGCAGACTAGCGTCGAAGCGTTATTGAATTGATCGGAAGTTCAGTATGACCTGGCTGATCGCGTTTGACAGGCATTGGAGTTGGATAGCACCATGAAGGAGCTTATGGATGCAGCGTTGGATGAGTCAAATTCCCAGTTTTCAGTTGAGGATGGGCTGTTAAGGAAGGACCATCGTTTGTGCGTCCCAAGCGGGGGAAATCTACGGGCGGAGTTGATGTATGAGGCTCATAATACCAAGTACTCAATCCACCCAGGGAGCACGAAGATGTACCGGGACCTAAAGAAGTTGTTTTGGTGGCCAGGGCTTAAGAAGGACGTGGCACTGTTTGTGGCTAAATGTCAGTCGTGCGCCTTGATAAAGGCGGAGTGCCAAAAGCCGGGAGGATTCTTGAAATCCTTGCCTATTCCGGAATGGAAGTTCGACGACATATCGATGGACTTTGTGCACGGCTTGCCAAGGTCGTATAAAGGAAACGGTTCCATCTGGGTGATCGTAGACCGATTATCAAAATTGCCGCACTTCGTTCTGCATAGGAAGGATGATCTGGTGGTGTAATTGGCAAAGATGTTTATGGATAACATAGTTAGACCGCACGGTGTGCCCCGCAACATCGTGAGCGATCGAGATGGGCGTTTTACGTCCAATGATCGGAGCTTGGAGCAGCAAATGCTGGGGACTAAGTGTAGTTTAGTACAGTCTTCCATCCGTAGATGGATGGACAGACCGAGAGAGTCAACAGAACTATGGAAGACATGTTTTGCATGTGTGTTCTAGACTTCGGGAATCATTGGGAAGACCACCTGTATTTGGTGCAGTTTGCGTACAACAATCAGCTGCCAGGCGAGTATTCAGGTGGCGCCCTTCGAGGCCCAGTATGGTAGGAAGTGTCGCACGCCGTTGTCGTGGTTAGAAACGGGTGACGCGAAGTTGTACTTAAAGCAAGAGGTGGTAAACGCTACCCCTTTGGTGTGAACCATACAAGACCGTTTGCTGACCGCTCAAGATAGGCAAGCTAAACACTTTAACGCCACGCATCAGAATGTGGAGATATCGGAAGGCGTATTGGAAGTTATAGCCGTTCAAGAGTGTTTCACGGGAGCGACGCTTGGAGAAGCTGAGCCTGATATACCTTGGACCACTTGAGATTTCTGGAGCGGATTGGTGAGGCGGATTATTACCTAAGACTATCAGTGGAGTTGAGTAGTCTACGCAATGTAACCCTCATAGCAGTGTTGCGAAAGGCGGCGCAAGAGCCTTTGAACTTGATCACGGGCGATCAAGTAGCGGTGGACGAAGGGTTGACGACTAGTGTCAAGCCCGTTCGTATTGAAGACCTTGAAGTCAAGCGACTTCGTCTCAAGTAGATCAGGTTGGTCGAGGTCCGGTAGGACAATTATGGTCGGGGAGAGCTTCCTTGGGAACGGGAGCAGACTATGTCGGAAGAGTACCCAGAGCTATTCCGCTCAGGTACCGCTTAAAGTTTTCCGTTTTCTTTCCTTTAGTAATTTCGTGGGCAAAATTCTTTTAAGAGGGGGAGAGTTGTAACACCCCAAAACTCAAAAGAGGGACGAGTGACATTTTAAGCCAAGTCTGGGATTTAGAGCAGGTGACACGGGTGTGTCACGGGCGTGACACGGGCGAGTCACGGGTGTGTTCGGCCACGGGTCGCGTGGTCGATGTTTTGGCGATCGGCGATCGTCGGGTGTAGGCACACGGCCTGGGACACAGGCATGTCCCAGGGCGTGTCGTTCTCGGGAGGTTTCTGAGTTATGCACATGGGCCGTGACACGGGCGCAGACACGGGCGTGTCACCTGTGACACGGGCATGTCGGGTGCCGTGTCGTAGGTCGTGTCCTCCTCGGGAAAATCCTGGAAGTTGCACACGGGGCGTGACACGGGCCCTGACACGGGCGTGTCACATGTGACACGGGCATGTCGGAGGCCATGTCACAGGCCGTGTACTGATCGGATCGTGGGAATGACGACGAATGAGTGATACGGTCATGCACACGGCCGTGTTGCAACCCGTGTTCGGCCCAGATTTTGTAATTTTGGGCTAAATTGCAGCCGTTCGATTTCTTGATTTGGGATCCGACGGCTTAGGGTTATTGCTGGTATGTTATATCCGGGGAATAAGGTTTGAAACCCTTATTTTATTCTAAGCCTTCTCTTTCTAAAACCTAGAGAGAAGGGAGAGCAAGGAGGAGGAAGAAGGCCAAGATCCGGTCACCGGCGGAGCTTCAGAGCTCCAAATCGTGATCCGAGTCCGGATCCGCGAAGGCGAGGCCAATACGGTGCTTTCCATCCGGCTAGATCGTCATGGTGCCGAGGAGAAATGCTAGGGTAACGATTCTCTTCTTGAGCATGTGAAGCTCTTCTTCTTTTGCATGGGAAAACCCTTCTCCCGCGAGTGTGCGGCGAGATTGCGGTATTTCTTGGGGTAGATATGTAAAGTCCCCCTTGTTAGAGTCTGGAATCGTAGTACGGACATAGGCATGATGTGTGAAGCCTACCCGGACATGTTGGTCTGGATCGGTGATATTTTGCTATGCATTGTTTGCCGGAGAAGACTCCGAGCGTTTTGATTATTTTCGGGTTGCTATGCAGTAGAATGCATCAGGAAATCTTGGGGATTAACCCCGAGGTGCACCCAGAAATCTGGACGGAAATGCATTTCTGTCATATCGGTGGCCTGGGAGCCAATCAGGTACATAGCGGTGTTATGTACCGTGTTTGAACGATATTTGGGACTGGGGAAGCTTAGCCCACATCAAAGGCAAAATGGAAACGACGGGGTGAGCTACGGGCTGGTGGACCCCTACCCGCTCCATCTGCTTGGTTAAAGCGACCTAAAGTTTTACGTGGGACTTGTCGAGGTTTGGAGATCGAGTCTAGGCTACGGCTGAAAGGACTAAATGCTCACAAGGTTGCCGCCCCAAGGGGGTGGTGGTGGAGTCAAGGACCGGACGGGGTTCGGACTGGCTTCGCCGAGTAAGTGCCCTGATAGCACGGGGTGTACGACCGTGTGAGCGTGCACCTGTGATGTGACGTTTCTTTGCTATATTGCTTGTTTTGCTAACAAGTGCGGGGAAGGAGCTTTGCCACCCCGGTCTGGGGGCGGAATCGTTATAATTTTGTCAGCTTTAGCTGACCGTTATTTTGTTTACCACCGTGCGGTGGATTGTTGCTTGCAGGTTCTGCGGAGCCGAGTGCTAAATAGCGGGCTAAAGTCCAAGTTGCTGTGCTGGCCCTCGAAGGCCAATTTTTGAGTGTTTTCCTTATGTACTCATGTGTGACCGGCCTGCGTGCCGAGGTTTGGAAGACACTTTTATTAAGCAAACTCTTGTAAGGCCATAAGGCCATTTTTATTTGTGTATTATACATTCCTATGGGTTTGAGTAGTGGATATTCATGCTTGGCAGAGTTCTTTATTTTTTGCAACCATAATAAATTACTTCCGCTAGATGCTCTGTGTAGGACGTTGTGATTGGTTGAATGGTTTCAATGAGTAATCAACCGGTCTGTCCGTAGTATATGGCATCGGGCCCCGGTCGGACCTACTGTTATATGCTATGTGACGGATAGGGGTGTTACACCTAGTATGGGAGGTCCCAAAGCCGACCTCTTCGGATTCTTTGTGGGGAAGAACTTCGAGGTCACGTTCCTTCGAAAGAACGTCAACTCCGTCACCCCCGTCCTGCCCGGGGAAGGTAAGGCTACTCGCACTCGTCCTTATTTCTTTATTTGGCTTTAGATTCTGACCGTAGATTATTGTAGGTGAGCGAGAACTTCCCTAACACCAACCATATGAAAGTGATTAGGTCGCTCCTGCCGAGCTGGCCCTTGTCGAGGCGTCCGCTACCGCATGTCGGGAGGTCTCGAACCCCCTATCGTCTCAAAAGCGGGTCACTCGCAAACATTCTCCCCCACCGCGGCGTTCAAGAAATCGAAGACTCGGGGAGGCGAGCCCCCGGCGTCCTGGAAGAGGGGGAAGCACCGACGAGCCACCTCCCTGAGAAGGCTGCCACTTCTAGAGTTCCAACCAGCAGACCCCCTGGCGAGGCAGCCGACAGCTCCAAGGCACGAGAACAGCAACTCGCCGACATGCCCGTGCCAAGGGGGCACCAAAACTTTGGCTAAGGCAAGAGGTACCTCAACGAGCTCGGTCAGTCCCTCTTACAGTGGGACCAAGGGGAGAATAGGGAATCCATCTCGATCCTGCTACCGAGCTTGCTGGAGCAGGAAACGACCAGCGGGGAGGCCTTTGAGTTTTCCTATGGTATTTACTCGCAGGAGGATGCCTCGATCTTCGACGAGGAGTCCACGCGAGCACTCATACATTAGAGCACACGGGCCTAGCTTCGCGGCCTGGAGCTAGCTCACATGGCAGTTCGCCGCTGCATGCAATCCGAAAGGAATGTCGTTGAGCATCTGAAGAACCTTGCTGATAAGGAGCAAGCTCATCGCCTCACGCTCGAGGAGGTGGAGCAACACAAGAAGAGAGCGGACGCGTCCGACCCCATTCTCGTCGGATACCTGGGTGGGGTGGTAAGTTCCAAAACTTAAGCAAAATTCATTTTTCCTTTAGATATCTTCCCTCCTTAATATTTTTGCCTCCTTTTGCAGGACGCGGCGATTGCCGAGTGCCTTGGCTTCTGAATCGCCACCCTTGAGAAAGAGAATGAGGAGCTGGAGACGCGGGTGCGAGAACTGGAATCCGCAACTCTCCCACCGCCCTCCAGCAGCAGCGGCCAGCTTGCCCAGTATACCGAGTATGACCTCGACCTACTGCTGCATCTAAATTCAACAAAGGCGGAGAAGTACACCCTCCAGACCATGTAGCGGGCGGGCCTAGTGACAAGCGAGAGTGCGGGACTTTCGGCGAAGGACGTGGTTCTGGAGCTGTTTATCCCGGTCCCGAAGCCGGGCAAAGACACCTACCTCCACCTGCGGGGTGGAGCGTCGCCCGAGGGCTCGCCCTGAAGTTCCGTGGGATGGGGTTTCTTTTTGCCGAACACGTGTATTTACTTTCTGTTACGTATTTTGTAATATTGTACACGCGAGCTGATCCCAAATTGTCTTTTCAATGTAACTCACTCATTAATGTATATTCTTTTCTTGAATGGATGTCTCGATTGCCTTTGATAATTTTTCTTTTTCATCCGCAATGTGGCTCGACTTTATTATTCACCGCGCTCGAAACCACGCCTCAATAGTTTTCCAGCTCGATTCTTAAGGACTTAGCGTAGAGAACAATAAGACTTTCGATAGTCGGCCCGCGAGTGGAGACCCTCCCCCTTTTTTCAGGGAGCTCCTACCGCGGTGTCCGTGAGACTTAAGTCTAGGCACCCTCCGTCTCGCGCTATGGGTGTTTGGCTTGCGCGAGCCGTATCTCATTTGTAACACCCTCATCCGTCACATGGGATACAACAGAACGTCTGGCTGGGGCCCCACGTCATATTCCACGGACAGTCAGCGGAGTTACATATTAATACCAAAATACTACCATAGGAATTTGAATCCTAACACAGAGCATTCTAGCGGAAACTTTTAAAACAATTATAAGAAACCATAAACATAACATGAATGTCCACTACAGCCACAGACGTAGGCACGCATGGCCATACACACCGTGCTCTCAGGGTACATTCTCTGTGAATCTGGTACATTCTGAGGCTTCACCACCACCCCCAGGACGACAACCATCGTGAGCATTTAAGTCTTTCCGGCCAAAGCCTAAGACTCTCCCTTTATGCCCCCGGTAAGTGTCACGTACATTAGGTCTTTTTAACCGAACCACATAGAGAAGGTACGGTTCAACTCAACCCGTTGTTCACATCGCCATGTTAATATAAGTCATCGGCGCTGGTTAGCCTCCCCGATTCCTGATGTATTGATCATACAATAGTTCATAACCCGGTTATGCATAAAGTTGGCTCTCAGGCCACCAACCTGGGCTCCCAGAGCTCTCAGCCCCACATACTGGCCCCAGGTCTCTGCGAGACAAGCCTCACAAAAGCTCTCTCACAGAGCTACCACCGGCGGTATCATTAATGTCGCACGGTACCTGGTAGAAATGCGTTTCTGCCTAGTTTTCTGGGTGCTCCTTGGGGTTAGTTCCCAAGGCTCCCTGTTGCAATCTACCGCGTAGAAACTCGAAAAACAAACGTCACGGAGTCTTCTCTGGTAACACATGCATAATAAAAACATCACCAAACCATACCAACACGTCCGGATGGGCTTCACACACCATACATATGTTCGTACTTCGATTCCGAACTCTATATGTAAAATTACGGGGATAATCCATATCTACCCGAAGGAATATCTCACTCTCACCGCACACTCGCAGGAGAGGGTTTCCTATGCAAAAGGAAGAGGACTTCACATGTCCAAGTAGAGAATCGTTACCCTTTGCGATTTCTTCGGTGTCATGCCCAAGATCTAGATAGATGGACGCGACCGCAACGACCTTGCCTCCCCAAATCCGGACTCGGCTTGCAAATTGGAGCTTCGGAACTCCAATGGCGGCGGGATCTCTTCCTTCTTCACTCTCTCTTCTCTCTAGTACTTAGAAAGAGAAAGCCAATGAATAAATGAGTTGGGAAAACCTAACTCCCGGCCATATACTCGTAGAGGCACGCACCAGTCATCAGATCTCCAAATAAAACAAGTGGACGGTCATGATTCCCCTAAGAATTCAATTTATGAGAGCTACCGCCGCGCGCTAAGAAGTTATCGCCGCCTGGTACCTTAATCAGTTAGCTTCTTAACGACGCCACTGCCCCTAAACTCGAATCGGGCATTGACACGTGGATGCATCATAACTGCTCTGCTACCGCTCCACAGTAAGGCTAACACCGCGCGGTAATATCCCGAGAACTTTGCCAAGTAAATCGCCAAACCTACCGCTAACGCTAATTCTACCGTCGCGTGCTAACAAGAGCTGAGGCGTTGAGAGCGTTGAGTAATTCGAGCTACCGCCACGTGGTAGTCACTACCGCTGCGCGGTACCGTAGAGCTTGACGCTTTCTCGGGAGCTCGACGCACACCCTGGAGCTACCGTCGCGTGGTAACTAGCTACCGTCGGACGGTAACCCCCAGTGAAGCATCTCACACCTCAAGAAATTTGGGGCATTACATCATTTAGTCGGGACGCTGTCTGAAGGATTTGTGAGCACCCCGCACGACTGAGGTCTCGCCTGTCGTTCCCCTTAGATATTCTGGTTGACTCGCATGGAGGCCTAGTATCTGCACGCTTTCGGTGGTCTCTCCCCTCATGAGAGCTCGCACTTGGGTCGCCTCACGGGTGCCTTAGAAGTACTCGTTGAACGAGCACCTGAGGGATGAGACCCAGCTCGCCTGGAGGGGCGATACCCGACTCGCCTGGAGGGGAGAGACCCGGCTCGCCTGGAGGGGCGAGACCCAGATCATATGGAGTGCTCGCCCTTGATAATGCTCTCCCCTCTGATTCTCCATTTGGCGGGCCACTAGGAATTTCCACCCCTTCCCCCTTGTCAGTTAGTAGAATCCTAACAGCGGGTGTTGAACATCAATCGGACTTTCCTTTTGGCCAACCATCGGGTACTACCACCGGCCCAATCAGCTAATAGGAGCCTGACGGCGGGTGTTGAATATCAACAGAACTTTCCTTTTGGCCAACCACCGGGCGCTACCACCGGCCCAATCAGCTAGTAGGAGCCTGACGGCGGGTATTGAGCATCAACTAGACTTTCCTTTTGGCCAACCACCGGGCACTACCATCGGCCTAATCATCTAGTAGGAGCATGACGGAGGGTGTTGAGCATCAATCGGACTTTCCTTTTGGCCAACCACCGGGCACTACCACCAGCCCAATCAGCTAGTAGGAGCCTGACGACGAGTGTTGAGCATTAATCGGACTTTCCATTTAACCAACCACCGGGCGCTACCACTGACCCAATCAGCTAGTGGGAGCCTGACGGCGGGTGTTGAGCATCAATCGAACTTTCCTTTTGGCCAACCACAGAGCACTACCACCGGCCCAATCAGCTAGTAGGAGCCCGACGATGGGTATTGGGCATCAACTGGACTTTCCTTTTGACCAACCAAGACTCATATCCCTTATGTCGAGCAAGCAGACCATCAATGTCAGATAAAAATGATAAAAAACAATGTTATACAATTTTTTCATAGATAGAAATGTTTTAATTCATCGCCTCTCCAGGCATGACTGAGGCATGACTGTGGGGCTCCTCGACTTCCTCTATCGCCATTACCTTGACCTGCTCCTCCGGGACTTCTTCTGCTCCCCCTTCCTGGGCGTAGATCTCCACCTCCTCCACCTCCATCTCATCTTATTCCCCAATGGACTCGTGGACAGACAACTCCTCCATCCTTATCTCCATCTCTTTAGCTCCCTCCTGCTATGAGATGGTGTTGACCGCGGTGATATAACATTCCCTTGTCATCCTGGGGTCTCCCCGGACTCGGACCTAGATGCCTTCGGCATTGAACTTGAGGCATTGGTGGAATGGTGAAGGTACGCAGCGGAAGGCGCTGATGATGGGCCGTCCGAATATTGCATTATAACTGCTAGGAGTGTCCACGATGACAAAACTGTAGTTTCGGGACTGGACCCCCAAGGTAATATGGAGCTCCACTCCTTCCACTTCCTTCCTCTACCCAGAGAACCCGAATAGTGGTCTGTCCGAGGCCAGCACCCTCTTGACCTCTAACTTCATTGTGTCAAATGCCTTTTTGAAAATGACATTGAAGTAGCTCCCATTGTTAATGAGGATCTGGGAGACAATAAAGTTTTCGATGACGGCATGAATCACCAGCACACCGCAAAACAGATCCACATGATCCGGCATCTCCTTTCGGGAGAAGGTAATCCTCTCATCTAGGGTGGGGTCAGGTAAGTCGAGCGACGCTCTGGAGGTACATGATGTGGAGACTCGTCTTGCGGGCGGCCTCGACTCCCACCCCCTATGGATCACTCTGATCCCTCCTCGGCCTCCTATGTCGGCCCAGTCCTCGCACCTTTCCTCCTCTACCCCTAGCAGAACTTCTATCCGCACCTCCTGGCGGTGTTGCTGCGGCTGTGGGGCCTGCCCCCTTGCTCCCCTAATATCCAAGAACTCTGGGCAGGTACCCTTCGCGTGGCCCTCCTCCTGGTGGAAGTCACACCAGGGCAGCTCCGCTCTGCCTCTCGGCCTCCTCCTATGGACACCTCTCCTCCTCCTCCTCAGAACTATCGCCATAGCCTTGTGCTGCTCGGGGAGAGGGGGTCTCTGGTCTTGCCTCCATCCTGGAGGGTTGAACCGACCTAGCCCCCCTGGGTGGTTCTCTCCTCCATGAAAACCTCTCCTTTGGCCCTGATCGTGCCAATCTTGCTGTCTCCAGCCCAGTCTGTTATTCAGCTCCTCGTGGCCCCACCTCTACTGCTGCTGATGCTGCTCCCGTGACCGGGGCTCTACCCTCCTGACCTCCTAGCCCTTTCCATCTCCTGGCTCTCTCTCCTCCTCTGCAGCCCACTTTCCTAGCTTCCTAAAAAATGCCAGGTTCGATGCTTCTCCCTCGACTTCCTTGGTGTGAGAACCCGCCCACCCATATCGCATCTCAAAACCCAGGTGTTGAGATGAAGGGTGGCGGGGTACATAAACACGGAGTAGCGAGCGCTGCGAGCGATGTGAGACTAATCCCAACCACAGGACCGCGGGGATACTCTGCCACAGGGGGCCCACCGGGGTCAACACCCAGACCAGGAACGCGGTGGGGAAAGCCACGGGGTCGGTCCCACAAACACATGTCCTGCTGGCAAATTATTCCAACACACCCCCGCAGCAGGATAACCATCCTCTGATACCATGTGAGAACCCGCCCACCCATATCGCATCTCAAAACCCAGGTGTTGAGATGAAGGGTGGCGGGGTACATAAACACGGAGGAGCGAGCGATGTGGGACTAATCCCAACCACAGGATCGCGGGGATATTCCGCCACAGGGGGCCCACTGGGGTCAACACCCAGACCAGGAATGCGGTGGGGAAAGCCACGGGGTCGGTCCCACACACACGTATCCTGCTGGCAAATTATTCCCACACTGAGTTGTCCTCTTCATCAGCTCTTCGAAGGACTGCGGAGGCACCCGCTTCAACTCCATCCTGAAGAACCCCTGCTGTAACCCTAGGGTGAAGGATACCATGAGGGTATGCCTAGGCATCTCCTGAACTTGGAGGACCTTCTCCTGGAATTGGTCAATGTAGCTCCCCAACGTCTCCTCTACACCCTGCTGGATGAGAAACGGTGACTCCGACTCCTTCTTCCTCTTCTTCAAAGTTGAGAACCTTAGCAAGAACCCCTAGCACAGGTCCTCAAAGAAGTAGATGGAGTTGGTGGGAAGATGATGGAACCAATCCCTCTCCTTCTCTTTGAGGGTTATGGCGAAGAGCCGGCACTTGAAAGCGTCCGACATCTGCCTGATCGAGACCACATCCTCGAACCACTAGATGTGCTGGACTGGATCCCCCCTTCCAGTGTAGTATGACATCTCCGGCTCGCGGAACCCGTCTAGAACCTAGGCGAATGCGACCAGCTTGCTGAAGGGACTCCCTTCACCTGCGAGGTGAGCTGGTCGATCTCGCGCCTCCACCTCATTGAACCTGCCCGCACTAGCTCAGCCGGGGAATAAGGCTCGCCCTGGGAGATCTTGCTCGCTGCCTCCCTCCACAGCTTCCTTCCCAAGGTTCCTGATAGGGGCGTTCTTGCCCAGAGACGGGGTAGCTACTACTGGGATAGAGGGCGTCGAGCACTCGTCGTGAGCCATGAGTGTGAATAGTACCAGATCCTTAACTTCCTTCTTGAAGTCCTCAAACATTCTGAGGGTGTCCAAGGGAACGTGAGGCGATGAGTTCACCCGGTCAGCTCCTTGTCCTTTGTCTCCAGCCATTGAGCTCACTAAGGATTTTCAGTGTTGGTCACACTCCATGCTCATCACATCAAAATGTTAAAACCGAGAACCGACTTCTGTGGAGATCGAACCCTAGAAAGGGGTGACCGGACACTTACTTCTCCAATCAAGCCTATTTTACTGAGAACTTAGGATTCAAGACTGACCCAAGGCTACAGCACGGAGGTCTCACCACACACCCGGAAGATCTTAGAGTGATTCTCCTCCTTAGCCAGTGCTAAGCTAAGGATAACTCAGAAAGCGCTACGAGACTAGATAATTAGAAAGCTTGTCTTCTGAGGCACCCTTGTGGGTCTATTTATAGATTTCTGAGTTTTGCCTGCAAACAGCGCAACTCTGCTGTCTAGAACGGCTATACGTAGTCCAAATCGATCTGCCAACAGTGTAACTCCGTTGTTTGAAGAGGTTACTGGCAGACCGAATTATATTAAGCACATGCTAATAACACCCCCATGTAAGAGGGCGAGCGCGAGCCGGCTCGCCAGAGGGCGAGTGCGAGCCAGCACGCCAGTTGCTTAGACGGATGCGACTTGGCTCCCGCAGCTTGCCCGCCTCTTAGGCGAGTACATGTCGGGTCCCTGCGGCTCGCCCACAATATATACGGATTCAGGCCTCCTGCTGAGTTGAGATAAGCCGGTTGCCCCTCGGCTCGCCTGTCTGTCGAGCTGAGGCGGGCCGGATGCCCCGGCTCGCCCGCCTGTGGAGAGAGGGCTGGTGTGAGTACCCTGACCAGCCTGGCTTACCAGCACTGAATTCGTCCCAGGCCCCCATCATGGACTGCAGTCCGTGCAACCCCAACCCCTCTCTGTGCCCCTTCGGCCACGGCAGGTTGTTGGAAACCGCAGCCCCCTTTGACGAGAAGCGATCCAGTTAAGCGCCCCTACGGGGACTTCCCAGGAGGTCACCCATCCCGGAATTGCTCCCGTCTGAACACGCTTAACTATGGAGTTCTTTCACTTCTCATCACCAATTCCCAGGAGGTCACCCATCCCGGAATTTCTCCCGTCTGAGCACGCTTAACAATGGAGTTCTTTCACTTCTCATCACCAATTGGTGATGAAAAGTGAAAGAACTCCATAGTTAAGCTTGCTCAGACGGGAGCAATTCCGGGATGGGTGACCTCCTGGGAAGTCCCCGTAGGGGCGCTTAGCTGGATCGCTTCTCGTCAAAGGGGGCTACGGTTTCCAACAACCCGTCGTGGCCGAAGGAGCACGGAGAGGGGTTGGGGTGGCACGGACTGCAGTCCATGATGGGGGCTTGGGATGAATTCAGTGCTGGTGAGCCAGGCTGGTCAGGGTCCTCACAGCTAGCCTCCCTGGCTCGTCTGGCTGCTGAGAATCAACTGGCCTCCCCGGCTCACCTGCCTATTGAGCTGAAGCGGGCCAGACTCCCCCGGCTCGCCTTGTTCGACCACCTACTTAGGAGGGTGCGAGTCAGGCTATCTCAAGGCCCCCGATCTGCCTTGTCAGATCCACTCGGCGAAAACTGGGTTGTACACTCTCTACAACAACAATGCAGAAGCTAATCAAGAACTCTCGTTAACTTGTGGTGGGATGGTAGTAGTGTGTGACAACTTCTCCTCAAGTCCAACAACTTGTTCTGCTGGACGTGTTGCTGCTACGGCTCCACGTGATCCTAAAATGATGTGGTCCACCGACCGTTAGTCAAAAAGACTGATTCGTTTCATCCTCGCCTCATCCCCACAACTCCTAGTCACCGTGCGGGAGTAAGAAAGCGCAGGACAACAAAACAGTATAATAAAAGAGAGTGACATGACTCTAACTAAAAAATATGTATATGACCATGTATAAAAGTTATACTAGCAGTTCTATATATTCTAGAGCAATAGTAAAATCAAAAGTAAAAGAAAAGTATGGCGTAAGAAGTAAAGTAAAGAAAGTAAAATTGTTATACTACCATCACAGAAGCGTACCTTAACTTATATAAATGTTCATACAAACTTATAAGTTAAGATTTCTGTTAAATTAACTCATCATAAAAAAGTGCTCATACTAATTTATATGATGAGGATCTGTAAGTATATATTGTACAACCCCAATTTAGCGACCCCAGTCCAACCTGTGCTCGAAGGAGGTCGGACGATCCCGCCTAAGAAAATTTTGTCAGGCGAGCCAAATCTGGCGAGGCAACCCTGGGTCTCGCCGGCAATGGGAGTGATGCGAGGAGGCCTCACCATCAAGGTGCCAGCTCACCCAGCGAGTCCCAGGCTAGAACGCCCTCACGCCGAGGCGTATATAGGCCAGTATAACCCTACCGGGCGAGCTCTCGCCCCTTGAGCCTCACATTCTTCTTGAGATCACATCAGTAGGAAAATCAGTAGATCATCCATTCGTCTACTTGCTGAGCATCCTGACCTGTCATAGCCATCACAAAAAGCGAGATTCCGCTATCTAAAGACCGATCGAGGTGCCAATAGCAGAAAAAAGGCGGAGACCGCTATTAGCATGCCAAAAAGACGATTTTACCTTTTGTTCGGAGTTTTGCCTATAAATAGACACTAAAAGCACCTTGGATGGGATACCTAGCCTCCTTGAGCTCCAGATTTTTGGAGAGCTCTTGTTCCGTGCCATCCAAGGTGCTGAGCTCAGCCTTTGGCTTTGGGAGGATAAGAAGTGATCGTGCTTCCGAGTGAGTGGCGAGACCTCTTCGCTGCAGCTCACCGGCTCTGAGTGTAGGCAACCAAAATATAACAAGTAAGGGCTTAATCCAATCTTGAACTAACCAGCCAGATGCACTCGACGACGGGCTATATAACTTGAATTGTTCCCTCCCAGTTTGAACTCCATTGAACCGGTATCCGGGTTTCAACATTTTTGGTGCGGTGAACATGAACTGGCAATTCTTGAAGAAAAAACTTGTCCAATGGTGTCATGGCAGGGCAGGGAGAGCAAGGAGACAACCAGAGGAGCTCGTACCCTACTAGTGAGTTCATGACGCAGAGCTAGTTTGCTAAACTCGCTAGGATGATAAAGTATATGGAAGGGATGGTGTGAGGTTTGCACGCGCAATACGGCGAGGTGATGAAACCGGCCCAAGGAGATGCCTCATAGAGCGAGGCGAGTCACAGTCAGCGGCCTGGCAAGGAAGTAGGCCAAGAAAGCGAAGACCAAGTATTGTGGTCACTGGTCCTATTTGAGAGTCCCCCGGCGACCTGCAGTGCGGAATACGAGCACGAGCTCACTCACCTCGGCCACCAGCTCGTACCTGCGAGCCCAATCTACAAGTTGGTGCTAACGGCTACTATTCCAGCCAGCTTCGTGGAGCTGCCCATGAACTTCTATTCTGGGAGGGATGATCCTCTGAAGCATCTGCAGTGGTTAGAGGATATGGTATCAATTCGGCCGATGTCCGACCCCTTCAAGTGTCAGTTGTTCTCCATAACCTTTAAGGGAAAAGCGAGGGACTGGTTTCATTAGTTGCCGGCAGGTTCGATCTATAGTTTTGAAGAACTCAACAGGGGGTTCCAGCTCTATTTTTCCGCATCAAAAAAGAGAAAGAAGGAGTTGGAGGCACTTTTCCTCATTAAGCATGGGCCATAGGAGTTGGTAGGATCGTATTTCGATTGCTTCCAGAAGGAAATTCTTTATGTTGAAGAGGTACCTTGACACACTTTTATGATTGCTTTCGTACTAAGCCTGCAAGGCGAGTTATTCAAGATGGAGCTAAAACGAATCCCCTCGGTATCATTCGAGGATTTGATCAACCAAGAGGGAGGCTTTATCGAAATAGAATCATCAAGTAAAGGATTTGTGGCCAAGGTGGGGAAGTTGATAGGAGAAGGGGATGAAGGAGTAACGAATGGAGGTGGAGGGGCGAAGAGGAAGGAAGAGCAGAGAAAGCGAGAGGAGAAGAGGGCGAGGGAGAGCGGGGACCAGAGAATCCCAGAGAGGAGATTCCAAGGGCCTCTCGCCAAGCCACCATGGAGGATGGACGGGGGAGTGCACCATGGATTTTTTGGAAGGAGGTTCTCGTTTGAGAGGCAAGAATGACAGTATTCTCCTGAGAGGGGACAAGGACGATGGAGGCACGATCAGATGCCCCGACAGGCCTGCACAATCAGGAGTGGTAGAGGGTGGGGAGGAAGGACCCAACATCAAAGGAGGGGAGAAGATCAGGGGGCAGCCCTCTATTGTGATTTTCACCAGCCTGAGGGCCACGCCACTTCAACTTGCCCATAGTTCTTGGAATTGAGGAGAGGAGCAGAGCAAGGAGCCCAGGAGGGGTGAAGAGAACTAGCAGCAGGAGATGAAGGGAGAAATTATGGATCTTGAGGGCGAGCACCAAGAGGATATGAAGATCGAGTTGATCAAGGAGCTTACGGCGGGATCGGGGCAATCCACGAAAGGGTGGGGGTAGAAGCAACCCGAAAGGGGAGTTTGCGCGTTGCCTACCGAAGGAGTGTAGATTCCACCTCACAGAGCCCACCCCGATTGTGGAAATTACATTCTCGACATAGGACATGTTTTTGAATGAAAACCCCTTACACAATGCCTTGGTGAGTCATTCGACGGTGGAGAATTTCACAGTCTCCCGCATCCTCATCGATAAGGGAAGTTCTATCAACGTGGTGTTCAAGAAGGCGTTTGAGGCCATGGCGGTGGAGGAGAAGAGGATTACTTTGACTGACGACCCGATCTTTGGTTTTGCAGGAGAAAGAAAGGAGGTCGAAGGAGGAGTGGAGCTCCTTGTCACCCTAGGGGGAAGAATAAAGGTATGTTAATTCGTGACTGTGGACTCGCCTACCAGCTACAACGCTACCTTCGGAAGGCCCCTCATTAATGCTTCCTAGTGTGTGCCCTCGTTGTTCCTCAAGTGCCTAAAGTACAATATTGGATGGCTATAGATCTAGATCAGGAGCGGCCCAAAGATGGCAAAGGAATGCACCTCAGCACGTTGAATACAATCAGCTAGGAGAAGGAGGCCAACATGTTCGAGAAGGTCATGGAGGACATTGCAAAGCTGGAGGCCACAGAATAAGTGGAGGAAAAGGAGATCGAGGCTAAGGGTGGAAGGCCCAAAAAGGTGAAGGTCAGCGGCGAGCCGACGAAGGAAGATTAAAAGAAGATCCTATCATATATCCAGGAGAACGCGTACATCTTCACGTGGACTGCGGAAGACATGATGGGAGTCAACGTGGACATTGCATGCCACCATCTCAATCTTGATCAGAGGACCCTCCCCATTCACTCGAATAAGAGTAAGATGACAACTACCTTGGTCGAGCCCATTCTGGTGGAGGTGTAGAAGTTATTAGATACGAGGCTTGTTGAGGAAAACCAGTACCCAAGATGGGTCTCCAATGTTGTAATGGTGAAGAAGGGAGACGAGAAGTTGAGAATGTGTATCGATTTTTTCATGCTTAATAAACACTGTCCCAAAGATTGCTACCCTCTGCCTAGAATCGACGCGCTCGTAGATTCGGTCGTCAGATTCCAACTTATGAGTTTTTTAGATGCCTTGTTTTGGTTACCATCAAATCTACATGCACCCGCCCAACGTAAAACATGTTTCATTCATTACAAACAATGAATGTTATTGTTATAAAATGATGATATTCGAGCTTAAAAACACAGGGGCGACCTACCAGTGTATGATGGACAGAGTATTTAAAGAACAAAAGGGGTGAAACCTTGACGTATATGTAGATGATCTATTGGTAAAAAAGCAAAAGCATGGAGGACCATCTCAAAAATTTGATTGTAACCTTTGTTGCGCTCCGGAAACACAAGATGAGGCTCAACCTTGCCAAATACGTTTTTAGGGCAATGAAGGGAAAGTTTTTGGGGCATCTACTAACCCCAGAAGGAATGGAACCAAAACCGAATAAAGTGAAAGAGATTATGGAGATAGAGGCCCCGAAGTGTGTAAAGGAGATTTAATGCTTAACGGGTCAGGGATCCTCCGATCTTCAGCAGTTCGGGCTCTCCATCCTTAGAGATAACCTCCACTTCCTCGAGCTCCTCTGCGGCTCTCAGCTTGTCTTCTCCTTCCAAGATCTTCTCCAACCTTTTAACATCCTCCATCTAGTTGATACTGATGGTACTGAGATAGCACTCCCTTGCAGCCTTAGGATCCCCCCTGATCCTCACTTGGACATCATCTCGGCAGTACTTCATGCATTGGTGATAGGAAGATGAGACTGCCTTAAAGTAGTTGATAAGCGGTCTCCCAAAGATTGCGCTGTAACAGCTTAACGTGTCCAGATCAAGGTGCCGCCAATTGTTACCAAAAGATCTGCTGCTCTTTCCACCTCCTTCTCCCCGGAGAAGTCAAAGAGGGGTCCGCCCGCAGCTAGGACCCTGGATGCCTCTACCTGCAACCCGATGAATGTCCTTTTGAAGATGACATTCACCGAGCTCTCATTGTCAGTCGGGATCCGATCAACGATGAAGTCTTTGATGGCGGCTTGAATGACGAGGGCATCATGAAAGGGGTTCACATTTCCCAACATATCCTCCTAAAAAAAGTAATCTTTTCCAATGACGATGATGCTTGCGAGGTCGAAGCGACACACTTGTGGTAGATCTGATGGAGACTTCCCTTGCGAGAAGCTCCTAGCCCGGCTCCTCCATGGATCACCCCCCTTATCTGCCTCATGCTCCATGGACCACTTCCTCACGACTGCCTTGGTCAACCCGGTCCTCCTTCCTCCTCCTCCCCAAAGCATGGAACATTATCAGTCCTACAGGGACGCCTTGCCTTTCTTGCTCTCACTTTGTTGCTACCTCTTTCAGCCTCCTCCTTGCTTCCCAACAGTCAGAAAAACCAAGGTCTCGTGCCCCTCCACTCGATGCAGATCATAGTAAAGGGGAACCTCCTCTGCCTGATTCCTCACTAGTTGGTTCCTCCTGTGACGCCTTTTCCCTTGTTGGTCAATGACCATCACCACCTCATGCACTCTACCTAGCCTCCTCTCCTGTTGGTTACTGTTCCTCCTTTCCAGATTCTGCCAGCCTCCACTGGGGTCAGTTTACGGGATACTGGAATCGTCATGCATCATCCATTCTCTCTGGAGCCACTGTGGGTCTCCTCTCTTCCTGCCTGCGAGGCCTCTCCTGCCTTCTAGGATCTTCTACCCTCCTGAGCTCTTCTCTCCTTCTCGATTCTTCTCTCTTTCTCTCCTCTTCTCTCTTTGGGACAACCCTGGCTTTCACCTCAGAAGTTCCTCCTCTCTCCCTGCCTCCTAGTACCTCTCTATCCAGCTTGGCAAGAAAATCGACGTTCTTCTCCTCTTTTTGCATGAACTTGTTCGCACTCTCGATCAAGTCTTCATAAGACACCAGATACTTGTAGCCGATATCCATACTGAAGATGCCTTTCTTTAGGCTGAACATTAGGGATAGCTGCAAGGTGAAGTCATCCACCTCCTCGATGTCCAAAACCTCCTCCTGGAATTGATTGATGTTGTGGTCAAGCCTTTCCTTCTTCCCTTGTAAGATTTTGAAGAGGGCAGTTGCTTCCTTCTTCCTTTTCTTAGATGTTGTAAACCTCTTTATCAGACCCCGACGAAGGTCATCGAAGCAGTAGATGGAACCTCCTAGCAGTTGGTGGAACAAAATCTTTGGCCTTCCCTTCGAAGATGATGAAGAAGAACCAGTACTTAAACGTGTCTATCATATTGCGAATGGAGATCATGTCCTCGAACCACTGGAGATGCCTGACCGTGTCATCTCTTCTAGAGTAGTAGCTCAGGAATGTCTCTCTGAAGCCTTCAGGAACTGGGGCTACCAACACTTCATTGCGAGCATCCTAGAACCTCGTCGGGTTCTCTACATCTCGGAATCTGATGTACTGGTAGCTCGTCGGGCAGTATCTCGACTGTACTAGTTACTCCGGCTCCACTCACTCTTTCCCTGGTCGCCTGAGGGGCTCTCCTTCCTCGGATGAAGTCATGTGACGAGGCGAGGTCATCATGATATCCGCGTGAGGAGGTAAACCTGCGAGTATTGCCCTCTCAATCCTTTGCACAAACTCCTCGAAAACCACCAAGGTCACAAAGCTGCCTCCTCCTACCGAGTTGTCGGCTATCTCTCCATTCTCGCATGGATTCACGATCTTGCCTACTCGCAAAAACTTTCCTCCTTGGCTGTGATCCACGCTCATTGCACCAAAGTGTTGAAGCAAGGAAAATCCCTACTCCAAAAATTTGGATCAAGGCAGCCTAAGGTTACTTGTCCTGCGGTTGGGCTAGATGGCTTGACATGCAAGGACGAAGAACTAAGGCAACACTGAAAGGACCCTAGGTGTTGCGGCAGGGAGGTCCCTCCACATACCTGAATTCTTAGAAAAATCTTCCCCTCCACAACCAAAGTTGCCCGAGTGAGGTACAAGGTGGACACTAGTTGGAGATTACCATGGGCTGGAGATCAAGGAGATGATCACTATCTCGAACGAGTAGAAGTCCATAAAAAGGTCCAATCGAGATCTTTTGTGATATTCCAAAGTCCATATCCTCGTACCCCTGGGTTCCTATTTATAATAAAACCAAGGGGTGGGGTGTCTTATTTATAGTCTAACCCCAACCTGCGACTAAACGACCTCTGGGGGAACTTGTCCGACTTAGGTGAGTATCTTCCCTAGTCACCTACCTGGCGAGTATGTGAGCAGAGCTCGCCATACTCGCTCAGGCATTCAACAGTCTTGAATGTTGACTCTGATCTCTAGCTTGACATGCTGACTTTGACTTCTTGTTGACCTGACTTTGAGTGGGTCCACCCTCATCAAATATGGGTTGTACATGTGGATGCACTCATATATCATGGATGGGGGCTCTTGAATCAAGAGTGAGTGAGAATTAATAAGTGGCCACTAGGTTTTTAATTAACCTAAGTCTAATGGTTCAGATCCTATTGGATCCAGAACCAAAAAATAGCCCAACAATCTACCACCTTGGTTCTGAATCTGGTGCCACCACCTACACGAAACACCCACTGCATAAAGCACAATCTGCATTAAGCAATACTACACGTATCACAACCTGTACGAAGCACTACCTCAAGTCTGAGGTGTCATCCAACCTACTCCAATCGACTCATCCCTGTTCGGGCTCAACCTCTAAATGTCGACACAATTGTATTGCTGAACCTGACTCTCCTAGTTAGACTACTAAAAGGGCAATCATCTGTACTACCTCGACCGTACACACTATCAGGGCATAAATCATGGGCACACCACCTTGCATCATGGTCCCCATCAGCTGGTATAGACTACTACAATGCATAGCTCGCTTGAGCATGGTTCTCCCTAGTGTCACCATCAAAACTCCACCTCTTATTGTAAAATTGTATCATCTGGAGTCCAATCTATCCAGCGATATCAAATTTCTACGTAGCTTAGGTACCAAATTTACCCACTCAAGCCTACGCACCGCTCCGTCATGCGTCTGGATATCCACCGTCTGTATTCCCGTGACCTCACATGGTGAGTTGTCACCTAGAAAAACGAACTCAGTCGTCATCTCTAGTGAGACACGGGTCACATCCCCTTTCCCGTAAATTAAACATAACCAATGTTATATTCAATGGATGGCTCTCATGACCATCATAGTTGAGCACCGAGGCTCACAACTCACATACTAGCCACACGATCTCCAAGAGACAGACTTCGTAATCAAAATGCTATTTTGGAGCTATCGCCAATGATATCTACTATTGCCTGACGTTGATAACAGAACCTCTCTTTTTGTCTCCAAACTTATCCACAACTGAAACATCTTTTCAGGAAAACCTACAGCATCCTGTAGTGCCAAAAAGTGGACTTTCACAACACATAGCTCACCAAGAGCTATCGCCAGTGATATCCACCATCATCTGGCGATACCCAACAATAATCAAAATTATGGTATTCTCTGGGTATTTTCCTGAAGCGCATCTCTAGTACTTCCTGCTACACGAATTCACAGGTACAACCCCTCGGACTCCATAAACTACCTGTTTATACTTTGAGTTTTCTCCGGCACGCAAATTAAAACTTCACTAATCTAGACCAACCTGTCTGTATGGGCTTCACACAGCATGCCTATTCCATACTACGATTTCCAGATTCTATATACAAGACTACCCGGGGATTTCAAGTATCAACCCATCAAAATTCCCTTCACTTTCCACCATTTGGTGGGGGATTCCATGCATATACACATGTATAACTGCCACGTGGCACTATCGCCAGCGATAGTCACTATCGTCGGGCGATAGCTACCTGTGAGCTCTGTTTTCCAGTTTTTGGGGTGTTACAGACCTCCCCTTCTTAATGAAATTTCGTCGCGAAATTTCATTCATTTGAAGGAAAACAATACGCAAATTTTACAACATTACTTTACAAAAATAACTCGGGAAACTCATCTCGTATGGATTGCTCACGCTCCCATGTCAGTGCTTCACGGCGACAGTTGTCCCAACGGACTTTGACCATCCTGATTGCTTTGTTTCATAGTTGTCTGATCTCTGTGTTCTCGATACGAATGGGTCTAACTTTCGTCATCAGCCCACTATCAACTGGCACCTGATCGTCAGCAATCACTTGTGTAGGCTCTTGTAAAGCTTTCTGCAGTACCGATATGTGAAACACATCGTGCAAACCACTTAGCTCCGCCAAAAGAGAAAACTTATAGGCGGCTTCACCAATCCGTTCAACCACTTCAAATGGATCAAGGTACCTCAGACTCAGCTTTTTCAAGTGTCGAATCCGAGACACGCTCTTGAATGGCTTTATCTTCAGATATACACAATCGCTAACCGCAAACTCCACATTTCAGTGCTTAACGATGTAGTACTTTGCTTGCCTATCCTGAGCCACCAACAATCGCTCTCGAATAGTGCGTATAGTCGAGTTTTCATCTTCGACCTCATTACGCTTATATAGCTTTGATTAACCTGTTTTCGCCCAAGCTAAAAGAGTATGACACTTCCTACCATATAAGTTTCAAAGGGAGCCATCTGAATGCTAGCTTGATAGCTATTATTATAGGAGAACTCGATCATATAGAGATGGTCCTCCCACCTCTTCTCGAAATCCAAGACACACAGACGGAGCATATACTCCATTGTTCTGTTGGTTCTCTCGGTCTGACCTTCCATCTGCGGATAACATGTTGTATTGAACTTCAGTTTAGTACCCAACAACTGGTGGATTAGCCTCTAATCACTAGAAGTAAATCGTCTGTCTCAGTCACTAACGATGCTACGGGGCACACCATGCAAATGTACTATGTTGTCAACATATAACTTAGCCAATTTCTCAATCGAATCGTCCTTCTTATTCGGTATGAAGTGTGAAACCTTTGTCAACCGGTCAACAATCACCCACACGGCATCGTTCCCGCTCTGTGATCTCGGCAATCCATGCACGAAATCCATAGATATGTCATTAAACTTCCATACCAGAATTGGTAACAACTTCAAGAAACCACCAGGTTTCTGACATTCCGCTTTTACCAAGACACAAGTATGACACTTCGTCACGTAAAGAGCTATGTCCTTCTTTAAACCCAGCCACCAGAACATCTTTTTCATGTCCTTATACATTTTTTATGCTCCATGGGTGGATTGAGTATTTAGTAAAGTATACCTCATACATCAACTCCTCCCGCAATTTACCAACATTTGGGATGCGCAAACAACCGTCTTTTCTCAAAAGGTCATCATCCAAAGAGAATTGGGAATTTGACCCATCTGATGCATATCACTTCATACTCTCATCAAGTTCTATCGCTCATCGAATCCTGTTCGCGAGGTCATATTGCACTTCCGTCCAGTTCAAGCACGCATTTGTAGTGACATTCTTGTCAACACAAGAAATATCTAAAGCCTCCAACTCCTGGATTAGACGATCCTCATGCATCTGTAGCCAACTTACCCGTACTGGAGTTCTACGACTCAAGGCATACGCGACCACATTTCCCTTCCCGGGAGTGTAATGTATCTTGAAGGTGTACTCCCCGAGGAACTCCATCCACCTCTCTTATCGCATATTCAAATCCTTATGATCTATTAAGTAATTAAGGCTTTTATGGTCCGTGAATATGTCAACTTTAACACCATATAAGTTGTGACGCCATAGCTTAAGTGCAAAAATCACAGTTGCCAATTCTAAGTCGTGGACTGGATTTCGCTCGTGCACTTTCAACTAGCATTAGCCATAAGCTATAACCTTTCTGAACTATAGAATAACGCTGCCTACGCCGCTCCCTAAAGCATCACTATAAATCTTATAATTTTCTATACCAAATGACAAACTTAGGATAGGTGTCGTGGTTAGGCGACACTTCAACTCCTCAAAAGCTCATGCGCACTCAGGCGTCCAAACGAACTTCTGATCTTTCCTCATCAGTGTGGTGAGTGGTAAGGCTATCCGTGAAAAGTTCTCCACAAAGCGCCTGTAGTAGTCAGTAAGTCCAAGGAAGCTCCTGAATTCCGCTACAGTAGTCAACACAGGTCACTCTCACAACGCAACGATCTTCGCCGGATCCACAGCAATTCCCTCTCCACTAACCACATAGCCAAAAAAAGCCACTAACGACAACCAAAACTCACACTTTGAGAACTTAACATAGAGTTTATTCCTTCTTAGGGTGTGCAAAACCATCCTCAAGTGATTTGCATGATCATCTTCTAATTGAGAGTACTTTAGTATGTCGTCAATAAAAACGATCACAAATCGATCTTAGTACTCCTGAAAAGTCTGATGCATCAAGTCCATGAATATTGATAGCATATTTGTTAGCCCAAATGACATTATAGTGAACTCATAGTTACCATAACATGTACCAAACGCTGTCTTGGTAATGTCACATTCCGTAATCCGCAACTAGTAATAGACAGACTTTAAATCTAGCTTTGAATAGACGGTCGATCCTACTAGTTGATCAAAAAAGTCATCAATCCATGGAATCAAATACTTGTTTTTCTCTATCAACTTGTTCAATTTTGATAATCAATGCATAGACGCAAGCTTCTATCCTTATTCTTCACAAAGAGGACCGGTGCACTCCATGGTGACATACTTGGACGTATATAGCCTTGCTATAGCAATTCTTGTAATTGAACTTTCAATTCCGTCATCTCCTTTGACACTACTCGGTATGGTGAGCGGGCCACAGGTTTCACACCTGGCACCAACTCAATAGTAAAGTCAATCTCTCGCTGGGGCGGAATCCCACGGAGATCATTAGGAAACACATCTGCATAATCCAATATAATAGGAACGTCGCTCAAATGAGGCTTCAGCTCTACAACCTCCAACAACGTGAAAAACAATTTCGCGCCCTTTCAAACCGCCTTGACTACCTGAAGAGCAGACATCAATATCTTGTCCAATCCTCACATACCAACGAACTTAGTCTCACGTTTGGTGTTCTGTCTCAGCATGACTTCCTTAGAGTTGCAATCTATATAGGTGCGTTGCTCCGAGAGCCAGTCCATGCCCAAGATTACATCAAACTCAAATATCAGTAGCACCGATGCTTCCAAGCTGAAATCGTGACTTCATATCTGCACCTTAACATAGCAAGATCTATATGCACGCATCAAGCATCCGTTAGGTAACAACACCTTTAATCTATCTGTCGACATAAGAGTAGGCACTCCGATTCGCAATATGAAGTCCTCAGATAGAAATGAATGAGAAGCACCTGTATCGAACAGTGCTCTCGCCGGGTAGTCCCTAATAAGGACAAACCCTACATTGATCAAGTTATACACAAGCAATTCACAAGGTATAAAGTATATAAAGCATAAAAAATATATACTACTAGTACATGTGACGACGTCAGCATGTTAAATGGCCTCCTATTGGCCAAGATTGTAAACCTTCGGTTGAGCTGGAGCATATTGGGATGCGGAGGACTCCACCGCCTTTCCCTTCTCAGCATAAGATGTTACTACCTTCTTATCCATTTTTGGAAGGCCACTAGTACACTCATGGGAAAAATGTATTGGCTTGCCACAAGTGTAACATGTAAGATTGCTTCGCCCAGACGTTTCTCCATAAACAACAGTAGATGGAGCATGTCCAGAAGACTTGGACATATCATTCCATTTACGAAAATATGATTTTGAGGAAATCGGCACTTTGAACTCGGGCTTTTTCACAGGCAAGTCCTTCTTACCCTACACCCTTCTCATGTCCTTCTCCAACGAACGAGCCGAATCAACCAATACTTGAAAACCTTGATTCATTGAACCTGAGAGAAGCAACCTCAGCTTATCCCGTAGTCCCTCATAGAACCAATTGGTCTTATGCTCCTCGTCAGTGAAAGTGAATCCTGCATATCGTCCCAACCTAGTGAACTCATTCAAGTAGTTATCTACACTACTCTTGCCCTGAGTCAAGCGCTGGAACTCATTCTCCATGAGAATCCTCTATGAAGAAGGAAGAAGCTTTGCCAAAAATAATCTTGAAAACTCATCCATCGAGATCTCAGATAGTCGTCTGCCCGCAAAGTGGCGTAACTCCAACTCATCTCAGCAAAGCCGAGCCTCTCCATACAAAAGGAAAGTGGTCGGGGTTACCTTCTGCCCCTCCTCTATTTCAATCGCCATCAATACTCTTTTGACACGCGAAAATCAGTCCTCCCCCTGCATTGGGGATCCTGCACCCATGAACATAGGAGGACTAAAATGCATAAAGTGCTTCAGATGCTTTTCAATAGCTCGCCTTTAAACCAAAGCTTCAACAGGCATTTGCCTTATAGCTATAAGATCAACAACACCAACCTGGTATGGGACCATAGCAGGACGCACCTGCCCAGTCAACTTTGCATTCATCATAGCAAGAACTGCCTCAGCAACTAAAGCGTATTGTTTCCGCATAAGGGGGAGGTGTGGGCACATCAGCTGGTGTCGCACTCTCCACAGAATGTTGGGGTTCAGACTGTCCTGCACCACTTCGAGTCACCTATAAGTATAAAATACACAATTCAGCGACTACACAAAAGGCAAACAACGACCAATAGGAACACGCGGGTTCCTCAAATATGTGTATTTTTATTCTTAAGTGGACATTCTTGAGTTCATTTTGTTATAACGGTAAGTACATACACATGATCGCCACCCCTGAAAAGAATTCAACCACGAATTCACAGAAGGAAGACCGAGAACAGAAGATGATACCAAATTGTAACACCTCCATCCGCCAACATAGAATATAACAGATGGTCTGACCGGGACCCCACGCCATATTCCACGGACAGTCAGCAGAGTTACACATGAATACAAAAAATACCACGCGAATCCTAAATCAGAGCATCATGGGTTATTAGAACTCAAGTAACAAAGAATGCCCATTAATATACCACATAGGAATGTTATATAAAATACACCAAAAAGTGCGGCCTTAAGGTCTTACAATTGTTCTTTATAAAAGTAGGTTACAAACATCAACATGCAGACCGACCACACATGAAAACAATAAAAGCACTTTGCTTAGCCTTCGAGGGTCGACATAGCACCAAGGGCTGCAACCCGCTATTTCTCGCTCGACTCTCCAGCACCTGCACAGGGACATTCCACCATAAAGTTTGCAAACAAGGCAACGACCATCTTTAGCTGACTAATTTATAACCACCCTACCCCATTCCCGGGGCAACGATATTCCTTCCCCGCAGACATAGCATTTATATATATATATATATATATCATAAACGTTTGCATCACCGGCCAAATGTTCCATGCTCTCAGGGCACCTTATCGGTGTACTGGATACACCACGGTCCAAAAGTCCGACACTGATGGTAAACTATGAGCATTATTATCCTGGCACATAGCCAAGACTCTCCCCCCCCCCACCAAGCAAACGGTAATTGCCACGTACTTTAGGTCTATTAACCGTATGACATGAGAGCGGGTACGGTTCAGCCTTTTCCCGTTGCTCAAATCTCCATGCCATCGCCGAAAGTCGGGCTTTCATTGCTAATGGACAGACGCGGGTCACATCCCTTTCCCGTAAATTAAACATAACCAATGATATATTCAATGGATGGCTCTCATGACCATCAGAGCTGAGCACCGAGGCTCACAGCTCGCATACTAGCCACACGATTTCCAAGAGACAGGCTTCGTAATAAAAATGCTATCTGGGAGCTATCGCCATCGATATCTACTATCGTCTGGCATTAACAACAGAACCTCTCTTTCTGTCTCCAGACCCAGGCACAATTGGAGCATCTTTCCAGAAAAATTTCCAGCATCCTGTTGTGCCAGAAAGTGGACTTTCACAACACATAGCTCTCCAATATCTATTGCCAATGATATCCACTATCGTCTAGCGATACCTAACAATTATCAAAAATATGGTATTCTCTGGGTATTTTCCTGGAGCGCATCTCCAGTACCTCATGCTACACGAATTTACAGGCATAACTCCTCGGACTCCATAAACTACTCGTTTATACTCAGAGTCTTCTCTGACATGCAAATTAAAACATCTCTAATCCTGACCAACCTGTTCGAATGGGTTTCACATAACATGCTTATTTTGTACTACAATTTCTAGATTATATATGCAAGACTACCCAGGGTTATCATGTATCAACCCATCGGAATTCCCTTCACTTTCCACCCTTTGGTGGGGGATTCCATGCAAATGCAAAAGTAGGATTTCACTTGTCCAAGAAGGAAGATTGTTACCATTGTAGATCGTTTCGGAGCCATGATTAAGACTTCTATCCAGATGGAAAGGATTGTCTCGCTTTCCTCTTTACGGATCTTGCTTCAACTTGTAAATCCGACCACGGGATCTCCTTCACCAAGCTTCCAAAGCTCAGCCTTCAACCCTCTTCTTCCTTTCTTCCAAGGGTTTGATGAAAAGTATGGGAGAGAGTGAGAGAAGAGAAATGATTCTTCTCTTCACCTCTTCTCTGTTCAAGTAGCCTCGGGAATAAACCCAGTCACACGATCCTTTCTTCAATAGGAATGAAAGGCCACGATTTAAGCTGACAAGTCAAACGTATTGCTATCGTCGGGCGATATCAACTATCTCTTGGGAGATATCGTCGATAACCGCTTTGACCCTAGTGAACGCCGCTCTTTGACTGCTTTCCAGCCATCCGACACGTGTATAACTGCCACGTGGCACTATCGCCGGTGATAGTCATTATCGTCGGGCGATAGCTACCTGTGAGCTATTTTTTCAATTTTAAGGGTGTTATACGTGCACTCCAAATCCCTTCCTAAGATGTCTCCCTCGTCCATATACTGGCAATGCCTGCTCACCCCCAAGACTGGGGTATGACTACATCTGGCTGAACAGTAACACATATGTAATCTGCTCCACATCTACTATATCTTTCTCATATAATAAAGTGGTATGCATATGCTTATACGACGTCAGGTGCGAGATAAGAAGCAATAAGGTCTTATCTTCTTCCTCCACCTTCTGACAAACCACAAGTAGTTGGTTGAGAAGGTCATTGAACACGTTAAAGTGTTTCAGCAGGTTACCACCCTTCTATATCTTTAGGTCATGCAGTCGCTACTTCAGTAATAGTCTCATGGTCAATAACTTGCCCATGTAGAGTCCCCCAAGTTTCTCTCACAACATGACAATGGACTCTTCAATAATGATGTTGAACAACACCTTGTCATCGATGCACATCCTGGTACCGTTGGTGGTGTGCTAATCCATCTTAGTCCACTCAGAATCCTTCATCGGAGCAGGTAAAGAATCACGCCCCACAACACTTGGATCAACCCTTGCTCAACCATCATATTATTGCCCTGAATCTGGCATAGGCGGAAGTTCCCACTTTCATCAATTTTTTTCAAAAAATATCTTGCCAATACTGTGTTCTTCGCTGTCATAGTTACCTGTAGTACCTCTAGGCAATCTGATTAATTTACGAATTAGATTTGGGAAGATATGGAGCGGACCAATGCCGTCATCTATCGTTGACCCAAACCTAAACTAGAATGTTCAATCAATCACCTACACAAAACCTCGCTTTGATATCATTTATTGTAAAATCTGGTAAAAAATACAAATACAACAATAAATTAACACAGGTAAATAAGAACATAAAAACATTAAAAATTTTAATGTTAAATACATAATACATATTATATATATACATATTGATAGGGTTCCCTCTAAGAATGGTTCAGTCAAACCGAAGGGCGACCCTGACCCGACCACCGTAGCCGCCAAGGGCGCAAACAAACCACCGCGCACGAGGCCCGTGTAGTGAGTGAGGGGAATCCTCCCGCAAGGCGCGCACCCGCAAAAATTATCTCGCGCTGCGCGCGGGAATCATCTCGCGCTGCGCGCACAGAAATCATCCTGCGCGGCGGGGGGGGGGGGGGGGGGGGGGGGGGGAGGAGGAATCCCGCCATCAGGGAAACGTGGCGGCTAACTACCGCCCCTCCCACAAATGGGGTGGTTCGGATGTTGCCGGAGGGGGACGCCGGCCATGGAACGGCCGCGTGTCCCCCTCCCATCCGCAAACGTCGCCGCCGTCTTCTTTCTCCCGTGGCCGCCGTCACTCCTCTCTTCACGGCCGATGCGTCCGTCTTCTTCAAGCGTCGCGGCCGTCGTTGCCATTATCTCCGGATTTCACGGTCGCCGCTGCCGTCGTCGTCTCCCAACATCGCGGTCGTCGTCTCCGTTATTTCCGGACTTCACGGCCGCCGCCGCCATCGTCGTCTTCCAATGCCGCTGTCGTCGCCGCCATTATTTCCCAACTCCACGTCTGCCGCTGTCGCTCCCTTCTCCCACGGCCTCTGTCACTGTCACTCCTCTCTTCCTCGGACATTGCCATCGCCGGCTGCTCCCCACTTTACGCCGCCGGCATGGCTGCCGGCCGCTCTCCCGGCCGTTGGCGGCAGTCTCCCTCCTCGCCAGCAAGTTCGCCGGCCACCCGATGGAGCCCGTCCCCGCCATCCGATCTTCTCGTAGCGCTCATCGTCGTCCAATTCGCGTGTAACCGCCCACTAACCATCGGGTTAGAGGGGGATTTAATTAATAATTTATTTATAGTGCAAATAGTGTGATTAATTATCATAAATGTGCACCCATAAACTATAAGAAAAATATTAATTTTGGGTGATTACGGTTTGCGGATAGCCCAATAACCACCGTAACCACCCCCTAGAACCTATAAAAGGAGTCACATGTCTCTTCATTTCTAACTTTTTTTCCTCTGAGTCTTCTTTTTCCTCAGGTCGAAGCTCTGCCGAATTCCTCCTACGAGCAGCACCCAAGCCGCACTCAAGCCGCACCTGAGCCGCACCCGAGCCACGTACGAGCCAAGTTGAAGCCGCCCGACGAAGCCTAATCTCTCTATTTCCAAGTGGTCTCCGCAACCGCAAGTTCAGGCACTCCGCTCCCACGTCCAGAATCAGCAAGACGCTCAGTGAAGCCCATCAACGCAAAGTGCAACTTGTAACAAACTCCCGGCGTGTCGGTCTGTCATCCGCCGTATGCTAAGTGTTCTCTCTCCTCAAAACTGTAATGAGAGGTGACCTGTCATCCTTGATTTCAAAAACAAGTTGCAACAGCCTTGAAATAGTGGACTTTGACATTAACATCTTTATTATAAAGTTAAGGATAATAGCTAACATTAACATCTTTATTATATAATAAAAATATTCAGTTTTTAAGATAATAATTATATAATATTAAAATTATTAATGTTATCATATAATTAATATTTTATATTAATTATTATAATTAATTGTTTAAATATTTTAATTAATTATGAAATATATTTTTGGTTTATAAATATCTCTCTAAAATATGAGAATGAGCATATATACAATTTTTTTCATTTTTCTCTCATTAAACTCTCATATCTTTCAACTTAGTTTCTTATTATTCTAAGATTGCTTCATTCTGTGGAAGTTTGGGTGCTCTGTTCTTCTTCAGTATTCGCATATATTGGAGTTTCATGATCTAGTCGGGTGTTATACCTTGGAGAAGTGAGAATTCATTAAAAGTTCTGTCAGAGGATGGTGCAACTTCTTTACAGCCATGATCACATGACATACCTAGACTCGATTTCTTACTCTAATATTTTTTTGTTATTTTATTTCATATCGTTTTAATTACATTTTTAATTTCGAAAATTATATTAAAAAATAATTATAAATATTTTTTTATATATCTAGAAAAATTATATAATATAAAAGATACAACAACAACACTTAAGTCTTTATCCTACTATAGTGAGGTTGGCTATATAGATTCTTTGTCATCATTGTGTCCTATCTTTTGTCATAATCTCACTAATGCCTAAGTACATCAATTGTCTTTATTTATAGTTTCATTCCAAGTCTTTATTGGTCTACCCCTCCCTCATCTAACATGCCTAGTGACTAGACTCTCACAACGCCTAACAGGTGCCTCTAATGGTCTCCTTTGTACGTGTCCAAACCATCTTATACGGGCTTCTCACATCTTCTCTGAAATTGGTGCTACTCATGTCTTATCCCTGATACTTTCATTCCTAATTTTATCCAATCTCGTGTGTCCACACATCCACCTAAGCATTCTTATCTCCGCAACTCTCATTTTTTGCTCATGTACACAATTCACTGCCCAACATTCAGAACTGTAGAGCATCGCGGGTCTAATTGCAGTACGGTAAAACTTGTCCTTAAGTTTTAATGGTACTTTACGATCACATAAGATCCCTGACGCGCCTCTCCACTTCTACCAACCCGCTTGGATTCTATGTGTCACATCTTTATCAATACCTCCATCTTTTTGAACCATCGATCCAAGATATTTAAAACACTCACTACGGGAAATATCTTGATCGCCCAACTTAATAATGAAGTCATCTGTCCGTCTCAGTGGCGGGCCCAGATTGTTCTTCCGACCCGGGCACCAAATAAAAGATATAAACTTTTCATAATTTTTTTTAATTCAAAATTATTCAAGTTAATATTTCAAGTTCAAGCCACCTTACTCATTTTCACCTTTAGGAAGGCACGAACTGATAGAAAAAGCATTGCAATACTTTACACGAACACCTTATAATAGTTCTCGCACAGCACATGTTCCTAAGTAAGCTCACAACAACTCTTTAGAACACCAATCAAGAAACAAAAGTGATGTTATTGAAGACATTCTAGTTCGAACGTTAGCGACATGCACAATAGAGATTAGTACAGGAATATGAATAGCATGCCAATTAAACATGTCTACTAAACACTTAATGTTAGTGAACTAATATAAATAATTTGAATAGATTCATTTCTTTACAAAAATAAAAAAAATATTTTGCTTTAATGCAACCAAGTACAGTATAGCATTCAGAAAAAATAGGTATAAGAAAAGGATTTTAGTTTCAAATCAAATCTTAGCTGGTATCTCTGTTAACATTTACATTAGATGACACATGGGATTAGTGGCAAAAATAAGGCCAATAAATATACTGAGCAAAAATAATTCACAATTGCAGATTCTCGGTTTTAGGCATAGCAGGCATTGTCATTTTCTTTGCAACTAGGCAAAGAGCATCAGGTTTCTTCTTGTGAGAAAGAGAGGCATCATAATTTTGCTATATAAATAAAAAGAAAAATTAGGCAAAAAAAAACTAGCAAAGAAGAAAAATTAGGCAAGAAAAGTTAAAGAAGAAAAGGAAGAACTGCACATACTATGAAACTATTATACATATGTTTTATCTTATGATCGGAATAGGAAGTGAGGGAGAGATTGGGCACGCCGTAGTAGGAAATTAGAATGGCGGAAGTTAGGGTTGAGGCATTGAGCGACGACGGCGGGTGGCGGAAGGGCTTTAGGACGACCGAGCTGCGGCGACGGGGTGGTGGAAGCGGAAGACGGAATATAACTCTCGAGTCTCAATCGACGATGGATGGCTTCGCATTTGCAGGTAGACGACAGCGGCGAAAAGGGGAGGCGGGCTTCAATTTCGCGAAATTACCTAAGGCCGCGCCTAAATTTCGCGAAAAAACACCCGGGCATGTGCCCGGGTGTGTCTAGGCGTGGGTCCACCCCTCCTTCTTGTACTGTAAAATTTAAGCTGATCCATATACTCTTTCGTCTTTGCCCTGCTCAACCTAAAACCTTTCTTTTCTAAAGTATCTCGCCAAGATTCAAGTTGTGTTATCAAACTTTCTCTTGGTATGACTTTGCAATCCTTACAAATTATTTTATCCATTTTGTGAGTCATAAAATAATCAATTTGTGACTTATTTTTTCTGCTTTTAAACGTAATTAAATATTCTTTTCTCTTTATGAAAAGCGTATTTATACAATTAGCTCATGTGCTACAGCAAATTCTAAAATTATTAGTTTTTCTTAATTACTTTTTCCATATTCATATCCTCCATGAACGTCTGTGTAATTTATATTTTTTTCCCTATATGTCCACTTAAGTCTTCTCCTATGAAAATCTTCTCTTTTTGTTGGATTTCTCTTACAAAATCATCTAAGTCTTCCCAAAATTACACTTTAATAACTTCACTTAATCCTACTTGTGCCGCGTAAGCGCTGATCACATTAATAGTTTCTTTTCCTATGACAAATTTAAGAGCTAAGATTCTATCACATTTTCTAATTACTCCAACAACTTCATCCTTCCAAGTAGTATCTACAATAATACATATTTTACTGTTTGTTTTATATTTTCCTGTGTATCATAATTTAAAATCTGAATTATCTAAAAGTTTAGCTTTCCACCACCCATCTAATTTTTGCAGGCATAAAATATTTATCATTTTCCTAATCATCGTATCCACTACTTCCATCACTTTTCTCGTTAGCGTACCTATATTCCAACTTTCAAACCTAAGTCGATCACAATTCCTACGACATACTTCTCTATGATGTCTAATATGTGAGAATTTTTGTCTATTTAACACTACACTCAAGTTCTTTTAGAGGTGTCGTGATCCTTTCCAAGATGCCGCATTCGGATCATACGATGATGACTCTTGCATATTTAACACTACACCCAAGTCCTGAAGATGCAGCGGTTCTTGTAAGATACTGCATTCGAACCACACGACACGTTTCTTAAGAGAAACAACCTAGCTTCTGCACAAATTCTCAAATGATCCATATTCATAAGGGCGACTAAATTTTACAATGTTCGTCTACCTAACACAAACCTCACAATTTTTCATCCGGGCTTGGGACCGGCATAGGCTGGTTTTAATAGAAAAAAATTTCCAACAATCTTAAGAAGTTGAATTTCACATCATAATCTCTTGAAAAAGTGTCATGTTGAGTTATCATCTCATAAATTGCCTAGTACCAGTGGGAACTTATCATTGGGTATTCTCTGTGAAGTCTCAAAACAATAAATAAATAAATAGATTATTTTAAAATATATATCTTTATTTTCTTGCATGCTACAATTTATTTGTTTAATTTTAAAATTACAGCTTTTATAATGTCATCTCGCAATTTAGATAATTTAGCGGGGATCAAACCCGAAAGGTTTAACAGAACCGATTTTTGCCGGTGGCAAGCTCATATGAAATATTAGTTAAATATCATTGGATAAGTTATTTTTGAATCTACATGTTCTGAACAACCCAAAAACACAAATACAAATGTAATTTCAACATCTCATTCATCTCTTCCTAATATAAACACCACTAGAACTTTTGTTAGACTTCTTCCATACAGAGATCTAGTGAATGTAAAATATAATTTTAGGAATCGTATATTAAGTGCATTCTCTGATGAGCTATATGATATATTTTTTTCAATATCGCGCAGCAAAAGATTTGTGGAGCGCACTTGAAGCATGATCTAATCTCGATAATACGGGCATAGAACGCTATAATATTTTTTTACCTCCGTAAATTTAAAATAGATGATTCCAAACCCATTAAAGCAAAATTCCACAAACTAGATGAAATGTTAGCCAAAATTCTTGTCGATGGTTCAATTCTTTCCGAAAATTAATTAGTGGCATGTCTAATAGTTTTCTTGCTTAATTCTTGGTTTGCCTTTAATATTAGACTTAGAAATGATTAAGCTAATTTGACTTATGTTCAAGTCCAAAATACTATCCGCATAGAGGAAGATCATAAAAATAATTATTCCAAATTTCTGAAGGATCATGCTCCTAAGGTCATGAAACTAACCTAATCCAATTCAAAAAACGTCATCTTATCATCATTTTAAACCAAAGGGGAAAAAGCATAAGAAACCATTTTAATTGGGTTCACGAAACCCAAAACATAACCATAATTCTAAATCGAGTCATCCCAAGTCTAACTCTAGAAAAGAGAAAGTGTGTTTCATTTGTTGTTGTACAAATCATTTGTCCACCAATTGCTTCTATAAGAAAACGGGACTAGTATCTTTAACAAGTCTAATGTCGTCAAACCACAAGTCAAAATGATCCAAGCACCAAATCAGTCGATCTTCACGTTAGAGTATTCTCCATGTCTTCTTTTCACTAGTTATTATTGGTGGTTTGACTCCGAGGCAAATATTTATACATGTTTTGATCGTTAATGTTTTATTACCTTTTAGGACATCATTAGAGGAAGTGTGATTTTAAGTGGCGCATCTACCGCTAAATTCATGTACGTGGGCAAGTGAATCTTAGGATTACTTCTGAAAATTTTTATTTTAAATGATGTATTATTTGCTCCAAATATTTAGAAAAATTTAGTAAGAGAGTCATTGTTAGTGAAAAAGGGTTACAAGATTATTTTGGAATCAAATAAAATTGTTTTGACTTTGAATAATATATTTATTGGAAAAGGATATGTTTGAGATGATTTATTTAAATTGAAAGCTATGGATGTTAAAATAAATAAAATTAGTTAATTTATTTCATTATCTTGCAATGTGTGACATAATAGGCTTGAACATGTAAATTCAGAATCGACGAAGAAAATGATAAAATTAAATCCATTGCCTAAGATTGTTGCGGGTCGCCCGGTTTTCTCCTGTCCAGAGAAATCAGACCGTCTTAGCTCGAAATCAGATCGGACACGCAAACAGTCAAAAGTAAAGCATAACAAATGACAAGAGATATTTTTGACGTGAAAACCCCAAAAAGGGTGAAAAACCACGTGGTTGGTGTTGTGACGAGCCAAAATCCACTAGCTTTTTAGAGTTTTACAAAGATTGATTTGATTTCGGAGGGCGACAAGTCGCTACTCCGTTATAGGTGCAAAGTATAGAAAATGAGGAAAAACGGCTAAGTCTTAAGAGTCGCGATGGAAGCGCTCCGAGCTTGGAATGTTGTTGAGCTCGCGGAACCTTGGTGGAAGTGTTTCGGCTGGAAAATTCTCGAAGTCCGCGAAGCTTCTGGAGGGAGCGCTCTCATTGATGCAGAGCCTTGATGAGAGCACTCTCGCATAAGCGGTTGACGTGACTTGTGCCGGCGAATGACATCGCTCCATTTCGATCACTTGGATCACCAATTTCGTCGAAATGACCGGAGTACCCCCCCCCCCCCCCCCCCCCCCCCCCCCGCGGTAGTCCGGGCGGTCTGGGCAAGGTGCCCGAAGGCGGCGGTGGTCGGAGGAGGCCGGCGGAGGAGGCGGTTAGAGATGGCGAAGGTCGCCACGTACCGCCGCCGGCGTGCGCGCGGCCCGCACGCGTGTTGGCCACATCGTGCACGTGCGCAGGCTCGGCTCCTCCTTTTGGTGTTCCTGGGGCTTGCGGTTTTGCTACGCGTAATCTGTACGACTCTTGCTGGTTTGACTTGAGAATTTTAGGGGGGCCATCAATTATTATTAATCTACTATTTATAATTGTTTGACATTTTTCGCTTTTGTGCTGAATTTTTTAAATTTTAAAATGTAACACTTAATGGAAACTTAAAATAATTATTCGCATGAACTTGTCTTGCACATATGCAATGATTATATTATTATTATTTAATAATAATAGTATTTTTAATAATTATAAATTTAATATTTATTATACATTTATTAATATAATGAATATAATGATGTTATAATATTACTATTATTAATAAAGATAATAATATGAAAAATATTAATGATATTAACATTAAGATAAGTTAAATTCATTTAATATTATAAACATTAATGTATTAATGTTAAATATTATTTGGATATATATTATAAATATTGTAGATATATATTATGATATAAAGTTAATGTTTAACATTAACATATTTATTATATAGTAATAAATATTCAAAATTTTACAATATTAATTATATAACATTAAAATTATTATTGTTATCATATAATTAAAATTTTATATTAATTATTATAATAAATGTTTAAATATTTTAATAAATTATGAAATAAATTGTTCGTTTTATAGCTCTCTAAAGCATGAGAGTGAGCATATATATAATTTCTCTTACCTTTCTCTCATTAATCTCTCATATCTTTCAACAAAGTTTTTTGCTATTCTACGTTTGCTTTATCCAATGAAAATTCAGGTGTTCTGTGTTTTTTTTGGTGCCCGCGCACATCGGAGTTTCGGAATCTAGCCAGACGTTGTACCTAGGAGAAGTGAGCATCTATTCAAAGCCTTGTCAGAGAGTGGTGCAACCTCTTTAGTGCGGTGATCATACATCTTACTCAGGCTCGATTTCTTACTCTAATATTTTTTTTGTTATTTTATTTCATGATGTTTTAATTGTGTTTTTTTAATTTCAAAAATTTAATCGTAAAAATAATTGTAAATATTTATTTTTTATATCTAAAAAAATTATATAATATAAAAGAAAAGAAATTCCAACAAATGATGAGTCAAGGGTGTTAATGAGTGATGAAATGACCACTTCGAGTATTTCTTTTGTGGCGAGTCCCACTAGGGCAAAGTGTGGTGCATGTGACGTTCATCATATTCAATTGAGTTAACATAAGTCTAATGTGGTCATATTTGCATTGATCATGCTGGCTAGACCAAGTTGTTGATCTGTGTGCTAACTGAGACTCGTTCATTTACTGAAGGCGATTAACACACATACAAGGGATGCTACAGTCGGGTAGTTAGAGCACGGATTTCTTTGCGCCGTATTCTCTAAGGTTCTATTCGGCGGGACGGAATTGGCATTCTGGTATTGGCTTTCGGAAATAGTAAAGTCATTTCTTGTGTTCGGGCGGACGGAATTGGTTTTCGGCTTAAATACGTCGATTTTTAATGGGTCCGATGACTTGTCATATATAGACGGAAGATCGCTTTTGTGACGGCGCAGTGTAAGTACTCTTTACAGAGTCTATTGGTTATTGATTTCTTCATTATAAATTTCGTTCAGCATGTCTCTACATGTACAATTTCTCACATTATTTCTTTGTAGCAAAAAAGGATAGTTCTGTGTTGTCTAGATTTGTTGATTTTAAGGCATTCGAGCGTGAATCCCAAAACTGGATTGGCAGGCAATGACATTCACGTAAAAATTAAGGCTTCGTTTGGTGTGATGGTGGTGGTCGTGAACATTGTGGTTATGAATCATCGTCCGTGACCGCCCAACCTCACCTAAGGAATTCCATCCACTTTTATGTTCAAAACAAATATGCAATTGCAAAACTTTTCCTTCTTGATCCACAGAAGATCTTCATCGACTTCGCACCGCACAATATTACACAATAAATAGTAGCAGGAAAATTGCAAGTTTCCGACAGAAGCAGACGAGACAAATTACACAAATCCTTTTTAAGATGCATCTTCAAATCATTGCTCAAATCTATTGCAGATCCAATCCGTGTAGGCGAATTATTCATCGTCAACATCGCATAAAGATGTCTGAAAGCTCTCCCAAACTATGACAATTACACAAAAACCTCTCTAGAAAACTTCTAATGCTTAAGCTTTGAGAAAAGTAAATGTCTTACCCCTGCTCCTTCAGACCTATTAATAGGGTCAAAACCAAGGAGGTAGATGTGATAGATGTCATATAGATGAAGCTTTCCTCGATCAAAAACACGTGTCAAGTAATATAAAACTTTCTTTGGTCACTTTTCTAGAAGCTTCATTCAAGAGCACATATTAGTTTAAAGGTCAAAGGCGGCTACTCTTTTTCATACTTGTCAACACTAGCTTGAAAAACATGATTAAAATTGGGTAACCTCTTTCCATACTTTGGAGGTAATTATCTCATCAAATCTTCACTTTTTGACTAAGTGAAGAAACATAAAATTCTGGCAATCTTCCCTCAATACTCCAGTTTGTCTCTTGTCAACTCCTTCATCAACATGTCTTCATTCGCCTTTGGTCAATAGA
Organism: Platanthera zijinensis; assembly: GCA_039513925.1. NCBI lineage: Eukaryota > Viridiplantae > Streptophyta > Magnoliopsida > Asparagales > Orchidaceae > Platanthera > Platanthera zijinensis. The sequence continues at coordinate 47,078,206 of CM077088.1, read as the reverse complement.
TTCAGTGTCATCAAATTCAAGTTAGAAAGACTTGAATCCAGCAGTTTTCTCCACAATGGACGGTAATTGTACCCAACAATTTATTCTCTCCTTACCTTTATGTAGAGGGAACTGCCATGTCAGCAATTCTCACGTAATGCTTGAGCTTCCCTCTCGACCTGGTCTTTGTGCGCATATCTGCTACATTGTTATCTGTGTGTACATTCTACGAATCTAGCTATCACAACCCGCATTTTCTTAATATTTTGTAATATATCATGATAAGAGAAAATACGCGTCGTGATGTCACGCCGTGCAGGGGACAACTGTAGACGCTCAGGGAAGAACTTACTCCTAAGACTTGTCATGAAATTCTCAAGGTTATCATGATGAAAAGAAAGTTGAGTTTAAGTACGTTTTAATGGTTGTATCTCTCGGCTCAGTGGATCAACTAGTATACGGGTGAAAATATACATATACGCAGCGGAAAATACTTGGTTCTTTACATTTATTATCCTATATGAGTATGAAGATCTAATATGACTATTCATGATATGCACACCTCTAAATTTAATACAAGTATTAAAAGAGCTTTCACGTTCGTTAAAGTAGAGTGACATTTGATTTAAAGAGATGTTATGAGTACGAGATAAATATATTTATCTTTTTATACTTTGAAAGTAATTAACTTGCAAACTTAACATAAAACCATCACAGAGAGAAGCAGGAATGACAAACAACAAGAAATTAGCATAGCATCTAGCAAATAGTCTAACATCTGCAATAATTCACTGTGGGCGTCAACAACCTGACATGAACCCACAGAACAAAATGTATGTATGAACTGAAACAAGAACAACAAAACTACCTCACGAAGGTGGGGAAGAAAATCACAGCTACTAAGCCCACGCCAAGAACCACCAACTCTAGTTTCTCAGGACGCTACTTTTCTGAACCTAAGGCATTCAAAAGAAAGAACGCTTTAGTAAGAATAAACAAGTGGCAAAAAATACCAAAAGCAAATGAACAAGAGAAGTATAAGTGTTACCAACTCAAGACAGAAAAACTTTCAAACCACCGTACCTAAGTCAAAACTCAGTAAACAAATGAAGAATTTAAGAAGTTAATTATGTAAAAGTGCACCAAGTGGGACAAAGAGTCATGCTTTATTAACATTTGCAAAGGTATGTTTATAAACATATGCATATACATATAAGAAAAAGACTGATTGGTTGTAAAACGTGAATCATTAACACCGGTAAAAGAAACATGGTATTGAGGCGGTGTCCACATTGTCTAACTGATATGCCCGAAATAGGTATACGTAAACTACGCAAGTGCACGTGCCGGATCAAGTAATAAAGTGATGAATAAAGATCGTTCCCACGGAGAGGCGATTAATCTAAGGCTCACAAGTACTAGCTAGTCCTTTTCTTTAAATCCAAGTAGGTTGATTTAAGTGAGTTTAAAGACAAATAAAATTCTAAAATGAAATTGCTAAAACTTTCTAAAATTACTTTTTATCAAATTTTGGGAAAACGGTCTTGTATTTTGATTTCCTAAGTCTATAATGATGGATCCAAAGAAGAAATTTATGAGAAACCTAGATGTGCTTTCCTGCAACGATTTTACGGTAGAGATCCGTATCTCTCGATATCGGAAATCACTATATCCCTTATTCCCTTGTCATCTCTAACTCAGGCGAACAAAGAATATGATTGATAATAAAAATCAAAGTTGCTAACGAAAAAGTGAAATCTCTTTCTCCCTTTTCTGTTATATCTAGTTGAAGATACACTTACGCCTCTCCTCTCTCGAATCTCGAAGCGCAGTAAAACAAGCCGAAAACTTTGGTTAAAAATTTACATGACTCCTCTCTCGAATCTCGCCACGTAGTACAATATGTTTCATTCAAACACTCACAATTCTCCTCTCTCGAATCTCGAAATGAAGCATCGAATGAACCAATAATCCAAAGTTCTACCATAAGATCATCAACTAGATAAAGAAATCACAATAATCTTCTCATAAATTAAATAAAAACAAAGATCTCATCACATAGAACAAAGTACTTTCAAAATACAAAACCTAGGAGAATTAGTTCATGATTTGAGAAGAGGAATACAAGATTGGATTGATCTTATAAAACATGATGCTTATATATCACAAGCGCTGTAGAAAATTCCACTCAAATGCATGCAAGATCCCTCTTTGATGACGATCCGGTGCGGTTCCTCCTCCTCCTTCAAAACCTAGATCTCCCTTTCCTTGAAATTTGAATATGATGAATAATCCTTTTTTCTCTCTCAAACCCCCTCTTTATACTCATCCCCTCCAAAAGGCATCTCTTTAATGCTGAAAGGTTGTCATCTTAATATTTGTAACTGCCAAAAGTATGAAGAAATTCGGAATTTTGAATTTGAATTTCCGCAACTTGTTATAACAAATTTTCTGAACTGCAGAAATTTGTTATAACAAATTTCCTGCTGCCCAAAAACAGAAACTGCACCAAACAGCCTTGAAACTGTTGCAATAATGCTGTAGCAACTTCATGGATTTCCCATGAACTTGACCCGTGCCATATCGAGGTGAATACATCGGACTTCCTACGATAAAAACATATCAAAAATAACATAAATACTCTCAATTTTACAAGATGTCAATATATTTAAATACAATATGTTTTTATAAAAATTTACTAAATCTTTTTATCAAAATAGAGGTATTTAAGATACAAGATAACTTCTTTTTGAGAAGTTATCACACCCCCACACCTGAACATTTGCTAGTCCCTAGCAAAATATAATATTGCAAGCTCTTTGAGTGAGTGATTATCTAGCAATATAATTAATCTGAGTTCATTTACCCTTTGGATTTTAAATCAAGACTGCATAAGAGATTTGAATTGGTAAAAACATCAACCATTAGAAATTTCAACTCTGCATAGATTCATTAGTGAGATACAAGTAAAAGCTCCATAATGATTTCCTAGTGGTGTGTGTGCTCATCCTTAAACTCACCCATTCCAATACAAACTAACTCATTAATCCTTTCATAAGAAGGAAAAGATGACAATAGGCTAAATCTTTGAATTGGCCTCTACAAGGATTTAATAGTTAAAAGAAAATCATAAGGACTTGAAACTTGATCGACTGTGGCTTGATTCGTAGTTTCATTTTTGATTGGGTAAAAGGGTTCTCCTAATCACAATTCTCAATAACTTAACCAACTATGGGGTTTACCATCACAATCATACACATTTTTTTTATTATTTTAAAGTCCATAGTTGGGTTCATTCCAAGCAGGTGCAAACACACTTAGGCCGCATATCACTATGATTTTTTATCTAATTTTTTTTTAATTGTAATTATATCCATAGTTGGGATCATTCCAAGTATGAGTGCACCTAGGCCACATATCACTATGACTTACTTTTTTATTATTATTTATTTATTTTGAAACACCCATAGTTGGAAAGACTATTAAGAAGTAATTAGTGAAAATATAGGAGAATTACACATGGTGATCATGAATCAAAATGAGAAGGCTCTGGCTCAACAGGCAGTGGAAAAATGTAGAAGGTGGCCTTAATCATTTTATCAGTGAACTATTTCATCCTACTATTTTAGCCATCATCATTGACCCAGTTCTTGTTTATCCTTCCCCTTATGTTCGAAATTTAATAAAATTATTTTGTAGGTTGCAAGTAAATTTAAGGAGTGGTGCGCATGATGGAAATACCAAAAATGGAGCTCTACATATCTTCCTAAATTCAAAAAGCAAACATTTGAAATTTTTGAGTTTGACGAATCTATCAATTCAAGTAAATTATGCAAATATAAAAATTTGTTACAGGTAAAACTCCACAGATTAATCATTACTGCGTATATAATTCACCACTCAAAAGGTGAGGGTTGGTAAGATCACCCCCACACCTACACCTTTGCTAGTCCCTAGCAAAATGTATATCAATATTGGTGTCTCTCAAGTGGCGCCTCTCCAAAGTTAAGAAATTGAAAGTTAAGGCACTTTTAAAAGAAATATAGAGTACTGAAATAAAATACTTCCCTGAAATCAGTAGTTTTGAGAATCATGCACTGCCAATCTTTTTACCACTTGTAGCACGCCACGGTGTCTTGAGTAAATCAATAATTTGGGCTTCAATGATGATCTGCATGATTGTACAACAATACTAGAGAAAAGAAGTCTACAATAGTAGATTAGTAACCATATATCAATGACATTCTTATACTCTCACAAAATATGTACTATCATAGAACTTGCAGATATGATCGAAATATTGCACATTGTGCGCATGAAAAAGATAACATATAACAGGTCATTACAGCACATGATTTATATTGACATCAGAATATCTGTACGGGAGTGAAAACACAGAAGTAATCATCTGAAAATCAAAGAGTTCTTAAATCAAAACAACCATGCAGTCCAAGCATCATAACAGAAAATAGTCTATGGCCATAATGGCCTCCCAGCATTGTTTTAGAGTAATACAAACATAATTAAGTTCTGATAAAATAAGTGAGGGAAAGAGTTAGAATAAATGCAAAGAGGTGCTAGAGTAGTCATTCGTCGTCGTCGTCTTCATCATCTTCACGATCTGCATCTTTCTCCGTAGCCACGATGGTGGGATCCACCCTTGATCCATCAATGCCTAGTAGATATCCCTCTTCGTCGAACTGGCCCCCAAGATTGTAAGAAGGTTCCACAATTGGAATCTTGAGTTTATGCATAATCAACATCCGCTCCTGCCGGGCCTGCTCTCGTCGAGACTCAGAATATATATGCTCGCATCGAAGGTAAGCTTTGATGTATTCCAGGTTCTCCATCATAACATCTGGGTCCGACCCACAGTCCACTGCTGGAATATCTATGTCGATGCGTTGAGCGGTCGTGGGGGACTTCCCTTTGGATGTAGGTGGAAGGGAACCATGATCTGTGCGGACCTTGATATTCTTGAAAATGACAGTCTCAGTGATATGGTGGCCCACCGGAGTACATATGTCTCCCTCCCTCAAGCCTACTCCAGCAAAGCGACACAACATAGTAATCAGTGTAGGGTACCACAACTGTCGTCCTCCATTAACCGCAAACCTCTTTATCAATTGATCATAAATCACTTGACCCGCATTAATCTTCCGTCCAAGCAGAATACAATATATCAGAACAGCCCGTTCAATTGAAATCTGGTTCGCATGCTTCGTCGGAAGCAAGCTCGCATTTACAAATAACATCCAAACTTTTGCTTCCCTTGTGAAGCTCGTGGAGTTCAGGACATGTTTCTGAGGGTTTGCCCACATATTTGTTTTAGCTTGGCAAAGGACGGCCGCCACCTCGTTGGGAGAGATTGTATTCTTGATCTGCTCGTATTCATCACACTCCGGATTTTCCATATCGAAGCACTCACAAATCCCTTGTGGTGAGAAGTTGACTTCCTTTCCCCTCACCAACACCTTGTCATCGTTCTGAAATATGCCGTTGGCATAAAATTCATAAACCCATGGAAGGATTGCCTCCGTTCGTGGATGACAGAAGGTCGACCATCCCTGTTTCTGCATGTTGTCAATATATCCCTTACTCCAGTATTTCATTTCCATTTCAAATCCCCGTTCAAAAATTACTGGCTTCAGTTTTACCAAGTCATGTGCAACCCTCGCCTCATCGTTAACGAATCTATTCTCCTTGTACACAACGACTTTCCCTTTTCCTTTTCGGCCAGACATTGTGCAGACTAGTCATAAAATCAAGTAAGAAACCACAACATTTAATTCTAACCCAACACTAGGAAATGAAGGTGAGGCTCACTTACAGTGGATGGTGTTCCTTGAGATAGTAAGGGGCAGCAACCTTCGGCCGACTGCACAACCAATGCCCTCTAGAATCGGTATAAGGGTGGCCACAATAATCTGGTGAAGGGTTCTTAGAGTTATCACCGCTGGAGGAAGGGTTCTGTCGCTCGGAATCTCACCCGTCCGCGCGCACAGTGAACTCGCCGGCGCCCCCTAGGATGATGCAGAAACTGGGTTCGGGCTCGGGGTCTCACCCGTCCGCAGGGGGGCCGGGGTTGTTGCTTAGGACTCGCCAGAGGTTCGTCTCCACCGGCGTTTGAAGTGGTCGCCCGCCTCACAGAATCCGCCGCTCCGCTGTCGTCTCGCGATTTGCCCTAGCGGCGGGTCTGCAGGAAGTCGGGTTATAGGAGGAGGCGGACCGGCTTTGGGAGTTAGGTTTTAAAATTGCTCTGGCCGAACCGGCCAACCCAAAGGAACGGTCTGGTTCAATTGGACCGGCGGCTTAAGCGGAAATTCAATGAGCGGACAGTAACTGTTGTGTTGCGACCTATTTTTTTTAACTGTCAATCTTTGTTATAACATTATGTTTGCTGTCCGAAATTACAGATTTTGCTTGGAAATTTTTTTTTTATTTATTAAAATAATTATTTTGTTTTAATCATTTAATTTTGTTTCATTTATTATCATAACACCAAGTTGTTAAACAAGTTTTCAAGTAGAATAGTCTAAAAGAAAAACTTAAAGAAAAGTTGCAAAGCCGAAAATAAACGCAGATACGCAAAAATAAAATTGGGTTGCCTCCCAAGCAGCGCCTAATTTTAAGTCCCGGCAGGACTTTGCCGACTAATTGATTATTATTTTAACGTGATGAAAGAGACGACTCGATCGCCGTCGTTCCCTCTATAATGTTTGACTCTTTGTCCGTTCACCTTAAATTCAGTCCCGTCTTTTTCGTTCACAATCGTCACCGCGTCATATGGGTGCACTTCTTTAATTTTAAACGGTCCCGACCAACGCGATTTCAATTTTCCGGGAAATATTTTTAAACGAGAGTTAAATAATAGCACTAACTGGCCGGGCTCTAATTGTTTATCGTTCAAATGTCGGTCGTGCCAATTCTTCGTTCGCTCCTTATAAATTCGAGAGTTCTCGTACGCGTTCATTCTCAGCTCTTCCAATTCATTCAACTGCAGTAGTCGTTGCTTGCTTGCGTCTTGAAAATCGTAATTTATTTTCTTTATCGCCCAATAAGCCCGATGCTCCAGCTCTAGAGGAAGGTGACATGCCTTTCCATACACTAGTCTATACGGCGTTAAACCAATCGGTGTTTTAAAAGCCGTGCGGTACGCCCATAGTGCATCGTTTAGCTTTTGAGACCAATCCTTACGGTTGATGCTAACGGTCTTCTCTAAGATTTTCTTGATCTCTCGGTTGGAAACCTCCGCTAATCCATTCGTTTGGGGGTGATATGCTAGCGCAACTTTATGCGTTACCCCATATTTTTTTAACAGAGCGGTGAATTGGGCATTGCAGAAATGACTTCCCCCATCACTAATAATTGCCCTCGGAGTTCCAAAACGATTGAATATAAAATTTTTCAGAAACTTTAAGACCACTTTAGCGTCATTTTTAGGTATAGCAATTGCTTCCACCCACTTTGATACATAATCAACCGCTAAAAGAATGTACATGTCTCCCTGTGAATTCACGAATGGTCCCATAAAATCAATTCCCCATACATCAAACAGTTCAACTTCCAAGATCGTATTCATGGGCATCGCGTCCGTTCTCTTTATGTTTTCAGACCTCTGACACCTATCACACTGTTTAACAAAATCTCGAGCGTCGCGGAATAAATTAGGCCAGAAGAAACCGGCCTCTAAGATCTTCATTGCTGTTCTATCTCCCATAAAATGTCCTCCATAAGGAGAGTTATGACACTTCTCCAATATGGCTTTCATTTCAGATTCGGGAACGCAACGCCTCACCATCCCGTCGGGTCCAACCTTAAATAGATATGGTGCGTCCCACAGATACGAACGAACTTGATGTAGAAATCTCTTTTTCTGTTGGTAGAGTAGATCGGGTGGAAAGACTCTACTAACTATATAATTTACATAATCAGCATACCATGGCACCATGGTTTCAGATACCGCCAATAGCCACTCATCAGGGAATCTCTCATCAATTTCAGATCGTAGTAGTGATGGTGGGCACTCTATTCTTGACAGATGGTCAGCTACGGGATTATCCACCCCCTTCCTATCCTTAATTTCAACGTCAAATTCTTGTAGAAGGAGTACCCATCGGATCAATCGTGGTTTGGCATCCTTCTTCTCCATGAGGTATCGTATAGCCGCATGGTCGGTGTACACTATGACGTTGGTACATAAAAGGTAGGATCTGAACTTTTCAAAAGCAAAAACTATGGCTAGTAGCTCTTTTTCAGTGGTTGTATAGTTGACTTGGGCTTCTATCAAAGTTTTGCTAGCATAAGCTATCGTGTGGAAGACCTTCTCCCGCACTTGCCCTAAGACGACTCCAACAGCGTAGTCACTGGCATCACACATCAATACAAATGGTTCCTCCCAATTGGGAGTTACCACAACAGGAGCAGAAGTCAAACGACTCTTCAATTCTTCAAAAGCACGTAAGCAAACATCATTAAAATCAAATCGCACATCTTTCTCTAACAGAGCACTCAACGGCTTGGCGATCTTTGCAAAATCTTTGATAAATCTTCGATAAAATCCTGTGTGGCCCAGGAAGCTTCGCAACATCTTCACGTTCTTTGGGGTGGCAGACTCTCAATCACGTCGAGTTTGGCTTTGTCCACACCTAATCCCTTCCTAGATACATGATGTCCTAACACTATTCCCTCGCGGACCATAAAATGACATTTTTCCCAGTTCAAAACCAGGTTGGTCTCCACGCATCGAACTAGCACCTTCTCTAGGCACTCTAAGCATGCTTCAAAAGATTTCCCGAAGATAGAAAAATCATCCATAAAAATCTCTATGCCATGATCCATGATATCAGAAAATATAGCAATCATACACCGCTGAAAAGTAGCGGGAGCATTGCATAATCCAAATGGCATTCTCCTAAATGCAAAGGTACCATACGGGCATGTAAAAGTGGTCTTCTCCTGATCCTCAGGATCCACTGAAATCTGATTATATCCCGAGTAACCATCCAGAAAACAGAAAAAATCATTTCCGGCCAGCTTATCCAAAACTTGGTCGATGAAGGGTAGAGGAAAGTGATCTTTTCTCGTGGCTTTATTCAGTTTTCTATAATCCATACAAATTCGCCACCCCGTAATCGTCCTAGTGGAAATCAGTTCATTCTTCTTATTTTTCACCACCGTCATCCCACCTTTCTTTGGAACACACTGAACCGGTGACACCCAAGCGCTATCCGAGATAGGGTAAATAATACCCGCGTCTAACCACTTGATAATCTCCTTCTTGACTACTTCCTTCATAGGTGGACTTAGACGACGTTGGTGCTCAATAGACCCCTTCAATGGTTCATCTAATAGGATTTTATGCATACAAAGCGAAGGACTTATCCCTCGGATGTCCGTTATGGTCCAACCTATAGCCATTTTATACTGTTTTAATAATTCAGTTAGCCTTTGTTGCTGATCAGGTTGTAACCTTGCGTTAATAATAACGGGTAAAGTGTTGTTTTCTCCTAAGTACACATACGTGAGGTGCTCGGGTAGAGGTTTCAATTCTAATTTTGGAGGCTCAATAACTGACGGCTTGACCGCCAAGGATCTCTCTGGCATCTCCAGGGGTTCTGGCTTACGAGTCCAACTAGTTGGCCTCTCCCATGCTTGAAAGCAATCCTGAATATCATCATCATTATCAGATACATCCTCTTCAGTAAATAATCGGGCTAACCATTCATTCTCCTCTTCAGCTTTATTTTCCAACTGATATTCACAAACAGATATGGTGTTAACCATCTCGATATTATCCTCCTCTCTATCAAGAAACTTCATAGCGTTCAGAATATTGAACGTAATCTACTCATCATTAACTCTCATCGTTAACTCTCCCTTTTGTACATCTATCAACGTCCTTCCGGTGGCTAGGAATGGTCTACCTACAATAATAGGTACCTCCCTATCTTCTTCCATATCCATTACCACAAAATCCGCCGGGAAAATAAACTTATCCACTTTTACCAATACATCCTCCACTATCCCCTTCGGGAAGGCTAATGTTCTATCTGCCAATTGCAAAGTGATGGAAGTCCTTGATATCTCCCCTAGCCCTAGCTTCCTATAAATCGATAGGGGCATCAAGTTAATACTTGCTCCCAAGTCACATAATGCCTTGCCCTCAAATTGATATCCTATGGAGCACGGTATGGTAAAGCTTCCCGGATCTTTTAATTTGGGTGGAAGCTTTTTCTGAAGAATGGCACTGCACTCTTGAGTAAGTGCTACCGTCTCATTCAATCCAAATCTTCATTTCTTGGATAAGATATCTTTCATGAATTTCACATAGCTGGGCATTTGCTCCAAGGCTTCTGCAAACGGGATGTTTATTTGTAGCTTCTTAAAGATTTCAACAAACTGCTGGAATTGTTGATCAAGCTTGCTTTTCCTCAACCTTTGTGGGAATGGCGGAGGCGGGTAGACTACCACATTGTCCTTCTTCTTTGACACCTCAACCCTAAGTTCCACCTTCTTGTCCCCTAGTACTTCTACTTCATCTTCCCTCTCATCCACAACTTTCTCTAAGTCTTTACCATAGTTATCAGGACTAACATCTTTCAAGTTCTTTTCCACATCGTCCTTCTTAGTTAAATCGCAGTCCACTAACTCTCTTCCACTACGCAAGGTGACTGCCTTACAATGTTGATTATCCCTTTAGGATTTGGGGTAGTATCAGATGGGAGTGTCCCTTGGGGTCTAAGACTCAACGCATTGGCAATTTGTCCTAATTGTGATTCAATTAAGCGCATAGAACCCTCTAGACTAGATAAATGGGCTTCATTCTTTTGCATAGACTCTAAGATGACATCATCGGATAACTTTCTAGAAGGTCCCGGTTGATTAGAGTTGTGGTTTTGAAGAGGAGGATTAGGGTTTGAATTGAATAAATGTGAAGGTGTAGATCCAGAATTATTTTTCCAAGACAAGTTAGGATGGTTTCTCCATTCCGGGTTATAATTGTTAGAATAAGCATTATGGTTTTGTCTATATTGTCCACCAATGTAATTAGCTTCTTCATTATGTCCAATGAGTTGTTCAATTGTTAAGGTAGGACTAGTGGAAGGAGGAACAATGACACTATTAACTTGTGGTGGCGTTTGGCTTTGATGTAGAGTCAACGCATCTAACCTCTTATTAATTGAGTTAAATTGTGAGGTCATTTGGGCCGCAAATGAGGTTAATTGGTCTACTTGGTATAAGCCTGCTGCAGAAGAAGATCCTTGCCGATCAACAAGTTGATAATTATTAGAGGACAAGTCTTCTAATATTGCATAAGCATCCTCCGGGTATTTGTTCATAAGTGACCCGCCCGCGGCTCCGTCCACTTGGATCATGGTGGCTGTTTGAAGACCATTGTAGAAGGTCCAAACTTGTTGATGGATGGCTAAGCCATGGTGGGGACACTTCCGCAATAGTTCTTTAAAGCGTTCCCAAGCATCATAGAGGATCTCTCCATTTCCTTGCATAAAAGTCGAAATGTCTCGTTTTAACTTAGCAGTTTTCGAAGGGGGGAAGTACTTGGCTAGAAATTTTTCGACCAAGAGTGCCCAAGAGGTAATGGATCCATTGGGCAAAGAGTTCAGCCAATCTCTTGCTCTTCCCTCTAGAGAAAAAGGAAACAGGCGTAATTTTATGGCTTCTTCCGAAACTCCATTGATCTTGAACGTATCACAAATTTCCATGAACGTCCTTAAGTGAGAGTTAGGGTCTTCGTGATTTAGGCCACCAAATTTATTATTTTGAACAAGTTGCATAACAACCGAATCAATTTTAAAATTGTTAGCTTCAATTGCGGGCCTAGCGATACTGAACTGTAACCCTCCCTGTAGAGGCATGTTGTAGTCACGACATGTTCTCCTAGGTTCGACCGGATGCCCATTATGTTCCACCTGCCCTCCTAAGTCTTGACCGTCTTGATGATTCTCGTCCGGGTTCATAGTTGAGGAATGATTTTGCTCTAAACGAAACGTCCTACGGTTTCTCCTACAGGTTCTCTCAATCTCTAAGTTTAACGGCAATAGCTCAGGAGATCTATAACGGGACATGCACTAACAGAGCAGTAGATAACAGTGCAAAAGATAAAATTAAATAAAAACAGGAATTAAAACTTGAACTCTAAATACTACGGATTACTAATATTGCGAGAAAAAGACAATAAATTAACGCACATCCCCGGCAATAGCGCCAAAAACTTGATATGCCCGAAATAGGTATACGTAAACTACGCAAGTGCACGTGCCGGATCAAGTAATAAAGTGATGAATAAAGATCGTTCCCACGGAGAGGCGATTAATCTAAGGCTCACAAGTACTAGCTAGTCCTTTTCTTTAAATCCAAGTAGGTTGATTTAAGTGAGTTTAAAGACAAATAAAATTCTAAAATGAAATTGCTAAAACTTTCTAAAATTACTTTTTATCAAATTTTGGGAAAACGGTCTTGTATTTTGATTTCCTAAGTCTATAATGATGGATCCAAAGAAGAAATTTATGAGAAACCTAGATGTGCTTTCCTGCAACGATTTTACGGTAGAGGTCCGTATCTCTCGATATCGGAAATCACTATATCCCTTATTCCCTTGTCATCTCTAACTCAGGCGAACAAAGAATATGATTGATAATAAAAATCAAAGTTGCTAACGAAAAAGTGAAATCTCTTTCTCCCTTTTCTGTTATATCTAGTTGAAGATACACTTACGCCTCTCCTCTCTCGAATCTCGAAGCGCAGTAAAACAAGCCGAAAACTTTGGTTAAAAATTTACGTGACTCCTCTCTCGAATCTCGCCATGTAGTACAATATGTTTCATTCAAACACTCACAATTCTCCTCTCTCGAATCTCGAAATGAAGCATCGAATGAACCAATAATCCAAAGTTCTACCACAAGATCATCAACTAGATAAAGAAATCACAATAATCTTCTCATAAATTAAATAAAAACAAAGATCTCATCACATAGAACAAAGTACTTTCAAAATACAAAACCTAGGAGAATTAGTTCATGATTTGAGAAGAGGAATACAAGATTGGATTGATCTTACAAAACATGATGCTTATAGATCACAAGCGCTATAGAAAATTCCACTCAAATACATGCAAGATCCCTCTTTGATGATGATCTGGTGCGGTTCCTCCTCCTTCTCCTTCAAAACCTAGATCTCCTTTTCCTTGAAATTTGAATATGATGAATAATCCTTTTTTCTCTCTCAAACCCCCTCTTTATACTCATCCCCTCCAAAAGGCATCTCTTTAATGCTGAAAGGTTGTCATCTTAATATTTGTAACTGCCAAAAGTATGAAGAAATTCGGAATTTTGAATTTGAATTTCCGCAACTTGTTATAACAAATTTTCTGAACTGCAGAAATTTGTTATAACAAATTTCCTGCTGCCCAAAAACAGAAACTGCACCAAATAGCCTTGAAACTGTTGTAATAATGTTGTAGCAACTTCATGAATTTCCCATGAACTTGACCCGTGCCATATCGAGGTGAATACATCGGACTTCCTACGATAAAAACATATCAAAAATAACATAAATACTCTCAATTTTACAAGATGTCAATATATTTAAATACAATATGTTTTTATAAAAATTTACTAAATCTTTTTATCAAAATAGAGGTATTTAAGATACAAGATAACTTCTTTTTGAGAAGTTATCACTAACACAAACCAACAGACTCAACAACTCGTAAAGGTACTGTGGGAGTGGTCATATTGTCCAACACAACCCAAAAGTCCAAAAAAACCACCAGGCGTAATGATTCACAAACCGACACTGAGGTAGTGTTCTTTATCCACTGTCAACCCCAGTCCACAAACGAACTTCCAAAAGTACGAATAACGAAAGAAAAATCCAAGTCTTAATATCAAATTTCCATGACGACACAAAGTAAAAAAAGTTCAAAAAATCTATAATGGTCTGCTCGACGAATTGGAGTTCATCCGAAAAAAAATTCTAAGTCCACACCGATTCGTCGTGAATACTCGACGAATTCAAAGTCGCTCGACGTCTTTCTACTCCACTCAACGCCTTTTTGACTCCACTCAACGCTTTTTGACTTCAAGTTTGGTTCACTCGACGCCTAACTGGAATCACTCAATGCACTCGATGTCAATATATAATCACTCGACGAATTTGACTACAAGCCAGTTTCACTCAACGAACTCGACCCCAAGGTATAATCACTCGACGCACTCGATGTCAAAGGCTACTCGATGAATTCACTCGACGAAAAAAGACTCAGCTCCAAAATTTTCCTGTTCTCGGCGGATTTCCTTGGTTTCGTGAAGTGACTCGACGAACATACCTAGACGGATTTTATACACTATCCTAATTCAATTGAAATAATAGGGCACCAGATCCTACGACATTTCTAAGTCCCAGAAGAGAAAAAGAAAAGGAAAACATAAACAATAACAACAAAACAAGAGGGTCAACAAGAGGGGCAAGAGAGCAAACCATCACTTGCCTCAAAATCACCCGAAAACGGCCTCGCAAGCGCTCCGCTTAAAGGATCGGCCACAAGAATTCCTCGCCTACGATCTCTGAAACCTTTTGGGCAAAACAGGGGGTTAAGGTCAAATATCCTAACGTCAAAAATCCACAAAAACAAAAAATACCTACCACCAACGCGTAGATTTCGGCGACAGCTTTCCGGATCTATGTTCCGCTGAAGATTTCGCCCACCGGAGCTCCCAAAACGGCTACCAGAAGGTTCGCGATGAAAAACATGTTCTCTCTCATGACTCTCTCGATCAGACCCTTTTGGGGAAGAAGGATGAATATGGTTTTCGTTTTATAAGTATATATATATATAATATATATTATATTGCTAATATAATAACTAGAAAAAACTCAAATGACGAGGGTGATCAAATCACCACAGTTTTCGATGAAATTCACACCAAAACTTAATGCTGGTGCTACGAATTCAACAGTGAAATCGAAATTAGGATTCGACAAACCAAACTCGGGTTAAAATCTCTCGAAGTTAAAACAACAAAACATCCTTATAAAATTCACCGCGTCTCCAAAAATGCTCGGTTTGCAACAAAACTTCACAAACACGCTTAAAATTAATTACTTTAATTTTTCGAGTCAAAAACTCTAGTTCCGATGAGTCTAAAAGCATGTCTCGCCCCAACGAACAAAATCTCGCACCAACGACGGCACGCCATTAACCATGCGTCAACGTAATGCCCTTACATCATTATTACACCACTAAAGGGATTAAAATAATTATTGAAAAATTTATGGGCGTTACAGCCACTCCCCCTAAAAAGAAGTTTCGTCCCGAAACTTGATACAAATGCAATTCGAATCCGAAGCAGAAAGGAAGTAACCAAAGGTTACCAGATAGAAATACTTACCAAGGGAAACTAGGAGAAAAGGTGATGATGAGCATCTCTCATAGCTGACTCCAACTCCCGTGTCGCGCTCTCGATATCTTGGCTTCGCCAAAGAACCTTGACCAAGAATATTGTCTTTCTCTGCAGCACTCGATCCTGAGTCTCCAGAATACGAACTGGCTCCTCGACATAAAAACATTAGGCTGCAACTGGGCACCGAGTCAATTACATGACTATCACTAAGAACACACTTTTGCAACTAGCTCACATGAAACACATCGTTAACACCAGGGAAAGTAGCGGGCAAAACCAGCTTATAAGCTGACACTCCGATGCGCTCAACAATCTGAAAGGTCTCACATACCTAGGATCCAACTTGTGGTTCCTTCCAAACCTCTTAAAACCTGACATCAGAGAAACCTTTAGAAAAATCATGTCCTCAACTGCGAATTCCAGATCAACCCTTCGTTGATTAACATACTTCTCGTAACGCTCTTGAGCCACACAGAGCTTCTTATGAATATGCGTCATAGAAATACTCATTTCCTCTAAGGCTTCCGGACCCAACAACGGACTCTCTCTAACCTCAGCCCAAAATAAGGGCATTCGACAACGCCTTCCATACAAAGCCTCGAAGGGGGCCATCTGCAAACTTTCCTGATAACTATTATTATAAGCAAACTCCATCAGTCCAAGACGCTCGTCCTAGGCTCCACCATGGTACGGGATGTAACACCTAATCATATCTTCCAAAATATGATTAACTCTCTCCGTCTGACCATTGGTATGCAGATGATAAGCGGTTGAATATCTGAGATCAGTGCCCAATCCCTCTTGCAGACTTTGCCTGAAACACAACATAAACCTGGAGTCTCGTTCCAACACAATACTTACCCGCACTCCATACAGTTTGATGACTTCATCCAAATACAATTCCGATATCTTCTTCATGGAATAGTCAATCTTAAAAGTCACGAAGTGAGCACACTTCATCAATCTATCAACTATGACTCAAACAGAATCATGCCCTCAGGGAGACCTCGGCAAGCTAGTAATAAAGTCCATAGAGATGCTCTCCAACTTCCAACTTAGAATATTCAAAGGCGTCAGCTTGCCACAAGGCTTTCTATGATCTGTCTTAACACGCTTGCAGGTGAAGCACTTGAACACAAACTTAGTTATATTGTTCTTCATCCCATACCACCAAACAATCTTTTTAAGATCTCTATACATCTTTGTAGAGCCAGGATGGAATGCAACACTAGAACAATACGCTTCACTGCAAATCCTTGTCCGAATATCACCAGCTGCTGGAATACAAAATCTGTCGCGGTAAATCTGGCACCCACATCATCAATCGAAAAGTCTTGTAATTCTCCTTTTTCTGTTCTACTCCAGATATACTGCAAATCGAGATCGTCCTTCTGATGTAGCCTTGTAACCGTAATCTGCGAAGACACTGCCACTTCCAAGCTATTTGGTGAGTCACTACTCCCAACAGTTATGTTCATTAATAAGAACTCATCCACCATGTATTGTACATAAAGGTTAAAGATTTGTGCGTTCTTTCTACTCAAGGCGTCGGCGACCACATCAGCTTTGCCCGGATGATAAATGATATCGACATTATAATCTGCGACGTACTCCAACCATCTGCGCTGGTGCAAATTTAACTCCTTTTGGGTAAAGACGTACTTCAAGCTCTTGTGGTCTGTATAAATCTTGCATAACGCGCCATACAACATATGTCTCCAAAGCTTTAGGGCATAAATTACTGCCGCAAATTCCAAATCTTGCGTAGGATAATTCTTTTCGTGAACCTTCAACTGTCTCGATACATGCACAATCACTTTTCCCTCTTTCATCAAGACACATCCAAGCCCGATGTGCGATGCATTCATATAAATAGTGTACTCCACTCCTTCGGTAGGTAAGGTCAACATTGGAGCAGAACACAATCTCCTTTTCAACTCCTGAAAGGCTCCTTCCCACTCATCGCTCCACACGAACGTAACATTCTTCTGTTAAAGCTTAGTCAGAGGTGCAGAAAAAATGGAGAATCCTTCCACGAATCTTCTATAATAACATGTAACCCTAAGAAGTTTCTTATCTCCTAAGGTGTGGTAGGTCTTCTCAAATCCATCATGACAGTTATCTTCTCTGGGTCAACAAAAATTCTTTCTTTATTCACAATGTGACTTAAAAAGGACACCTGAGTAAGCCAAAACTCGCACTTACTCAACTTCGCATATAACTTGTGCTCTCTTAAAGTAGACAGAACTAAATGCTAGTGTTGGGCATGCTCCTCAGCACTCCGGAAATATACCAAAACATCGTCAATTAAAGCGATCACAAAATGATCCAGAAAATCTTTGAGCACTCTATTCATCATGTCCATAAAAGCAGATTGTGCATTAGTCAAGCCAAAAGGCATCACCAAGAACCCAAAATGCTCACATCAGTAATGGAAAATAGTCTGCGGAACATCCGACTCTCGAATCCTCAACTGATGGTAGTCTGAACGAAGATCAATCTTTGAGAATACCGTACTACCACGCAACTGATCAAACAAATCATCTATTCGCGACAAGGGATACCTGTTCTTGATGGTTACCTTATCTAATTCCCTATAATATATGCACAAACTCATAGAACCATCCTTCTTTTTCACAAACAAGACAGGAGTACCCCAAGGCGAAAAACTTTGCCAAATAAATCTACACTGCAACATCTCATCAAGCTGGGTAAGTAACTCTTCCAGCTCACGCGGGACCATACGGTACGGTGCCTTAGCAATAGGGCAAGTACCCGGCTCGAGATCAATAACAAACTCCACATCTATCTCGGGCGGAAGACTAACTGGCAAAACATCGGGGAACTCTCGCACCACAAAAATATCCTCAATGCATGGCAAACTACTAACAGTTTCCAAAATGGAAACTAGGTAAGCAAAACAACCGGAATCTAAGAGTTTCCGAGCACATACCGCGGAAATAATCGGGGAATCTTGGCGCGGAAAACCATACACACTCATGGGGTAGGCGTTGTCCATCTTGAATTCCAAATGCTTAACCTTACATTGAATAACAACATCATATCTAGACAACCAGTCCATGCCCAAAATCACATCGAAGTCCTCCAGGTCTAGCACATTCAAATCGGCAAAGGCTAGGAAATCACCTAAAAGGATAGGACAACTCTAGATACCTTGATCCGACACCATTGATTCACCAGAGGGAAACTTAACACAAAACGAATCACTGACTTGATCGAGAGTCGGGCGGTGATGTTCTACGAAAGTCCTAGCCACGAATGAATGGGTATCACCAGAATCAAAAAGGACACGCGTCCAATGGTTTTTTACCTTAAAATTCCCTATAAAATCATATACGTAACTAGCCGAACAACATCAAAACTAAAGCTGAAAGCTAAGAACTAGATTAGAATCTAACCTGAGATCTCTTGGGTGGAAGTTTGCGCTTCTTCCATGGTCACAACATTTAACTTGTCCTTCTCTTTATCCAGATGTTATGACGGCGGTGCCAAGGATTGAAGTGGAATATGCTGCAGCGGGGGCTGAGACCGTGGCCACCTAGACTTCAAATGCCCTTTCTGCCCACACTAGAAGTAGACCTTATCCTTCGTCCAACAGTACGCAACATCATGCCCCTTCTGTTTATACAAAGCTCAGACCAGGTCTCCTTTATGTGTGCTTTGAATTGCAAGCGCTTCCTGCTGCTTCTAAGATCCTAACCTCTTAAAACACTTCTTGAATGGATGGCCTGGCCGGCCACAAAAACTATGCACTTCCTTGCTTCCTTTCTTCGAAGTTGGGCTAGATGCCCGATAGCTTCTACTGTCATCATACTTTCTCTTGTCCTTCCTTGCCTGCAACCCATGATTCTTTGCATTGTCGATAACCTCGACCTTCAAGGTAGCTTCTACTGCTTCAGCATAGGTCTCTGATCTATACGCTCTAGCCAACTTCTGGATGTCTCTACGAAGTCCCCCCAAAAACCACTTTACTCTACCTGTCTCAGAGGCTACCAAGTCTTGAGCAAACCTACTCAACTTGTTGAATTCTATCTCATACTCACTAACCGTGAGTTGTCTTTGCTTCAGGTGTAAAAAGTTATTCATCAGATGGTCTTGCTCGACCGATGATAGAAATTTCTTGAGCAATAACTCTTTGAAAGATTCCAAAGAACATCCCTCGGCGAGGCTCTCTTTCTCTCGGATCCACCAGCTCTTAGCAAGGCCCTTCAGCTGGTAAGTGATGACCATTACCTTCTTGTCCACAGAGATTCCCGAGTATACAAACATCTCTTTGATAGCAATGATCCAATCATTTAGAGCCATGAAATCGGCTCTCCCGTCATAGGTAGGAGGTCAAATTACTGAAAGTGCGAAATGAAATTCATCTCTGAAGATAACAGAACTAGAAGCACCAGAGGAGTATGAGGAATATGTACAGTCTGACCCACTACAGTGTCCTGTGTCCCAGGTTGCTGCCCTAAAGAGGCAGTCAACAAAGCCTGAATCTGTGATTTCATTGCAACCATCTGCCTTGACAGAGCCTCATTACTCTATCATAGCCCTTCAATCACGGCCTCACTTTGCGCACCTGATGTCTCACACTAAGACTAGAAAGTCGACCTCATCGCAATACGTTTTGGCGGCATTCCTAATAATGCAACGAACAACTCATCAAAACCTAGCTTATGCTAGAATTACTCAACTTTGTTCAGATCATACATGTATAGATACTTGCTCTTATTGTTACCTTGCTCTGGGATTTTCAAAATGATGATATGCTTTAAGTTAGGATGATACACTATCATCATATTGACTCATGTGCACATCATATGAATGCATGAATTCTTATTTCTTTATTTTAAAATCATGTGTGTACGTATGTCATAATGTAGATCTTGACTTGACACGTATGCTAATACTATATTATGTCATGCAAGTTGTATTATGCATTCTAATAAAGGCTTAATACATGTTATGAGCGGCGTATATATGAAATATTATACATCTCATACTACATAATATCGCATGTAATGAAAAACAAAATCTAATGGTCATTCATGTGATGATTGTTATGCATCTCATACTACATAACAGTCACATATTGTTTCTTATGAGAATCCATATACAAACACATATTATGCATCTCATACTACATAATATGCCTCATATACTTCTTGACATGCTTATGAGTGTAGTGTTTATACTTCAGCCAAGACATACTGATGACACATCGCTGTGTGTATGCAATGAGACAAGACAACTAAAACTTTACCAGAGATATTCGTTCGACCAACTTGTCAAACAAACCTCCCTCTGATACCAACTCTCACAACCCGCATTTTCTCAGAATTTTGTAATATATTAGGGTAAGAGAAAATACGCGTCATGATGTCACGCTATGCAGGGGACATCTACAGACGCTTAGGCAAGAACTTACTCCTAAGACTTTTCATAAAATTCTCAAGGTTATCATGATGAAAAGAGAGTTAGGTTTAAGTTTTAATGATTGTATCCCTCAGCTCAGTTGATCAACTAGTCCACGAGTGAAAATATGCATATACATAACGGAAAATACTTGGTTCATTACAATTATTACCCTATATGAGTATGAAGATCTAATATGACTATTCATGATATGCACACCTCTAGATTTAATATAAGTATTAAAAGAGCTAGGTTTTATGTTTGTTAAAGTAGAGTGACATTTGATTTAAAGAGATGCTATGAGTACGAGATAAAAATATTTATCTTTTTATACTTTGAAAGTAACTAACATGGAAACATAATATAAAACCATCTCAGAGGGCAAGTAGGAACAATAAACAGCAAGAAATTAGCATAACAGCTAGTAAATAGTCTAACATCTGTAATAATTTATTGTGGACGTCAACAACCTGACACGAACCCACAAAACAAAATGTATATATGAACTGAAACAGGAACAACAAAACTACCTCATAAAGGTGAGGGAAGAAAACCACAGCTACTAAGCCCAGGCCAATTAAGAACCACCAACTCTAGCTTTCCAGGCCGCTACTGCTCCGAGCTTGAGACATTCAAAAGAAAAAACGTCTCAGCAAGAATAAACAAATGACAATAAATACCAATAGTAAATGAACAAGAGAAGTCTAAGGATTACCAACCTAAGACAGAAAAACTATAAAACCACCGCACCTAAGTCAAAACTCAGTAAACAAATGAAGAATTCAAGAAGTTTTTTATATAAAAGTGCACCAAGTGAGACAAAGAGTTGCTTCATTAACATCTGCAAAGGTATGTTAATAAACATATGCATATATATATATAAGAAAAAGACTGATTGATTGTAATGCGTGAATCATTAACACTGATAAAAGGAACACGGTACTGAGTCGGTGACTACATTGTCGAACACAAACCAACAGATCCAACAACTCGTAAAGGTACTATGGGGGGTGGCCACATTATCTAACACAACCCAACAGTTCAAAAAAACCCACCAGGTGTAATGATTCACAAGCAAGCACTAAGATGATGGTCCTTTATCCACTGCCAACCCCAATCCACAAACGAACTTCAAAAAGTATGGATAACAAAAGAAAAACCCAAGTCTTAGTATCAAATTTCCAAAACGACACAAAGTAAGAAGGTCTAGAAAATCTATGAAGGTCTACTCAACGAATTGGAGTTCATCCGACAATAAAAATCTAAGTCCACACCGATTCGTCGAAAATACTCGACGAATTCAAAGTCACTCAACGCCTTTCTACTCCGCTCAACGACTTTTTGACTCCACTCAATGCTTTTTGACTTCAAGTCTGGTTCACTCGATGCCTAATTAACTGGAATCGCTCGACGCACTCGACGCCAAGGTATAATCACTCGACGAATTTGACTCCAAGCTAGTTTCACTCAACGAACTCGACGCCAATGTATAGTCACTCGACGCCAAAGGCAAATCACTCGACAAATTTGACTCCAAGCAAGTTTCACTCAACGAACTCGACGCCAAGGTGTAATCACTCGACGCTAAAGGCTAATCACTCGACGAATTTGACTCCAAGCCAGTTTCACTCAACGAACTTGACGCCAAGGTATCAGCACTCGGCGCACTCGAT
The DNA here is from genome assembly GCA_039513925.1 of Platanthera zijinensis. Lineage (NCBI taxonomy): Eukaryota > Viridiplantae > Streptophyta > Magnoliopsida > Asparagales > Orchidaceae > Platanthera > Platanthera zijinensis. The sequence continues at coordinate 47,055,702 of CM077088.1, read as the reverse complement.
GCCAATGGCTAATCACTCGGCAAATTTGACTCCAAGCCACCACTCGACGAATTCGTCGAGAATACTCGACAAATTTTGCTTCACTCGACGAAAAAAGACTTACTTCTAAAATTTTCCTATTCTCGACGGATTTCCTTGATTTCGCGAAGTGACTCGATGAACGTACCTAGACAGATTTTCTACACTATTCTAATTCAATTGAAACAATAGGGCACTAGATCCTACGACATTTCTAAGTCCCAGAAGAGAAAAAGAAAAGGAAAACATGAACAATAGCAACAAAACAAGAGGGTCAACAAGAGGGGTAAGAGAGCAAACCACCACTTGCCTCAAAATCTCCTGAAAATGGCCTCTCAAGCGCTCTGCTTCAAGGATCAGCCGCAAGAATTCCTCGTCTACGATCTCTGAAACCTTTCGGCCAAAACAAGGGGTTAAGGTCAAATATCCTTACGTCAAAAATCCACGAAAATAAAAATACCTACCACCAACGCGTAGATCTCGGCGAGAGCTTTCCGGATCTATGCTCCGCTGAAGATTCCGCCCACCGGAGCTCCCAAAACGGCTATAGGAAGGTTCACGATGAAAACCCGTCATCTCTATCACGACTATATTTTTATTTATATTTATATATAGATATTTATATATATGTTATATTATATTGATAATATAATAACTAGAAAAAACTCAAATGACGATGGTGACCAAATCACCACGGTTTTCGATGAAATTCGCACCAAAACTAAATTTAGTGTTATGAATCCAACAACGAAGTCAAAATCAGGATCCGACAAACCAAACTCGAGTTAAAATCTCCTGAAATTAAATTAATAAAACATCCTTATAAAATTCACTGAGTCTCCAAAAACGCCCGGTTTGCAACAAACTTCACAAACACCCTTTAAATTAATTACTTTAATTTTCCAAGTCAAAAACTCTAATTCCGAAGAGTCTAAAAACTGGTCGTCTCGCCCCAACGAACAAAATCTCACACTAACAACGACGCACCATTAACCATACGTCAACGTAATGCTCTTACGTCATTATTACACCATTAAAGAGATTAAAATAATTATCGAAAAATTCAGGAGCGTTACAGCAGAGGGAGGTTGCCGTTGGTGATGAGGTTGCGGTTGGTTGCAGCTCAGTTGGTGATGGTGTTGCGGTTTAAGGCACCTTATCAAGGAGGTCGTGGGATAGAATCCCCGCCTCAACAACGCGATGTGCTAATAAACAGGCCAGAGAGGCGTTGGGGTGTATGGGCTGCATCCCTATAGCGACGCTTGGTCTAAAGGGTCAGGTCGTTACAAAAAAAGTGCACCTTATCAAGGAAGCTGTGGGATAGAAGCCCTGCCTCAACAACGCGTTGTGCTAATAAACAGGCAAGAGAGGCATTGGGGTGTATGGGTTGTATCCCTGTAGCGACGCTTGGTATAAAGGGCTGGGTTGTTACACCAGCTCTCTCTGTTATTGAGTATCACGTATCCAATGATATTGCGTATCAATATGCTTGGATCTCGAGTGGAAGGTAGGGTTCTTCCCCAAATGAATTGCACTCTAACTATCACATAAGAGTATATAACACTCCTGAGTGAAACTCATCTCCTTGATGAAGTATTTCATCTGAAGAAGCTCTTTCTCTACCTCGGTGACTACAAAAACTCTGCCTTTGTGGTCGATAATGTAATACACTTCTAAAGTCTTGACTGCCATGAAATAGCTCCCTTGCAAACACGATCAGATACACAAAAGTTGATCTTATAGAGTCCAAATCTTCAGCCATATCTGCATCAGTGTAGCCCAGTAGCTCTGGCTCACTATCTTTAAATTACAACGTCGAGTCTAACATCCCATGAAGGTATCTCAAAATCCAATTCGCAGTATTCCAATACTCTCTCTAGCTCCAAGGGTTTTAAAGAAACTTACTAATACTTTCATCAGCGTGTGAGATATCAGGGCGGGTGCACACCATTGAGTACATCAGATTGTCAACTGCAGAAGCATATGGGACCTTCTCCATCTCCTCTTTCTCGTCAGGTATGCATGAGCACTAATTTGTGGGAAGTATGAAGTGAGACGCAAGCGGCATGCTTACCTTCTTCGCATGATCCATACTGAATTTCTACAACACCTTTCTGATATATCTCTCTTATGATAACCAAAGTCGCTTGGAGTCCCTATTTCTCTGAATATACATATGATGGTTTTTGCAGCTCCCAAGTCCTTCATCGCAAATGTAGAGCTCAACTATCGCTTCAGTTTGGCAATGTAAGCAGTGCTCCTCCCGACTATCAATATGTCGTCAACATAAAAAAGTAAGATGATGAAATCCTCTAGAGCACACTGCTTTATAAACATGCAATGATCAAGGGCGGTCCTCCTGGACTAGATCTCCCACATAAAAGCATCAATCTTCTTGTATTATTGTCACAGGCCTACTTCAGGTCATACAAGCACATTTTCAGGCGGCATGCACGACTCTCCTTCTCTTTGACCCTAAATCCTTCATGATTCTCCATATAAATCTCTTACCTCAAGATCATCATGTAGAAAATCATTCTTGATATATAACTTTCAAGTCTAGCCTTGCAGTAAGGCCAAGAAAAACCCGAATAAACAACATCTTCATAATATGAGAGAAGATCTCATCAAAATCAACTGCCTATTTCTGACTAAAACTTTTCACCACTAATCTATTCTTATATCTTAGTGGTGTCGATAGGTCTTACTACTTTATTCTAAAATCCATAGATTCTTCACAACCTTTTTGCCTTTAGACGATGTCACCAAATCATAAATGTGATTCTCATATAGAGATTGTATCTCCTTTTGCATATTAATCATCCATTCTTTCTTCTCCGAGCTCTGCACTGTCTCATCAAATCACTCAGGCTCCCATATATCAGCTAACAAAATATACTTATGATTTGGTAAGATTGTTTGAGGATAAGAAGGTTGTGAAGAATCATCTTAAAGATGGGTGCCTGACTTTATTAAACCTCTATGGAATGAGCTCAGCTAGTGGTGTAGACACATCATCAGTGATATCCTCTGTAGTCTCTCCATCAATAGTGTCCTCATGGTCTTGAGGTGGCTCAGTGCCCGGTATCGGCTTAATCTTTGCAGCCTCCTCAGTATCGTGACCTCTAATCATATGAAATTTTACATCAGTGTGAGAGTCAACCTTCTTTGTCTTCTCAGGATCAATCATAAACTGCGTACAAGTTTCTTCTCAACTGGGTCAAAGAACTTATACCAAAACTCGTCGCACCGACCATATCTCAGAAAAATGCAATGTTCAGTATTAGAATCAAATTTTCATCTTTCTTCCCTCGGGGCATGCATAAAGGTTATATATTTAAAGACCCTTAAGCGATTGTATGAAGGGTTCTTCCCAAACCAGATCCTATCAAGAACATCCTCCTATAATGCATAACTAGAAGATAAGTTAATGATGTGTGCAATTGTGTATAAAGCCTCGCCCCATAACATATTAGGTAGCTTTGACTCAAGCAGCGTGCACCTTACCCTCTCCATCAGTGTCATATTCATTCTTTCTGTTATGTCATTCAGTTGCGGCATTTTAGGTGGAGTCTTTTCATTCTTAATCTCTTGCTCTCACTTTCGCTTCATCCCAGACTGCCTCTCCACCTTAGCGTGAAATTTTCCAAAAGTTTTGTGAACCTCATCTTTGGTCTTAATAGTATAGACCCAAAGATTTTTCGAAAAATCATCAATGAACATCACAAAATAGGACGCTCCTCCTCTCTTTTGAAGCTTCAATGGTCCGCAAATATCAGTATGTATAAGCTCTAGTAGCTCAGATCTCCTGATAGAGTTGTGACTCTGGAATGGTATTCTGTTTTACTTCCTAGTCATACAGTAAATGCATCTCTCCAACTAATCCTCAGATAGATCATTGATCATCTTCTTCTTAAAGACACATTCTAGTCTCTTTTAGCTGATTTGATACAATCTCCCGTGTCATAAGGAGATGAATGCTCCATCCTTGACAATATTGGCATGAGTAGCTTTAGGTGTTCCCTCCATAAAATATAGGTTAGTATCTCTCCAGCCTTTGGCGACTACGAGCAATCCTCTAATCAATTTCTAGAAATCTCCACCAAAGACACTTAAATATCCATCATCGTCTAACTTTATGACTAAAATTAGTTTAAGCATATGTCAAGTACATGCTCCACATCCTTTAGAATCAACAAACCTTACATGCTCGTCTTCAGGTGCATTCCTCCCCTCCTAATGACTTTAGACGCATCATTATTGGTCATTCTAAGAACTCCACAGTTGTGAGTCATGTGAATAACAAATAACTCTCTATTGTGAGAGACATGTGCAGAAACACCTAATCAATAATCTAGCTCCTAACATCGTACGAGAGTGCATCAGTGACATAATATCCTATAATGATGATATTGTCCTCCTTTGTAGAGACGCGACTGTCATATGTATGTCTGTCTTCTCATTTGATGACGCTCCTTTCTTTTTCTGGTCATTCTTTAGGGTGTAATAAAACTTCTGAATATAATCTTTCTTGTGCCAGCAGTGACACTTCACATTTTGGTAATGAGACCTAGACTTCCCTCTACTTTGGTTCCTCTCGCTATTCCTTTTTCTACTTTTTCTTCAATCTCTCCCTTTAGGCTCGGTGTAGAGGATATCAGCTCGTGAATAAGAGTCAGAATGTCCTTGAGATTTTCTTCGCACCTCCTCGTTCAGGATGTCACTCTTGATAATCTCTATAGTAATAATGTCATAAGGAGAGGAGTTGATCAAAGAATCTCTAACCATCTCCCAAAAGTTTGGAAGAGACTTTAGCAACCATAATATGATGATCTCATCCTCAAATGTCACATTCATAACAATGAGTTGGTCAATGAAATCTTGGAACTCGTTAACATGATCCAGGATAGGGGATCCCTCTCTGTATTTGAACTCCCCTAGCTTCTTTAGTAGATATTGCTTGTTGATGTTCGTAATCTTGATATACAAGATTTCCAAGGTCTTCCAAAGGTTTTTCGCATCAACGATGCTCGCAACGTGATTGTAGATGTTTGGCTCTACGACCCGTCTAATGAATTCATATAGTTTTTGGTACTCCACCTTCCACTTATTTGAATCCATGTCTTTAGGCATCTCCTTAAATATATGAGCATGTCATCCCATGACGTAGTTGTGATCTTCCATCAGTAAGTGTCACTGATAGTAGTTTGCGTCGTTCAATTTCATCATTTGCTTGAAACCTGAACCTGAAGTAGACTCAATTGTGTTCTGTCATTAGTCGTACTGACCTCAATTCTTTGAGCTGACTATTTCAAAAAAAGTAATCAAATAGGATAAGGAGCAGACTAAGGGTCTGTTTGGGGCAGCTCTGGCGGTTGGAAAATCTCTATTCCAACCGCAGAGCTGCTTTCAGTCTGTTTGGGACAGCTCCCTGTGAAGAGCTTTTCAAAAATCTGGAGCTGTTTTGCAGCTTTTCAAAATCTCTCCCTCCCCAGCTTCTGCTCCCGCAAAATAGCTTTCTCTCTCACATGTTTTGGAAATCTAATGGTTTCTTCAGTTGGACATGCTCAGAGGCCGGACGGCCTTCCTCCGCGATTCGAGCCCCGGACGGCTTTCCTCCGCAATTCCAACCCCCGACGTCCTTCCTCCGCGATTCCGAGCGCACTTCTGCACAGAACACCCAAACAGTCTGCAGCTTTTCAAAACTGCTCCCCAGAAATCTATTTTAAAACAACTCTATCCGACAGCAGCTTTTCAATCCGCCAGAGCTGTCCAAAACAGACCCTAATAGTCATCACCTATCACACTTGATCATCAACCCAAAATATCTGATTGGTTCGTCTTAAATCTTAAACAGGTTAGACCGATAACTACTCTAATAATGAACCTAGATCTCTCTGATAGCACTTGTTGGACTAGAGAGTACGCAAGCCCAATTAAACACCTGCAAATTAGTTCGAGTAAGTACCAACACGACCCCTTAACGGTATGCCGATATACAACCAAAAATACATCACGAAATAACGACAATAAAAGTGACACACATATATAACATAGAAAATCAATATGGTAAAAATCACGGAATGATCGGAATCCTAACCCAAAAAACCGTCATTATAAATATATGAAAAACAAATATATAAATACAAGTCTTTTTGTCACAGACACCAACAACACTTTCCCAAATAGAGCTGTAGTTATGCACAATTAGATCAATCAATTCAAAAATTAGTATGATTTTTAGTTACGCTGACATAGAATTATTTTTTACATAAATACCAAATTTATAAATTTTTATAAAACATTTAAAATTTAAATAGTTTTAAATACAAAATTCAAAATTATGCTGAGAAACTAAAATTTGAGTACGCATGACATCACTCGTTGACAGCTGGCACGAGTCGGCTGAAACCGCAGGAACGTCCGGAGTCCGGGTCGGGTGGATGACCCACCAGACCCGATAAGTGGCCGTTTTGCGAGTTTACAAAAACACCCCTAATTTGCAACGAACTGCGCGGCAGCCTAGCAGGACTCCCATGGGCTATACCGTCAGCGAAATTTCAATTTTAATTTTTATCAGTATTTTCTGAGTATCGCGAAAAAATAGCCTCTCTGTTCAAACGATACTCTCCCCGCTCCCAGATTTCTCGTCATCCAGCAACTCCCTTCTTCCCCTTCGACGTCGCCCCTTTTCCGCTCATCATCCATATCCTCCTTCCTCTACTCCCTTCTTCTTGATCGCCATCGAATTTAGGGTTCGTATTTTTCCTGATCTTCCTCTCATTCGCAGCTCTGAAGTTTGCCATTTTTGTTTTCCGGCGCCGTCGGCCGATTCCGGTGGAATTTTCTGTTTTTGCAGTTCGGATCTCCTTGGATTTCTCCGGCGGATGTTGAAGAAGGTTTATTAGAGATTTTTCTACGGTCTGTTTTTGGATTTGACTCTTCGATTTGGGAATTAGGGTTTTGAAGTGTTCGTCGATATGACGAGGAGTTCTCGTCACAAATCGCACCGTTCTCATAAGCATAGTTCCAGAGATGCGAGGGAGAGGTCCGAATCCGAGGATGATGGGAGTTCGAGGGATCGGAGGCAGAGAATGGAAGAAGCAGGCGCTGGTTCCGGTGCTAGGGTTTCAAGGGACGGGGAGGCGGATAAGAAGAAGTCCTCTTCTACGCTCCCCTTGCCCTATGAAAAGGATAAGGGCGCTGATGAAAATGGCGATTGCTCAGCGGAGCATGGAAGGAAGCGAAAAGAGGGAGGTGATGGCTGTGTTACGCCGGAGAGATGGACTGTTACCGGAAAGGATGATGGATTGGCGGAGAAGGTTTCTAAAGATGATGGCTTCAGGCCCGTGGGTCCGGAGAAAGGGGAGAAGTCAAGGGTTCTGACTGTTGAATCGAAGAGCAGGTCAGGTAAAAGGCGTGAGGGTTCTCAAGAGAGGTATGGTGAGAGTGGCAGCAGGGCTGAGTCTTCTAAGAGGAAGCCTGAGAAGGAATACAGCAGAAGAGAGTTTAGGGAGGACAAAGAGAGAGATACAGAGCGTGTTTCAGATAATGAGAAAGACAGAGTACGTTCTTCTGAGAGGGAGAAGAGAGTTCCGGATTCTAAGCACGGGAAATCTGATGATTTGGAGATCAGGAGCCAAGGTTCCAGGAGGGCGGGCGCTGAGGAGGAGCGGGCAACAAAAAAAGATAGAACTGGTAAGGTAACCAGAGCATTAGTTTAATCTGAGTTGAAGATGTTATTGTTCATTATGCTGGCAAGCTATCTTTGAGAAGTTCATTAAGATTTCATTAACTGTTTGTAATTTAGTTGTGCATGTCTTTCTTTGCTGCATGATCTTCGAAACCGAAAGGAATGCATTTGATCCTCTGTATACTACAACAGGTGTTTACTGTCATCATCCTTATCCAAACTATTTTGATCAGCTTTTTGAATCATCATTTTTCAATTGTTCCTACTGAGTGCTGTCTTGAGGTGTTTGATTTGATCTAGGCATACCATTTTGAATCTATATTACCTGTTTGTTTAAAATAGTGTGTGGCATTGGATCATGTTTAGTTTATCTGGAACCTTGCAAATCATGATTTTTCTTTGTATCTTATACATCATTTCTTACCGGATATTGACCTCGAAAGGTGTTCAAAACTTCAGGTTAGCATAAACATTATTGACCTGATTATTTTTTATGATTCTTATAGCTTTTTCATGGTATTAATCCTTAAGTTCCTGCACAATTCTAGGCCAAAAAATTTTACCTTGGTTTGCGCTTATTATAAAATGGAAGTGTTTTGTTTTTGTACCTTTTCATAGGCACATTTTTTTCTTGTAGTATGATATGTATTCTAGTAAATGTTTATCAAGTTTTTTCTTCTTTATATTGTGTTAATGATGTTTTATTGTGATTAAATAGCCTAAATAATTACCTAAATAAAAACAAATACAATTGGAAGTTGTTTTATAAATGTGTGATTGTATCACTCCTTTTAGTTTCTTATGTAGAGAAGTTTTTGGTTCATTGCGCATTGAACTTGCTATATGAAGTTAGCCTGTCTGATTGTTCTAGAATTATTAGGATTACATAGGAATTTCTCCAACTCATTTATTACAATTTGGATTATATAGGATTTTTCTAACTCCTTTTGTTATTATTTTCTGTTCCTTATGTCTTTTGTTTTCGTGGTGGATCCGAAGTAGAAAAGAATAACATAACCTTCACCGATGTACAATAACAAAGATTTCTATAAGTTGCAATGTTTAGGAAAATTATCTAATTCATTTGACAGGGGAACTACAGATGTAGTTTGCATTGTTTAGGCATTGCTTTCGTTTGGAGAGTGGATGTCAAATCTTAATTGAGTTTGTTTAGGGAATTTAGTTTTTTTTTTACGAATTATCTTAATTCTTTTGGGGGAGGGAAGAATATATGTACTTCAAATCTTCAATCTATGAAAGGAAAATTTAGAACATACTTCATATAATGTTTGTAGAAGTTTATGTGATGCCAAAGCTTGATTATGTTTATTCTAAGATTTAAGGTGTGAGTTGTTAGATTGACATTGTCAGACTTAGACTCCGATTTATAGGTCACCTAAAATCATCCTATACGCCTTACTTGCGTCCATCTCAGAGTCTTCCTGAAATATGAATTTGATAGATGCCTTGGAGCTCGGTAGCTTTTATGTTTACTCAACTTTGTAGTTAATGTTTTTTGTGGTTGAAACTAGAAAAGTTCTTCTCATATCACCTTTCTCGTCTGTTTGGCATCCTTAATTGTATTTCCCTTTCCACAACCTCCATCTTATGTTTTCCTTTTTCTCACCATCTTCCAATGTTTCAACTTTGTCTCAACCATTTTAATTACTCGCATGTGATTGCATGGTAGTAGGGCTCCTATCAGCTTATAGTTATACTCTAAATGATATTTATTTAAATTTGATTTAAAGATGGAAGAGCGTACTTAGATTATAGGTTTTAATTTTTTATTTTACACTGTACCATTTCTTCTTTTAGTTTTATCCTAGATTATTTTACACAGACAGATTTATTGGTGCATATATGGTTATCTTGTTACACCTTTACATTCTTCCATCAAGAGGACTCCATGAAATATGAATTTGTAGGAGGTCTCAGAAGCTTTTATCTTATCTCAGTTTATTAGTCATTGTGGTTATGGTTGGAAGTTTGAGAACTGTCTCTATCTACACCTCTCTGGTTAGATTGGCATCCTTGTTCATATTCTTCATACCCTAAACCTTCCTCTACACACATCTTTTACTGGTCATCTTACAATGTTTCAACTATTCCTTAACTCTCGTAACCACTCAATTTGTGCTTGTATGGTAGTAAGGTTCCCACCAGCTTGGAGTTATTCCTTGAAGGAGAGTTGTTTGACCTAAAGAATTTGGAGAACATTCGCTTTATGATTTTTTTCTACAATTCAGATTTATAGATGTAGACAGGGTTGTTTTGTATCTCTTATTTTCTTTCATTTAGTAGGAAGTTTTGAAATATGAATTTTGTAGGAATGCTAGGTAGCTTTTATAACTAAATTGAACTTATTTTTTAATGGTGGTACTTGTTGAAAACTAGAAAAAAGCTGCTGCTTCACATCTACCTCTCTGGTTTATTTGTTATCCTTTCTCTTACTTTCTCTACCCCATCCTCCGTGTACGCTTACATTTTTGTCATCGTCCTCAATGTTCCGTAAATAAAAACAACGGGAGAACATGCTGGTGGTATAGTTTCTGAATTTATTTTTATTTTTTACCAACTTTTTAAGTACCTATATCTTCAATTGTGTTACTAGGCATGTTGCAAACATATATGATATGAATATTTTGATGTTCAGGGTTATTTGGGTGTTGTTGGTGCTCTATGATTTCAAAATCTTGTATACATTGTCAACTAGTATGGCTTTGCTTAATTCTCTATGATAGTAGAATTGTAAACCATTTGTATTTGAAGGGAAAAATAGGCTTAAAAAATTAATCAAGGTGGAAATATTGTTTTATGTGCTTTGAAGGCGGGAAAGGATCTTTCGGTGTACTGGATTCTTTCTAATAAGTTCTGAAATTTCTAGATACATGCACAATTTGCTAATCTTTTCCTTAGTTTTAATTTGCATTGTATGGTGCATGAAATTTCAGTTGTTTTATTTCTGTTTCTGATTGTATAGTTTGGTTTAACTAGTGAGATTTAGCTAGATGTTTTAATGGTTTCAATTGTAAGAGTTTAGAGTAAATTATGGTTGGGTTAACGTGATTTGAATTTGCAATTTGATTGGCTCACTAATAATAAAATTATCAAAATTTGAAAATGTTGCAAGGAAGTTATACTGTTCATGTATTTCTTTTGATTGTTTTCATGAATCCCCCAACTAAGACATTTAACAGGATTCATCCCATAGTCTCTAAACATAGTGCTAATAAGCCAATAATCAAGCATTGTTTCATTATTTTGTTTAGAGGATGTTGTGTGCACTGTGCATGTGTTGTGGTATAAATGTAATATAAATTGCCTTGTAGGTACCCTAGTTGTTAATGTCAGCTGCCTCTCTTCAGGCTGTTAGTATGCTTGATAGTTTCGAATTTGGTAGGGCTCTTTAAGTTAATTCTGTATCTGAAATTGGATGATCCATCTCAACTTTTCTTGATATGATTTGAAATATTTTGTATATTTTGGAACTATGCATCTTTACTTTTTTTTAAATGATTTGAAATATTTTTCCTATTTTGGTTCTTACTATTTTCTGTTGATATTTTGATTTGAATGGTCTGCAGAATTTCATACTCGAGATGATACACACAGTGCAGAGTTAGAGAAAGATTCTGATAAATTCACTGCAAAGAGAAGAAAAAGTTCCGTTGGCTTTGATAAATGGCAGGATGATGGTAGAAACACTGATGACAAGAGGTTAAGTTCTAGGGATGATGACAAGCGGTTAAGTTCTAGGGATGATGACAAGCGATTAAGTTCTAGGGATGATGAAAAGCGATTAAGTTCTAGGGATGATGAAAAGCGGCTAAGTTCTAGGGATGATGAAAAGCGGCTAAGTTCTAGGGATGATGAAAAGCGGCTAAGTTCTAGGGATGATGAAAAGCGGCTAAGTTCTAGGGATGATGACAAGCGGTTAAGTTCTAGGGATGATGACAAGCGGTTAAGTTCTAGGGATGATGACAAGCGGTTAAGTTCTAGGGATGATCACAAGAATGGAAGTTCTAGGGATGATCACAAGAATGGAAGTTCTAGGGATGATCACAAGAATGGAAGCCACAAGGTTGATGGGCACAAAGATGATAAGTATAAAGATGAGAGGTATCGAGACAAACACTACAAGGATCTTGATAGGGATCATAGGCATCGAGATATTAGGCACAGGGAAGAGCGCTCTTCGAGAGATTATACCGGCGATAGGATGGAGAGTAAATCTTCCAGGGACAGAGACAAGCCTATTGAAACTTATTCCAAAAAAAGTAAGCTTCATGGAAGCGACCGTGAAGCAAGTCCACGTGCTGAGGACCGTGGAATCAAGTCGAAGGACAGCAGGGCCCGGAAAACTTCTCATGATGAAAACGATGATCATTATGGTTCAAAACACAGAAATGCCAAGGAGCCACGTGCGGATGCAGAGAAAGATACATCCAATTCGAGTAAGGTAGAACATAGACATCAGGGCAAGATTGATTCTTCCCTATCGAATAATCTTTCCAAGGGTTCTCCCAGCCCAAAGACTCAACGTTCCAAAGATAACAACAGGTATTAAATTTGGCGTATTTGATTTTTTTATTTCTCTTTCCTAATAACTTTGTACATGAAATATCTTGTCAATAATACTTGTTTTATTTATATTTTCTTCTTATTTGTGCGATTGAGTGGAATTTTATCATGAAAGTGTGAAAGATATGTGCGATCTGAATGCATGATTATATGAGATGTAATTGTGATTATGAGTTTTTCTCATCCAGATTCTGATCTGATGTTGTGCCTATTAAAATTTACCCTACAGAATGGAAGAGCAAGAGAAAGACTAGACTCATTTTTTTGGTTTTGGCATATTATCTTAGTTTGTTGATCTTTATTGTGACAAATTTTGTTGAAAATAGCTATGGAGGACCTGAAACTTAAGTGGGGAATCATTGGTTGTAATTGTTGCCTTTCTTCCTTTTTGTTCACCTCCGTTTTGTTTAGTTCCTCTTTATTGTTTGCGGTTTAACATGTTACATGGATATAATGGTTTAGTTCCTGTATTATTTCATATTACATGGATATAATTATTAGTAAATAACTTATGTATGTTTTCAGTGATAATTCCGTTGTCCTAGTTATTACTTAATCAAATTATTATAGAGATTAATTCACTATACATTTACCATGAAAAATGTTAATTTCTTATCTATGGTACAGGCGTGGCTTAAAACCAGCGGAGTATACAAATAGAGAACCGGTCTCGGATGATAGAGCTCGCCCGCCCGAAGACCATGATAGAGTTTCAGTAGTTCATGATAGAGTTTCAGAGTCCCTTTCGGCAGATAAGGCCAAGCATAGAGATCGAATAAAAACAGGCGAGTAATTGCTAGAAATGGTTTCTACTTATATTTATCATTGGACCTCAAAATTGTATCAATGGTACCCAAATAATTGAACTAAAAGGGTGTTAATATTGAAGAATGGTGCAAAAGGACATCCTAAATAACTAAAACAATTATTCATTGCAGATGACAGGGAACGGCGTCGATCCTTGGAGAATCCAAGTACAGAAAACCATTTTCAAGCTGATTTTCAGCACGTTTCTGTCCCCCCGTCGCCTTTCAAACGTGCGGCTAATTTCTCCGGCAGCTCTCCCGGCCATATTCTATCGCAGCCACCAATGAGACACGGAAGGGACAGTCCTTCTCTTTATGAGGACGATAATAGAATTAAATCTGGGGATCGCAGATCCAACAACCGGTACAAGAGAAATAATGATCCAAATATCGAAAGAGGGCAGGGCATGGCTTGGAAAAATGGTCCGGCTTGGCCCGCTCCAGTTCCAAATGGTTTCATACCATTTCAGCATGGCCCACCCACTCCCGGGTTTCATTCTGGCATCCAGCATTTTCCTCCCCCATCCTTGTTTGGCGCACGGCCTTATATGGATTCTGGGATCCCCTACCACATGCACGAGGTAGCAGAACGGTTCACCGGCCACGGACATCCATTTGGATGGCATCATCCAGCGGAAGATGCGTGTCCGCCCCAAATGCAAGGTTGGGATGCCAGTAATTCGATCTTCAGTGATAAGTCTCAATCGTACGGGAGACCCGGTTGGGATCAGAATAGACATTTGGTTGGAGGACGAGGGTGGGAGTTGAACCCTGAGATGTGGAAGGGACAGAATGCAAGCATCAATACTGAATTCCCTGCTCCACAGGATCCGGCTGATGAATCAATTGTTCATTCTAACCTGAAAAATAAAAGTGAAGTGGACCAACTCCAACATGTTTCTGGTGTTGCTGTTCATTTAAAGCAGTGTGTTGATCCTCCAGATACTAAATCTGCAGAAGTTTCTACAGATACAGAACTCAGAAAGACTTTGCTGATTTCTAAAAAACTTGATAATAACATCCAGTGCTTGAGCAGTTATTTATCGAAAATTGATATTTCAGTTGATCTTGTGCATCCGGAACTATATAAAGATATTAAGAATATATTGATGGCTGGTAATTCAACCGGTATCTCCGATGCTTCGATGGATGAGAAGGCTAAGGTATCATAAATTTTGGTTCACTGTTATGATTTAATTCTTCCTCTTTCACCATTGATGCTTGCTTGTTCAGTCTTTTCTTGATCTGTTTCTGAGTGATTTTTTTTTCTCTTACAGAAGAATAAAGTTCGAATTTTATCAAAGGGTTCAAACATATATTCTCCGCTCCCCACTGCTGCTGATACTGCTTTTAAGGTAAATTGGTATTTTTATGCAGTTGAACTGGTTCTTTTCAAGAATTATTTACTTTCTTTTGAGCTAGTTTTCCAAATTGTGCCCAAATGTTTATTAATAACTTTGGCTTATGATATCCATATGTTTTTAGGCTCTCTTTTTTTTTCCTTTTTAAAACTAGTTGATTGAATCTCCACTTTCCTAGGAATTTGGGCATGCTAGAGAAGTGCTTTGTGGTTATTTCTTTTTCATTTCAAGAAACCAGCAAAATTCTACTACCAGTCATTTTTGTTTGTGCATTGATGTTTAATTAGGGCAAATGCTTAGATGCACTTTGGAGAGAGCATGCTAATTACAGTGCTGCACTTTTCTGTCCATTTTAGTCCAGTCAAATTGATACTAATTTTTGCCGGGTTATGTTACGGGTCCACCGTTATTTATCTTATTTTATTAATATTATGTTGTATCGTGTCTTTATTATGAGTCAAGTTAGAGTATTTTAATATTTCGCATATTGTACTTGTAGCGGGTAGTTATGCCTTTGCCATTTGGGCCTTATATAAGGAGACCTTGTCATGTATTTGGGATATAAATGAATGAAGTAAAATTCTAGTTCCTTCTCATCGCTCCTTGGGGTCTTCCTCTCCTCTTCTCTAAACCCTCTCATCTTAGGGTTTCTTCTCCCACACCTCCACCCTCTCTCTCGGGTTTCTTCTAGGGATTTAATCCCTTGTATCTTCTAGGTGTGGGTTTCTTCTCCCACACCTCCACCCTCTCCCATCGAAGTAGGCACGTAATAGGTTACTTCGAATTTGGGCTTCGTATTTGACTAGTTGAAGTTATCATCAACCATTTAATAAACAACTGGGTTGTCTCCATTTTCAGGTTTCGTCAATAAATCTGGTTTTCACAGCATTTTGTATCAACTAATTAGTTGATGCTTTGACTTTTTTGTTGTATTTTGTAACTTAGAACCTAATTAATAAACCTTCACCATTTCATTTAGAACTTTGTTTTTTCCCTTACTAAGAGTCTTTGAACAAATATCATGTATAATTTCATCAATTTAAATAATCTTGATTTGTGTTAAACAAATACGGATCTCCATGAGTAGCAGCCTCATGATGAATTGATTTTTTTTTTTTTTTTTGCAGAGAGCCATGTCGGTGTATCAGAAGCAGAATTACGGAAGGAGAGCAAAGCCTCCTGTTTTAGCTTCTGCTTCTGTTTCAGCTTCTTCTTCTTCAAAGGAAGAGAACACTTCTCTTCCTGAAGCCACTGCTGATGCCAACAAAGTAAAAGCGGGTCCTTTACCTGCTGACATTCCCTCCGATAATGCTGTGAAAAATGTGGGCCCAAATGGAAGCACTGCGGGGCCCACAGAAGAGGAGGATGCGAAGAGCAGTCCCGCAAAAACTTTAACAGCTGACATGCACGAAATAGAGCACATCAAAAACAGTTCAGATCTTATTTCTGATATTGTTCTTGAGGAGAGCCCCCCGGCATGTGAGGATATAATAATGCAGGAATGTAAGGTAAATTTAAGTCGGATACATAACCCTCCTGAAAGTACACATTAAAGACCCTTTAATCTTTTCTAGTTTTTTTTTCTAAATGCAATTTGAGTTTGAGGGTTATTTATCTTTTAGCTCCGCATGCTAATGTTTCTCTGCCTGAATAAAACTTTTCCTCCTAATCCTCCTCTCGGGCATATGTTATCTTTAGATTTCAATGTAGTTTTCCTCTTCAACTGCTTACATCTAGTAGATAGTAGATATGCTCGTGCTTTCTATGTGAACATCATTTTGTTTCTTCTATGTACAGAAAAAAAAACTTGTTTTTAAATGTTTTGATTTCAACTTAATTCAATAAATTTGACGGTGTATACATTATATATATATATATATATGTATAGGGTTAATTATTGGGACCTCCCCGTGCGGTTTGCATAATTACAGGTTGCACCCCTCTATCTTTTGAAATTGCATTTACCTTTCCAAGTTTTTCCAAGTTTTCTCAGTTTATAAAAAATGTTTGTTCTCTGAAAATGATAAAATCAGCTAAATTATTTTATGATATTTCAATTTTATTTTTTATAATGAACAGATGATAAATTTGAAATATCGTAAAATAATTTAGCATATTTTATAACTTTTCATTTATATTTTAAGGGTTATTTACCGGGACCTCCCTCTGAAGTTTGCCTAATTACAGCTTGCACCCCTCTAATTTTCGAAATTACAAAGATCTCCTCTCAATGTTTATATTTTATAACATCCATGAATAAAAATAGTCCCTTGAAGTAAACCTGTAGGGGGGTCTTTTTGTGCATAGATGTTTTGAAATGTAAACATTGAGGAGAGGTAATTGTAATTTCGAAAGTTAGAAGTGTGCAAGCTGCAATTAGGCAAACTTCAAGGGGAGGTCCCGGTAAATAACCTAATTTTTAAAGGACAAAATCACAGTTCAATGTAGAGTGTTTACGAAAGATAAAATTGAATATCATCAAATAATTTAGCTGATTTTTTTATCCATATTTATAAAGGAAGGGGCATTTTTTGCAAATTGAGAAAACTTAAGAGTTGAGTTAATTTCGAAAGATAGAGGGGTGCAACCTGTAATTATGCAAACTCCCAAGGGACGCCCCAGTAATTAACCCTATATATATAATATTAATGAACATCTTTAGAACAAAAAAAAAAACTTGATTGGGGCTGGTAAAGCAATTCTGTTGACTTTTTCATCAGAATTTTTTTAAATTTGGGTACAACTTAAGGGATTAATTAATTATGGTAGTTTTTTGCAGTTTACAATAGTTTGAATAGTTAAGTTATAAAAATTGATTTAAATTAATTTTGTTGATTTTGGAGTTAGTTTAATCGGTTGGGTTTATGGTGTTAGCTGTTAAAACTGTTATTTTTTTTAAATCATAATGCAAATTGCTAGTCCAAATAGTATATAATACCATTCGTACCCAAGGCAACGCTGGAAATATTGACAGAATTGATGGCAATTCAATGGATATCTTTTTTTTATTATTATTTTTACATTTTTTTGTTTAAGAATTATTATCCAGATATTTTTGAATTAAATGCCCTTTAATTTGCAGTTGAGTTTGTATTATGGAGGTATTTTCATTTAGGGTCTATTTGGGGTGGTGATGTGAACGTCGTGGTTATGAATTGTCGTTTATGATCGTCTGAACTCAAGTAAGAAAGTTCATCAGTTTGTATGTTCAAAACTAGTTTTTTTTATTGGTGATGGTCATTTCCGCTGCCACGTAAATATACATTTTATAATTGTGACGTTTTTGTCTAAACACATTACACACCGTCCCAAACAGAGCCTTAATTACCTATGGAGGTTATTTATGGGCAAAACTGCAAAAGTGGCTTATTTTATTATTATTATAAATAGATGAATACATACATAAGCACACATGTGGATGTGGTCATTTATGAGTAAAATTAGCTTATTTCCTTATTATAAATAAAAGAATATATGTGCATATACTAATATATAAAAACATCTCTTTTGGTGTAATGGTGTGGACCATCAAAATAAATCTAGCCTTTACTTGAGCTCCCTTTGGTATGGTGGTGACGGTCATGAACACGGGGTTACATTATTATTTGTTAATGTCCACCTAAAAACTTCATCCACTTTTATGTTCAAACGGATGATGTTTGTTAGGTGATCCTTAACGAATTACGTTTTAACCCATGTGTTTACGACCACCATCACCATGCCGAATGGAACCTTAATCATCTCTTCCTCTTTATTTTTAGTTCATTAAATAAAAAACCATCTCTCAAGGGAGTGCCGGTGGCAGGATTGTCATCGTGTCGGGGCACTGTCGCTGTCGAAGTAGTGTCATTGGCCGCACGGGCATCTCGTGCATTGTCACTTGTGTGTCTAGTCTTTCTACAAAAAATGCACTCACTTTAAATTTGGTGCTCTTCCCCTGACAACTGGTATGCATGCATCAATGCCTGCATATCTAGTTTTAATTGATGCATCCCAATATTTTGAGAAAAACCTTCTTGTGTCAATAACACCTGGAGAACTCCTGGCTTCCCATTTATGTACAGTTGAATAAATGTGGGCATTGTTATAGGTAAATTATGGCTGGCTATTAGCAAATCATTATTTTTACAAATAATTATTAGCAAACATTATTGTTATTAGCAAATCTTGCACAACAAAAATAAAAAAAACCAAAGAAATTTTACAACAAATATGACATTAAAATTGATGCTTTTTTGACATTTCTTTGCAGCAAAATATTACAAAACATGAGGGCAAGTGGAATTCAAACAAAAATACACTTTCTAATATGATCAAAAATACACTGGCAAGCAACTATGGAGGCCTCTCTTTCATTGGAAATCATTTACTACATCAAATGAAATTGCTATATCAATTGGGAATCAAATAAATTGCAAGTCTAGTGACAAATCACAATTAAATTTTCTGAAATTTTATTTAACTATTAAATATTCTGAAATGAGGAAATCACAAATCCTTTTAACTGCAGGAATGGACGGAAGACAAGAAAGAGGAGGCCCGAGAACGTGTGATTTACCCTTGTAGAAGGTCGCAGGAAACCTTCTTCCGTTGGTCGGTCGCAACCAGCAGGTCTAATCGTACCCGAAAGGAAATAGGAATCGTCGATCGCGAGAAGGAAGGAGGAAGGGCCGGTCGCGAGAACAAAGGAGACGGTGTTGGTCGATCGCAGCAGGAGAATTCAGAAATCGCTAGAAGGAAGGACGTGCTAGGATGCGAGAATGAGGAGGCGCTTACACTGATTTGCTACTAGATTTTCTTTATGAGGGAAAAATGAAACTTCAATTCATTGAATCGGATTTATTTTGGTTTGTCTATAGTTCACCCATAAATATTGACCATTTGTTTTCATACCTAGAGCACGCGAGCAATTTGTCCCCACCCGCTAGCCTCGTGCACCAAATGCAGTGATTTTTTTTTCTGTGCGCTACCCTACGTGGTGCGGGGCAAAAGTGGGCGGTCGACTGTGCTTTGTATTTCGTGCATCCCTATTTTTTTTAATTTTTTTACTTATTTTTTGCTGCTTTTGAAAATAAGAATGAAGGGGTCTAATTTCTCCGGCTCCCTTATTCACCACATAGATGAATAAATTCATAACAATTCGGCTTAGTCTGGAATGAGTCTGAGTCAAAATGAATGACAAATCATGCATTTTGGATTGGGTGTTGCTCGACTTTAGATGACATTCTCGGCCCTCGTCAAGCAACTGTTGTCGACCTTAGATTTTATTAAGATTTGGATTCTCTGAAGTTCGTACGGACAACTCCAGGGTTAAGTTTGATTCATCTCGCACGTTGGATTGAAATCCAACGTGCGAGAATTCCCGTTTTTTAAAAATATTTTTATTGCTATTTACTGTTTATTTTTTTGTCTTTTAGCGTTGGATTCATCTCGTCACAGGATTGGCGAGATGAATCGTTCTCACGCGTTGGATCGAACTCCACCCTGGAGTTCTCCTTACGAACTCCAGGGGATCCGGATCCATTTTATTAGCTTTTGAAATAGCATGAAGACTCATGTTAGGGTCTGCTCGACGCTCCTGGTAAACCGGGTCTTCTGAACCATCCTAGCTCATTGAGCGGTCGAGCGTGCTGACAGTAAAGATTCACGGGGTGACGTGATGAAAACTTGATGACATGAAAAACCCGCAATCGGAGTGAAAAACCATGCGGTCGGTACTGTACCGGCCTAACTTTCACTATATGAGAGTTTATTACAGGGCTTCTTGGGGGCGGAGCGAGGGCGACAATCCGCTCCTCGTTTACACTTGAGAGATGGGAGAAGGATGCACGTTGGGTGTTATAGGCCTCCGTGTTGCTCCGGTAACCTTCCTCTGCTTTCTTCATGGGGGGGGGGGGGGTCGAGCGTGCTGACAGTAAAGATTCATGGGTGACGTGATGAAACTTGATGACATGAAAAAACGCGCAATCGGAGTGAAAAACCATGCGGTCGGTACTGTACCGGCCTAACTTTCACTATATGCGAGTTTATTACAGGGCTTCTTGGGGGCGGAGCGAGGGCGACAATCCGCTCCTCGTTTACACTTGAGAGATGGGAGAAGGATGCACGTTGGGTGTTATAGGCCTCCGTGTTGCTCCGGTAACCTTCCTCTGCTTTCTTCATGGGGGGGGGGGGGGGCTTGTCTTCTGAGTGAGCTTGACTTGCCGGCGGGGTCGGTTCAACTCCTTTCGTATTTCCTTTCTTGCGAGAGGCCGACGACTTGAGGGGTTGTCCGGGAGCGACTGTGCGTTCTGTTTTCGGCTTCCCTCTTGGCTAACTTTGTCCTGCATTCTCGGCCTCGACGGAGTCTCACGGGAGCGTCCCTGTGTGGTGATTCTGTAGCAAGAAAGAATGAGAGAATGCAGAGGAAAGTGGAGTGGGAGTTAGAGAATTTCCTGAACCAGAAAAGATGTCCAAATGAAGTGAAAGACGGACATTTATAGATTTTTACGGGGACGGACTGATAATTTTGCTAAATAACTACCGGACCGGCCAATAGGAGCGCTCGAAATTGAGCACACGGATCGTTGTTTTTATAAAATGTCGATACTACTCTTGGGTCGGAGGAAAGCGAATCCAGAAAAACCAGTAGCTCGGGAGCAACGGTGAGGGTGGCAGCCACTCCTCCCACGCCCGGCGGGCGGCCGGGAGGGACGGTCGGCCGCGGTGAGGCTTCCCGGAGATGGGCAGCCATGGCCGGCCCTCCGGGGGCCGGCCGAGGCAAGGCCTCCCAGATCCGGGAGGCCTAGGTCTGCCCTCGCGGGGGCCGGCCGTGGCGATGCCGCCCGGGGACGGGTGGCCTCGGCCAGCCCTCGCGAGGGCCGGCCGTGGCGAGGACGCCCCGATCCGGGCACCCATGGCAAGCCCTCGCAAGGGCTGGCCGCGGCGAGGCCGCCCCGACCTGGGCGGCCTTGGCCGTCCCGACCTGGGTGGCCTTGGCCGTCCCTGGCGGGGGCCGTCTGTAAGACCCCTTTTTTTTTGAAATACCCGGGGTCTTATGCCCAGAACCGCCGCTTTGCGGTGACACCTTCGCACCCGGGAAGGTCGTCACTACAACGCGCCGATTCTGCCGGCCTTTTCGGTCACAATAAGTAGCAAGCAAGAGAGAAGCAAGTCCACCAAAAGAGAATATCACATAAATAAAACTCCACGAAGGGAGTGTCCATAGAAAACATCAGAGTACGATAATACTAGAAATAAAAGGGCTCATGCCCGGTACATCAAGTCCTCACTACAAAATCACTCAATGCGGAAGCAAAACTAAATCTCTACGAAGGGCCGGGACTCACAGTCCTCGTAGTCTGGACTCCCGTGCTAGACTGTCCCATCTCCAAGCGTACCGGCCTCCTGGGCTGCTCCTCCATGCTGGGCTCCGCGATCCCCTAAAATGATATGGTTCGAAAACCGTTAGTCTAAAAGACTAAGTCCTATCATCCCCCACCCCTTCCCCCACGCTCTAAGGCACCGGGCGGAGAGGAAGAAAGGGGAGGACATGAAAGTGGAGAGTAGTCAAAAGCAGATGACGGTGAACCTAACTAGCAAGTTATGACATGGGAGCAATATAAATGTTGTAATAGGTATAACAGAAAGAAAGTAAGTAAGAAATTAAACCTTTGCTTATGTGAGTACACATAGGCCAAGGGGTCTTTTGCAAGGCTCCCATCGTATAAAGTGTCTCATACCACTTATACGTTGGGGTGTCGGTTATCAAACAGCAGCATATATATATATTGAAATTAACCTTTGATTTATAAACTTGCCCACACAAGCTTATAGACCAAGGGGTCGTTTTGCAAGTCCTAAAGTATAAGCGTCCCATTCCACTTATACTTTAGGTGTCAAGGTTGTTATGAATGATTATGATATGCAACTATATGGTGGGTATGTTATGTCATGCAGTGCAACTCACCCACCCAACTTTGTGTACACAAACCTTTAGTTCCCCCTTTCTGGAGATAACTCCCAGGATACTCCCGTAGTGGCAGACGGAAGCGGTGGGTTGGGCCTCGCCCACCTCAAAACCAGTAAAAGCACTACTGGTCTGACCTATCGTACGCCCTCAACGCCTGGTGCACGAGGCGGACTCCTGCGTACTCTTGCCGACTGGTCCGCCGGACTTAACCTTGGCTAAGTGCTAGTCACCTTGCCGAGTCAACGATATCGGTGTCGGTGCAATCGAACTCCCCGATATCGAGAACCCACCACCTTAATCCTTCCTATTTTTGTGCACATGCAGTAGTTTAATATATAACAATTTAAAGTGTCAAACTCCCGGGCTAAACCGTCTGTATTAACCACGTCCGAGACCAAATTCCCCGGACTAAACCATCCGGCTCATCTCCAGACTCCATCCCTTAGAACACCACGGAACAGCGCCCCCTTGAACACCTCGGGACGACTTAACCATTACCAACCCTAACTAATGAGTGTGTGCAATGTGAATCCCTATTAGGCTAATTACTCTTTCGTTTGTTTTAAGATTTATGTTAGCCCAGGACTGCCCCCGGCATACCCCGTGAAGGGCTCTCAAGGGGCACTAGGAACCAAGACGGCGGCATTACGGCCCGAAGTTCCCTTTCGCAAGGCACTTATTGTTATTGGTTGTCTACCCTTTACCCAATCCCTTTTTAATGTTATAATGAATCTAACCCTAGTGTATTTGACTCTTCCACTCCTAGGGCAAGACGATCTTTCGTCTACCCCGAGCACCTCCTATGCTAGCCAAACACATCTTTACTCATCATAATCTCCAATGATGAATCCCATGCTCATTTTCCCAAGCCTATAAGGTACAAAACTCCACCCTTATATCCAAGTCTCATACTAACACTGTTCATGCCTTTTTCACACCAGACATACCCTTCTACCCTATACGTTGCCCATGATAGAACGTCCATTAAATTCTCTTCCAAAACCCTTGTAATAATTACTGGGAATCTACCATGTCATAATATGCCTAAATCCAGAAAATTATAATTTTTCCTAATTAAATTGATAATTAATTAATTTTCCAAATAATTGACCATGGGTGATAATGAACATGAACTACATGATCCACTCAAGTATTGGTCATCCAAAAATTATAGTTACTGTATAACAGTGAATTATTACTAAATATTAACTCCCATGATTTTACAAATAGTATTTATCCTCTAATTAAATTATTCATCGAAATTCCACAATTCATATTTAATGAAGGAAGTACAACAATTAATCATCATAAAATTATGTAAAAATTATAGAGCCTTGATAATCATCAGAAAAGTCCTCTGACCAAAAATAATAATTTTATTTGCATTTAATATACCAAATTGAATTTATCTAAATTTTTATGGGCAATAACATTTAATGAAGCAACCCCTAAATTTATAATTCAAATAATTCCATAAAAATTCACTGAGATGTAATATGATATTAAAACTCCTCTGACTAAATTTCACAAACTTTAAATGACTGGTTACTTCATAAATAATTCCTAAGTAAAAATCTCTATTTGCTAAGTTGTGAAGGAAGTACTCTAATTATTATCCCATAAATCATGATAAAATTTCCAGAGGTTTAATATATCCTAAAAACATGATGTACACAATTTCATTAAAATCTAAATCATATTACCACATAAATTATTTCTCCCAAGATTCTACGATTATGTACTTTTGTTAAGATACACATATGAAAACTTATTTAAATTTCATGAAACAACAACTACTGTTCAATATATCAAAATTAACATCCTCTATCATAATTTTACATGAACTTAAAATCCTTTGATTCATCATCCATTCCATAAGATATAAAGGCCTAATTTTGTATAATTAGAATTAAGTGATGTGACTAAGTACCCATACCATGCAACTCCTTCCTAGGGCATAATTCCACCCCTAGAACATCATGGACTAAACTCTAGATCCATACAAAGTCATAAAACCCTATGTCCTTCACAAACCCCATAGATCAACCCTTAAGGTTTGAACTTGGATCCTAGGGCAAACCCACCCCAAACCATCTCAAATTCGATGAGGGGGTGTTTTCTCTGTCCATGGGGCTCTGGCCAAAATCCCAACCCATTTGGGTGAGAATTGGACCCACCATGCCCCAACAACCCCTTGCCCTAATTTTCCCCTTTAAGGACCAATCTTTGATCACATCAAAACCCAATCATTTCAAACCCAATTGGGCTGAAATTTTTATCAGAGCTATATGATAACCCTGAAAACATGCCTCCAAAATTTCGGAGACTTTTGAGGTGATTTGACCCTTCAACTACCTTACCCTAGCTTCTCTAGGTTTAGGGCAAAACCCTAGGTTAAACTTCTTTAAATGGGTTCCAATTTTTACAGGAGATAGTTCTAGGTGATATTAAGCCCCTGTCCAAAATTCAAAGCATTTGGACCAAGGGTTAGGTGTGGGGAATTTTTCAAATATTTGCCCTATTTGTAGGACCTACCCTAGAAAAATGACCCTACAGGTCAGAATACTTGTCCTAAAATTTTCTATAACATATCAAACTGTAGATAATTAAAAAGCCTACAACATTCATGTTGATCATTTTTGATGAACATGCCCCTAAAGGGCCTAAATAATTTTTAGAAGAAAACTACTCTAGTTGTAGGACATACCCTTACTAAAAGGCTCTACAGGGCAGTTCCCTCATCCAATTTTTCACCACTACATATCAAATTGTAGGTATTCAAAATACCTACAACTTTCATGTTATACACGTTTTCATTAGATGCCCAGAAGAGGCCTAAATTCCTTCTACAGTGAACTGTGTTATTAAAATACAGAAAAATCTGAAAATATGGGTTGCACGAATCTTAAAGCAAGATCCAACGGAGGCTGTTCATCTTCTCCGATTGAGCCGAAAATAGACCCGCGCAGGAGGTTTTTGCGGCCCATTTCCCGGCGGCCTGAGGCGGCGCCACCACCGGGAAACATCACCCATTTGTTCCCGGTGGTGGGGGCTATCCATGGCCGGAGCTAGGGTGGCCGGAGGTGGCGGCGCCGCCCTACCCGAGAGCTCCAAAAGTCCATGAAAAATGGCAAATTTCTGAAATTTTGAAGCTTGGCTCCGGTTCGTTTGGGCATGAAATCAACTTTTAAACATTCCTAGGATCTAAGCATGAGAGAAGGAGAGGAGGAGGACCTTATTTGGGGGGTTCGACGACGACGGCGGCGGCGGTTCGCCATGGCATTTTTCCTCTCCGGCGAACTTCCCGATCCCTCGTTCCTCCACCAAAACTATTGATCTTATATGTTATTTTGACTGCCATGGACGTTTGAGGGAGATGGAATAGTCAAAATTCAGAATAGGGGGCTGCATGGGGGTTTTATAATTTTTTTCATGGGAGGGGAGATGAAGGGGTGTTTGGCCATGGTGGTTGGGCTTCTCCATTGATGGTGGCTGATGGGAAAACGATGGGAATCTCTTCCCAAAGGTCAGGAGGAATGAATGGAGGCTTGGGGAGATGAATGGGGTGGCTCATGGTGTCCCTCCATAACTCCCCTCTCTCTTTTCCTCTTTCTCTCTCCTCCATTAAGGAGAAATTGAAGCTTTCTCTCTCCTGCCACCCTATGGCCGAAATTATTCATGGCACCAGCCTAAATGCAACCCTCAAAAACATATTATTAATTAAATGATGAAGAATAGAGGGGTGATTCACCTTCCCCACCATGAATGGCTCTCTTTCTCGCTTTCTCTCTCCTCCATTATTCTTCAAAATAAAGCTTTTCATTCCTCTCCCTAGTCACCTAGTTGACTGGTCAACCCTCTAAGATATGGGCAGCCAAATTAGTCCATATTATTCATGCAAGTGAGGTTAGCTTAAGGGGAAGGGTGGCTTGAGGTTGGGTTGGCCCATATAGGCTAAGTTTGACTTGATTTGGGCTTGGGGTTGACTTGGTCAAATTGACCACTATGGTTGACCCAAGTGGGTCCTTGGCGACTCATTGAGCTCACATTAGGTCTAAGGGAATTTTTAGAGTCACAATGAACCTACTAGGCCACCCAAAATCAGAGTTTTGAAAATTACTATTTGCAGACCAAGTGAGTCTCAACTAAGTTTTTAGGTCACTTGGTCTCCTGGGCTCACCTAGGTTAACTCATATGACCTAGTTATGCTCAAGTCACACCTAGGGGGGTCCAATTTGAAAATGGGATGTTACAAATCCCAATAAACAAAACAAAAATTTCGTCCCCGAAATTAGGGTTAAGTCTACGGGGATTTCCGCCGGGATAACTTAAGCTTGTAACATCCCATGAAGCGTGGAAGCGCCTACTAGGTTAACAAGATAAGGGCTAGCCTCAATAAACAAAAGGATTAGCCTCTACCTTTTTAAATAATTCTATTAGTACATTAAAAATAAGGAAAAACGCTTAACACACCGGAGGAGTTGCGAGGTATACCTGACTAAATAGCTCAGGATATTTTTCCTGCATCAGGTCCTGAGGCTCCCAAGTATGCTCCTCTCGCCCGTGGTTCTTCCACAAGACCTTGACTAGCGGGATCTTCTCGCACCACAAAACTACACTACTAAATCAGGGTTTCCCCAACTACCTCGCTCAATCTATCCTCGAACTTCCACTCTAACTCTGGAAGTGACTATAATAGTTCTTCAAAGCCCTTATACTTGCCTATACCATTCGGCAAACCTCACCGTGCGTAGCCAAATCCATGACGTCTTTCTCATTTCGGGGAAAGACAAGTTCTAATACACACAATCTTCTTCTAGTAAATTGAGTTTTTGTTTGTAATGGTAGACTGCAACTCTATAAACCTCCTCCACGCGATCATGTTCCTATTCCTTCATATACACCCGAGTAATCAATCAATTTGACCCTATGATTTATCCAACTCTGGTCGTTAACAGGAAAGATTACTTCGTCAAATGACCCGTCGTCCGCAAGATTTAAGGGGGTGTACTCGTGCATTTTTGGAGGTTGTCATTTATACTTTTTAATTTGTTGTGTCATTCTACCGTAGTTACACTTGATTTTCCAAACCATTATTTATCATAGCCGCGACCCTTGCTAACCATGTTTGTGTCATCAAATGTATCTAATCTTGTCTTGATGCTATCTGAATCGAGTCTGCAAGGTCATACCTAAGATATATGTTTTCGATATATCGTCTGCTAATTTCTTTCAAACTCTTGTGTTATCATACTCATGATGTTACATCATAGTGTTTCAGTCTAATCTTCCCAAATCTACTTATTCTTACTACCCGTCATCAAATTCACATGGTATCTTCTAGTAGTTATGTCTCATAGTTACCCCTCATTATTACCATGACATCATTCGAGTGGCGTCGAATAAGACCAATCTCAACATTACTGTGTTTGGGGCAATACACTTTCTAAATTAGGTCTAGGAGACCTAAGCCATTAACTCACTTGCCCAATAAATAAAAGATAAGCCCCCAATAAACAAACGATAAGCCCATATCTTCCTTGGGCTAATTTTCTTTTATCTTACCATGCTATATCTGTCCTAGCTGAGTGTACAATCCCTAGGGCATCAATCTATGACTTGGGGTTCCAAACTGACACTTGTAGATATACTCCATACTTTAAACCCTCTGAGTCAAATTTACGACACGCTTATCAGGGTTGTTCCCACTCCCAATTGGGTCTCTTTCGAACTTGAATTCCAACCCGACCTTCAGTGTTTATCTTGTAGTTGTCCCTGAGTAATCTTGTTACTGGTACGGGGGTTAATACTACGTGTCTTCTACCATTCTGATAATGGATTATTGGTCAGTCCCAATAGATTGAGTAATCCTTGTTAGGGACCATAGGGACACCAGAGTTTATGTCTTAGGTATCCATTCACTATTAAACTCCTCCTTTAATCTCTTTAGG
The DNA here is from genome assembly GCA_039513925.1 of Platanthera zijinensis. NCBI lineage: Eukaryota > Viridiplantae > Streptophyta > Magnoliopsida > Asparagales > Orchidaceae > Platanthera > Platanthera zijinensis. The sequence continues at coordinate 47,027,338 of CM077088.1, read as the reverse complement.
TATTTCCTTACCTAACCAAATTCATACTTAAGGTTTGTTTTGGACTAGGGCACAGTATAAGTTGTCGGGTTAGTCACGTATTCTAGCGGTTGAGTCTAACCTATTGACTAGAGAATTACAAGAAGAGGTCTTTGCAACCGGAGGTGCTCCCTGCTGGGGACAGGGTTTGCCGCAGGCTACAAAGAAAAATTCCAATTGTTAGCTAATGTACAAATGGAATGGATGGAAAGTGGACAATTTATATGTGATTCCCCATATGGGCACACCACTGCTTCCGCTGCTTAGTTTGTCCGCAAACTAAACTCGCGCGGGGGTGACCTAGGGATTTGTGGGCTGCTACTAATCCGATCGATGTTTGCCTCTGATACCACTTTGTAAGACCCCTTTTTTTTTGAAATACCGGGGTCTTATGCCCAGAACCGCCGCTTTGCGGTGACACCTTCGCACCCGGAAGGTCGTCACTACAACGCGCCGATTCTGCCGGCCTTTTCGTCACAATAAGTAGCAAGCAAGAGAGAAGCAAGTCCACCAAAAGAGAATATCACATAAAATAAAACTCCATGAAGGGAGTGTCCATAGAAAACATCAGAGTACGATAATACTAGAAATAAAAGGGCTCATGCCCGGTACATCAAGTCCTCACTACAAAATCACTCAATGCGGAAGCAAAACTAAATCTCTACGAAGGGCCGGGACTCACAGTCCCCGTAGTCTGGACTCCCGTGCTAGACTGTCCCATCTCCAAGCGTACCGGCCTCCTGGGCTGCTCCTCCATGTTGGGCTCCGCGATCCCCTAAAATGATATGGTTCGAAAACCGTTAGTCTAAAAGACTAAGTCCTATCATCCCCCACCCCTTCCCCCACGCTCTAAGGCACCGGGCGGAGAGGAAGAAAGGGGAGGACATGAAAGTGGAGAGTAGTCAAAAGCAGATGACGGTGAACCTAACTAGCAAGTTATGACATGGGAGCAATATAAATGTTGTAATAGGTATAACAGAAAGAAAGTAAGTAAGAAATTAAACCTTTGCTTATGTGAGTACACATAGGCCAAGGGGTCTTTTGCAAGGCTCCCATCGTATAAAGTGTCTCATACCACTTATACGTTGGGGTGTCGGTTATCAAACAGCAGCATATATATATATTGAAATTAACCTTTGATTTATAAACTTGCCCACACAAGCTTATAGACCAAGGGGTCGTTTTGCAAGTCCTAAAGTATAAGCGTCTCATTCCACTTATACTTTAGGTGTCAAGGTTGTTATGAATGATTATGATATGCAACTATATGGTGGGTATGTTATGTCATGCAGTGCAACTCACCCACCCAACTTTGTGTACACAAACCTTTAGTTCCCCCTTTCTGGAGATAACTCCCAGGATACTCCCGTAGTGGCAGACGGAAGCGGTGGGTTGGGCCTCGCCCACCTCAAAACCAGTAAAAGCACTACTGGTCTGACCTATCGTACGCCCTCAACGCCTGGTGCACGAGGCGGACTCCTGCGTACTCTTGCCGACTGGTCCGCCGGACTTAACCTTGGCTAAGTGCTAGTCACCTTGCCGAGTCAACGATATCGGTGTCGGTGCAATCGAACTCCCCGATATCGAGAACCCACCACCTTAATCCTTCCTATTTTTGTGCACATGCAGTAGTTTAATATATAACAATTTAAAGTGTCAAACTCCCGGGCTAAACCGTCTGTATTAACCACGTCCGAGACCAAATTCCCCGGACTAAACCATCCGGCTCATCTCCAGACTCCATCCCTTAGAACACCACGGAACAGCGCCCCCTTGAACACCTCGGGACGACTTAACCATTACCAACCCTAACTAATGAGTGTGTGCAATGTGAATCCCTATTAGGCTAATTACTCTTTCGTTTGTTTTAAGATTTATGTTAGCCCAGGACTGCCCCCGGCATACCCCGTGAAGGGCTCTCAAGGGGCACTAGGAACCAAGACGGCGGCATTACGGCCCGAAGTTCCCTTTCGCAAGGCACTTATTGTTATTGGTTGTCTACCCTTTACCCAATCCCTTTTTAATGTTATAATGAATCTAACCCTAGTGTATTTGACTCTTCCACTCCTAGGGCAAGACGATCTTTCGTCTACCCCGAGCACCTCCTATGCTAGCCAAACACATCTTTACTCATCATAATCTCCAATGATGAATCCCATGCTCATTTTCCCAAGCCTATAAGGTACAAAACTCCACCCTTATATCCAAGTCTCATACTAACACTGTTCATGCCTTTTTCACACCAGACATACCCTTCTACCCTATACGTTGCCCATGATAGAACGTCCATTAAATTCTCTTCCAAAACCCTTGTAATAATTACTGGGAATCTACCATGTCATAATATGCCTAAATCCAGAAAATTATAATTTTTCCTAATTAAATTGATAATTAATTAATTTTCCAAATAATTGACCATGGGTGATAATGAACATGAACTACATGATCCACTCAAGTATTGGTCATCCAAAAATTATAGTTACTGTATAACAGTGAATTATTACTAAATATTAACTCCCATGATTTTACAAATAGTATTTATCCTCTAATTAAATTATTCATCGAAATTCCACAATTCATATTTAATGAAGGAAGTACAACAATTAATCATCATAAAATTATGTAAAAATTATAGAGCCTTGATAATCATCAGAAAAGTCCTCTGACCAAAAATAATAATTTTATTTGCATTTAATATACCAAATTGAATTTATCTAAATTTTTATGGGCAATAACATTTAATGAAGCAACCCCTAAATTTATAATTCAAATAATTCCATAAAAATTCACTGAGATGTAATATGATATTAAAACTCCTCTGACTAAATTTCACAAACTTTAAATGACTGGTTACTTCATAAATAATTCCTAAGTAAAAATCTCTATTTGCTAAGTTGTGAAGGAAGTACTCTAATTATTATCCCATAAATCATGATAAAATTTCCAGAGGTTTAATATATCCTAAAAACATGATGTACACAATTTCATTAAAATCTAAATCATATTACCACATAAATTATTTCTCCCAAGATTCTACGATTATGTACTTTTGTTAAGATACACATATGAAAACTTATTTAAATTTCATGAAACAACAACTACTGTTCAATATATCAAAATTAACATCCTCTATCATAATTTTACATGAACTTAAAATCCTTTGACTCATCATCCATTCCATAAGATATAAAGGCCTAATTTTGTATAATTAGAATTAAGTGATGTGACTAAGTACCCATACCATGCAACTCCTTCCTAGGGCATAATTCCACCCCTAGAACATCATGGACTAAACTCTAGATCCATACAAAGTCATAAAACCCTATGTCCTTCACAAACCCCATAGATCAACCCTTAAGGTTTGAACTTGGATCCTAGGGCAAACCCACCCCAAACCATCTCAAATTCGATGAGGGGGTGTTTTCTCTGTCCATGGGGCTCTGGCCAAAATCCCAACCCATTTGGGTGAGAATTGGACCCACCATGCCCCAACAACCCCTTGCCCTAATTTTCCCCTTTAAGGACCAATCTTTGATCACATCAAAACCCAATCATTTCAAACCCAATTGGGCTGAAATTTTTATCAGAGCTATATGATAACCCTGAAAACATGCCTCCAAAATTTCGGAGACTTTTGAGGTGATTTGACCCTTCAACTACCTTACCCTAGCTTCTCTAGGTTTAGGGCAAAACCCTAGGTTAAACTTCTTTAAATGGGTTCCAATTTTTACAGGAGATAGTTCTAGGTGATATTAAGCCCCTGTCCAAAATTCAAAGCATTTGGACCAAGGGTTAGGTGTGGGGAATTTTTCAAATATTTGCCCTATTTGTAGGACCTACCCTAGAAAAATGACCCTACAGGTCAGAATACTTGTCCTAAAATTTTCTATAACATATCAAACTGTAGATAATTAAAAAGCCTACAACATTCATGTTGATCATTTTTGATGAACATGCCCCTAAAGGGCCTAAATAATTTTTAGAAGAAAACTACTCTAGTTGTAGGACATACCCTTACTAAAAAGGCTCTACAGGGCAGTTCCCTCATCCAATTTTTCACCACTACATATCAAATTGTAGGTATTCAAAATACCTACAACTTTCATGTTATACACGTTTTCATTAGATGCCCAGAAGAGGCCTAAATTCCTTCTACAGTGAACTGTGTTATTAAAATACAGAAAAATCTGAAAATATGGGTTGCACGAATCTTAAAGCAAGATCCAACGGAGGCTGTTCATCTTCTCCGATTGAGCCGAAAATAGACCCGCGCAGGAGGTTTTTGCGGCCCATTTCCCGGCGGCCTGAGGCGGCGCCACCACCGGGAAACATCACCCATTTGTTCCCGGTGGTGGGGGCTATCCATGGCCGGAGCTAGGGTGGCCGGAGGTGGCGGCGCCGCCCTACCCGAGAGCTCCAAAAGTCCATGAAAAATGGCAAATTTCTGAAATTTTGAAGCTTGGCTCCGGTTCGTTTGGGCATGAAATCAACTTTTAAACATTCCTAGGATCTAAGCATGAGAGAAGGAGAGGAGGAGGACCTTATTTGGGGGGTTCGACGACGACGGCGGCGGCGGTTCGCCATGGCATTTTTCCTCTCCGGCGAACTTCCCGATCCCTCGTTCCTCCACCAAAACTATTGATCTTATATGTTATTTTGACTGCCATGGACGTTTTGAGGGAGATGGAATAGTCAAAATTCAGAATAGGGGGCTGCATGGGGGTTTTATAATTTTTTTCATGGGAGGGGAGATGAAGGGGTGTTTGGCCATGGTGGTTGGGCTTCTCCATTGATGGTGGCTGATGGGAAAACGATGGGAATCTCTTCCCAAAGGTCAGGAGGAATGAATGGAGGCTTGGGGAGATGAATGGGGTGGCTCATGGTGTCCCTCCATAACTCCCCTCTCTCTTTTCCTCTTTCTCTCTCCTCCATTAAGGAGAAATTGAAGCTTTCTCTCTCCTGCCACCCTATGGCCGAAATTATTCATGGCACCAGCCTAAATGCAACCCTCAAAAACATATTATTAATTAAATGATGAAGAATAGAGGGGTGATTCACCTTCCCCACCATGAATGGCTCTCTTTCTCGCTTTCTCTCTCCTCCATTATTCTTCAAAATAAAGCTTTTCATTCCTCTCCCCTAGTCACCTAGTTGACTGGTCAACCCTCTAAGATATGGGCAGCCAAATTAGTCCATATTATTCATGCAAGTGAGGTTAGCTTAAGGGGAAGGGTGGCTTGAGGTTGGGTTGGCTCATATAGGCTAAGTTTGACTTGATTTGGGCTTGGGGTTGACTTGGTCAAATTGACCACTATGGTTGACCCAAGTGGGTCCTTGGCGACTCATTGAGCTCACATTAGGTCTAAGGGAATTTTTAGAGTCACAATGAACCTACTAGGCCACCCAAAATCAGAGTTTTGAAAATTACTATTTGCAGACCAAGTGAGTCTCAACTAAGTTTTTAGGTCACTTGGTCTCCTGGGCTCACCTAGGTTAACTCATATGACCTAGTTATGCTCAAGTCACACCTAGGGGGGTCCAATTTGAAAATGGGATGTTACAAATCCCAATAAACAAAACAAAAATTTCGTCCCCGAAATTAGGGTTAAGTCTACGGGGATTTCCGCCGGGATAACTTAAGCTTGTAACATCCCATGAAGCGTGGAAGCGCCTACTAGGTTAACAAGATAAGGGCTAGCCTCAATAAACAAAAGGATTAGCCTCTACCTTTTTAAATAATTCTATTAGTACATTAAAAATAAGGAAAAACGCTTAACACACCGGAGGAGTTGCGAGGTATACCTGACTAAATAGCTCAGGATATTTTTCCTGCATCAGGTCCTGAGGCTCCCAAGTATGCTCCTCTCGCCCGTGGTTCTTCCACAAGACCTTGACTAGCGGGATCTTCTCGCACCACAAAACTACACTACTAAATCAGGGTTTCCCCAACTACCTCGCTCAATCTATCCTCGAACTTCCACTCTAACTCTGGAAGTGACTATAATAGTTCTTCAAAGCCCTTATACTTGCCTATACCATTCGGCAAACCTCACCGTGCGTAGCCAAATCCATGACGTCTTTCTCATTTCGGGGAAAGACAAGTTCTAATACACACAATCTTCTTCTAGTAAATTGAGTTTTTGTTTGTAATGGTAGACTGCAACTCTATAAACCTCCTCCACGCGATCATGTTCCTATTCCTTCATATACACCCGAGTAATCAATCAATTTGACCCTATGATTTATCCAACTCTGGTCGTTAACAGGAAAGATTACTTCGTCAAATGACCCGTCGTCCGCAAGATTTAAGGGGGTGTACTCGTGCATTTTTGGAGGTTGTCATTTATACTTTTTAATTTGTTGTGTCATTCTACCGTAGTTACACTTGATTTTCCAAACCATTATTTATCATAGCCGCGACCCTTGCTAACCATGTTTGTGTCATCAAATGTATCTAATCTTGTCTTGATGCTATCTGAATCGAGTCTGCAAGGTCATACCTAAGATATATGTTTTCGATATATCGTCTGCTAATTTCTTTCAAACTCTTGTGTTATCATACTCATGATGTTACATCATAGTGTTTCAGTCTAATCTTCCCAAATCTACTTATTCTTACTACCCGTCATCAAATTCACATGGTATCTTCTAGTAGTTATGTCTCATAGTTACCCCTCATTATTACCATGACATCATTCGAGTGGCGTCGAATAAGACCAATCTCAACATTACTGTGTTTGGGGCAATACACTTTCTAAATTAGGTCTAGGAGACCTAAGCCATTAACTCACTTGCCCAATAAATAAAAGATAAGCCCCCAATAAACAAACGATAAGCCCATATCTTCCTTGGGCTAATTTTCTTTTATCTTACCATGCTATATCTGTCCTAGCTGAGTGTACAATCCCTAGGGCATCAATCTATGACTTGGGGTTCCAAACTGACACTTGTAGATATACTCCATACTTTAAACCCTCCGAGTCAAATTTACGACACGCTTATCAGGGTTGTTCCCACTCCCAATTGGGTCTCTTTCGAACTTGAATTCCAACCCGACCTTCAGTGTTTATCTTGTAGTTGTCCCTGAGTAATCTTGTTACTGGTACGGGGGTTAATACTACGTGTCTTCTACCATTCTGATAATGGATTATTGGTCAGTCCCAATAGATTGAGTAATCCTTGTTAGGGACCATAGGGACACCAGAGTTTATGTCTTAGGTATCCATTCACTATTAAACTCCTCCTTTAATCTCTTTAGGTATTTCCTTACCTAACCAAATTCATACTTAAGGTTTGTTTTGGACTAGGGCACAGTATAAGTTGTCGGGTTAGTCACGTATTCTAGCGGTTGAGTCTAACCTATTGACTAGAGAATTACAAGAAGAGGTCTTTGCAACCGGAGGTGCTCCCTGCTGGGGACAGGGTTTGCCGCAGGCTACAAAGAAAAATTCCAATTGTTAGCTAATGTACAAATGGAATGGATGGAAAGTGGACAATTTATATGTGATTCCCCATATGGGCACACCACTGCTTCCGCTGCTTAGTTTGTCCGCAAACTAAACTCGCGCGGGGGTGACCTAGGGATTTGTGGGCTGCTACTAATCCGATCGATGTTTGCCTCTGATACCACTTTGTAAGACCCCTTTTTTTTTGAAATACCCGGGGTCTTATGCCCAGAACCGCCGCTTTGCGGTGACACCTTCGCACCCGGGAAGGTCGTCACTACAACGCGCCGATTCTGCCGGCCTTTTCGGTCACAATAAGTAGCAAGCAAGAGAGAAGCAAGTCCACCAAAAGAGAATATCACATAAAATAAAACTCCATGAAGGGAGTGTCCATAGAAAACATCAGAGTACGATAATACTAGAAATAAAAGGGCTCATGCCCGGTACATCAAGTCCTCACTACAAAATCACTCAATGCGGAAGCAAAACTAAATCTCTACGAAGGGCCGGGACTCACAGTCCCCGTAGTCTGGACTCCCGTGCTAGACTGTCCCATCTCCAAGCGTACCGGCCTCCTGGGCTGCTCCTCCATGCTGGGCTCCGCGATCCCCTAAAATGATATGGTTCGAAAACCGTTAGTCTAAAAGACTAAGTCCTATCATCCCCCACCCCTTCCCCCACGCTCTAAGGCACCGGGCGGAGAGGAAGAAAGGGGAGGACATGAAAGTGGAGAGTAGTCAAAAGCAGATGACGGTGAACCTAACTAGCAAGTTATGACATGGGAGCAATATAAATGTTGTAATAGGTATAACAGAAAGAAAGTAAGTAAGAAATTAAACCTTTGCTTATGTGAGTACACATAGGCCAAGGGGTCTTTTGCAAGGCTCCCATCGTATAAAGTGTCTCATACCACTTATACGTTGGGGTGTCGGTTATCAAACAGCAGCATATATATATATTGAAATTAACCTTTGATTTATAAACTTGCCCACACAAGCTTATAGACCAAGGGGTCGTTTTGCAAGTCCTAAAGTATAAGCGTCTCATTCCACTTATACTTTAGGTGTCAAGGTTGTTATGAATGATTATGATATGCAACTATATGGTGGGTATGTTATGTCATGCAGTGCAACTCACCCACCCAACTTTGTGTACACAAACCTTTAGTTCCCCCTTTCTGGAGATAACTCCCAGGATACTCCCGTAGTGGCAAACGGAAGCGGTGGGTTGGGCCTCGCCCACCTCAAAACCAGTAAAAGCACTACTGGTCTGACCTATCGTACGCCCTCAACGCCTGGTGCACGAGGCGGACTCCTGCGTACTCTTGCCGACTGGTCCGCCCGACTTAACCTTGGCTAAGTGCTAGTCACCTTGCCGAGTCAACGATATCGGTGTCGGTGCAATCGAACTCCCCGATATCGAGAACCCACCACCTTAATCCTTCCTATTTTTGTGCACATGCAGTAGTTTAATATATAACAATTTAAAGTGTCAAACTCCCGGGCTAAACCGTCTGTATTAACCACGTCCGAGACCAAATTCCCCGGACTAAACCATCCGGCTCATCTCCAGACTCCATCCCTTAGAACACCACGGAACAGCGCCCCCTTGAACACCTCGGGACGACTTAACCATTACCAACCCTAACTAATGAGTGTGTGCAATGTGAATCCCTATTAGGCTAATTACTCTTTCGTTTGTTTTAAGATTTATGTTAGCCCAGGACTGCCCCCGGCATACCCCGTGAAGGGCTCTCAAGGGGCACTAGGAACCAAGACGGCGGCATTACGGCCCGAAGTTCCCTTTCGCAAGGCACTTATTGTTATTGGTTGTCTACCCTTTACCCAATCCCTTTTTAATGTTATAATGAATCTAACCCTAGTGTATTTGACTCTTCCACTCCTAGGGCAAGACGATCTTTCGTCTACCCCGAGCACCTCCTATGCTAGCCAAACACATCTTTACTCATCATAATCTCCAATGATGAATCCCATGCTCATTTTCCCAAGCCTATAAGGTACAAAACTCCACCCTTATATCCAAGTCTCATACTAACACTGTTCATGCCTTTTTCACACCAGACATACCCTTCTACCCTATACGTTGCCCATGATAGAACGTCCATTAAATTCTCTTCCAAAACCCTTGTAATAATTACTGGGAATCTACCATGTCATAATATGCCTAAATCCAGAAAATTATAATTTTTCCTAATTAAATTGATAATTAATTAATTTTCCAAATAATTGACCATGGGTGATAATGAACATGAACTACATGATCCACTCAAGTATTGGTCATCCAAAAATTATAGTTACTGTATAACAGTGAATTATTACTAAATATTAACTCCCATGATTTTACAAATAGTATTTATCCTCTAATTAAATTATTCATCGAAATTCCACAATTCATATTTAATGAAGGAAGTACAACAATTAATCATCATAAAATTATGTAAAAATTATAGAGCCTTGATAATCATCAGAAAAGTCCTCTGACCAAAAATAATAATTTTATTTGCATTTAATATACCAAATTGAATTTATCTAAATTTTTATGGGCAATAACATTTAATGAAGCAACCCCTAAATTTATAATTCAAATAATTCCATAAAAATTCACTGAGATGTAATATGATATTAAAACTCCTCTGACTAAATTTCACAAACTTTAAATGACTGGTTACTTCATAAATAATTCCTAAGTAAAAATCTCTATTTGCTAAGTTGTGAAGGAAGTACTCTAATTATTATCCCATAAATCATGATAAAATTTCCAGAGGTTTAATATATCCTAAAAACATGATGTACACAATTTCATTAAAATCTAAATCATATTACCACATAAATTATTTCTCCCAAGATTCTACGATTATGTACTTTTGTTAAGATACACATATGAAAACTTATTTAAATTTCATGAAACAACAACTACTGTTCAATATATCAAAATTAACATCCTCTATCATAATTTTACATGAACTTAAAATCCTTTGACTCATCATCCATTCCATAAGATATAAAGGCCTAATTTTGTATAATTAGAATTAAGTGATGTGACTAAGTACCCATACCATGCAACTCCTTCCTAGGGCATAATTCCACCCCTAGAACATCATGGACTAAACTCTAGATCCATACAAAGTCATAAAACCCTATGTCCTTCACAAACCCCATAGATCAACCCTTAAGGTTTGAACTTGGATCCTAGGGCAAACCCACCCCAAACCATCTCAAATTCGATGAGGGGGTGTTTTCTCTGTCCATGGGGCTCTGGCCAAAATCCCAACCCATTTGGGTGAGAATTGGACCCACCATGCCCCAACAACCCCTTGCCCTAATTTTCCCCTTTAAGGACCAATCTTTGATCACATCAAAACCCAATCATTTCAAACCCAATTGGGCTGAAATTTTTATCAGAGCTATATGATAACCCTGAAAACATGCCTCCAAAATTTCGGAGACTTTTGAGGTGATTTGACCCTTCAACTACCTTACCCTAGCTTCTCTAGGTTTAGGGCAAAACCCTAGGTTAAACTTCTTTAAATGGGTTCCAATTTTTACAGGAGATAGTTCTAGGTGATATTAAGCCCCTGTCCAAAATTCAAAGCATTTGGACCAAGGGTTAGGTGTGGGAAATTTTTCAAATATTTGCCCTATTTGTAGGACCTACCCTAGAAAAATGACCCTACAGGTCAGAATACTTGTCCTAAAATTTTCTATAACATATCAAACTGTAGATAATTAAAAAGCCTACAACATTCATGTTGATCATTTTTGATGAACATGCCCCTAAAGGGCCTAAATAATTTTTAGAAGAAAACTACTCTAGTTGTAGGACATACCCTTACTAAAAAGGCTCTACAGGGCAGTTCCCTCATCCAATTTTTCACCACTACATATCAAATTGTAGGTATTCAAAATACCTACAACTTTCATGTTATACACGTTTTCATTAGATGCCCAGAAGAGGCCTAAATTCCTTCTACAGTGAACTGTGTTATTAAAATACAGAAAAATCTGAAAATATGGGTTGCACGAATCTTAAAGCAAGATCCAACGGAGGCTGTTCATCTTCTCCGATTGAGCCGAAAATAGACCCGCGCAGGAGGTTTTTGCGGCCCATTTCCCGGCAGCCTGAGGCGGCGCCACCACCGGGAAACATCACCCATTTGTTCCCGGTGGTGGGGGCTATCCATGGCCGGAGCTAGGGTGGCCGGAGGTGGCGGCGCCGCCCTACCCGAGAGCTCCAAAAGTCCATGAAAAATGGCAAATTTCTGAAATTTTGAAGCTTGGCTCCGGTTCGTTTGGGCATGAAATCAACTTTTAAACATTCCTAGGATCTAAGCATGAGAGAAGGAGAGGAGGAGGACCTTATTTGGGGGGTTCGACGACGACGGCGGCGGCGGTTCGCCATGGCATTTTTCCTCTCCGGCGAACTTCCCGATCCCTCGTTCCTCCACCAAAACTATTGATCTTATATGTTATTTTGACTGCCATGGACGTTTTGAGGGAGATGGAATAGTCAAAATTCAGAATAGGGGGCTGCATGGGGGTTTTATAATTTTTTTCATGGGAGGGGAGATGAAGGGGTGTTTGGCCATGGTGGTTGGGCTTCTCCATTGATGGTGGCTGATGGGAAAACGATGGGAATCTCTTCCCAAAGGTCAGGAGGAATGAATGGAGGCTTGGGGAGATGAATGGGGTGGCTCATGGTGTCCCTCCATAACTCCCCTCTCTCTTTTCCTCTTTCTCTCTCCTCCATTAAGGAGAAATTGAAGCTTTCTCTCTCCTGCCACCCTATGGCCGAAATTATTCATGGCACCAGCCTAAATGCAACCCTCAAAAACATATTATTAATTAAATGATGAAGAATAGAGGGGTGATTCACCTTCCCCACCATGAATGGCTCTCTTTCTCGCTTTCTCTCTCCTCCATTATTCTTCAAAATAAAGCTTTTCATTCCTCTCCCCTAGTCACCTAGTTGACTGGTCAACCCTCTAAGATATGGGCAGCCAAATTAGTCCATATTATTCATGCAAGTGAGGTTAGCTTAAGGGGAAGGGTGGCTTGAGGTTGGGTTGGCCCATATAGGCTAAGTTTGACTTGATTTGGGCTTGGGGTTGACTTGGTCAAATTGACCACTATGGTTGACCCAAGTGGGTCCTTGGCGACTCATTGAGCTCACATTAGGTCTAAGGGAATTTTTAGAGTCACAATGAACCTACTAGGCCACCCAAAATCAGAGTTTTGAAAATTACTATTTGCAGACCAAGTGAGTCTCAACTAAGTTTTTAGGTCACTTGGTCTCCTGGGCTCACCTAGGTTAACTCATATGACCTAGTTATGCTCAAGTCACACCTAGGGGGGGTCCAATTTGAAAATGGGATGTTACACCGTCCCTGGCGGGGGCCGGTCAGTCTCGGCTCGCCCTCACAGAGGTCAGCCGCGGCGAGGTCGCATGAGGATGGGCGGCCTTGGTCGGCCCTTGCGGGGGTCGGCCGAGGCTAGGCTAGGTTAGGCCGCGGTGAGACCGCCCTGATCCGAGCGGCCTTGGTCATCTTTCGCGGAGGCCGGCCGCGCCGAGGCCGCACGAATCCGGGCGGCGCCGGCGGCCCCCGCGCGGGCCAGCTGCGGATATTGAGGAGAGGGAGAGAGGGTGGCGGCTGACCTGAGCAAGGTCGTCCGGCCCCGCCGGTTGGCTACAGACGCACCATGTATTGGATCCGGTGTGCGGCGGTTGTTGCGTAGATCGGGCGCACAGATTGCACGTGCGGCAGTTATGCACGTAACTTCTCATGATGTAAGTGGGGGAAGAGGGAAGAATGGATACTTGCATCCCGTTTTTACTATAAATTGGAGCCGACCTCATAAATCAAAATACAAAACATTTTATCTTTTCTGAAATTTAAAAGCTCCATAACATTGAATTATATTGAGAGAATTGTGCGAGACTTTTTTTTAGTTCAAAAATACAGTTGGATTTTCTTTGATTGTAAAATCCAGGTTAATTTTAGTTCGAAAAATGGACTGGATTTTTAGTTCAAAAAAAACATTTTTTTACAGTTGAATTTTCACCCCAAAACATAGTCATATGAGTACTTAGAATGAGCGTAAAAATGCATAGTTCAATATTTCATGATTTATTTTGTGAAAAAATAGAAGACATAGAAGAAATTTGTATTTTCCCCACGATCCTCCTCGTGCGTCTCACCCACAGAAAATTTAGCCTTGCCAAGCATGAATTGCTATTGGGTGCAGTCTAGCTGGCCGCAGCAGACAAAAAAGTAGGTTATTTATTAGAGCAAATTCATTGTGCGCTCAACTTTTATGATATGGTGCGTGAGATGCATCCTCGCCGCCCGTCAAGTTATGTTTTTGTTTAATGGACGGCGCAGGTGCATCTCGTGCATCACGCTCCATTTACGCCCGGCGCATAGAAAATTTGTTCTATTTATTGGCACTTCTCTTCTATCTTTGCATGGGAAAAAAATTCGTGCGGGTCCAGTATTTACAGGTCAAAAGGAAAAAAATACCATAAATTGTGTGATTTTTTTAGAGAACTTGTTACAAAATATTAATTACAAACTTTTTGCGAACATTTTAAGATCTTTTTTATCTATCAAATAATTATTTTAAAAATTATATCCAGCCGAACATGCGCTTTGTTACGATCCGACCAGGCATCACATTTTCCTGGATTTTGCTGGCGGCACGAAAGCAGATCGGACGGACGCAATTACACCCGCACGGTTCTCCCATATGCTACCCGTATGTAAAAACCTCGAGCTCTGCATTCACCTGAGAGCTAATACGTCAAAATCGAGATGTATCTCGATCATACTCGTACTTCAAGTCGGCCAATAAACTCTCTACCACCCAAAGCTTCTCCTGAAGAGCTAAGCATCCGTCCTACAAAGCCACATATTAATCGTTCCATGTGAACACTATGTCGGCTTGAGCTTCTATCTGCAACCTAAAAGGAGAAGATCATATATATATAGTCAACCAACGCGTGATCCGATCTCAAAATCAAGTCAGCTCTTGTTGTTGTATATCTCAACACGGCCGACCGCTATCAACACAGACCTCACATCAATTTCTGAACAACTCCAAGGAGAATTTCAAATCATGCTCTGTGAAGAACACAACCAACTGCTCCATGATGTGTGCCATCCCAAGAGGAGTAAATTGCGACAAAAGAACGCCGCAAAACTTCAAAATGTTCACCACCTCCTCGCAAGGCGGAAATCGGAATCCAGACCGTAATATCGTCTCGCACACCATCAACCAACCCTTAGATGGATTCTGAACTCTCTCTTCAATATATGGAACACTCACTTCATTCATATCTCTTTCTCCAAACCGGAATTTGTTTGACAGTAAGGGTAGAGTGCAATCGCATTGGGCGACCTTGGCACATTGCGCAGTGCGTTTTGATACCTGAAAATCAAGACAACACAAAAATCACAAAAATAATTATCAACAATCAAGCACTAAACAACGCGCGATTCCACGCTCCCGAAAAAGCAAAGGTACGCGCTCAGAGGCGTGCACACAAATACGCGCACCATCACACACGTGCGCACCCAATCGTGCGTGCACGTGCAGGTACAAGGGCAGAAACGCGCACTCAGAAGAACGCCTTCCAAGCTCGTGCAGGCGCGCATAATCAGCATCCATGTGCGCACACAGCCAGGCGCGCGTGCCGGGCGCGCAACCGGGTGCTAGTGGGCGGGCCCGGTTCCGCTCAGGCATGCGCGGGCGCAACCGGGCGCGTATGGGCGCGCACACCTGGTTCCGCGCAGGCATGCCCATGAGCACGGGCACCCGCCCGGGACTGCATACATGCACAGGATGGCACACCCCCGTGTGTCACTACCGATGCGCGCCTCCGCCTCCGTTCCTCCGCCTTTGCGTACCTTCGCTTCCGCCCACCTTTTTCCTAAACAAATACTTAACAACGTACCTTGACGTGCACACCATCGTCACTCTCTCTTGCAGGCACCTCTCCATTACTCTTCACCATAATCATCGCAGAAGAAAATACGAAAAAAATCCTCACTCTTCTCACGCGTCGGTTCCAAGCACAGAGAATTTTGGTGGCATATGATGAGGCCGTCATGAAATTTGTAGAACATTAGGGTGCATATAACCTCCTCCCCATGATCCCCACTAACTTAGTGAGATCATGAGTTTGACTATCATACACGCAATCGCCACACGCGATCTACGTGCACCGTCCGATCAACTATAACACTCTCATCCGTCACATGGGATATAACAGAAGCTCCGGTCGGGGCCCCACGCCATATTCCACGGACAGTCAGTGGAGTTATATATTAATACCAAAATACTATGATACCATATTAAAACCTAACAATGAGCATTCTAGCGGAAACTTTTAAGTATGTTAGAAGAACTCATCACAGAACATGAATGTCCACTAATATCCAAAGCAGGAATGGAAGTACAAATACACATAGAGTCTTGACCTTATGACCTTACAACATTCAACTTGAATTAAAGTGTTTTACATATTTTGGCACGCATGCCGGCTATACATGAAAATAGTAAAAGTAAACACTTCGCTTTGGCCTTCAAGGGCCAGCACATCATCAAGGGCTTTAGCCCGCTACTTGCCACTTGGCTCACTTGTTCCTGCAATAGAACAATCCACCGAACGGTGGCAAAACAAGGCAACGGTCAGCTAAAGCTGACCAAATTATAACGACTCCGCCCCTCACTCGGGGCGGCGGAGCTCCTTCCCTGCAAATTATTAGCACAACCAAACATAGTAATGAAAGTGCAATTTAAGCACACTTCACCACAGGCGTGGGCACGAATGGTCACACACCTCGTGCACTCAGGGCACATTCTCGGTGTTCGGATAAAAGCCAGATCCCACCACCGTTCGTAAGACGGCATCAAACATGAGCATCTGGTAGTCTTTATGGCCCGCGCAAGGCCTAAGACCCATAACTATGTATGTGACGGGCATCACTATCCACGGACGCACCACATAGCTACAGGGTAGGTTCAGCCCTTTTCCGTTGCTCACATCGCCGGGCAAAAACTACCGTGTTGCGGGTCGCCCTCCCCATTCCCACTCTCCAATCAAAACATAACCCCGTTATGCTACAAGGGTGGCTCGCTGGCCACCTGGCTGGGATCCTAGAGCTCTCAGCCCCACATCTCAAGCCCCGGGTCTCCACGACACATGCCACAAACAAATATCTCAAGGAGCTACCGCCTGTGGTAGCACTACCACCGCGCGGTATCTGGAAGAAATGCGATTCTACCCATTTTTCCGGGTGCTCATTGGAGTAATTCTCCAAGGTTCCTTGCTGCAATCTACCATGTAGAAATCCGAAAAACAAACATCACGGAGTCTTCTCCTTCCAATACAAGCATAATTAAAACACCACCAATCCAGACCAACCTGTCTAGATGGGCTTCACATACCATACCTATGTTCGTACTTCGATTCCGAACTCTATATGAAAAAACTACGGGGATACTCTGTATCTACCCGAAGGGAAACCTAACGCTCACCACCCACTCGTGGGAGAGGGTTCCCTATACAAAAGGAAGAGGACTTTACATGTCCAAGTTGAGAATTGTTACCCTTTGCGCTCTCTTCGGCTTCATGCCAAAGATCTAGACGGATGAACGCGACCACAATGATCTTGCCTCCATAGATCCGGACTCGGCTTACAAATCGGAACTCCAAAACTTCAACGGCGGCGAGAATTAACCTACGGCGCCGCTGCTGCTACTCCAGGAAAACCAGGCCAACTCCACACTCCAAAAGAAATGAAGTGAAAACGGCCAAATTCAGGCTTATAAATAAAGCTACCGCCGCGCGATACCTTAATTCAACGCCTCGTTTCGAGCGCAACCGCCCAAACCCTCCAATCACAGACCGACACGTGGTCAATGCCGTTTTGGTTTCACTATCACCGAGCGATAAGACGCTAACGTCGCGCGGTAGACGCGTCGGTTATGACAAGACCCCAGGCGCTACCGCCGTGCGCTAACTTCTACCACTGCGCGGTATGATCCCGAGAACCATATCAATTAAATTGACTCAGCTACCGCCAGCGGTAACTTTATCGCTGGACGATAGCTTCCTGAGAGGTCTGCCAACTTAAATCCCCTACTACTGCCACACGGTAACAGCTTTCCACCGCGCGGTAACGTCTTTCTCGAGAGCTCGACATTTTCTCGAGAGCTCGACGCAAACCCTGAAGCTACCGCCAGACAGTAACCCCTAGAGAAGCATCTCATGCCTCGAGAAATTTGGGGTGTTACAAATCTCCTCCACTTAAAGAAATTTCATCTCGAAATTTGACGTTACGAGAAAATAAAAATAAAAATAAGTAAACAATGCATCTGATTACCTTAGAGAAATAGCTCAGAGAACTCCTCCCTCATAATTTGCTCGCGCTCCCAAGACAGCTCCTCTCTGCCACAGTTGTCCCAAAGGACCTTGACTATTCTAATGGACTTGTTCTGCAGCCGCTTGACCTCTACATCCTCGATCCAAATTCGCTTGACCTTCGTCGTCAACCCACTATCGGCCATCACTTGATTCGTAGCAATCACTTGAGTAGGCTCTTGAATGGCCTTCCGCAGCACTGAGATGTGAAATACATCGTGCAAACCGCTCAACTCCACCTAAAGAGCCAAACTGTAGGCGGCTTCACCAATCCGCTCCAAGATCTCAAAAGACCCAACATACCTCAGACTAAGCTTCTTTAAGAATCGAATTCTTGACACACCCTTAAATGGTTTTATCTTGAGGTATACCCAATCGCCCACCGCAAACTCCACGTTCCGATGCTTGACATTGTAGTACTTGGCCTGCCTATCTTGAGCAATCGTAGTCGTTCTCAAATCAAGCGTATCGTTGAAGTAGCATCTTCAACGTCCCTTTGTTTGTACATCTTCGATTCTCCCATTTCAACCCAAGATAACGGCGTACGACACCTCCTTCCGTACAGAGCCTCAAAAGGTGTCATCTGAATGCTGGCTTGGTAGCTGTTATTATACGTGAACTCAATCATAAAAAGATGGTCCTCCCACCTTTTCCCGAAATCCAGCACATATACGAAGCATATCTTCCATCATCCTATTCACCCTTTCAGTCCGATCATCTGTCTGTGGGTGAAAAGTTGTGCTGAAGTTCAACTTGGTACCCAACAACTGATGAATGAGCCTCCAATCGTTAGATGTGAAACGACCATCTCGGTCACTAACGATGCTCCGGAGTACGCCGTGCAAACGGACTATGCTGTCCACATAAAGCTTCGCTAGTTTCTCCACTGAATCATCCTTCCTATTGGGTATGAAGTGTGAGACCTTCGTTAAACGATCAATGATCACCCAAATGGCATCGTTCCCCTTGTGCGATCTCGGCAAACCATACACGAAATCCATAGAGATGTCATCAAATTTACACTCTGGTATAGGCAAGGACTTCAGGAATCCACCCGGCTTCTGGCATTCGACCTTCACCAAGGCACAGGTTTGACATTTTGCCACATACAAAGCTATGTCTTTCTTCAGACCCGGCCACCAAAACAATTTCTTCATGTCCTTGAACATCTTGGTGCTCCCAGGGTGAATCGAGTACTTCGTAAAGTGCGCCTCATAAATCAATTCTTCTTGCCACTTCCCCACGTTGGGGACACACAATAGGCTGCCTTTCCGTAAGAGGCCATCATCGATAGAGAACTGGTCGTTAGACCCATCAATGGCATCCGCCCAACGACATTTCAAGCTCACGTCTAACTCCAAGGCACGCCGAATCTTATCTGCGAGGTCGTATTGAACCTCTGTCCAACCCAAACATGCATTTTCACAAATGCCCTTGTCAACACAAGAGAATTCCCAAGGCCTCCAAATCCCGAATGAGCCGCTCGTCATGTATCTATAACCAATTGGCTCGAGCAGGGGTCCTACGGCTCAAAGCACCCGCCATAACGTTCCCCTTCTTAGGAATATAATGAATCTTATAGGTGTAATCCCCAAGGAACTCCATCCACCTATGTTGTCGTATGTTCAGATCCTTCTGATCCATCAGATATATCAGGCTCTTGTGATTTGAATAGATATCGACCTTAACCCCATATAGATAATGCCTCCAAAGCTTAAGAGTGAATACCACATCCACCAACTCCAAATCATGGACTGGGTAATTCCTCTCATGCACCTTCAAATGACGTGATCCATAGGCTATCACCTTCTCGTGCTGAAGCAGAACACAGCCTAATCCACTCCCAGAGGTGTCACAGTAAATCTCAAATCCCTCCTAACCACAAGGCGAACATAAAATAAGCGTCATGGTCAGACGACACTTTAGTTCTTCGAAAGCTTGTGCGCCACTCCGACGACCAAACAAACTTCTGATCCTTCCTTGTTAAAGTAGTGAGGGGCAGTGCTATCCGCGAGAAGTTCTTCACAAAGTGCCTATAATAGTCGACAAGCCCCAGAAAACTCCGGACTTCCAACACAGAAGACATCACAGGCCATTCCCGTATCGCAGCTAACTTTACTAGATCTACTGCAATTCCCTCACCACTAACCATGTGACCAAGGAATGCTACTGAGGATAGCCAAAACTCACATTTGGAGAATTTGGCATACAGTTGGTTCCTCCTCAGGGTCCAAACCATATGAAGATGCATTTCCTCCTCGCATTGAGAGTACACCAATATATCATCGATGAAGACTATCATGAACTGGTCCAAGTACTCTCTGAACGTCCTATTCATCAAATCCATAAACATGGATAGCGCATTCGTCAGCCCAAATGGCATGACGGTAAATTCATAATGCCCATAACGTGTGCTGAAAGACGTCTTGGGAATGTCACTTTCCCTAATTCTTAGCTGATAGTACCCGGATTTCAAATCTAGCTTCGAGTGCACAGTTGACCTAACCAGTTGATCGAATAGATCATCAATCCTCGGGATCAGATATCTATTCTTCTCTGTCAGCTTATTCAACTCTCGGTAATCAATTCACAATTGCAAGCTACCATCCTTCTTTTTAACAAAAAGGACTGGCGCGCTCTAAGGCGACGAACTTGGACGCACATACCCTTGGTCTAACAGCTCTTGCAGCTGTACCTTCAATTCTGCCATCCGCCAAAAGATGCGGATATGGCTTGCCACTGTCTAAACCTGGACCCCAAGATGCGTCCCATCCGCCAAAAGATGAGGACCATCGCCACCAAGCTGGAGGAGCCCATCCACGAGGAGGTCAAGAAGCTTCTTGACGCAGATTTCATCTCGGAGATCCAGTATCCAGGCTTGGTCTCCAATGTGGTAATGGTAAAAAAGGAGATGGGAGGTGGCGTATGTGTGTAGACTTTTCTTTGTTAAATAAATCATGTCCCAAAGATTGCTACCCCTGCCTCGGATCGACGTGATGGTTGATTCAGCCATCAACTTTTTTATTATGAGTTTTTTGGATGCTTTTTCAGGTTACCATCAAATCTGAATGCACCCCTCTGACGTTAAGGATGTCTCCTTCATCACAAGGGAGGGGTGATTCAGCTACAAGATGATGCTGTAACACCCCTATCCGTCACACAGCATATAGCAGTAGGTCCGGCCGGGGCCCGACGCCATATACCAAGGACAGACCGGTTGGTTACGCGTTGAAACCACACAACCAATCAGAGCGTCCTACACAACACCTAGCGGAAGCAATTTAATTAAGTTGCAAAAAGATAAGAACCCTGCCACAGAGCATGAATGTCCACTATAACCCAGGAATGAGTACATACACAAAAGAGTTCACGGCCTTAAGGCCTTACATAAGTGCTCGCTTAACAAGATAGCGTCTTTCATACATCGGCGCGCAGGCCGGCCATACATGAATATGAAAAAGCTAATAACTAAGCCTTCGAGGGCTGGCGCTGCAACTTGGGCTTTAGCCCGCTATTTGCCGCTTGGCTCCGCAACAGCACCTGTAGAAACAACCCACCCAAGAGGTGGCAATACAAAAGGGCAACGGTCAGCAAGAGCTGACCAAATTATAACGACCCCGTCCCGTTTCTCGGGACGGCGGTGCTCCTTCCCTGCATATAAAACTATCATAGCAATTCTATATAGTATTCTATTCGCCACAAGTGTCGGCACGCACGGCCGCACACTCCGTGCTCTCAGGGCACTAATCGGTGAACCCGGTCCGGACCCAGTCCGACACCGCGATTCCACCACCATCCCTCGGATGGCAACACTCGTGAGCATTTAGCCCTTTCAGCCGAAGCCTAGGCCCGTTTCCAGCCCCCCGGGAAGTCCCATGTACTTTAGGTCGCTTCTACCGAGACCACTTGGAATGGGTAGAGTTCCACCCGCCCGTTGCTCACTTCACCACGGCCATTTAGCCATCGGTGCGGGCCAAGTTTCTCCTCATTCCCACAATCGATCAAAACACGCACATAACCCCGTTATGTACCGATTTGCCCTCCAAGGCAACATCGCGGCGGCAATGCGATTCCGCCCAAGCTTTCCGGGTGCGCCTCGAGGTTAACCCCCAAGGATCCCTGTATGCAATCTACCGCGTAGAATTTTCGGAAAACTAAATTCACCGGCGCGGAGTCTTCTCCGGCCATGCAATGCAAACATCACCGATCCGGGTTAGACCCGAATAGGCTTCACACACAATGCCTACGCCCGTACTCCGATTCTGGGCTCTAACAACGGGGACTTTACATATCTACCCGAAGGGATTCCGCGCCTCAACGCTCACTCGCGAGAGGGGGATTTCCCCTATGCATAGAAAGAAGGGCGACTACACATGCCCTATGAAGAGGATCGTTACCCTCGCATTTTTCCGCGGCGCCATGAAGATATAGTCGGATGGAAAGCTTCGCCTCGCCCTTGCCTTCGAGGATCCGGACTCGGATCGCGAATCGGTGCTTCAAAACTCCTCCGGCGGCCGGATCTTGGGCTCACACCACCAAGGGAGTTCTCCCCTCTCTCTAAGTTGAAGAAAGAGAAACTCAATATGAAAATGAGGATTTCTCCCCCATTTCCCGGCTAATAACCCCCCAGGAGCAGCCCCCACCGTTGGATCCAGATCCAAGGGAACGAACGGCCGAGATTAGATCCAAAATCCCAAAAACTGGGCCGAACACGGCTTGACACACGGCCGTGTGTCTGGCCATGTAACTCATTCGCCGATCGACACGGCTCCTGACACGGCCGTGTGCCACGGGCCGTGTTACCTGGAGCTTCAGGACGATCGTCGGGCTTCCAGAACACGGCTTCGAACACAGCCGTGTTCGAGGCCGTGTGCCCCACACACAGCTTGAGACACGGCCGTGTGTCTCAGGCCGTGTCCTTCTCTGACTCGAGACAGCACAAAAACCCAATAAATCCCTGAACACGGGTAGGCACACGGCCGTGTGCCTGGCCGTGTGCCCCTGTTCAGACCTCCAAAAGGCTGCTTGATCGCCCCGCGATCATCTCCGAGGTTGGGGTCTTACAACTCCCTCCCCCTTAAGAGAATTTCGTCCCGAAATTAAGAACAGAGACTACACAAAGACACAAAAACAAATCGAGTACCTGAGGGGAACAACTCGGGGTACTCCTCGCGCATTGTCTGCTCTCGCTCCCAAGAGAGCTCCTCGCGTCCGCAGTTATCCCAACGGACCTTCACCATTCTGATTTCCTTGTTCCGAAGCCGCTTGACTTCGAAATCCTCAATAGATATGGGCTTGACTTTCGTTGTCAACCCTTCCTCAACCGGTACTTGATCAGCCGCGATCACCTGCGAAGGCTCTTGCACCGCCTTCCGCAACACAGAAATGTGGAACACATCATGTAATCCACTCAGCTCCACTGATAGCTTCAAACGGTATGCCGCTTCGCCGACTCGCTCCAGGACCTCAAACGGCCCAAGGTACCTCGGACTCAACTTTTTCAAGCGTCGAATCCGTGAGACACCCTTGAACGGCTTGATCTTCAAGTACACCCAATCGCCTACCGCGAACTCCACGTTCCGGTGCTTGGCATTGTAGTACTTCGCCTGCCGGTCCTGAGCGATCAACAAGCGCTCCCGAATGATCCGCACTAACGAGGTAGCACTCTCCACCTCCTGCTTCTTGTACAACCTTGCCTCACCCGCTTCAAGCCACGATAACGGCGTGCGACACTTCCTACCATACAGGGCCTCGAAGGGCGTCATTTGTATACTCGCTTGGTAGCTGTTGTTGTACGCGAACTCCACCAAATAAAGGTGGTCTTCCCACTGCTTCCCGAAGTCTAGAACACACATGCGGAGCATGTCCTCCATCGTTCTGTTGACCCTCTCGGTCTGCCCATCCGTCTGCGGATGGAAGGCTGTGCTGAACTTTAACTTTGTTCCCAACATCTGCTGCACCAACCTCCAATCATTTGACGTGAACCGCCCATCGCGATCACTCACAATGCTACGAGGCACACCATGCAGCCTAACAATATTGTCAACGTACAACTTTGCCAATTTCTCGACTGGGTCATCCTTCCTATGCGGAATGAAATGCGACACCTTAGTTAGCCGATCTACGATCACCCAGACGGCGTCGTTCCCCTTCTGCGACCTTGGCAACCCGTGCACAAAGTCCATAGATATATCGTCGAATTTCCACTCCGGTATAGGCAAGGACTTCAGAAATCCTCCCGGCTTTTGGCACTCCGCCTTCACCAAGGCGCACGTTTGGCATTTAGCCACGTACAACGCCACATCTTTCTTAAGCCCCGGCCACCAAAACAACTTCTTGAGATCACGATACATCTTCTTGCTCCCTGAGTGGATTGAGTACTTGGTATGATGAGCCTCGTACATCAACTCCGCCCGGAGGTTGCCCCCACTTGGGACGCACAAACGATGATCCTTCCTTAACAAACCATCTTCCACCGAGAACTGGGAATTTGACCCATCCGTAGCGGCCTCCAAAAGCTCCTTCATGGAGTCATCTAACTCCAATGCCTGCCGAACCCGGTCAGCCAGGTCAAATTGCACCTCTGTCCAGTTTAACATTGCCTTGGCGCTCGTCTGCTTGTCAACGCAACAGATCTCAAGCTCCTCCAACTCCCGCACTAGCCGCTCATCATGCACCGACAACCAGTTGGCTCGGGCAGGAGCCCTGCGGCTCAGCGTATCTGCAACTGCGTTGCCCTTCCCGGGTACATAATGTATTTTGAAGGTGTAGTCCCCCAGGAACTCCATCCACCTCCTCTGCCTCATGTTAAGGTCTTTCTGATCCAACAGGTATTTTAGGCTCTTGTGATCGGTGTATATATCGACCCTTACTCCGTATAGGTAGTGCCTCCACAACTTGAGTGCAAATATCACGGCCGCCAACTCCAAGTCGTGCACCGGATAATTTCTTTCATGCACCTTTAGCTGACGCGATCCATACGCTATCACGCTACCATGCTGTAACAACACGCAGCCCAAACCGCTACCCGAAGCGTCGCTATACACCTCAAAGCCCTCGGTCCCACTCGGCGAACTTAGCACTGGCGCCGTGGTCAACCGCCTCTTCAGCTCCTCAAAAGCTTGCACGCACTCTTGCGTCCACAAGAATTTCTGATTCTTCCTTGTCAACTTCGTGAGAGGTAACGCTACCCGCGAGAAGTTCTCTACGAAGCGCCTGTAATATCCGGCAAGCCCGAGAAAACTACGGACTTCCGCGACAGAAGATAACGCAGGCCACTCCCGTATCGCAACAATCTTCGCCGGATCCACCGCTATACCTTCCCCACTCACTATATGACCAAGGAACGCTACCGAGGGTAGCCAGAACTCGCACTTGGAGAACTTTGCGTAAAGCTCATTCCTCCTCAAAGTCTCCAACACCAAATGCAAATGCCTGAAGTGGTCTTCTTCGCACTGCGAGTATACCAAAATATCGTCAATAAAGACGATCACAAAGCGATCCAGGAAATCTCTGAACGTCCTGTTCATCAGATCCATAAACACCGATGGCGCATTCGTCAGTCCAAACGGCATGACCGTGAACTCGAAATGCCCATACCTCGTACTGAACGCCGTCTTCGGGATATCACACTCCCTGATCCTCAGCTGATAGTACCCCGACTTCAAGTCCAACTTGGAGTATACAGATGATCCGACTAACTGATCAAAGAGATCATCGATCCTCGGGATCGGGTACTTATTCTTTTCCGTCAACTTGTTCAATTCTCTGTAGTCGATGCACAGCCGCATACTACCGTCCTTCTTTTTAACGAAGAGGACCGGTGCGCTCCAAGGCGATGAACTTGGACGCACATAACCTTGCTCCATCAGTTCCTCCAACTGAACCTTCAACTCCACCATCTCCTTTGGCGCCAACCTATAAGGAGCACGTGACACGGGTTTGGCACCCGGCACGAGCTCGATCGTAAAATCAATCTCTCGCTGCGGTGGGGCTCCAGGAAGGCTATCCGGGAACACATCGGGGTATTCGCAAACCACGGGGATGCTATCCAACGGGGACTTTGGCTCCACAGCCCCCACTATCGCAAAGAATAGCTCTGCACCAGCACGAACCGCCTTCACCACCTGAAGAGCAGACATTAATGTCTTGCTCGACCCCTTAAGCCCCTCGAAAGTAGTCTCCCGCCCTACACCCAGCTTGACCTCCTTACGGTCGCAATCGATCCAAGCCTTCTGCTCTGACAGCCAATCCATTCCAAAGATAACATCGAACTCTACTAGCGGCAACAATGACGCTAGCAAGTCGAACTCTTGGCTCCCAATGTGAACCTTCACGGCGCACACTCTGTCCGCACGCATCGAGCACCCATTCGGTAGCAACACATCTAACTTGTCCTTCGCCATCGAAGAAGGGACTCCGATACGCGATATAAACTGTTCGGACAAGAAAGAATGCGAAGCACCAGTGTCGAACAGTGCTCGTGCCGGACTGTCGCTAATTACCACAAAGCCTAAGCAAAAGACATTAGCTTAACAAGCAATAGGTAATAGTATTCTCAAGTCAACTTGCATAAATTAACTCATACCTGTCACCACATCCGCTTGCTTGATGGCCTCCTACTGGCCCAAGTTGTAGACTCTAGGCTGAGTCGGAGCATAGTGGGACGCGGTCGACTCCACCGCTTTGCCCTTTTCCTCGTAGGTAGCTCCCTATTTCCTTTCGGACTTTGAGCGTCCACTCCAACAGTCACGGGCAAAGTGCCCCGGCTTTCCACACGTGAAGCAAGCGCCCGGGGTTCGATGGGTAGTTGCCCCCGAGGCACCTGCAGAAGAAGCTGGACCCGATGTCTTAGCCTTCTTGAAGAATCTACGGTAGCCCGACTTCGATGTAGTCGGCGCCTTGAACTCTGATTTCTTGCCACCGGATTCCCTTTCTTTCTTTGCTTGCACGTTTCTCATATCCTTCTCCAAGGACCGGGCCGAACTGACCAGGGTCATGAAACCCTGCGTCTTGGGCCCCGACAGCAGCAACCTCAAATCATCCCTTAGCCCTTCATAAAAGCGGCTCGTCTTGCGCTCCTCGTCTGCGAAGGTAGCGCCGGCATATCTCCCCAACCGAGTAAACTCGTGGAGGTATTCATCAACGGTGCTATCGCCCTGCACCAACTTCTGGAATTCGCTCTCTAGCACAATCCTCTGTGCCGAGGGGAGGTATCGAGCCATAAATAGTCTCGCAAACTCCTCCATCGGGACTTCGGCCAATGGCCTTCCCCTCAACTGATGCAGCTCTAGGCCCTCCCACCACAGTCTTGCGTCCCCATCCAAAAGGAACGTCGCTATAGTGGTCTTCTGCCACTCTTCCGTTTGTGTCGCAGTCATCACCCTGTTGACCCTTGAGAGCCAATCCTCTGCTTGGGTCGGGGTTTCTGCCCCCGTGAACACTGGTGGGTGAAAGCCCATGACATGCTTCAGTTGTCTTTCAGTTGCTCTTCTAGGCAACTCTGGCTCCAAAACTACTTGCTCAACCCTCCTTCGCTCTGCCGTCTGAACCGGTACTTGCTCCACAGCAGGAGCAGGCTGCTTCACCTGCCTTGCAGGCTGCGCATTTATCATTGCCATGACCGCTTCTGCCACTAACCTAATGGTCTCAGCAGACAAAGGTGTTGCAGGCGCATCGCTTGGCGCACTGCTCGCCTCAGAACCTGGCCGTTCAGACGGCCCAGCACCACTTTTGGTCACCTAAAATCGTGCAAAACACCGATAAGCGACCAAGAATTACTGCAAACAGCAATTATAGGAACACGCAGGTTCCTCAACAAGTGTATTTTCATTCCTAAGTGGACATTCATGGGTTCTTTTTCATGTTATAACGATGACGCACACAATGTGCTCACCACCCCTTAAAGTGAATTCGTCCACGAATTCAATTAAGTTTGACCGAAACCAGAAGTCTGATACCAATTTGTAACCCACAGGTCGGAGGATCGAAACCTCCCTCTGATACCAATTTGTAACACCCTTATCTGTCACACAACATATAGCAGTAGGTCCGGCCGGGGCCCGACGCCATATACCAAGGACAGACCGGTTGGTTACGCGTTGAAACCACACAACCAATCAGAGCGTCCTACACAACACCTAGCAGAAGCAATTTAATTAAGTTACAAAAAGATAAGAACCCTGCCACAGAGCATGAATGTCCACTATAACCCAGGAATGAGTACATACACAAAAGAGTTCACGGCCTTAAGGCCTTACATAAGTGCTCGCTTAACAAGATAGCGTCTTTCATACATCGGCGCGCAGGCCGGCCATACATGAATATGAAAAAGCTAATAACTAAGCCTTCGAGGGCTGGCGCTACAACTTGGGCTTTAGCTCGCTATTTGCCGCTTGGCTCCGCAACAGCACCTGTAGAAACAACCCACCCAAGAGGTGGCAATACAAAAGGGAAACGGTCAGCAAGAGCTGACCAAATTATAACGACCCCGTCCCGTTTCTCGGGACGGCGGTGCTCCTTCCCTGCATATAAAACTATCATAGCAATTCTATATAGTATTCTATTCGCCACAAGTGTCGGCACGCACGGCCGCACACTCCGTGCTCTCAGGGCACTAATCGGTGAACCCAGTCCGGACCCAGTCCGACACCGCGATTCCACCACCATCCCTCGGATGGCAACACTCGTGAGCATTTAGCCCTTTCAGCCAAAGCCTAGGCCCGTTTCCAGCCCCCCGGGAAGTCCCATGTACTTTAGGTCGCTTCTACCGAGACCACTTGGAATGGGTAGAGTTCCACCCGCCCGTTGCTCACTTCACCACGGCCATTTAGCCATCGGTGCGGGCCAAGTTTCTCCTCATTCCCACAATCGATCAAAACACGCACATAACCCCGTTATGTACCGATTTGCCCTCCAAGGCAACATCGCGGCGGCAATGCGATTCCGCCCAAGCTTTCCGGGTGTGCCTCGAGGTTAACCCCCAAGGATCCCTGTATGCAATCTACCGCGTAGAATTTTCGGAAAACTAAATTCACCGGCGCGGAGTCTTCTCCGGCCATGCAATGCAAACATCACCGATCCGGGTTAGACCCGAATAGGCTTCACACACAATGCCTACGCCCGTACTCCGATTCCGGGCTCTAACAACGGGGACTTTACATATCTACCCGAAGGGATTCCGCGCCTCAACGCTCACTCGCGAGAGGGGGATTTCCCCTATGCATAGAAAGAAGGGCGACTACACATGCCCTATGAAGAGGATCGTTACCCTCGCATTTTTCCGCGGCGCCATGAAGATGTAGTCGGATGGAAAGCTTTGCCTCGCCCTTGCCTTCGAGGATCCGGACTCGGATCGCGAATCGGTGCTTCAAAACTCCTCCGGCGGCCGGATCTTGGGCTCACACCACCAAGGGAGTTCTCCCCTCTCTCTAAGTTGAAGAAAGAGAAACTCAATATGAAAATGAGGGTTTCTCCCCCCATTTCCCGGCTAATAACCCCCCAGGAGCAGCCCCCACCGTTGGATCCAGATCCAAGGGAACGAACGGCCGAGATTAGATCCAAAATCCCAAAAACTGGGCCGAACACGGCTTGACACACGGCCGTGTGTCTGGCCGTGTAACTCATTCGCCGATCGACACGGCTCCTGACACGGCCGTGTGCCACGGGCCGTGTTACCTGGAGCTTCAGGACGATCGTCGGGCTTCCAGAACACGGCTTCGAACACAGCCGTGTTCGAGGCCGTGTGCCCCACACACGGCTTGAGACACGGCCGTGTGTCTCAGGCCGTGTCCTTCTCTGACTCGAGACAGCACAAAAACCCAATAAATCCCTGAACACGGGTAGGCACACGGCCGTGTGCCTAGCCGTGTGCCCCTGTTCAGACCTCCAAAAGGCTGCTTGATCGCCCCGCGATCATCTCCGAGGTTGGGGTCTTACAGATGCCCTTTGGGCTGAAGAACGCAGGAGCTACCTACCAACGCATAATGGATCGAGTGTTCAAAAGTCAGAGAGGGAGGAACCTGGAGGTTTATGTTGATGACCTCATGGTGAAGAGTGGGGATTTGGGTTCACACCTACTTGACCTGGATGAGACATTCGCGACCTTATGGAAGTTCAAGATGAGGCTGAATCCCCAGAATTGTGCCTTTGGGGCAAGACAAGGCAAGTTCCTTGGGCACCTTCTGACCCCAGCGGGGGTAGAGCCCAACCCGGATAAAGTGAAGGCCATTATGGAGTTGGAATCACCTCACAAAGCTAAAGTGACAGTGTTTGATGGGCAAGCTCGTCGGGTTGAGTCGGTTTCTCTCCCATGCCGGGGAGAAGTGTTCACCCTCTTCTTCAAGACGCTTCGGGGGAACCAAAGGTTTGAGTGTACAAAGTAATGTGAGGAGGCATTCCGGGAATTGAAGGCTCAATTATCCCAAGCAGCGCTCCTTCAGAGCTCGAAGGAAGGGGAGGACCTAGCCTTGTATCTTGGGGTAGGGGCAGAGGCTGTAAGTTCTTTTTTGGTGAGGGAAGAAGGGAAGAAACAACTCCCAATCTACTATGTCAGTAGGATCCTGAAGAAGGCAGAGCTCCTCTACCCCATCCTGGAGAAGTTGGATTTCTCTCTAATCATCTCGGCTAGGAAGCTCAGGCCATATTTACAAGCTCATTCGATCAAGGTGGTGAAGGACCATCCATTGCGCAAGATATTTGAGGGGGTAGAACAATCGGGACGGTTAGCCAAGTGGTCGATCGAGCTCAGTGAGTTTGACGTCTCTTTCATACCAAGGCTCTCCATCAAAGCACAGACAGTGGCTGATTTTTTGGCTGACTACGTTGTGGAGTTGGAGGGGGAAGAGACACAGCCGCGGGAGGCATGGAAGATTTTTGTTGACGGAGCCTCGGGGAAGCACTACCTGGGGGAGGAGTAGTATTGATAAGCCCTCAAGGGGTATCCATAGAGCAGGCAGTGACGCTGCACTTCCCGGTCACAAACAATCAAGCAGAGTACGAGGCTGTCATAGCCGAGTTGCGGTTGGCCAAGGAGCTCGGGATTCATGATGTTGAAGTGCTTACGGACTCATTAGTAGTGGCATCACAAATAAGGGGTGATTATGAGGCTTGGGAACCCACCCTCGTGAAGTATTTATCCAAGGTGAGAGTGATTGCTGGTGGGTTCCGAGCATTCTCAATCCAGCATGTCCCCAGGGAGGAGAATGAAGCGTCCAATCGATTGGCCAAGTTTAGACCCAGGAGGGGGGAACCTTGATCGAGTTGTTTCATCCGGCGATTGAGTTGGGGGAGTTGATGGAAGTGGATCTGCGACCCTCATTGGTGGATCCCTTCATAGCCTTCTTCACTACAGGCAACCTTCCTGGTGGGACCAAGGAAGCGAGAGGGTTTTGGCACAAAGCAACACACTACCTCATACATGAAGGAGGGTTACATCGAAATATGCTTTCGGGGCTCTTGGCCCGATGTGTGGTGGAGGGGGAGATCCCAAAAATCTTGGAGGAAGTGCACTCAGGAGAGTGCGTCAGTCATTTAGGGGGAAGGAGTTTGGAAGCAAGGGTTGTTAGGCAGGGATACTTCTGGCCCTCCCTGAGGAAGGATGCAACAGAGTTTGCGAGGAGGTGCCAAAAGTGTCAATTATACGCCCCTCCAACTCTTACCCGCTCAAAGGCTTAGAAGCATCACGACGTCATGGCCTTTTACCATATGAGGGATGGATCTAGTCGGGCCATTTCCTCTAGCCAGCTGGCAGAGGAGGTTCCTCTTGGTTGAATTGACTACTTTTCAAAATGGCTAGAGTTCAAGACGTTGGCCAAGGTAACCTCCCAGGTCATCAGGAATTTTTTTTGGGGAGAGATCATCTGTAGGCACGGGTTGCCTCAGGCCATTGTCACGGACAATGGACCGTAGTTTTCCAGTGAGGAGTTCATCAGCTTCTGCACCCAGTAAGGGATCGACCTCAGTTTTGCCTCCATCCACTACCCAAGGAGCAATGGCCAAGTGGAGGCGACAAACAAAATCATTGTAAACTTTCTCAAAATAAAGGTGAAGAACATGAGGGGGAGCTTGGTGGAGCAGCTCCCCTCAGCGTTGTGGGCCTTGCGGACAATCCCAAACACGACCACTAGAGAGACTCCTTTTAAGCTCTCGCATGGTTGTGAGGCGATCATGTCCGTGGAGTTTAAGGTTCTGTCCCCACGAGTTGCGGTCGCTGGCAAAGGAAACGAGACATGGAGGGAAGAGAATGAAGGAGAGTTGCGGCTCTCGCTGGATATGGTTGAAGAGCTTCGCGACGTAGACACCGTCAGACTGGAGGAGGTTAAACGAAGAATGACCAAGTATTTCGACAGGCATGTCAGAATAAAGCAGTTCGAAGAAGGGGATCTAGTCCTGAAAAAAGTCGACGTCGCAGGGAGGTCAGCTACCATTGGTAAGCTCAACCCCAATTGGGAAGGATCATACATTGTAGAAAAGGCCCTGGGGACAGGGGGAACCACCTCCAAAATGTGGAAGGGGTATCCTTGAGTCATGCTTGGAGCAACGATGATCTGAAACGCTTCTACCCATAGGATGGGCAAACCTATATGAACCATGGTAATATGCTATTCCAAGAATTGTTTCTTCGCAAGTTATGGTGTATCTATGGATTTGATGGCACCAAGTAGACATGCTGACCAGGCTCCCATTAGCTGGCAGGGTCGAAGAATCGCTCGGTGGCCAAAGGAAAAGCGATAGATAGTGTATAAGACTGATATAAAAATTAAATGTGTGGAGAAGGGGGTGAAAGAGAATATAATGTGTGGAATTGAGATTAATAATATTCTCCGATTCTATTTCCGATAAAGGCAAGTGTACTTTATCGTTTATAGTATATGATATTAAGAGTTTAATATCAAGGTCGTATTTACCAGGGCTATTTGAATACTTCTACTACGAGGAGGTTACTATTATCTTATCAACGATTTTCTTGGGTTTATTTTACTTAGCTAAAAAGAGAACTAATTTATTTGCAAATAAAGGGTAAAAACTAATGATAAAGAGATTAGTACTCGATTTTGAATCACTTCGAAATAAGAAAATCAAAATGAAATAATAACATTGATCTTAATAAAGTGTCCAATTGAGTTTAGGAAGATCCGAACGAACTCTCGTCTCGTATTCGAATGCCTAAAGCTCGCTTTAAGTGGTGAACCCCGCTATTGGATTTGACTCCAATCCGGGAGATTTACGTCATTCTCTCTCGATACATACCTGCAACTCTCTTTACACTTGGGTAATCGATTCATTCCACAAGCCTCTCGGCTAACTAAGAATGAAAACCTAAGTAGAGATTATATATCGATAATATAGTCCCACTAATTATAAACCAAAAGTAAATCTAAGGCTTATACTTTAAAAAAGAGAAAGAAAGCTAGAACATCGAAACTGATCAACTCATTCTGAGATCATCGATATCGAGTACTAATGAGAATTTAGTTACTCATAATAGTGTAGGAAATGAAAATCATGTTAAGAATATGCATAAAAAGAAAGAGAAAGAGGGAAAGAAAATAACAAACTATTTTATTTCTTATTAAAAAAAAGTTACAAAAGATTTTGCAAAAGAAATTATAAGAAGAGTTTGCTAGAAAATTACAAGTATGATAAAAAAAATTGCAAGAATATTAAAGCATGAAAACATTAAGCTAAAATACACTAAAAAAACAAACTCCAAAGGCTCTCTAGAAGGCTCAAATGAAGGAGGAAGGATGATAATTTCCCCCCTTCCTTCATGCCTATTTATAGGGCCAAAACCAAGGGAGTAGAGTTGGAATTTGGCATGAGGATGAAGCTTCCATGAAGCTTCCCTTGGTCAAAAAGCACATGTTGGTTTAAAATTCAAAGGCGGCTACTTTTTTTCACACTTGTCATGAAAAGCATGATAAAAGTTGGCTAGTTTTCTCTCTTTCCAAGAAGCTTCCTTTAAGAATACATGCTGAATATATAGTCAAAGGTGGCTAGACTCTTTCATATGTAGGAGAAAATATCTCATCGGACCATTGTGGCTTCATTCCCTTCTTGAATATAGTTCATGAACAACACGGTGGCATGACTGCACTCGACATTTAGTTTGGCACGCCATAATTGAAGGCGTGTTCTTTTAGAATTAATAATGCAATTTGTCTCGAATCTTGAAAAAATAGTAAAATAGACATTGTTAGGATAGAATTATAATAAGATATGATTTAGCGGAAAAAATTTATTTAGATTTTATATTAATAACTTAGGTTAAATTATGCATCATCAAATTCTCCCATACTTATGTTTTGCTTGTCCCCAAGCAAAGTAATAAAAACTAGCTAACATAAAATTAACTAATCAAAAGAATTAATCATGCTACACACGAGTACACTGCGAAATTCTAAGTAGGGAAAAATGAAAAATAAATCTAAAGCTTTTACTTAATTATGAAAAATCATTTTAAAAACTTTACTAACCAAAATTAATCATCCAAAATTTCGACCTAAAGTCTTTAAACAAATTAAAGCAAGGTAACGAAGGAGTAGCGCATTGAGTTGTTACTATATCCTAAGAGACAAATTATAATCATATCAATCCAAAATAAAGAGTCTAAATTCGTACCCAAAAACTTAGTTAATCTATTCTTTTTCTCTACTTAACTAAAAACAAACCTAGGAGCATAAATCAAAAGAACTTCGTAGGATTGAATCTTGGCCTAGGTATATGATTTGAAATAGAATTCAAAGATAAAATCGGTGGCTAATAATCACACTAAACCAAAGCATCAGTTTTATATATGTAAAAAAATGATAGGCATGAAGCACAACTCGGTATAAATTAACACAAATTTTTTTTTCTTTTCTCTTTTTTTATAACACTTTTTTTTTAAAAAACAAAAGGCCATAAGAATTTTTTTTTTCTTTTGAAATTGGCCAAACAAAACATAATTTTTTTTTGATAATCTCCTTTTTGAGAATAGTCTTTCATTTGAATTTCTTCAAATATCTCACAAAAATAAACCTATCACAATCGTAAAAGTTAAATAAAACTCAAAAGATTAGTGTGATCAAATAGATTGAAAAATTTGGCTTTGGTGAGATAAAAAGTGGAGCTAACAAGTAAAACGTGGAAAAAAGCTCAAAAGAGGCAAACTAATAATTGATTTAAAAGGTTGGCATGAAGGCTCAAACAAAATTAAAAAATGGCATAAATCATTTTCATGCTCCCAAATTCATCTAAAGCAAGGTTTGAAAAATTTCAAAAAGGATAAATCCTAGATAGTAAATAAAGACTAATGAAATCTTCATTAGTACAAAAATAATAAGTGTCTAGGATAATTCACATCTACTACACAAATCCAAAGTTAACTTTTACAAAAAAATTCTAAAAACCAAAAGAAAAATAGAGGATGAATAATTTTTAAGAAGTAAAGAGAATAAAAGAGAAGTGCTTTTTTTTTCAAATGAACATGCTACCCAGAATTAAAACACAACATACGTCAACACTTTACTCGTACAACATAATTAAAAAGAAAGATTAGGAAAAATTAAAATTAGCTAAATTTATATAAAATATTTTGAGAATAACAAAACATAAAATAAGGGGTACTATTGATTCTACCATAATTAGTCTAATTACAGCTAAATATTTGTTTTGGAATTTGTGAACTATTATCTTTTTTTTCATTTTCTTTAAGGTAATAGTAAGAGACATATGTAGAAAGAAACCATAAAAATAACTTTATATATATATATATATATGTATATATATATGTATATATATATGTATATATATATATATATATATATATATATATATATATACATATATATATATATGAATTCTTGGACTTTCCGAGAGTTTTTCTGTGAAGGGTTCGCAGTGGCACTAGGCGTTATAATTGGGTGAAATCCCAAACGGCCCTTTCCAAGACTTTAAGTTACGCTTTTTATTTTTTATTTTTTTTGCTTTTGTGCTTTAAAAAAAAATTTTGAAAGGTGAAAATATTTTTGAGATTTTCTAAAATATGAAAAGACTAAAATAAAGGAAGACTCCCCTATACTTAAAATTAAACATTATCCCCAATGTTTAAAGCTAAGTATGAAGAGGAAAAAAATTAAAGAGAGAAGAGAAAAAGAAGGCTTCCCTACTAGCGAAGGTGCAGAAAGCCGCAACAAAAATTCTGCAAAAAAATGTTAACATATAATAATAAGGATAACAATGGGGTGCCTCCCACAAGCGTTTTGTTTTAGGTCGCGTAGCTTGATCCACATGGCGGCGATGAATGTTTATGGCGGAAGGTCAAATGAATCACTCTTCTCTAAAGATGAGTCTCCCGGGAGGTAAATCTTAAGACGGTGTCCGTTAACTTTGAAGGAGCCTATTTTCGGGTGGAAAATGAGAACCGTCTCATATGCCAAGCCTCTTTAACAATAAAGGGGCCGGACCATCGTGATTTTAATTTACCAGGAAAGAGGCGAAGACGAGAGTTATAAAGAAGGACGAGATCACCCGGTGAAAAAGTTTTAGGAAATTTAATATTTTTGTCGTGATAAAACTTTGTTCGCTCTTTATAAAGCCTATTACTTTCGTACGCATTCGCGCGCCACTAGTCGAGCTCGTTCAGCTGAAATTTACGTTGATCGGCAGCTAGGGTAGAATCTAAATTCAAAAATTTAAGTGCCCAAAATGCACGGTGCTCTAACTCGACCGGAAGGTGGCAGACCTTGCCATAAACCAATCAATACGGCATGCAGCCGATGGCTGTCTTATGTGCCGTCCGATAGGCCCATAGCGCATCGTCAAGCTTTAGCGCCCAATCCTTCCTATTTATAGAAACAATTTTTTCTAAAATACGTTTCAACTCACGATTAACAACCTCAACTTGACCGCTTGTCTGGGGGTGATAGGCGGTGGTGAGTTTATGCGTGACACCATATTTCGCCAATATTTTGGCAAATTGGCTATTACAAAAGTGGGTGTCCTTATCACTTACGATAGCTCGAGGCGTACCAAATCGAGAAAATAACTTCTTAAGAAAATTAACTACAACTCGTGCATCATTGGTGGGAAGAGCTTGCGCTTCCGCCCACCTCGATACGTAGTCGACAGCTATGAGGATATACTTATTTTGATAAGATGGGGTGAGAGGTCCAACAAAATCAACACCCCAAAGATCGAAAATTTCGCACTCTAAGAAAATATTTTGAGACATCTCATCCCGGCGGGAGATATTGCCTGACCTCTGGCAGCTGTCGCAAGTACTTACAAGGGTGTGAGCATCTTTAAAGAGCGTGAGCCAATAAAAGCCCGCCTCGAGAGCCTTTCTCGCGGTATGGCTTGCCTGATAATGACCACCTATTGGTCCCTCGTGGCAATGTCGTAAAATTTGTAATCCTTCCTCACTTGAAACGCAACGTCGCACAACCTGATCCGCACAAACACGAAATAAAAAAGGGTCTTCTCAAAAATAATTCTTTATGTCAGAAAAAAATTTCTTCTTTTGCTGACTCGAGAATTCTTTTGGCAAGACCCGAGCTACTAAATAGTTAGCCAGATCGGCGAACCAGGGTGCGAAACAATTCTTTAGATTTTCTAGAGCGATTGAGGAGGCTCTTTTCAGGGAATTTATCATTAATATCAGACTCCACTAACGCTTCACTA
The DNA here is from genome assembly GCA_039513925.1 of Platanthera zijinensis. Taxonomy (NCBI): domain Eukaryota; kingdom Viridiplantae; phylum Streptophyta; class Magnoliopsida; order Asparagales; family Orchidaceae; genus Platanthera; species Platanthera zijinensis. Next base: position 46,989,770 of record CM077088.1, on the reverse strand, counting down.
GCAGGATTCTCTAAACGCGATAAATGGTCAGCCGCCAAATTTTTGGCACCCCTTTTATCCCGGATCTCTAAGACAAACTCCTGTAAGAGGAGGATCCGTCGCAAAAGGCGGGGCTTGGCGTCCGTTTTACTTAATAAATACCTAAGTGCAAAGTGATCCGTGAAGACTACAACTTTTGAGAGTGTGATGTAAGGCCTAAACTTATCGAAAACAAAAACGATCGCTAGACGCTCCTTCTTGGTGGTGGTGTAGTTGGCTTGTGCGAACGTGAGTGTCTTGCTCGCATAATAAATCGGGTGAAAGAACTTATTCACCTGTTGGCCTAAAACAGCGCCGACGGCAATATCACTTGCATCGCACATGATCTCAAATGGGAGCGACCAATCTGGCGCGACTAGGATCAGAGATTTTACTAATTTTTCTTTAATTAAATTAAATGCTACGAGACATTCGTCGTCAAAGAGGAAAGAAGATTCTTTTTCAAGAAGATGGGTTAACGGCTTGGTGATTTTAAAAAAAATTTGAATGAAGCGCCGATAAAACCTTGCGTGGTCTAAGAAACTACGAATCGCTTTAATGTTCGTTGGAGGCGGAAGTTTTTCAATAACCTCGATCTTAGCCCAGTCGACCTCGATTCCTTTTCCCGAAATCTTATGGCCGAGGACCAATCCCTCTCGGACCATAAAGTGGCATTTCTCCCAATTAAGAGCTAGATTAGTCTCCTCACAACGGACAAGCACACGCTCAAAATTTTTTAAACAATTTTTAAACGAACTACCGAAGACCGAGAAGTCATCCATGAAGACTTTCATCACCTCTTTTACTAACTCGTCAAAAATTGCTAGCATACATCTTTGAAATGTAGCCGGCGCATTGCATAACCCAAATGACATCCTTCTATACGCGAAGGTGCCAAAAGGACAAGTGAAGGTGGTCTTCTCTTGGTCCTCAGGTGAAATTGGGATTTGGAAGTATCCTGAGAGACCATCGAGAAGACAGTAGAACGAGTGACCAGACAGGCGTTCTAAGATTTGGTCGATAAAAGGTAACGGAAAATGGTCTTTTCGGATGGCATCATTAAGTTTTCGATAGTTGATGCACATCCTACAATCCGTAACAGTACAGGTTGGAATTAATTCATTGTTTTCATTTGCATCCATCGTTACGCCGCCTTTCTTCAGCACAACTTATACTGGGCTAACCCAAGTACTGTAAGAGATGGGATAGATGATTCCCACATCTAGGAGTTTATCACCTCAACCTTCACTACTTCTTTTATATTAGGATTTAATCGTCGTTGGGGCTGGACAGTATTGCGGGAATTATCTTCCAAGAAGATCTTATGGGTACAGAAGGAGGGGTTAATCCCCTTTATATCAGATAACTGTCACGCAATTACGTGACGATGATTTATTAAAACTAGAGCCAACTCAGAATTTCTGAGTCGCTCAAATCGGAAGAGATGATAACGAGAAGCTTAGAGTTGCTTTCTAAGATGAGATATTTGAGGTGAGGGGGGAGGTGCTTCAACTCTAAGGTGGGTTGTTCCTCGTAGGAAGTTTTTATTTTTAGGGTTTCAATGTGTAGTGGTTCAGGTGGTGTGGGGCGAGAGACTTCTTCTAAGCAGAAGAGCTCGGCGATAATGGGTTCATTGTACAATGAAGATATTGACTCGGGTAGTGCAGAAGATTCATTTTCAAAGCATTCTTCTAGTAAGGAGAAGGAATCATCATTAGCTAAGGTATTATGCATCAAGGGATTTATACTAAAAGTGATTTCATCGTCTCCAACCCGAAGGAGGAGCTTTCCATCACTAACGTCGATAATAGCGCGGGAGGTGGCAAGGAAGGGGAGGCCGAGTATAAGGGGTACTTTGGCATCCTCTTCAATGTATAGGATAACAAAATCTACCGGGAAGATGAATTTGTCTACTTTAACGAGCACATCCTCTACTATCCCTACCAGATACTTAACGGATCGATCAACTAACTGGATACTCATTTTGGTGGGGTTCGGAGGACCTAGACCTAGTTTTTTAAATAAAGAAAATGGCATGAGGTTTATGCTTGCTCCTAGTCAGCTAGGACGTGTTTTACTAACAAATTACCAAAAAGGCGCGGGATGGAAAACCTTCCCGGGTCATTTACTTTCTGCGGTAATTTGTTAAGTACAACTGCGGAGCATTCTGCGTTAAGGGAAATATGTGAAATATCCTCAATCTTTTTCTTATTAGAGAGCAGCACCTTGAGATATTTCGCATATTTTGGGATTTGACTGATAGCCTCGCAGAAAGGAACATTAATATGAATTTGTTTTAAAATTTCTAAAAAAAATTATAACTCTCCTCGGCACGCTCATTTTTTAACTTAGCAGGATAAGGAATATTTGAACTAGAGGCGTGCGGCGTAAACGTAGCAGGTAAATTCGAAGCTAAAATAGGAGGAGGAGGAGGAGGAGGAGGAGAAGAAGGTACCATGGGTTCGTCATTTTTTAAAGCTACCTCTTTTCCGCTGCGGAAGGTACCATGGGTTTGTCATGAAAATCATGATAAAATTTGGCTAGCTTTCTCTCTTTCCAAGAAGCTTCCTTTAAGAATATATGCCGAATATATAGTCAAAGGTGGCTAGCCTCTTTCATACTTAGGAGAAAATATCTCATCGGACCATTGTGGCTTCATTCCCTTCTTGAATATAGTAAACCAACACGGTGACATGACTGCACTCGACATTTAGTTTGGCACGCCATAACTAAAGGCGTGTTCTTTTAGAATTGATAATGCAATTTGTCCCGGATCCTGAAAAAATAGTAAAATAGGCATGGTTAGGATAAAATTATAATAAGATATGATTTAGCGGATAAAATTTACAATATAAATATATTTATATTGTATTATTTAAATTTTTATATTAATAACTTAGGTCAAATTATGCATCATCAAAGATCCCGAGAAGATCTCGCTACACAGACTTTCATTAGCTGGCAGGGCTGGAAGGAGCACTCGGCCTCGGGTTGGCCCGCTGTCCAGGCTCTCACTAGCTGGCAGGGTCGTAGGCTCGTCTGGGGGGGGGGGGGTAAGGGAGTACCCCAAGAGGATCTCACTGCGCAGGCTCTCATTAGCTGGCAGGGATGGAAGGCGCACTCGATCCTGAGTGTCAGGCTTTCATTAGCTGGCAGGGTCGTAGGCTCGCTTGGGGGGAAAAGAGAAGAGGTTGATTGTAACATCCCATTTCCGGCTAGACCCCTAGGAGTCGGTCTGTCGTGACAGAACCCTAGGAAACCCAAGAATTGAAGTCCATCGACCAAGATTCCGGGTCACGGGTTGGTCACACCCGTGACCGACCCGCCACGCCCGTGACCTAGGGCGTGACCCTGTTCGACGATCGTCGATCTCAGGAAGACGATCAGCGAACTTAGAATTTGCATCACGGATCTGTCATGCCCGTGACCGACATGTCACGCCCGTGACCTAGGGCGTGACCCCCTTCGACGATTGTCGATCTCAGGAAGATGATCGGCGCGCGCAGAATTTGCAACCCGGGCCTATCACACCCGTGATCGACATGTCACCCCCATGACCTAGGGCGTGACCCCCTTCGACGATCGTCGATCCCAGGAAGACGATCGGCGAACGCAGAATTTGCATCACGGGTCTGTCACGCCTGTGACCGACATGTCACGCCCGTGACCGACATGTCACGCCCGTGACCGACATATCACGCCCATGACCTAGGGTGTGACCCCCCTTCGACGATCGTCGATCTCAGGAAGACGATCGGCGAACTCAGAATTTTCCACACGGTCCTGTCATGCCCGTGACTGACATGTCACGCCCGTGACAGAGGCCGAAACGTCGGTCCAGGCCCGAAATTATTCTAACATGCGTTATAATAAATTCTGGTATAGAAGGTTACACCAAGAGTATTTATGGGTCGTTTCCTTCTCTAATTACTTATTAAAATAAGAAAGTGTTGGTCCAATAGGAAATCGCCACATGGATCAGTCTTTTCACCTTCCACCTTTTTCTCTCCCTCCACCATAACCGAAATATTATTAAGAGAGAGAGCATTCATGACCATGAATGCTTTACCCTTTCCCCTCCCCACTTAAAGATCTACAAAAGGCCCCTTAGATCAAGATGAGAAGGTTACACTCTTGACCAAACGGATTTGAGTCATTGTTCTTGCTGTAGGAGAAGTTCGGGAACACCACCACCACGCCATGACAATCTGACGTTCATCTCGCCTCCAAACCGCGAACAAGATCCTCCTCTACTTCTTCTCTAATGGGTAGATCTTAGGATCTTAGAAAGGAAGTTCGTGCTCAAAGGAGCCGGATCTATCTCGTGTTTTCATGGAAAAACCATGAAAAATACATTTTCGGGTACGCCGGAAACTGCCACCTCCGGCGGCCAAACCATCGCCGACCGATAGCCATCGCCTCGACGGAGGTGGTGGTGGTGGTGGCTGGCCAGGGAAGTGACCGGACGGCCGGTGACGAATCGCGGAAGAGCTACAGGAAATATAAGTTTTTCTGAGTTCAGTTTACGGGTTCTGTTTGGTATGGAAGATGAACAGTAAATTCTATTATTATTCATTTATTAATTATAATGAATTATTATCTCCTTTTTTAACACACCTTTTGATATTACCAAACGAGGAACTTAGAGGCCGATTTAGAAAAATGTCCAGTAACGAAAGTTGTAGCCCTTCTAATATAGATTAATTTAAAATTGATTTTAACTCGTTTGGGTAAGCGGTTTGACCGCAGCACCCGTTTTAGTGGGGGCTGTACCTAGAGTTGGGCAGGAACTAAAATGAATGCCCACTCTTCGTCACTTGTCCAAATGACTCGAAATTTGGGCAGGGGGTTACCATTAGCCATACTTAGAGGCTGTCCAAAAATGGGAATTTTTGGAGATACTTTATCTAAGGTTTTTGTTTAAATTTAATAAAGTTAGAGTAATTTATTTAAGTGGTCAAATGACCTCCAAACCCTCCCAAATTTTGGTGAGTGGTCCCTAGCTATAAAACCTAGCTCTGTACAAAATCTCAAGCTATTTGGATGAGTTTTGGATAGGAAGTCACTTATTCTTAACTAGGCATTAATGAGGCATTTTTGAGTAAAAAAAGTGCACTAAGAGGTTGGAACCGTCAAATCACCTCAATAGAGGCTGATATTTTGACCACTAACTTAGAAGGGTTATTACAACCCACTTAGAGAAAAATGATGTGGTTTTGGGTTGATTTACCCTAGGATCCAAACTCAAACCCTAAATGGAGGGTTTTGAGGGTTGTGAAGGACATGGGGGCAAATGCCCTCGTATTGCCTTGAAATTAAGTAGAGTCAACGTTAGCATAATATAAATAATCTGGATGGAATCTTGGAGGATTTGGAGATAGGTAGATATTTCAAAACTCTAACCTTAGTTTTATGGTAAAATACAAAATAAGTAAAATTTGTCACTAAACATTATCTAAAAGCTGTGAAACTCGGGTAGAGTGAGTTTTGGAGTGGGTAGGATCTATAAAAATTTTACTGGAATTTTATGATATTTATTTCTAGCACTTCATTTGTAAAGTTGGTTATAGCCCTAATTGATGTTTTAATTATTTAGATCTTTCTGTTCATTGAAACCCCATGAAATTTTGGAAGTAAATGTTTTAGGTTAGATTGGTTGCTCCTGAATTTTTGTATAATTTTTAGTTGAGTAAATCTAGTACTTCATTCACAAATGTTAAAAAGGGCTTTTATGGTTTAAAAATTAATTATGGATGATATGTCTGTTGAGAAATTATGAGTCTTAGTAATTGATACTTTCAGGCCATTATATGCTTGTAGACATTTATTAATGATTTTTAGAATTGTCATTACGGCACTTTCTTTAGAAGTCCACCTTAAGGAGATATTTGATATATATATGTTGTTGTTTGATAACCGACAACCCAACGTATAAGTGTTATGTGACACTTTATACGATGGGAGCCTTGCAGAAGATCCCTTGGTTTAGGTGCTTCCGCACATAAGTTAAGGTTACATTTCCTACTTTCTGTTATTGTCATTATTTATTATAGAATTGCTAGATTAGTTCCGCTGCCACCTGTTTTCTTTTGATTTAATCTCCACCTTCATGTCCTTCTCTTTTTCCTCTCCGCTCGGTACCTAGGAGCCATGGGGGAAGGGGTAGGGGATGATAGGGCTTAGTCTTTATGACTAACGGTTTTCGAACCACATCATTTTAGGGGATCGTGGAGCCCAGTACGGGGGAGCAGCCCTAGAGACCAGTGCGCTTGGAGATGGGGCAGTCTAGCTCCAAAGTTCATACAGCCAGGATCGTGAGTCTCAACCTTGATTAGATGTTTTGTTTTTGCTTCCGCATGAGTGACCTGTAGTGAGGATTATGATGTACCGGGCATAAGCCCGTATTTTAGTACTCTGATATATTATTATGTGAACACTCCATTCGTGGAGATTTTACTTATATATATGTGATTTTCCTGTGGACTTGCTTTTACATCATTGTGCTACCTTTATGTGATGGAATTGGCCGGCAGAATCGACGCTTTGTGGTGATGACCCCTTCAGGGCGTGAAGGTGTCACCGCAAAGGGGGGGTTCTGGGCCTAAGACCCTGGTGTTTTAAAAGGAAAAAAAATAGGGTCTTACATTGATAGTTTGCAAACCCCGAGAGGATCCCGCTACGCAGGCTCTCATTAGCTGGCAGGGATGGAAGGTGCACTCGGCCCCAGGTAGACCCGTTGTCCAGGCTCTCACTAGCTGGCAGGGCCATAGGTTTGCTTGGGGGGTAAGGGAATACCTCGAGAGGATCCCGCTGCGCAGGCTCTCATGAGCTGGCAGGGCTGGAAGGAGCACACGTGTAACGACCCCATCCGTTAGATGACGTATAGTAGAAGGTCCGGCCGGGGCCCCACACTATATGCCACCAACAGACGGTGAGGTTACAGGATAATACCAAACCAAATACGAATCCTAACTCAGAGCATTCTAGCGGAAGCTTTAAGTTACAACTTTGAACTCTTAACCGGAATGTCCAATATATAACACCACCTTTATATATAAACCACGGAATGTACACAACCACAAGAGTTTGGCCTTAAGGCCTTACAGTTCCTCTGAACATACATCATGTTTTACAAACCTCGGCACGCAGGCCGGCCATACATGAGTAAAAAGAGAAAACAAAACAAAGCCATTCGCTTAGCCTTCCAGGCTAGCCGCAGCAGCAGCAGCAACAGCAGTAGGGCTTCAGCCCATCATTTACCACTTGGCTCTCCAGCACCTGCACGGGAACAATCCACCCAACCGGTGGCAAACAATGCAACGGTCAGCATTCAGCTGACCCAATTATAACAATCCTACCCCTTTCTCGGGGCATGAGCATTCTTTCCCTGCAAGCATGGCATCATCAAATAGCAACTATGTGCGCGCAGGCACATTCAAGCCATCACAACCATCGGCCACCCGGCCCGACAGTCCGTGCACTCAGGGCACATTTTCGGTGTACCGGAATACCAGGGTCAACACCACCGTCTACACGGTATTTGAGCATTCTAGTCTTTCCGGCGCGCGGGCCTAAGACTCTCATTAGGCGCTCCAACAAAACCTATACCAGGCTTCCAAGTCGGACGGACCTAACGCAGGTACGGATCAGCCACCCCCCGTTGCTCAAGTCGCCGAGCCACCTCGAATACGGAAGTATCCATGGCATTTTATAGGCGCGGGTCGGTTTCACCTTTCCTGTTCGGCAATCTGCCTTTTCATCGAGTTGCAGCCCAACGGCTCAACCATTCACAAAGTGGCAACCCACGGCCACAAGAGTTGCATCCAACCCTCTTCATTTCCTGGACATCGTCCAGTACTTCCTGCCGCACCAAGCAACAGGTAGGAACAAGGCATCACAAGCCATAGGCATCACAAGCCATTATCACGGAGCCTTCTCCGATATGCAAACAAGCATCACCAATCCAGATTACATCCAGATGGGCTTCACACAGCATGCCTAGAGCCGTACTCCAATTCCGGCCTCTAACAAGGGGGACTTCACATATCGACCCCAAGGGACACCACAACCCACCGCACACTCGCGGGGAAGGGTTTTCCCTATGCAATGCAGAAAAGAAGGACTTCATATGTCCAAGGAGGGAGATCGTTACCCTTGTCGATCTCTTCGGTGCCATCGAAAACTAGCCGGTGAGAAAGAACCGCAGCAGCCTTGCCTTCACAACGCCGGCTTCGGATCACGAATCGGACCACGGGAGCTCCGCCGGTGGCTTGCTCTCCTCCTCCTTCTTCTCTTCCTCTCTCTTTCTCTCTTCCTTAAGCCAAATGAAGAATGGTTGTCACACCCCAAAAAGGCCCCAAAAGACTCAACATGAAGTTTGAGTAGCAGGTCAGGTTACACGGCCTGGGACACGGGCGTGTCCCAGGGCGTGTCGGGTGTACACGGCCTGGGACACGGGCGTGTCCCAGGGCGTGTTCGAATTATTTTGCGAATTTGGCCTATTCAAGTCAGAGCCGGACACGGCCTTGAACACGGCCTTGAACACGGGCGTGTCAGGCTGGACACGGGCGTGTCAGCTGCCGTGTTCCGACCCGTGTACTGGTTGTAGCTCGATGGAGCAGGAGACACGGGCGTGTCTCAGGTTTGACACGGGCGTGTCAGGTTTGACACGGGCGTGTCAGGTTCGACACGGGCGTGTCGATGACCCGTGTTGTGCAGTCGGTTCAAACTGTGTGTACCGCTTAAGGGGTACACGGCCTGTGACACGGGCGTGTCACAGGCCGTGTCGGCCAAAAAAATGGGTTTTTGGGAAAATCTTGGCCGTTCAGTTTTCTCTCTTTTGATCCAAGGGTCCAGGTGGTTTCCTGGCTGGGTTATTACGAGAAGAGAGGAATGAAGAGGTCATTCTTCATTTGGCTTAAGGAAGAGAGAAAGAGAGAGGAAGAGAAGAAGGAGGAGGAGAGCAAGCCACCGGCGGAGCTCCCGTGGTCCGATTCGTGATCCGAAGCCGGCATTGTGAAGGCAAGGCTGCTGCGGTTCTTTCTCACCGGCTAGTTTTCGATGGCACCGAAGAGATCGACAAGGGTAACGATCTCCCTCCTTGGACATGTGAAGTCCTTCTTTTCTGCATTGCATAGGGAAAACCCTTCCCCGCGAGTGTGCGGTGGGTTGTGGTGTCCCTTGGGGTCGATATGTGAAGTCCCCCTTGTTAGAGGCCGGAATTGGCGTACGGCTCTAGGCATGCTGTGTGAAGCCCATCTGGATGTAATCTGGATTGGTGATGCTTGTTTGCATATTGGAGAAGGCTTCGTGATAATGGCTTGTGATGCCTATGGCTTGTGATGCCTTGTTCCTACCTGTTGCTTGGTGCGGCAGGAAGTACTGGACGATGTCCAGGAAATGAAGAGGGTTGGATGCAACTCTTGTGGCCGTGGGTTGCCACTTTGTGAATGGTTGAGCCGTTGGGCTGCAACTCGATGAAAAGGCAGATTGCCGAACAGGAAAGGTGAAACCGACCCGCGCCTATAAAATGCCATGGATACTTCCGTATTCGAGGTGGCTCGGCGACTTGAGCAACGGGGGGTGGCTGATCCGTACCTGCGTTAGGTCCGTCCGACTTGGAAGCCTGGTATAGGTTTTGTTGGAGCGCCTAATGAGAGTCTTAGGCCCGCGCGCCGGAAAGACTAGAATGCTCAAATACCGTGTAGACGGTGGTGTTGACCCTGGTATTCCGGTACACCGAAAATGTGCCCTGAGTGCACGGACTGTCGGGCCGGGTGGCCGATGGTTGTGATGGCTTGAATGTGCCTGCGCGCACATAGTTGCTATTTGATGATGCCATGCTTGCAGGGAAAGAATGCTCATGCCCCGAGAAAGGGGTAGGATTGTTATAATTGGGTCAGCTGAATGCTGACCGTTGCATTGTTTGCCACCGGTTGGGTGGATTGTTCCCGTGCAGGTGCTGGAGAGCCAAGTGGTAAATGATGGGCTGAAGCCCTACTGCTGTTGCTGCTGCTGCTGCGGCTAGCCTGGAAGGCTAAGCGAATGGCTTTGTTTTGTTTTCTCTTTTTACTCATGTATGGCCGGCCTGCATGCCGAGGTTTGTAAAACATGATGTATGTTCAGAGGAACTGTAAGGCCTTAAGGCCAAACTCTTGTGGTTGTGTACATTCCGTGGTTTATATATAAAGGTGGTGTTATATATTGGACATTCCGGTTAAGAGTTCAAAGTTGTAACTTAAAGCTTCCGCTAGAATGCTCTGAGTTAGGATTCGTATTTGGTTTGGTATTATCCTGTGACCTCACCGTCTGTTGGTGGCATATAGTGTGGGGCCCCGACCGGACCTTCTACTATACATCATCTAACGGATGGGGTCGTTACATTTTGGTATCAGCTTTTCTCGGTCTTCCTCTTTCGAATTCGTGGTCGAATTCTTTTGTGGGGTGGCAAGCACGTGTTTGTGCGACCTGCTGTAACGCTAATGAACTCTGGAATGTCCATTAAGGAATGTACAAAATCTTGTTTGAGGAATCTGCGCGTTCCTTTTTGTGTTGTTTTGCTTGCATACGTTCGCTAATGTGTGTCTTGTCCACCTATAGGTGACACGTAGTGGTGCTGGGCAGTCTGAGCCCCAGCGTTCTGATGAGAGTGCGGCACCAACTGAGGTGCCCACACCTCCTCCATCTGCGGAAACTGTTCGCTTAGTGGCTGAGGCGCTATTTGCCATGATTTAGCCGACCGGGCAAGCGCAGCCGGCAGTAGTGCCAGTTCGTGTTGATGTAAGACCCGAGCCGGTTGAGGCTGTAGATCCACGAGCAGCTGACCGACAGTTGAAGCAATTCATGAGCTTCAGTCCTCCTACGTTTGCGGGAATGGGATCCCCAACGCAGGCGGAAGATTGGTTATCGCGTGTCAAGAGGATAATGACAGCGATCAGGGCGGAGGAAACTCTCAAGGTCACCTTAGCCACCTTCATGCTTGAAGGGGAGGCGCGGTTGTGGTGGGACGAGGTTGAGCTACACCATTTGGCGGGCAGGCAACTAACACAAGTGTCGATTGAGGAGTTCTCTCGACTATTTCTGGCGAAACATGTCCCAGCGGCGCAACGTATTGCTATGGAAAATGAGTTCCAACGGTTAAAGCAAGGGGAAGATAGTGTGGATATCTACTTGCATGAGTTTACCAGGTTGGGACGATATGCGGGAACAATCTTCGCGGATGACCAAAGGAAAACGAATCGGTTCTATGAAGGATTGCGGGATGAGTTGAGATTCCTGCTTTCGAGTTCTGTGAGCCAAGGGTTTCAGGCGTTGGTTGATACGGCGTGCGCGTTGGAGAAGGACATGAGGCGAGTGCAAGGGAATAAGGGCTTGGTGGTGTCTAAGCCAGAGTTTCAAGCACCTCGCCCAAGCAAGTCGTTTTACCAGAAGAAAGGGGGCAAGAGGTCCAAGCCATCGGGGCAAGTGACTACGACCGTTGTGTCGGGAGCGACATCAAGGCCGGATGCTCGTACATGCTATAACTGTGGCCGGGTGGGGCATATTGCTCGTGACTGTCGGGTTGTGCAGCCCAAAGGGGAAAAGAAGACGGGTGCGTCGTATGCTGAGAAGGGCAAAGCGGTGGTGGATTCCTCTGCTTCCCAGGCGCAGCCCCGAATCTATCAACTTGGCCAGCAGGAAGCGATTAAGCAAAGTGACGTCGTCACAGGTACGAGTTGAATTAGTTTACTTGCTGTGCTTTTGGTTTTGGTTATGTTTAGCTTGTGCATGATGTGTGTGTGCTGCAGGCTTTGTCCTGATTCGGAATAATTTAGCGAGAGCCCTGTTTGATACGGGTGCTTCGCATTCTTTTCTGTCTGAGGATTTCGTATCTCGCATTGGGGTACCAAGTCATGTGACGGTGGATAGTACAAGGGTGCTATTGCCGAATGGCTGTATGATGCTTGCGGATAGGGCTTGCGATGTGGATGTGCAAATAGGAAGTCGGGATTTCGGTTTGAGTGCAGCTGTGCTACCGTTATCGGAGTTTGATGTGATCTTTGGTATGGACTGGCTCTCGGAGCAGCGTGCCTTTATTGATTGCAACTCCAAAGAGATTATACTGGGCCAGAATACCGGGCTTGTGACGAAGTTCGCTGGTATGCGAGGAGTTGGCGGAACGTTGTTGTCTGCACTCCAAGTCGTCAATGCTGTGCGGAAGGGCGCGGAGTTATTCTTCACGCTAATTCAGGCTGTTGAGCCAAAGGCCAGTGTCGGTGAAGTGCCAGTTGTGTCAGAGTTTGCCGACGTGTTTCCTAAAGATCTTCCTGGGTTACCACCCCAGCGGGAGATTGACTTCTCTATTGAGTTGGTGCCAGGTGCGAAACCTGTGGCCCGCTCTCCATATCGCGTCGCGCCAAAAGAGATGGCTGAGTTGAAAGTCCAATTGCAAGAGTTGTTGGAGCAGGGTTATATACGCCCAAGTATGTCACCTTGGAGCGCACCTGTTCTCTTTGTGAAAAAGAAAGACGGTAGCTTACGGTTGTGTATTGACTACCGCGAGTTGAATAAGCTGACGGAGAAAAACAAATATCCGATTCCGAGGATTGATGACCTCTTTGATCAGCTGGCGGGATCAACGGTCTATTCCAAGTTGGATTTGAAATCGGGATATTATCAGCTAAGGATTCAGGAAGGTGACATTCCCAAGACGGCGTTTGGAACACGCTACGGTCATTATGAGTTCACGGTAATGCCGTTTGGCCTATGTAATGCGCCTTCGGTATTTATGGACCTAATGCATCGAACGTTCCGAGAGTATTTGGATTTGTTTGTTATTGTATTTATCGATGACATATTAGTATACTCTCAGTCGGAAGAGGATCACGCAAACCATTTGCGGTTGGTCTTGCATACCCTGCGAAGGAATAAGCTTTTTGCCAAGTTCTCAAAGTGTGAGTTGTGGCTCTCTTCAGTAGCCTTTTTAGGCCATGTGGTAAGCGGAGAGGGTATCGCGGTGGATCCGTTGAAGATAAGTGCCATTCGAGATTGGCCAGTGATGTCTTCAGTGGCCGAGGTCAGGAGCTTCCTTGGACTTGCGGGCTACTATAGACGGTTTGTGGAAAACTTCTCACGGATTGCTTTACCTCTCACCACGCTGACGAGAAAAGATCAAAAGTTCATATGGACGCCAGAGTGCGCGCGAGCTTTTGAAGACTTGAAGAGTCGTTTGACCACGACGCCTGTGTTGACATCGCCATGTGGTACCGATGGGTATGAGATCTATAGTGATGCATCTGGGAGCGGCTTAGGCTGCGTTCTTCTGCAGTTTGGGAAAGTGATTGCTTATGGCTCGCGTCAGTTGAAAGTGCATGAGCGGAATTACCCCGTCCATGATTTGGAGTTGGCGGCGGTAATCTTTGCACTCAAGTTGTGGCGGCACTATCTATATGGCGTGAAAGTGGATATCTATACGGATCACAAGAGCCTAAAGTATTTGTTGGATCAGAAGGATCTGAATATGCGACAACGAAGATGGATGGAGTTCCTTGGGGACTACACCTTCGAGATTCACTATACTCCCGGGAAGGGAAATGTGGTCGCTGATGCTTTGAGTCGGAAGACTCCGGTACGGGCAAGCTGGTTGCAGAGGCATGATCAGCGTTTGATCCAGGAATTGGAAGCAATGGAGATATCATGTGTTGACAAGGGTGCGTCAACCGATGCATGCTTGAACTGGACGGAGGTGCAATATGACCTTACGGACAGAGTTCGGCGAGCAACGGAGCTTGATGAAAGTCTCCAGCGCTATGCTAAAGATGGGCCGAAGGACCAATTCTCTTGGGATAACGGGTTGTTACGGAGAAATGGTCGAGTGTGCGTCCCAAGTGTGGGTAAATTGAGGGAAGAGTTGATGTACGAAGCTCACTTTGCAAAGTACTCAGTTCACCCAGGGAGCACAAAGATGTACAGGGATATGAAAAAGCTATTCTGGTGGCCCGGACTAAAGAAAGATGTGGCTCGTTATGTGGCTGAATGCACTACCTGTGCGTTGGTGAAAGCAGAATGCCAGAAGCCTGGCGGTTTCCTGAAGTCGTTACCTATTCCGGAGTGGAAGTTCAACGATATTTCGATGGATTTCGTGCACGGGTTGCCGAGATCGCAACGCGGTCATGATTCAATCTGGGTGATTGTGGACCGGTTGACGAAGGTGGCGCACTTCCTTCCAAACAGAAGGGCGATTCAGTGGAAACCTTGGCCAAGCTGTATGTGGAGCAGGTTGTTCGACTGCACGGTGTTCCTCGGAGCATCGTTAGTGACCGTGATGGGCGGTTCACATCGAATGATTGGCGGCTCGTTCATCAAATGTTGGGTACAAAATTGGCGTTTAGTACGGCCTTTCATCCCCAAACGGATGGCCAGACTGAACGAACCAACAGGACGATGGAGGACATGCTCCGCATGTGCGCCCTAGACTTTGGTAAGAGATGGGAAGATTATATATTTCTCGTCGAATTTGCCTATAACAATAGCTACCAAGCGAGTATTGGTATGGCACCATTCGAAGCGTTGTATGGTCGGAAATGCCGTACACCGTTAGCTTGGGCAGAAGCAGGCGAATCTAAACTGAATGGGAAAAAGGAAGTCGAAGAGGCTACTTCGCTCATACGCTCTATTCGGGAGAGGCTATTGACAGCCCAAGATCGTCAAGCGAAATACTACAATGCCAAGCACCGGAACGTGGAGTTCGCGGTGGGTGATTGGGTATATTTGAAGATCAAACCCTTCAAAGGTGTGTCCAGGATTCGGCGTTTGAAAAAGCTAAGTCCGAGGTATCTTGGTCCGTTTGAGGTGGTGGAGCGAGTTGGGGAAGCTGCTTATAGACTAGCACTTTCAGCGGACTTGGGTGGATTACATGATGTATTTCACATCTCAGTCCTTCGTAAGGCGGTAAAGGATCCAGCTCAAGTAGTGGAGAATGATCGGGTACCGGTCGAGTATGGGCTAACGACGAAGGTTAGACCCATTCGGATCGAGGATCGAGCCGAGAAACAGTTGCGGAACAAAGTGATCGGGATGGTCAAGGTCCGATGGGACAATTGTGGCCGTGAAGAGCTAACATGGGAGCGAGAGCAGACCATGCGAGCTGAGTTTCCCGAGTTATTTGTATAACCTGTAGACCGTGTACTTTTTGTTATAACGGAGTTATAGCATTGCTGGTTTTGTTTCCTTACCGTGCAAATTTCGGGACGAAATTTTGTTAAGGGGGAGAGGGTTGTAACACCCCAAAAAGGCCCCAAAAGACTCAACATGAAGTTTGAGTAGCAGGTCAGGTTACACGGCCTGGGACACGGGCGTGCCCCAGGGCGTGTCGGGTGTACACGGCCTGGGACACGGGCGTGTCCCAGGGCGTGTTCGAATTATTTTGCGAATTTGGCCTATTCAAGTCAGAGCCGGATACGGCCTTGAACACGGCCTTGAACACGGGCGTGTCAGGCTGGACACGGGCGTGTCAGCTGCCGTGTTCCGACCCGTGTACTGGTTGCAGCTCGATGGAGCAGGAGACACGGGCGTGTCTCAGGTTTGACACGGGCGTGTCAGGTTCGACACGGGCGTGTCGATGACCCGTGTTGTGCAGTCGGTTCAAACTGTGTGTACCACTTAAGGGGTACACGGCCTGTGACACGGGCGTGTCACAGGCCGTGTCGGCCAAAAAAATGGGTTTTGGGGAAAATCTTGGCCGTTCAGTTTTCTCTCTTTTGATCCAAGGATCCAGGTGGTTTCCTGGCTGGGTTATTACGAGAAGAGAGGAATGAAGAACACGGCCCCAGGTAGACCGGCTGTCCAGGCTCTCACTAGTTGGCAGGGACGTAAGCTCGCTTGGGGGGGGGTAAGGGAATACCCCGAGAGGATCCCGCTGCGCAGGCTCTCACTAGCTGGCAGGGCTAGAAGATGCACTCGGCCCCGGGTAGACCCGCTGTCCAGGCTCTCACTAGTTGGCAGGGTCGTAGGCTCGCTTGGGGGGTAAGGGAATACCCCGAGAGGATCCAATTGTGCAGCTCTCATTAGCTGGCAGGGCTGGAAGACGCACTCGGCCCCGAGTAGACCCGCTACCAGGCTCTCACTAGCTGGCAGGGCCGTAGGCTCACTTGGGGGGAAGGAGAAGAGGTTGATAGTTTGCAATACCCCGAGAGGATCCCGCTGCGCAGGCTCTCATTAGCTGGCATGGCTGGAAGGTGCACTCAGCTACGAGTAGACCCGCTGTCCAGGCTCTCACTAGATGGTAGGGTCGTAGGCTCGCCTGGGGGTAAAGGAATACCCTGAGAGGATACCGCTGTGCAGGTTCTCATTAGCTGGCAGGCCTGTAAGGTACACTCGACCCCGAGTAGACCCGCTGCTAGGCTCTCACTCGCTGGCTGGGTCGTTGACTCGCTTGGGGGGAAAGGATAAGAGGTCGGTAGTTTGCAAGACCCCGAGAGGATCCCGTTACGCAGGCTTTCATTAGCTGGCAGGGCTGGAAGGCGCACTCGGCCCCGGGTAGACGCGTTGTCCAGGCTCTCACTAGCTGGTAGGGTCGTAGGATCGCTTGTGGTGGGGGGGGGGGGTAAGGTAATACCCCGAGAGGATCCCGTTGAGCAGGCTCTCATTAGCTGGCAGGGTTGGAAGGCGCACTCGGCCCCGAGTAGACTCGCTGCCAAGCTATCACTAGCTGGCAGGGTTATAGGCTCGCTTGGGGGGGGGGGGAAGGAGAAGGGGTTGATAGTGTGCAAGACCCCGAGTAGGACCGATTTTAGGCTCTCATTAGTTGATAGGGTCGTAGGCTCACTTGGCGGGAAAGGAAAAAGGGTTTCAAAGGTCTGCTCGATGACACAACACAAGATGTTTGGGATAATCAGGTCTGGAGCCGCTTTCGTCGTCAGGCTTTCACCTAGCTGATGGGGGATTCAGGACAATGATGAGCATTACGAAGTACTTCGTCAGCGAGTTCTCAAGTAGTCGGCACCAATCCTTAGCAGGGATTCGGTAATCCAGCCCCCCCCGATAGGGATCTCGGCAAGTCCCCCTCGGTAGGGCTCCCGACACGCCCGTCTCGGCAGGACTCCCGACTCATCCCTCCCAGCAGGGCTCCCAGTACGTCCCTTTCAGCGGGACTTTTAGCATGTCTCTCTCAGCAAAATTTACTTAGTCAATTTTTTAAAACGGGCAGAGGTCATCGCCTAGGAGCCTAGGGGTTATGCAAAGGCGGGGACTCATGCACAGGTAATAAAGCGCGAGAGGCAAAGTAGAGTGAAAAATAATAACCATTCCGACAAAAAGACAGGTCTTTTCATATAAAATAAAAGTAATTATATTGGCCTGGGGGGTCTCGCCCCTTACAGAGGTTCGCAAAAAGAGAAAATACAAGGTAAAAACAAAATTGTGGAGGCCGTCAGGCGGAGTCGCTGGGGGTCCCGCTGGAAGTCCCGCTGGAGCTCTCGCTGGAGGTCTCACTGGAGGATTTTCCGACTGACATGTCACTCTGGCCGAGATCCGGCGCCCCATCGCCACCTTGAGATTATTCCTCCTCGGCAGGCTTTGGGATGGGCTCGAACAGCCAGGGGAGAACCCCGCACGCGGTAAGGACCTCACCACCTTCGTTCAAGACGCCCTACTCCCGCGACACCTCGATCATCATCGTACACGCCTTCTGCGCGTTCTCCTTCATAATCACTTCGATCTCGTATTCCGAGAAGTGACGACGCTTGAGCCTCTTGTCCAGGGAATTCGGGATCGACACCTTGACTCCTTACGCAACCTTGAGCTCTGTCTTCAGCAACTGGTTCTCGCATTCAAGCCCGACCACCTTTGCGCGCAAAAACTGGGCCTGGGCGGAGTCCTGGCAGTTGTTGGGGTTAGAATTAGCTTGAGATTTCCGTAAGGCGAAAGTACGTTGAAGGTTTAAATACCTTAGTCGTCGTGCGCATGGCTAGAAGCCGCTGGGAAGCCGCCAGTTCGACCTGCAGGGTGGCCGTCTTAGCAACAACGGATTCCCTCAATTTGATTGCATCAATGAGGTTGCACTCAAGGGTGATGTCGCGATATGTAGTCTTGTGCGCGAGCACGAATGCCTGCATCTGGGCTCTGGCGGTGTCGTATGAGAGATACCGGGTGGTCTCCTGGTCGAACGCGCGAGCATCCTTTCGGTTGTACATCCCGGAGCCTAGCGCGAAGGCCTCGCTAGTGACCGTGTCTTGCTCTGCCCAGTTGGGGAGAACTGAGGAGATTGAGACCTGATTGGCTTCAGGGTCCCACCGAAGCAGGGAGTGACCCTCTTCATCAAGAAACTTCCCACCAATGCCGAAGTTCTGATGCCCTTTGGGTACTGGCTTGTCGGGGACCTCGGAGGGGGTCTCGGTAACTTCTCCCGCGGCAGTCGCTTCACAAGAAGCGGAAAGGATCTCGGCTGAGGTCTCGGCGACGGACTTGCCCTTGTCCGCCGCACTTATCCTCTTCTTGGAAGTAGCCGGAGGAGGGGAGTTGGGTTTCTTCTTTCGTCCACTTGGCGTGGATGAGGAGCCGGGATCCTTTCGGCAGGCTTGGGCGGAAGATTTGGCGAGAACCAGGGTGCTGGCGAAATCCCTAGCCTCAACGAAGGGTTGGCGGAGAGGCATTTCCCATTCACCTACGAAAGTATTAATGATTAAAAATTCATGATCTATGACGAAGGGTTGCGCAATAGGGCCGGAAAGGTACCTTCCCCGGGAGGAACTGGCTGAAGACAGTCTAGGCCTCGCTGAAGAAACTAAACGTCTAAGTCCTTCGACCCGAAGAACTCGACAAGGGAGCTCTCTCTCCCCCCAAGGGCGGGAGGCTTGCAGGTAGCCTCGTCGTACTGAATGGGCGTGAGGGGAATGTTGCTGAAAGGCCTAGATACAAAGACGAATCTCTGCGCCCAATGATGATTTTTGTTGGCGAGACCACCTGTCTTCACCGACTGCCCGTAAAAGAAAACCGACCCTCCCTTGGCCTAGAAGGTAAACAGATTACGAAAAACATGCAGGCTGAATTCGATTCTTTCCGTCCGTATATAGCAGGCGAAAGTCACTGAAAGTCTTTGATTACAAGGGTAGCTAATCACCTAGAGGGGGTGAATAGGTTATTGCAGTCTTTTCTTATTTCTTTAAAATCTTTTATAACTTATGTCCTACTATGTATACTTATTTCAGCTTTCAAAAAAACAATATTCAGCATAACAAAACATAATACACAGCACACCATATTTTATAGTGGTTCCCCAGTGTATGGGTACATCCACTGTCCCTCTCCGCCTTTATAACAGTATGTTAGACAAGACTCTTCTCCAAAAAATATGGCTCCTCAGAAATTACAAGACGATCTCACTGGATCAGTCAGTCTCCACTGAGACTTACAACACTGACTCACAACCCTCCACACGGTAATTGAAAGTCTTGATTTCAAGAACAACTAATCACTTGGAGGGGGGAATAGGTCAAATTTAAAAACTTAGGCAACTTATCGATTAAAATCACAGCACAGCAATCTTATCGCAATCAATACCAGTACAGTACATAGCACAGTACACAACACAGTACATAGAGATTTATAGTGGTTCTCCAATTGATGGGTACATCCACTTACCCCCCCTTCGGCTATCTAGCAGTATACTAGATTCGACCAAACTTCCTTCTATCTTTCTCAGATCCTCAGATCTTAATGCTCAGAGCCCAACTGGCTCCTACAACTCAGGCGCAAGCCCTACCACTCAGATAACCAAGATCTTACAAATCAAGTTCTTCCCAAGAACTCTACCTCAGAGTGACTCCACACTCCTTCAGCTCAGGCAATCCTGCCCTACCTCAGTGTGAATCCATACACATACAACTCAGGTAACTCCTGCCCTACCTCAGTGTGAATCCACACACCTACAACTCAGGCAACTCTTGCCCTACCTCAGCCTTTATAATACAGGCTTACAACTCAAGCCTTAACATTACCACTCAGATTCAAAATGAATCTTACACAGAAATATTCAAGATAATAAATTACAGACACCAGAGAAAATTCTCTGTGTTTGTCTACCTGGACCGAGCAGATGTCAGCCCTAACTTCGTCTTCACAACAACAAGATGATACATCAATCTTGAAATGATGCCCGACTTGTTCTGGAATCAACTAGCAGATGAATCCGCTTCTTCTTCTTCAGGAATATCTACTGATATGGACTGAGCAAATTTCATCCCTTCCTTTTTCTTTGATTCAGCGAATTGATCTTGAGATTCTGGCTCGGCTTGGATCGAGAAGATAACTTCAGCTAGGGCATGCCTAGGCTGATTCGTCTCTCTCAGAGGATTACTTTGAACCTGCTAGAGTGGATGTTGATTGCACCAACAAACTCAGAAGCCCTTCAGATTTGAACTTGAGGTTCTTGGCTTCTACAACAATGACGGATGAAGACGACGAACTCCGCTTCTCATTTTTTCATAAAGTTAATCAGAAATTAATCTAATAAAACATTCTTAGATCTCGATATCTTCTGCTATTTATAATCCCGTCACATTGGCGAGATGATCAACACGTGTCTCAGTTTTAACGGTGGTTAAAACCTCAGCTTTATTAACTTGAGTTCCACTGTAGACTGACGATGATGTTAATGTCGATTTGCATCAAATCTGAACTTTGTTGACTTGTTTACTTTGTTGAGTCAGCATCATTCTGGACTTAGCCAAAATCAACTAACTTTTCTGAAATCCTGCGTTCGACGAACTTTAGCTCAGCTCGATGAAATCTGAGCTTAGCTTGACGACACAGTGAAGCTGAGATCGATGAATTCTCTCAGCTCAGTTCTTTCTTCAGATGAAGGCTGAGGTAGACGAACTTCAAGCTCAGTTCGACGAAACCTGAGCTCAGCTTGACGGAATAGTGAAGCTGAGATCGACGAATTCTCTCAGCCCAGTTCTTTCTTCAGGTGAAGGCTGAGGTCGACGAACTTCGAATTCAGGTCGACGAAATCTGAACTCCGGTCGACGATTCTGATAGATGAGTCCTTCTTATATGTGAAAGCTGAGATCGACAAACTCTGAACTCTGGTCGACGAAAGCTAAGCTCAGCTCGACGAATGGTAGACTCAGTGATTCTGGACTTAGAAATTTCTTCAGCTTTGCTTGATGACGTTGAGAGCGTTAAGTGAGCTTGAGCTTGCCTCACTCAACGATTCTGGACTTAGCCGATTTTCTTGACTCTTCACAGTAAGGCTATGACAGGATAACCTTGACTCAATGCTTCTAGCTGTATGCCGTTGAGTTAGTTGAGCTCACTCAATGCTTTTGGACTTAACCCAATTTCTGTCTTTGCAATACTGTCAGTTTTGACTGTCTGCCTTCTCTCAGCACTATTAGCTGAATGACATTGAGTGAGCTTGCCTCACTCAACGCTTTTGGACTTAGGTAGTTTTCTGAGTTTCCAGCTCCACCTTGAGTCCACCTGTCATTGTATCTTGAATTAGCTGCCCAATCATTGTGACAAAGACTAACCTGTATGCATGAACTTAACCATACATCAAATACAACTATGTCTATCTCATTGACACGTTTGACATCATCAAATCAGGGCCATTGGGATCAATGGACCCAACAGTAATCACTTGACAACCACACACAAACACAAATGCCTTTTACACAGGTTGGGAGAAACGACCTCACACAGATTCACACAGAAATCCAATCATGTAACCTTTATAATTTAGGCTTTACAATTAGATCTCACAGATCTCACACGGAGCCTAATTAATATAGGCCTCACCACAGATATTTCACAGATCCACTAATTTTGAAAGTGTTTGATGATTTGACTCAAGAGAAATTATTCTCTGAGTCAATTTCTTCCTGGGCTAAGAAATTCTCATCCTTATCTGCTTCCCAGCAACAAGGATGACAATCTTTGACTATCAGCTGCTTGTGCTGGAAGTTCTTCAGGACCTTGATCCTGTTCTTACTAATGAAGGGAGAATATTCAGAATAAATATCTTCAATCAACTAATCTTTATTGGTAGGAAAACGAATTGCACTACCTCTCCTTCTGTCCAAAGAAAACTCTGCGCAGATATCTTCTTCTTCTTCAATGATCCAGAGATAGATCTTCAGATTTGGCTCAACTTGGATCGTGAATCAAATTCAACTAGGGTTTGCCTAAACTGATTCATCTTTCTCAGAGAAATCCTCTGTTCTTACTGTAGCAGATGTTGATTGCACCAGCGAACTCAGAAACCCTTCAGATTTTACCCTCAAGTCGACGAACAGGTGAAACCTGAGTTCGACGAACTCAAAACTTAGTTCGACGAATCCAGAACTCAGCCTGATGAAATCAAGCATCATTCTAAAAATCCTCAGGTCGACGAACATGTGAAACCTGAGTTCGACAAAATCTGAACTTAGCTCGACGAAATCTGAACTTAGCTCGACGAAATCAAAGCTCAGCTCGACGAAAACTAGATAAGCAATACTTCGACGATTCTGGACTTAGAATTTTCTTCAACTCTACTAGGCATTGAGTGACGTTGAGTGAATAGTCCATTCTCAACTAATCTGGACTTAGAAATATTTCTGCTCTTCTAGGCGGTGAGAGCATTGAGTGTATATCCCTCACTCAACGCTTTTTGCCTTAGCCATATTCTTCAGCTTTCTTCCTGATGGCATTGAGAGCGTTGATTGTATATGCCTCACTCAACGATTTTTGTCTTAGCCATATTTTTCAATTTTCTGCCTGATGGCATCGAGAGCGTTGAGTGTATAAGCTTCACTAAACGCTTTTATACTTAGCCTGATTTTCTGCAATATTGCCTTCTTGCTGAAGTTTGGCGTTGACAAACTCAGCATGACGTTGAGTGATGAAGCTTCACTCAACGCTTCTGGACTTAGTCAATTTTCTGGCTTCCACTGCTTAGGCTTTGACATGATACCCTTGTCTCAATGATTCTGGACATATGGAATTGAGAGCATTGAGTGAGCTTATCTCACTCAACGCTTCTAGACTTAGGCATTTTTCTGACTTTCCAGCCTATCACCTTGAGTCCATCTGTCATTGTCTCTTGAACTATATGTCCAATCATTGTGACAAAGACTAACCTGTATGCATAAACTTAAACATACATCAAATACAAATATGTGTATACTGTTGAAACCGAAAAATCGGTCCCTGTGGAGTCCGACCCTTGCGGAAGGGGTGGTCACACACTTACTTCTCTACTCGCAAGCCCAAGGGTCAAGGGAGAGGGACCGGGAACAGACCCAAGGCTTCTGCACGGAGGTCCCACCACACACCCGGAAGATCTTAGAGCGCTTCCCCTCCTTAGCCAAGTGCTGAAGCTAAGGTACCTCAGAAAACGCTAGAAGACCGGGCACACGGAAGCGTGTCTTCTGAGGTACCCCTTGGGTCCTATTTATAGGAAAAGATGGTCTGCAAATATCCAACCGTCACTGTTCTCGAGGACTATAGGCAATTCAAAGGGGGGTAACGTGGTAAAAACACCCCACAACTGAAGGGCGAGCCGGCCCTGAGAAGAGCTCATTGGGCAGGGATGGCGAGTATGGGCGTGAGAAGGCTTCCCCCCATGCCGAGGTGAAAAGCGGCGAGTGAGCTCGCCTCTCCCAATGCCGCGGGAGAGGGCGTTGGATGAGCTCGCCATTCTCCATGCCACGATCCGGCTCGCCTCGCCTCAGGCCTGGAAAGTTGGGCCTGAAGCCCTTGCTCGCAGATGACGGTCGCGTTGGCACTCGCTAACCCCTCGGCTTTAGGCGAGCACGTACTCGGCCGACCCCATGATGAATGGCCTCTCGCCAGGCTCAGCTCTATTATCTTCGAGCTCGGTTCGACGATTGCCGAGCCCATACTCGGCATGCTGGACTCGGCGTATCCTGCTGAACTCGCCTGGGGCTCGGAGGCGGTTTGGGCCGGCCGGGTCGGCTCCTGTTAGCCCACTCGCTGGATACGGGGTTGTACACAATCCCCGCTCTTTGCGAGGTTGGCACAAACTCGGAAAGAAACATCCAACCCGCTAGTATCCTGCGAGTGCGACAGGAGCCGAAAGGAATCTCTTGGTAGGACCCACCGATGGCTATATATACATGCCCTGCCTGCTCGACTGACCCCCGCCCCTCTCTTTTCTTAAGTCCTGCCGAGATGCCACTCCCGAAGGAAGTCATGGAACGGCTCGCGAAATCGCGCGAGGAGACCGCCCTTCGTGCCGCAGCCCTGATGGATCTGAGCGCCCCGGCCCGTCGTTTTGCTGAATTCGGCTCGGCCAAGAGGGCGAGGCCCTTTCCTCCCGAGGCCGAGCACATCTTCGCCGACCTGAAGAGTACTTTGTCCCATGGCTCCGACTCTTCCAATCGTTCTGCCCTGGCCCCTCATGACAAGGATTTTGTGGATCTTACCACCGAACAGGACCAAGGCGGCGAGGTTTCCACACCGAGGGTCGAGAGTCTACCCGCCAAGGAGCCCGGGTCCTCCCCTGACCCGCGCCTGCGAGACTCGCCTCTTGTCACCAAAATCGTGGAGCTAGACTCGCGGGGGTCGGTATCGCCGACCCGCCTTCACTCTCAGCATCCCTCTCCTGCTCCTGCGGTTACTGGGATGGACGCCGAGCATACATCCGCTCCTGCTTCCCCCCAGGACATTGAAGGTATGCCCCTGACCTCCCCATTTTGCGTCTGATTCTAACCGGTGCTCGCTACTCCCACCCGCTGTCTCAACCTTCTTGTGCAGGCCTACCGGACCCAGCCGCGACTGATAACTCCGCCGAACGGGTCGTTTATTCGCCTCTTCCATCGCCGCGTACCTTGGACGTCTTTCTGGACTCGGAGGTGGACAGCCTCGAACGGTCGAGGCGAAGCCAGCTGGTCCTGAAGAAGCTAGTGCGCGAGCTTCAGGAGCTGAAGAAAGATAACACCCGGCTGCAGGACGAATGCGCGCAGCTTGCCGGCGAGGCGAGGATCAGCTCGACATACGCGGCCACATCTTCCTCCGTGCTTTTCAACGAGATTGACGAGAACCTGCGCGCCGCGAACAGGAACCTGGGGCAGCTTCGGCAACTCTTTGCGCAGCAGCTGGCGGCATCGGGCCGGCGAGGCCGGGATAATTGAGGACGGCTCTCTTGCGAGCCGACCGGTACTCGCCCCCATTGCCGCCTGGTCTATGCGCGCGCTTTTCTGATTTTCTTTGTTCTGGACAATTTTCTTTTTAATGATAAATAAAGTGTAAATTTTATCGCGCGAGCAGGCCTTTTCTTATTCGAGTGTTGCGTGCCTTTTCGGATTCCTGGGCTGGGCTCGCCTAGGTCGGCGAGTACAGAGTGGCGAGACGGGATACGCGAGGTGGGGTATGCGAGCCGAGCTGGTCAGTCGGTTTCGCTCCCCCTTCCTTTTCTATAAATAGGGATCCCCACCTACCCCCGGCTACGCCTTTATTGCCTTCTCATTCCTTCCTTTCTTTGCCCTTCCTACCTTCCGCTCGCGTGCCTTCGTCTCCTCCGCGAGCATGGGTAAAGGAAACCCCGACTCCGAGGGCCGCTCCAAGTGCGCCCAGAACTTCGTAGATCACTGTTTTTTCGAGGGGAATACCACGGCGAGCGAGCTCGCCGAGTTTGTGGCGGATTACGTTCCCGCCGGCTTTGTGGCCCGCCTCCCGGCGGATCATGAGGCCATTAACTCATTCTTCGAGGACGAGCTCGCCTTCCCCATCTCGCACTTTGAGGTGGGGTTGCGCCTGCCGCTCTGGCCGGAGGTGCTCCAGGTACTCAAGTACTACGGCGCTGTGCCCGCGCAGCTCAACCCCAACGCTATCGCCATGATAGTGGGGTTTGCCTGCTACCTCCGCCGAGAGCGGATCGAGTTCAACCTGACCGTCTTCCGCAAGCTCTTCTCCTACAAAGCCAACGCCGACGGGGTCGCATTCTTTGGCGGCACATCCATCAAGATCCGCGAGGTCGCCAACAAAAACCACAACTGGATGTCGAAGATTGTCTTCATCCGGGGCGACCTCGGCAACATCCCGTTCTCGCCCTTGCAGAAGAGCGAGGAGGTTTACCGGCCGCCGTCGGTGTCTGGTAATGATGCCGAACTCCACAATTCTTCTTGTACAAGGACTTCGAGGTCGCTTTCCTTCGTCGCGGCCTCGAATCCCTGCCACCTGTCCTTCCCGGTGAAGGTTTGTCTCGCTTACCTTCCGCTCGCCATTTGGCCTAACCGATCAGAACCTTATTTTTTGGCTAAGTCTTTTTTGCAGGGGAGCGACTGATCCCGGTGAACCCTCCCTTCGCCGACCCGGGGGTGTTTTCGGATCCGCTTGAGCGGGCTCGGGCTGCGGCCGAGGCGTGCCGGGAAGAGAAGGCCAAGGGGAAATCCTCCAGCAAGAAGCGGTTGGAGCTTGGGGGGCCGAGCTCGGTCCACCGCCCCTCGGCCCTTAAAAGGGCGAAGGTGGTCTCGCGGAGCCTTCCTCGGCAGCCCGCGTCGCCCGTCAAGTTCATGAGCTCGCCGGAGGTTTTCTCCGACGAAGCTCCGGCGAGCCCACTGAAGGAGATATCATCCCCTCGCGAGAAGAGGCGCGGGTCCCCCTCTCCTTCCTCCGTCGAGGAGGTTCCCCCCAGCGGCTTGGGAGCTCCAAAGGACCACCCCCACTTTGGGAAGGGGGAAGGAGTAAGGACGCGGCCGGCGAGCCGATGCTGCTCTGGGACGAGGGAGCCCATCGCGTCTCTGTCTCCACTCGCGCCCCTTCCTGGGGAGCTCGCCGGCCTCCCACGGGCCACGCATTTGCCCTTGGCTTCGGCCTCTATGGCCGGGAGGGCGCCGACGCCTACACGAACCTGACCCCCCGGCAGATAGGTCACGAGGGCCTGCAGGCGCATCTGAGGGCCTTTGAACTCCATCATATGATGGTCCGCCGCGGCTTCCAGCTCAGCCAACTCCTGATCAAAACCGAGCAGGAGCGCGACCTGGCGACGGAGAAGGCTGCCGACGCGGAGCGGCGGTTCGGCATCGCCGAGCGCTTACTCGACGAGGCTTCAGGCGGGCTGGTAAGAGTCGACCAACCCTTGTTTTAACTTGGAAAATGTTTTTCAGGGAGTTTGACCCTCTCGTTTTTCAGGATGCCGAGTCTGCCAAGGTGCTGCAAGCTCGCGCCAGTGAGCTGGAGGGCGAGACTGCCCTGCTGCGGCTCCAGCTCGCGGATCAGGAGGCTGGCTCGCGCGAGCAGGAGGCTTCTGTTGCTCGGTCGGCGGCCGAGGTGGAGTCGCTAAAGGAGCAGAACCGCTGCCTCCAAGGCGAGGTCAGCCGGCTGACGGAAGCCCTCTTCCCTCCAGACAGTGCCGAGCCGCCTTTCCCCTACAAGCGGCCCCGGGTCTTCGGCGAGGGGGAGGTTATGGAGCGGCTGCGAGTCAACTCGATCGAGTCTGCCGAATGCCTGCTGAACGCCATGAAGGGGTCGGGGATTCTGTCTGAGGGCTGCGAGGAAGTGGCGGTCTGGGACCTTCTGCCGAGCCTGTTTCCGCCGTCTCCGCCCAGCGAGAAGGAGGAGAGCTTCGGCTCCCTTTTTGATGGGGCGAAGGGCAAGGAACGATCGATTGGGGCGAGGAGGACCGCCATTCGGGAGAGGAGGGCGAGAGCTGACCGAATTCCTCCTTTTTTTTTCTTTTTTTTGTAATCATCCCCCCTCTTTTCCTGTAATCTCGCCGAGGCGAGCCCTTCCTTCTTTCGCGATTATAATGAAAGGAACTTTGCTTCTGACTTTCTTTTTTTTTTATCTTCCGCGCTAGAATGCACGTGAGTTAGGATTCGCGTTCGGCGAGAGGCCTCAGGCGTTGGCGGCGACCAGGCTCGCGAACTCTTTGCTTACCTGCGAGGCGATCTTCGCGAGAACGGTTGCCGCCGGCGCCCGCTTGTCATACCGAGGAATGCCCTCTGCCGAGCAGAAGCCGCGAGAACGGGCTCGCCCCCGGGGGGGGGGGTATGTTCTTCCACCAACCGGAGGTGGATCGAAGAACCCCCTTTTTAACATAAATCCAAGGGGGACAGGACCCCTTGAGCTCGCCCTTCTAACTGGCGGGTTTGCTCGGACACGCTTGTCATGTGTCAACTCCCAGGTCCACCCCCTGGTCAATAATGACGTCCATCGAGACCCCGGCCCTGCCAGCTTGGGGGGAGCCTGACAGCGGGAGAATCGAGACCTAATCCCGGAGCGAGAAGACTTAGAAACTCTTGCCTCTCCCGGGTGCTACCACCGGGCCAGTCAGCTAGGTGGGAGCCTGAGGGCGGGTGTTGAACATCCTCCGGGCTCAGCCCCAGGGTCATAACGACGTCCATCGAGACTCGGCCATGCCAGCTAGGTGGGAGCCTGACAGCGGGAGAATCGAGACCTAACCCCAGAGCGAGAAGACTTAGAAACTCTTGCCTCTCCCGGGTGCTACCACCGGGCCAGTCAGCTAGGTGGGAGCCTGAGGGCGGGTGTTGAACATCCTCCGGGCTCAGCCCCAGGGTCATAACGACGTCCATCGAGACTCGGCCGTGCCAGCTAGGTGGGAGCCTGACAGCGGGAGAATCGAGACCTAACCCCAGAGCGAGAAGACTTAGAAACTCTTGCCTCTCCCGGGTGCTACCACCGGGCCAGTCAGCTAGGTGGGAGCCTGAGGGCGGGTGTTGAACATCCTCCGGGCTCAGCCCCAGGGTCATAACGACGTCCATCGAGACTCGGCCGTGCCAGCTAGGTGGGAGCCTGACAGCGGGAGAATCGAGACCTAACCCCAGAGCGAGAAGACTTAGAAACTTTTGCCTCTCCTGGGTGCTACCACCGGGCCAGTCAGCTAGGTGGGAGCCTGAGGGCGGGTGTTGAACATCCTCCGGGCTCAGCCCCAAGGTCATAACGACGTCCATCGAGACTCGGCCGTGCCAGCTAGGTGGGAGCCTGACAGCGGGAGAATCGAGACCTAACCCCAGAGCGAGAAGACTTAGAAACTTTTGCCTCTCCCGGGTGCTACCACCGGGCCAGTCAGCTAGGTGGGAGCCTGAGGGCGGGTGTTGAACATCCTCCGGGCTCAGCCCCAGGGTCATAACGACGTCCATCGAGACTCGGCCGTGCCAGCTAGGTGGGAGCCTGACAGCGGGAGAATCGAGACCTAACCCCAGAGCGAGAAGACTTAGAAACTTTTGCCTCTCCCGGGTGCTACCACCAGGCCAGTCAGCTAGGTGGGAGCCTGAGGGCGGGTGTTGAACATCCTCCGGGCTCAGCCCCAGGGTCATAACGACGTCCATCGAGACTCGGCCGTGCCAGCTAGGTGGGAGCCTGACAGCGGGAGAATCGAGACCTAACCCCAGAGCGAGAAGACTTAGAAACTTTTGCCTCTCCCGGGTGCTACCACCGGGCCAGTTAGCTAGGTGGGAGCCTGAGGGCGGGTGTTGAACATCCTCCGGGCTCAGCCCCAGGGTCATAACGACGTCCATCGAGACTCGGCCGTGCCAGCTAGGCGGGAGCCTGACAGCGGGAGAATCGAGACCTAACCCCAGAGCGAGAAGACTTAGAAACTTTTGCCTCTCCCGGGTGCTACCACCGGGCCAGTCAGCTAGGTGGGAGCCTGAGGGCGGGTGTTGAACATCCTCCGGGCTCAGCCCCAGGGTCATAACGACGTCCATCGAGACTCGGCCGTGCCAGCTAGGTGGGAGCCTGACAGCGGGAGAATCGAGACCTAACCCCAGAGCGAGAAGACTTAGAAACTTTTGCCTCTCCCGGGTGCTACCACCGGGCCAGTCAGCTAGGTGGGAGCCTGAGGGCGGGTGTTGAACATCCTCCGGGCTCAGCCCCAGGGTCATAACGACGTCCATCGAGACTCGGCCGTGCCAGCTAGGTGGGAGCCTGACAGCGGGAGAATCGAGACCTAACCCCAGAGCGAGAAGACTTAGACTATTTCCTGAGTGTTTAATGTCGTTCTTTAACGGAAGTTACGTCACATTGCATGTCATTGTTACGATTGTTGTGGAGAAATAGTCAAATACATTGCATTCGGAAAAAGCTGAGGTACGTACAAGTTTTCAAGGATAAAAGCGCTTCAGGTCGTCGCCGCTCCAGGTGTGGTTCAAAGTCTCGCCTTCCACATTCTGGAGGTGGTATCCTCCCGACTTTAACGCCTCCTTCACGATGTAAGGCCCCTCCCAATTTGGATGGAGCTTGCCCACGGCTGCCGATCTTCCTGCCGCATCTACCTTCTTTAGAACCAGGTCGCCCTCCACGAACTGCTTGACCCGGACATGCTTGTCGAAATACTTAGCCATCCTCCGCTTGACTTCCTCCTGCCGGACTGCGGAGAGGTCGCGTACTTCCTCTATCAAGTCCAAAGAGAGTCGTTGTTCTTCCTCATTCTCAACTCTCCACTTCTCCCTTCCAGCTTCTGCCTCGGCAACCCTGGGAGTACGGACCTCGAGTTCAATGGGGAGCACCGCCTCGCTTCCGTGAGATAGTTTAAAGGGCGTCTCCCCGGTGGCGGTGTTGGGGGTAGTCCTCAGGGCCCAGAGGACTGAGGGGAGTTGCTCCACCCAATTACCCTTCAAATTCTCCACCTTCTTTTTCAGGAGGTTCACGATAATCTTGTTGGCCGCCTCTACTTGCCCGTTGCTCCTAGGGTGGTGGACAGAGGCGAACCTGAGGTCGATCCCGAGCTCTCCACAGAACTTAATGAACTCATTGCTGGCGAACTGTGGTCCGTTGTCGGTGACGATGGCCTGGGGCATCCCATGCCTGCAGATGATCTCCCCCCACACAAAATTTCGAATGATCTGCGAGGTTACCTTGGCCAAAGCCTTTACCTCCATCCACTTGGAGAAATAGTCGATCATTACCAACAAGAATCTCCTCTGCCCGCTCGCCTGGGGGAAGGGACCTACCAGGTCCATTCCCCAAATTGCGAAAGGCCAAGGGGCCGTGATACTCCTGAGTCGCTGAGCCGGTTGTAGTTGGAGGGGGGCAAACAGTTGGCACTTGTGACATTTCTTGACAAATTCTAAGGCATCGTGCCTCAGGGTAGGCCAGAAGTACCCCTGCCTGATGATCCTTCCCTTCAGGGTCCGACCTCCTGAATGGCTTCCGCACTCCCCGGAGTGAACTTCTTCCAAGATCCTCGGCACCTCCCCCTCTGCTACGCAACGGGCGAGTAGTCCTGAAAGGGTCTTGCGGTAAAGTTGCCCGTCACGCAAAAGGTAATATGCCGACTTGTACTTGAGCTTCTGCCTATCCATCCCTTCTGGGTATTCTCCTGTGGACAGGTAGGTAGTGAATGGGTCCATCCATGTGGACCGCCGATCTATCTCCATCAACTCTCCTTCTTCCAGAGATGGGTGGAAGAGGTCCGTGATAGTGCCCCTCACCCGAGGGCCGCGCTTGGCGAGGTGGTCAACTTGTTCATTTACCTCCCGTGGCACATGCTGAATGGAGAAGGTCTGGAATCCGCCGATGATTCCCTTAACCTTTGCCAGATATCGTTGTAGGGTGGGCTCCCTTGCCTCGAACTCCCCGTTGATCTGGGAGGCCACTACCATGGAGTCAGTGAGGACCTTCACATCATGCACCCCCAATTCCTTGGCCAGGCGTAGTCCTGCGATTACCGCCTCGTACTCGGCCTGGTTGTTGGTTATGGAGAAATGTATCACCACCGTTTGCTCGATCCGGGTCCCTTGGGGGCTCTCCAAGACGACCCCAACCCCCAGGGAGTGTTTCCCTGAAGCCCCGTCCACCATCACCTTCCATGGGATGGGACGAGTGAGTTTGTCCTCCGCCACCTCAACCACATAATCAGCCAGGAAGTCAGCCATCGCTTGTGCCTTGATTGCGAGCTGGGGGACAAAGGAGATGTCAAACTCGCTCAACTCCACCAACCACTTGGCGAGTCTTCCCGAGTGCTCCACTCCCTCGAAGATGCTGCGGAGGGGGTGGTCAGTTACCACCTGGATGGAGTGTGCCTGGAAGTAGGGCCTGAGTCTCCGGGCCGAGATGATTAGGGCGAAGGCCAACTTCTCAAAGATGGGATAGCGGAGTTCTGCCTTCCTCAGAACCCTACTCACATAATAGATGGGTAGCTGCTTTCTCCCCTCTTCCCGAACTAAGACAGAACTTACGGCCTCCGCCCCGACCCCTAAGTACAAAAACAAGTCCTCCCCCTCCTTTGGCCCTTGGAGCAAGGGGGCCTGAGTCAACTGCCTCTTCAAGGCCTGGAATGCCTCCTCGCATTCCGGGGTCCATTCAAACTTCCGACCCCCCCTTAAGGTCTTGAAGAAGGGGGAACACCTCTCCCCGGCCCGGGAGAGGAACCTGCTTAGTCCCGCCAGCTTCCCTGTCAGCCGTTGTACCTCCTTCGCGTCCCGAGGTGGCCCCAACTCCATAATTGCCCGGACTTTGTCAGGGTTGGGTTCGACCCCGGCAGGGGTGAGGAGATGACCCAAAAATTTGCCTTTGCTTGCCCCGAAGATGCACTTTAGAGGATTCAACCTCATCTTGTATCTGCGCAAAGTGTCGAAGGTCTCCTCCAGATCCTGGAGGTGAGAATCGACCTCTCTGCTTTTTACCATCAGGTCGTCCACGTACACTTCCAAGTTCCTTCCCCTCTGTCCCTGGAATACACGGTCCATCATCTTCTGGTATGTAGCCCCTGCATTTTTTAACCCAAAAGGCATCATCTTGTGGCAGTAGCACCCATCCCCTGTGATGAACGAGACATCTTTTATGTCAGGAGGGTGCATCCTGATTTGATGGTAACCTGAAAAAGCATCTAAAAAACTCATCACAGAAAAACCAACGGCTGAATCTACCAGCGCGTCGATTCTAGGCAAGGGGTAACAATCCTTAGGGCATGATTTATTAAGCAGTGAAAAGTCTACACACATCCTCCACCGGCCGTCCCCTTTTTTCACCATTACAACATTCGAGACCCAGCCGGGGTATTGAATTTTGGAAACGAAGCCGGCCTTAAGGAGCTTGGCGACCTCCTCCCTGATGGGCTCGGCCAGTTTGTCCGTGACGGACCTCCTCTTCTGCTGGGTGGGGCGAGCCTCCGGGTGTAGATTGAGGCGGTGGCAGACGACGTCGGCATCGATCCCAGGCATCTCCGCTGCGCTCCAGGCGAAGACATCCACATTCTTTTGGATGCACTCCAGCATCCTGTCTTGATCTTCCGGGGTCAGCCCTCCGCTGATGCGGACCTTCTCCACCCTGCCATCCTGGGTGAGGACTTCCATCTCCACGACCTCCTCGGCGGCCTCCAACCGGGACTGCTCCTCCCACTCTGCGGCGTCCTCCCTTCTTGGTGTAAGGACCTCCCCTTCCCCTGGGATCATCGCCCCAACCGACCCTTCTGGGGGCATCCCTTCGCGTGCTTCCCCTTCCATTCCTCCTTCCTCCCCACCTTCTTCTCCGGCCTCCTGCCCTTCCATCTCCTCCATCCTTCTCCCCATCCCCTCGGCCTCCTCCTGCCAAGAAATCGAATTCACCGCGGTTACATAGCATTCCCGAGCCGCTTTGGGGTCACCGCGAACCCGGACCTGGATCCCGTCCACATTAAACTTTAAGCATTGATGGAAGGAGGAGGGGACGCATCGGAAGGCGCTGATGAGGGGTCTCCCAAAAATGGCGTTGTAGCTGCTGGGGGCCTCAACTATGACGAATCGACAGTTCCGGGACTGTCCCCCCAAGCTGACGTGAAGTCCCACTCCCCCCTCTACTTCTTTCCTCTCCCCCGAAAAACCGAAGAGGGGCCCATCGGAGGCCAGCACCCTCTTGGCCTCTACCTGCATGGCATCGAAAGGCTTCTTGAAGATGATATTGACTGAGCTCCCATTGTCAATGAGGATCCGGGAGACTGTGAAATTTTTGATGGCTGTCTGGATGACCAGCGCATCGCAGAAGGGGTCATCGTGACCCGGCATATCCTCCCTTGAGAAGGTGATCCTCTCTTCCGGGGGTGGAGTCTGAGATGTGGAGCCGATGCTCCTTCGGTACATGGTGTGGAGGCATGCTTTCTGAGAAGCCTCGACTCCCACCCCCCCATGGATCACTCCGATCCCCCCTCGGGTCCCCACATCGGCCCGGTCTTCGCAACGATCCCCCTCCACCTGAGGCCGGACTTCCTCAATCCGCACCTCCTGATGATTCCGCTGCTGCCGCTGCTGCTCCCGGTTCTCCCGCACCTCGAGGAACTCCGGACACATGACCGTCGTGTGCCCCTCCTCTTGATGGTGGTCGCAATAGGGTAGGTCTATCCTGACCTCCCTCCTCCTCCTCGGTTGCCCTCTCCTTCGTCC
The DNA here is from genome assembly GCA_039513925.1 of Platanthera zijinensis. Lineage (NCBI taxonomy): Eukaryota > Viridiplantae > Streptophyta > Magnoliopsida > Asparagales > Orchidaceae > Platanthera > Platanthera zijinensis. The sequence continues at coordinate 46,955,451 of CM077088.1, read as the reverse complement.
TCCCAGGGCGATAGCCATGGCCTCCTCCTGGTCGGGAAGAGGTGGTCTCTGGCCCTGCCTCCCTCCCTGGAGGTAAAACTGGCCACGCCCACCTTGGCGGTTGTCTCCCCCCTGATAGCCCCTTCGTGGCCCTTGATCCTGCCACTCCGGCCTCCAACCCAATCGGTTGTTCGGCTCCTGACGCCCCCACCTATGCTGCTGCTGCTGCTGTTCTCTCTGTCGGGGCTCGACCCTTCTCTCCTCCTGGGCCCGACCTCCCCTTGGCTTCTCTTCCTCCACGGCCCACCTAGCCAACCTCCGAGCGAACTCTGGATGTGCCGCCTCCATGTCGGCCTCCCTTGCCGCCCTCTCCAAGAGTGCTTCGAAAGACACTGGAGGCGTCCTTTTCAACTCCATGGCGAAGAACCCGGGCTGGAGACCCAGGGTGAAGGCCACCATCATGGTGTGCCCTGGCATCTCTTGTACCTGAGACAGTTCTTCCTGGAACCTGTCCAGGTAACTTCCCAGGGTCTCCCCTACTTTCTGCTTGACACGGAACAGGGACTCGACCTCCCTCTTCCTCTTCTTCGAGGTGGTGAATCTCAGCATGAATCCTCTGCGCAAATCCTCGAAGCAGTAGATGGAACCGGTCGGGAGCTGATGAAACCACTCCCTCGCTTTTTCCCTGAGGGTGATGGCGAAGAGCCTACACTTGAAACCATCCGACATCTGTCGGATTGACACCACGTCTTCGAACCACTGGACGTGCTGGGTCGGATCTCCCTTTCCTGAGTAGTAGGACATCTCCGGCTCTCGGAATCCTTTTGGGACCGGGGCTGACGAGACGAACTCGCTGAAGGGACTTCCTCCTTCAGCTGGGCGAGTTGGGAACTCCCTCCCTGCCGTCTCGCCGAACAGATACTCGCCCGCCGAGCCCGGAAAGAGGACTCGCCCTCTCGGCTCGCGCTCCCCCTCGCTCGCGACCTCCTTCCCTGCGCGCCTGAGGGGCGCATCGTTGCCCAACGCTGGATCGACGACCACGGGCACCGCAGGCGTCGTACTCTCGGCTCGCATGCCGAGTGCGACCCTAACCAGCCCGAGCACTTCCTCCCTGAGCTCCGCGGATATCCCTGCCGTCGCGGGAGGGGGAGGGAGTGGCGAGTCCCCCCTTCCTGAACCTTGCCCCTCGTCTCTTGCCATTAGTCCTATGGAAGATTTTCTGTGCTGACCACGCTCCACGCTCACCGCACCAAAGTGTTGAAACCGAAAAATCGGTCCCTGTGGAGTCCGACCCTTGCGGAAGGGGTGGTCGCACACTTACTTCTCTACTCGCAAGCCCAAGGGTCAAGGGAGAGGGACCGGGAACAGACCCAAGGCTTCTGCACGGAGGTCCCACCACACACCCGGAAGATCTTAGAGCGCTTCCCCTCCTTAGCCAAGTGCTGAAGCTAAGGTACCTCAGAAAACGCTAGAAGACCGGGCACACGGAAGCGTGTCTTCTGAGGTACCCCTTGGGTCCTATTTATAGGAAAAGATGGTCTGCAAATATCCAACCGTCACTGTTCTCGAGGACTATAGGCAATTCAAAGGGGGGTAACGTGGTAAAAACACCCCACAACTGAAGGGCGAGCCGGCCCTGAGAAGAGCTCATTGGGCAGGGATGGCGAGTATGGGCGTGAGAAGGCTTCCCCCCACGCCGAGGTGAAAAGCGGCGAGTGAGCTCGCCTCTCCCAATGCCGCGGGAGAGGGCGTTGGATGAGCTCGCCTTTCTCCATGCCACGATCCGGCTCGCCTCGCCTCAGGCCTGGAAAGTTGGGCCTGAAGCCCTTGCTCGCAGATGACGGTCGCGTTGGCACTCGCCAACCCCTCGGCTCTAGGCGAGCACGTACTCGGCCGACCCCATGATGAATGGCCTCTCGCCAGGCTCAGCTCTATTATCTTCGAGCTCGGTTCGACGATTGCCGAGCCCATACTCGGCATGCTGGACTCGGCGTATCCTGCTGAACTCGCCTGGGGCTCGGAGGCGGTTTTGGGCCGGCCGGGTCGGCTCCTATTAGCCCACTCGCTGGATACGGGGTTGTACATATACCATTGACCTGTTTGACTTCTTACAAATCTAAGATATTGGGATCAATGGACCCAGCAATCCCCCCCCCTATTTGAAAAAGTCAAAACACCACTTGAGAATTCTTTATCAATGATATACACTAACATAAGCAGCACAAATATTTTTAAAGCAACAAGAGTTACCACTTATCAAATTTTAAAAGCAACAAGAGTTACCACTTATCAATAAGTTTACCACATTTTCCCTTATGCTCCCCCTACTTTGCTGCATTTTCCCTTGTGCTCCCCCTGTATTGCTGCATCCTGCTGCTACAAACTGCTTCTTTGTTGCTGTTACTCCCCATTGCTAATTTGTTCTTATATTACTTCTCCCCCTTTTTGACTTCTTTGAAATAGCACTTGAAAGTCTGTGAAATAGCTTAGGAGCAGCATGCTATCTACTCCCCCTATTTAAGAGCAGAGAAGTACCTAAAGCAGAACTTGCTCCCCCTCAATAAGAACAACTGAAGTTATACCAAATTCAACATACCCAATTCAAATTTGAAGGTGTTGAACTTTGCTTCATCTAGTGGCTTGGTGAAAATATCAGCCACTTGATTGTCTGTTGGGAAAAACTAAAGACTAATATCCTCACATTCCACATGCTCTCTTATAAAATGATATATAATCTCTATGTTCTTAGTCCTGATATGTGATACAGGATTCCTAGCTATAGAGATTGCACTTGTAGAGTCACAAAATAAAGAGCTTTTACTTATCTGGAGGTTATAATCCTGGAGTTGATGTTGAATCCACATCAACTCTGCACAGCAGCTTCCTACAGCTATGTATTCTGATTCTATAATAGAAATATATACACTAGTCTGCTTCTTGCTGCTCTAGGACACTAGTCTTCTACCCAAAAATTGACAGGAACCTGATGTACTTTTCCTATCCTCTCTACACCCTACAAAGTCTGCATCTGAATAGCCAATTAGCTTAAAATCTCTATTCCTATGGTACCATAAGCCAAGATCTGGTGTGCCCTTTAGATATCTCAAAATTCTCTTAACAACTAAAAAATGAGTCTCTTTAGGGCATGCTTGATATCTAGCACAGACACATGTTGTACAACCCCGTATCCAGCGAGTGGGCTAACAGGAGCCGACCCGGCCGGCCCAAACCGCCTCCGAGCCCCAGGCGAGTTCAGCAGGATACGCCGAGTCCAGCATGCCGAGTATGGGCTCGGCAATCGTCGAACCGAGCTCGAAGATAATAGAGCTGAGCCTGGCGAGAGGCCATTCATCATGGGGTCGGCCGAGTACGTGCTCGCCTAGAGCCGAGGGGTTGGCGAGTGCCAACGCGACCGTCATCTGCGAGCAAGGGCTTCAGGCCCAACTTTCCAGGCCTGAGGCGAGGCGAGCCGGATCGTGGCATGGAGAAAGGCAAGCTCATCCAACGCCCTCTCCCGCGGCATTGGGAGAGGCGAGCTCACTCGCCGCTTTTCACCTCGGCGTGGGGGGAAGCCTTCTCACGCCCATACTCGCCATCCCTGCCCAATGAGCTCTTCTCAGGGCCGGCTCGCCCTTCAGTTGTGGGGTGTTTTTACCACGTTACCCCCCTTTGAATTGCCTATAGTCCTCGAGAACAGTGACGGTTGGATATTTGCAGACCATCTTTTCCTATAAATAGGACCCAAGGGTACCTCAGAAGACACGCTTCCGTGTGCCCGGTCTTCTAGCGTTTTCTGAGGTACCTTAGCTTCAGCACTTGGCTAAGGAGGGGAAGCGCTCTAAGATCTTCCGGGTGTGTGGTGGGACCTCCGTGCAGAAGCCTTGGGTCTGTTCCCGGTCCCTCTCCCTTGACCCTTGGGCTTGCGAGTAGAGAAGTAAGTGTGCGACCACCCCTTCCGCAAGGGTCGGACTCCACAGGGACCGATTTTTCGGTTTCAACACTTTGGTGCGGTGAGCGTGGAGCGTGGTCAGCACAGAAAATCTTCCACAGGACTAATGGCAAGAGACGAGGGGCAAGGTTCAGGAAGGGGGGACTCGCCACTCCCTCCCCCTCCCGCGACGGCAGGGATATCCGCGGAGCTCAGGGAGGAAGTGCTCGGGCTGGTTAGGGTCGCACTCGGTATGCGAGCCGAGAGTACGACGCCTGCGGTGCCCGTGGTCGCCGATCCAGCGTTGGGCAACGATGCGCCCCTCAGGCGCGCAGGGAAGGAGGTCGCGAGCGAGGGGGAGCGCGAGCCGAGAGGGCGAGTCCTCTTTCCGGGCTCGGCGGGCGAGTATCTGTTCGGCGAGACGGCAGGGAGGGAGTTCCCAACTCGCCCAGCTGAAGGAGGAAGTCCCTTCAGCGAGTTCGTCTCGTCAGCCTCGGTCCCAGAAGGATTCCGAGAGCCGGAGATGTCCTACTACTCAGGAAAGGGAGATCCGACCCAGCACGTCCAGTGGTTCGAAGACGTGGTGTCAATCCGACAGATGTCGGATGGTTTCAAGTGTAGGCTCTTCGCCATCACCCTCAGGGAAAAAGCGAGGGAGTGGTTTCATCAGCTCCCGGCTGGTTCCATCTACTGCTTCGAGGATTTGCGCAGAGGATTCATGCTGAGATTCACCACCTCAAAGAAGAGGAAGAGGGAGGTCGAGTCCCTGTTCTGTGTCAAGCAGAAAGTAGGGGAGACCCTGGGAAGTTACCTGGACAGGTTCCAGGAAGAACTGTCTCAGGTACAAGAGATGCCAGGGCACACCATGATGGTGGCCTTCACCCTGGGTCTCCAGCCCGGGTTCTTCGCCATGGAGTTGAAAAGGACGCCTCCAGTGTCTTTCGAAGCACTCTTGGAGAGGGCGGCAAGGGAGGCCGACATGGAGGCGGCACATCCAGAGTTCGCTCGGAGGTTGGCTAGGTGGGCCGTGGAGGAAGAGAAGCCAAGGGGAGGTCGGGCCCAGGAGGAGAGAAGGGTCGAGCCCCGACAGAGAGAACAGCAGCCGCAGCAGCATAGGTGGGGGCGTCAGGAGCCGAACAACCGATTGGGTTGGAGGCCGGAGTGGCAGGATCAAGGGCCACGGAGGGGCTATCAGGGGGGAGACAACCGCCAAGGTGGGCGTGGCCAGTTTTACCTCCAGGGAGGGAGGCAGGGCCAGAGACCACCTCTTCCCGACCAGGAGGAGGCCATGGCTATCGCCCTGGGAGGACGAAGGAGAGGGCAACCGAGGAGGAGGAGGGAGGTCAGGATAGACCTACCCTATTGCGACTACCATCAAGAGGAGGGGCACACGACGGTCATGTGTCCGGAGTTCCTCGAGGTGCGGGAGAACCGGGAGCAGCAGCGGCAACAGCGGAATCATCAGGAGGTGCGGATTGAGGAAGTCCGGCCTCAGGTGGAGGGGGATCGTTGCGAAGACCGGGCCGATGTGGGGACCCGAGGGGGGATCGGAGTGATCCATGGGGGGGTGGGAGTCGAGGCTTATCGGAAAGCAAGCCTCCACACCATGTACCGAAGGAGCATCGGCTCCACATCTCAGACTCCACCCCCGGAAGAGAGGATCGCCTTCTCAAGGGAGGATATGCCGGGTCACGATGACCCCTTCTGCGATGCGCTGGTCATCCAGACAGCCATCGAAAATTTCACAGTCTCCCGGATCCTCATTGACAATGGGAGCTCAGTCAATATCATCTTCAAGAAGCCTTTCGATGCCATGCAGGTAGAGGCCAAGAGGGTGCTGGCCTCCGATGGGCCCCTCTTTGGTTTTTTCGGGGAGAGGAAAGAAGTAGAGGGGGGAGTGGGACTTCACGTCAGCTTGGGAGGACAGTCCCGGAACTGTCGATTCGTCATAGTTGAGGCCCCCAGCAGCTACAACGCCATTTTTGGGAGACCCCTCATCAGCGCCTTCCGATGCGTCCCCTCCTCCTTCCATCAATGCTTAAAGTTTAATGTGGACGGGATCCAGGTCCGGGTTCGCGGTGACCCCAAAGCGGCTCGGGAATGCTATGTAACCGCGGTGAATTCGATTTCTTGGCAGGAGGAGGCCGAGGGGATGGGGAGAAGGATGGAGGAGATGGAAGGGCAGGAGGCCGGAGAAGAAGGTGGGGAGGAAGGAGGAATGGAAGGGGAAGCACGCGAAGGGATGCCCCCAGAAGGGTCGGTTGGGGCGATGATCCCAGGGGAAGGGGAGGTCCTTACACCAAGAAGGGAGGACGCCGCAGAGTGGGAGGAGCAGTCCCGGTTGGAGGCCGCCGAGGAGGTCGTGGAGATGGAAGTCCTTACCCAGGATGGCATGGTGGAGAAGGTCCGCATCAGCGGAGGGCTGACCCCGGAAGATCAAGACAGGATGCTGGAGTGCATCCAAAAGAATGTGGATGTCTTCGCCTGGAGCGCAGCGGAGATGCCTGGGATCGATGCCGACGTCATCTGCCACCGCCTCAATCTACACCCGGAGGCTCGCCCCACCCAGCAGAAGAGGAGGTCCGTCACGGACAAACTGGCCGAGCCCATCAGGGAGGAGGTCGCCAAGCTCCTTAAGGCCGGCTTCGTTTCCAAAATTCAATACCCCGGCTGGGTCTCGAATGTTGTAATGGTGAAAAAAGGGGACGGCCGGTGGAGGATGTGTGTAGACTTTTCACTGCTTAATAAATCATGCCCTAAGGATTGTTACCCCTTGCCTAGAATCGACGCGCTGGTAGATTCAGCCGTTGGTTTTTCTGTGATGAGTTTTTTAGATGCTTTTTCAGGTTACCATCAAATCAGGATGCACCCTCCTGACATAAAAGATGTCTCGTTCATCACAGGGGATGGGTGCTACTGCCACAAGATGATGCCTTTTGGGTTAAAAAATGCAGGGGCTACATACCAGAAGATGATGGACCGTGTATTCCAGGGACAGAGGGGAAGGAACTTGGAAGTGTACGTGGACGACCTGATGGTAAAAAGCAGAGAGGTCGATTCTCACCTCCAGGATCTGGAGGAGACCTTCGACACTTTGCGCAGATACAAGATGAGGTTGAATCCTCTAAAGTGCATCTTCGGGGCAAGCAAAGGCAAATTTTTGGGTCATCTCCTCACCCCTGCCGGGGTCGAACCCAACCCTGACAAAGTCCGGGCAATTATGGAGTTGGGGCCACCTCGGGACGCGAAGGAGGTACAACGGCTGACAGGGAAGCTGGCGGGACTAAGCAGGTTCCTCTCCCGGGCCGGGGAGAGGTGTTCCCCCTTCTTCAAGACCTTAAGGGGGGGTCGGAAGTTTGAATGGACCCCGGAATGCGAGGAGGCATTCCAGGCCTTGAAGAGGCAGTTGACTCAGGCCCCCTTGCTCCAAGGGCCAAAGGAGGGGGAGGACTTGTTTTTGTACTTAGGGGTCGGGGCGGAGGCCGTAAGTTCTGTCTTAGTTCGGGAAGAGGGGAGAAAGCAGCTACCCATCTATTATGTGAGTAGGGTTCTGAGGAAGGCAGAACTCCGCTATCCCATCTTTGAGAAGTTGGCCTTCGCCCTAATCATCTCGGCCCGGAGACTCAGGCCCTACTTCCAGGCACACTCCATCCAGGTGGTAACTGACCACCCCCTCCGCAGCATCTTCGAGGGAGTGGAGCACTCGGGAAGACTCGCCAAGTGGTCGGTGGAGTTGAGCGAGTTTGACATCTCCTTTGTCCCCCGGCTCGCAATCAAGGCACAAGCGATGGCTGACTTCCTGGCTGATTATGTGGTTGAGGTGGCGGAGGACAAACTCACTCGTCCCATCCCATGGAAGGTGATGGTGGACGGGGCTTCAGGGAAACACTCCCTGGGGGTTGGGGTCGTCTTGGAGAGCCCCCAAGGGACCCGGATCGAGCAAACGGTGGTGATACATTTCTCCATAACCAACAACCAGGCCGAGTACGAGGCGGTAATCGCAGGACTACGCCTGGCCAAGGAATTGGGGGTGCATGATGTGAAGGTCCTCACTGACTCCATGGTAGTGGCCTCCCAGATCAACGGGGAGTTCGAGGCAAGGGAGCCCACCCTACAACGATATCTGGCAAAGGTTAAGGGAATCATCGGCGGATTCCAGACCTTCTCCATTCAGCATGTGCCACGGGAGGAAAATGAACAAGTTGACCACCTCGCCAAGCGCGGCCCTCGGGTGGGGGGCACTATCACGGACCTCTTCCACCCATCTCTGGAAGAAGGAGAGTTGATGGAGATAGATCGGCGGTCCACATGGATGGACCCATTCACTACCTACCTGTCCACAGGAGAATACCCAGAAGGGATGGATAGGCAGAAGCTCAAGTACAAGTCGGCATATTACCTTTTGCGTGACGGGCAACTTTACCGCAAGACCCTTTCAGGACTACTCGCCCGTTGCGTAGCAGAGGGGGAGGTGCCGAGGATCTTGGAAGAAGTTCACTCCGGGGAGTGCGGAAGCCATTCAGGAGGTCGGACCCTGGAGGGAAGGATCATCAGGCAGGGGTACTTCTGGCCTACCCTGAGGCACGATGCCTTAGAATTTGTCAAGAAATGTCACAAGTGCCAACTGTTTGCCCCCCTCCAACTGCAACCGGCTCAGCGACTCAGGAGTATCACGGCCCCTTGGCCTTTCGCAATTTGGGGAATGGACCTGGTAGGTCCCTTCCCCCAGGCGAGCGGGCAGAGGAGATTCTTGTTGGTAATGATCGACTATTTCTCCAAGTGGATGGAGGTAAAGGCTTTGGCCAAGGTAACCTCGCAGATCATTCGAAATTTTGTGTGGGGGGAGATCATCTGCAGGCATGGGATGCCCCAGGCCATCGTCACCGACAACGGACCACAGTTCGCCAGTAATGAGTTCATTAAGTTCTGTGGAGAGCTCGGGATCGACCTCAGGTTCGCCTCTGTCCACCACCCTAGGAGCAACGGGCAAGTAGAGGCGGCCAACAAGATTATCGTGAACCTCCTGAAAAAGAAGGTGGAGAATTTGAAGGGTAATTGGGTGGAGCAACTCCCCTCAGTCCTCTGGGCCCTGAGGACTACCCCCAACACCGCCACCGGGGAGACGCCCTTTAAACTATCTCACGGAAGCGAGGCGGTGCTCCCCATTGAACTCGAGGTCCGTACTCCTAGGGTTGCCGAGGCAGAAGCTGGAAGGGAGAAGTGGAGAGTTGAGAATGAGGAAGAACAACGACTCTCTTTGGACTTGATAGAGGAAGTACGCGACCTCTCCGCAGTCCGGCAGGAGGAAGTCAAGCGGAGGATGGCTAAGTATTTCGACAAGCATGTCCGGGTCAAGCAGTTCGTGGAGGGAGACCTGGTTCTAAAGAAGGTAGATGCGGCAGGAATATCGGCAGCCGTGGGCAAGCTCCATCCAAATTGGGAGGGGCCTTACATCGTGAAGGAGGCGTTAAAGTCGGGAGGATACCACCTCCAGAATGTGGAAGGCGAGACTTTGAACCACACCTGGAGCGGCGACGACCTGAAGCGCTTTTATCCTTGAAAACTTGTACGTACCTCAGCTTTTTCCGAATGCAATGTATTTGACTATTTCTCCACAACAATCGTAACAATGACATGCAATGTGACGTAACTTCCGTTAAAGAACGACATTAAACACTCAGGAAATAGTCTAAGTCTTCTCGCTCTGGGGTTAGGTCTCGATTCTCCCGCTGTCAGGCTCCCGCCTAGCTGGCACGGCCGAGTCTCGATGGACGTCGTTATGACCCTGGGGCTGAGCCCGGAGGATGTTCAACACCCGCCCTCAGGCTCCCACCTAGCTGACTGGCCCGGTGGTAGCAACCGGGAGAGGCAAAAGTTTCTAAGTCTTCTCGCTCTGGGGTTAGGTCTCGATTCTCACGCTGTCAGGCTCCCACCTAGCTGGCACGGCCGAGTCTCGATGGACGTCGTTATGACCCTGGGGCTGAGCCCGGAGGATGTTCAACACCCGCCCTCAGGCTCCCACCTAGCTGACTGGCCCGGTGGTAGCACCCGGGAGAGGCAAAAGTTTCTAAGTCTTCTCGCTCTGGGGTTAGGTCTCGATTCTCCCGCTGTCAGGCTCCCACCTAGCTGGCACGGCCGAGTCTCGATGGACGTCGTTATGACCCTGGGGCTGAGCCCGGAGGATGTTCAACACCCGCCCTCAGGCTCCCACCTAGCTGACTGGCCCGGTGGTAGCACCCGGGAGAGGCAAAAGTTTCTAAGTCTTCTCGCTCTGGGGTTAGGTCTCGATTCTCCCGCTATCAGGCTCCCACCTAGCTGGCACGGCCGAGTCTCGATGGACGTCGTTATGACCCTGGGGCTGAGCCCGGAGGATGTTCAACACCCGCCCTCAGGCTCCCACCTAGCTGACTGGCCCGGTGGTAGCACCCGGGAGAGGCAAAAGTTTCTAAGTCTTCTCGCTCTGGGGTTAGGTCTCGATTCTCCCGCTGTCAGGCTCCCACCTAGCTGGCACGGCCGAGTCTCGATGGACGTCGTTATGACCCTGAGGCTGAGCCCGGAGGATGTTCAACACCCGCCCTCAGGCTCCCACCTAGCTGACTGGCCCGGTGGTAGCACCCGGGAGAGGCAAGAGTTTCTAAGTCTTCTCGCTCTGGGGTTAGGTCTCGATTCTCCCGCTGTCAGGCTCCCACCTAGCTGGCACGGCCGAGTCTCGATGGACGTCGTTATGACCCTGGGGCTGAGCCCGGAGGATGTTCAACACCCGCCCTCAGGCTCCCACCTAGCTGACTGGCCCGGTGGTAGCACCCGGGAGAGGCAAGAGTTTCTAAGTCTTCTCGCTCTGGGGTTAGGTCTCGATTCTCCCGCTGTCAGGCTCCCACCTAGCTGGCACGGCCGAGTCTCGATGGACGTCGTTATGACCCTGGGGCTGAGCCCGGAGGATGTTCAACACCCGCCCTCAGGCTCCCACCTAGCTGACTGGCCCGGTGGTAGCACCCGGGTGAGGCAAGAGTTTCTAAGTCTTCTCGCTCCGGGATTAGGTCTCGATTCTCCCGCTGTCAGGCTCCCCCCAAGCTGGCAGGGCCGGGGTCTCGATGGACGTCATTATTGACCAGGGGGTGGACCTGGGAGTTGACACATGACAAGCGTGTCCGAGCAAACCCGCCAGTTAGAAGGGCGAGCTCAAGGGGTCCTGTCCCCCTTGGATTTCTGTTAAAAAGGGGGTTCTTCGATCCACCTCCGGTTGGTGGAAGAACATACCCCCCCCCCCCCGGGGGCGAGCCCGTTCTCGCGGCTTCTGCTCGGCAGAGGGCATTCCTCGGTATGACAAGCGGGCGCCGGCGGCAACCGTTCTCGCGAAGATCGCCTCGCAGGTAAGCGAAGAGTTCGCGAGCCTGGTCGCCGCCAACGCCTGAGGCCTCTCGCCGAACGCGAATCCTAACTCACGTGCATTCTAGCGCGGAAGATAAAAAAAAAGAAAGTCAGAAGCAAAGTTCCTTTCATTATAATCGCGAAAGAAGGAAGGACTCGCCTCGGCGAGATTACAGGAAAAGAGGGGGGATGATTACAAAAAAAAGAAAAAAAAAAGGAGGAATTCGGTCAGCTCTCGCCCTCCTCTCCCGAATGGCGGTCCTCCTCGCCCCCAATCGATCGTTCCTTGCCCTTCCCCCCATCAAAAAGGGAGCCGAAGCTCTCCTCCTTCTCGCTGGGCAGAGACGGCGGAAACAGGCTCGGCAGAAGGTCCCGGACCGCCACTTCCTCGCAGCCCTCAGACAGAATCCCCGACCCCTTCATGGCGTTCAGCAGGCATTCGGCAGACTCGATCGAGTTGACTCGCAGCCGCTCCATAACCTCCCCCTCGCCGAAGACCCGGGGCCGCTTGTAGGGGAAAGGCGGCTCGGCACTGTCTGGAGGGAAGAGGGCTTCCGTCAGCCGGCTGACCTCGCCTTGGAGGCAGCGGTTCTGCTCCTTTAGCGACTCCACCTCGGCCGCCGACCGAGCAACAGAAGCCTCCTGCTCGCGCGAGCCGGCCTCCTGATCCGCGAGCCGGAGCCGCAGCAGGGCAGTCTCGCCCTCCAGCTCACTGGCGCGAGCTTGCAGCACCTTGGCAGACTCGGCATACTGAAAAACGAGAGGGTCAAACTCCCTGAAAAACATTTTCCAAGTTAAAACAAGGGTTGGTCGACTCTTACCAGCCCGCCTGAAGCCTCGTCGAGTAAGCGCTCGGCGATGCCGAACCGCCGCTCCGCGTCGGCAGCCTTCTCCGTCGCCAGGTCGCGCTCCTGCTCGGTTTTGATCAGGAGTTGGCTGAGCTGGAAGCCGCGGCGGACCATCATATGATGGAGTTCAAAGGCCCTCAGATGCGCCTGCAGGCCCTCGTGACCTATCTGCCGGGGGGTCAGGTTCGTGTAGGCGTCGGCGCCCTCCCGGCCATAGAGGCCGAAGCCAAGGGCAAATGTGTGGCCCGTGGGAGGCCGGCGAGCTCCCCAGGAAGGGGCGCGAGTGGAGACGGAGACGCGATGGGCTCCCTCGTCCCAGAGCAGCATCGGCTCGCCGGCCGCGTCCTTACTCCTTCCCCCCTTCCCAAAGTGGGGGTGGTCCTTTGGAGCTCCCGAGCCGTTGGGGGAAACCTCCTCGACGGAGGAAGGAGAGGGGGACCCGCGCCTCTTCTCGCGAGGGGATGATATCTCCTTCAGTGGGCTCGCCGGAGCTTCGTCGGAGAAAACCTCCGGCGAGCTCATGAACTTGACGGGCGACGCGGGCTGCCGAGGAAGGCTCCGCGAGACCACCTTCGCCCTTTTAAGGGCCGAGGGGCGGTGGACCGAGCTCGGCCCCCCAAGCTCCAACCGCTTCTTGCTGGAGGATTTCCCCTTGACCTTCTCTTCCCGGCACGCCTCGGCCGCAGCCCGAGCCCGCTCAAGCGGATTTGAAAACACCCCCGGGTCGGCGAAGGGAGGGTTCACCGGGATCAGTCGCTCCCCTGCAAAAAAGACTTAGCCAAAAAATAAGGTTCTGATCGGTTAGGCCAAATGGCGAGCGGAAGGTAAGCGAGACAAACCTTCACCGGGAAGGACAGGTGGCAGGGATTCGAGGCCGCGACGAAGGAAAGCGACCTCGAAGTCCTTGTACAAGAAGAACTTGTGGATTTCGGCATCATTACCAGACACCGATGGCGGCCGGTAAACCTCCTCGCTCTTCTGCAAGGGCGAGAACGGGATGTTGCCGAGGTCGCCCCGGATGAAGACAATCTTCAACATCCAGTTGTGGTTTTTGTTGGCGACCTCGCGGATCTTGATGGATGTGCCGCCAAAGAATGCGACCCCGTCGGCATTGGCTTTGTAGGAGAAGAGCTTGCGAAAGACGGTCAGGTTGAACTCGATCCGCTCTCGGCGGAGGTAGCAGGCAAACCCCACTATCATGGCGATAGCGTTGGGGTTGAGCTGCGCGGGCACAGCGCCGTAGTACTTGAGTACCTGGCGCACCTCCGGCCAGAGCGGCAGGCGCAACCCCACCTCAAAGTGCGAGATGGGGAAGGCGAGCTCGTCCTCGAAGAATGAGTTAATGGCCTCATGATCCGCCGGGAGGCGGGCCACAAAGCCGGCGGGAACGTAATCCGCCACAAACTCGGCGAGCTCGCTCGCCGTGGTATTCCCCTCGAAAAAACAGTGATCTACGAAGTTCTGGGCGCACTTGGAGCGGCCCTCGGAGTCGGGGTTTCCTTTACCCATGCTCGCGGAGGAGACGAAGGCACGCGAGCGGAAGGTAGGAAGGGCAAAGAAAGGAAGGAATGAGAAGGCAATAAAGGCGTAGCCGGGGTAGGTGGGGATCCCTATTTATAGAAAAGGAAGGGGGAGCGAAACCGACTGACCAGCTCGGCTCGCATACCCCACCTCGCGTATCCTGTCTCGCCACTCTGTACTCGCCGACCTAGGCGAGCCCAGCCCAGGAATCCGAAAAGGCACGCAACACTCGAATAAGAAAAGGCCTGCTCGCGCGATAAAATTTACACTTTATTTATCATTAAAAAGAAAATTGTCCAGAACAAAGAAAATCAGAAAAGCGCGCGCATAGACCAGGCGGCAATGGGGGCGAGTACCGGTCGGCTCGCAAGAGAGCCGTCCTCAATTATCCCGGCCTCGCCGGCCCGATGCCGCCAGCCGCTGCGCAAAGAGTTGCCGAAGCTGCCCCAGGTTCCTGTTCGTGGCGCGCAGGTTCTCGTCAATCTCGTCGAAAAGCACGGAGGAAGATGTGGCCGCGTATGTCGAGCTGATCCTCGCCTCGCCGGCAAGCTGCGCGCATTCGTCCTGCAGCCTGGTGTTATCTTTCTTCAGCTCCTGAAGCTCGCGCACTAGCTTCTTCAGGACCAGCTGGCTTCGCCTCGACCGTTCGGGGCTGTCCACCTCCGAGTCCAGAAAGACGTCCAAGGTACGCGGCGATGGAAGAGGCGAATAAACGACCCGTTCGGCGGAGTTATCAGTCGCGGCTGGGTCCGGTAGGCCTGCACAGGAAGGTTGAGACAGCGGGTGGGAGTAGCGAGCACCGGTTAGAATCAGACGCAAAATGGGGAGGTCAGGGGCATACCTTCAATGTCCTGGGGGGAAGCAGGAGCGGATGTATGCTCGGCGTCCATCCCAGTAACCGCAGGAGCAGGAGAGGGATGCTGAGAGTGAAGGCGGGTCGGCGATACCGACCCCCGCGAGTCTGGCTCCACGATTTTGGTGACAAGAGGCGAGTCTCGCAGGCGCGGGTCAGGGGAGGACCCGGGCTCCTTGGCGGGTAGACTCTCGACCCTCGGTGTGGAAACCTCGCCGCCTTGGTCCTGTTCGGTGGTAAGATCCACAAAATCCTTGTCATGAGGGGCCAGGGCAGAATGATTGGAAGAGTCGGAGCCATGGGCCAAAGTACTCTTCAGGTCGGCGAAGATGTGCTCGGCCTCGGGAGGAAAGGGCCTCGCCCTCTTGGCCGAGCCGAATTCAGCAAAACGACGGGCCGGGGCGCTCAGATCCATCAGGGCTGCGGCACGAAGGGCGGTCTCCTCGCGCGATTTCGCGAGCCGTTCCATGACTTCCTTCGGGAGTGGCATCTCGGCAGGACTTAAGAAAAGAGAGGGCCGGGGGTCAGTCGAGCAGGCAGGGCATGTATATATAGCCATCGGTGGGTCCTACCAAGAGATTCCTTTCGGCTCCTGTCGCACTCGCAGGATACTAGCGGGTTGGATGTTTCTTTCCGAGTTTGTGCCAACCTCGCAAAGAGCGGGGATTGTGTACAACCCCGTATCCAGCGAGTGGGCTAACAGGAGCCGACCCGGCCGGCCCAAACCGCCTCCGAGCCCCAGGCGAGTTCAGCAGGATACGCCGAGTCCAGCATGCCGAGTATGGGCTCGGCAATCGTCGAACCGAGCTCGAAGATAATAGAGCTGAGCCTGGCGAGAGGCCATTCATCATGGGGTCGGCCGAGTACGTGCTCGCCTAGAGCCGAGGGGTTAGCGAGTGCCAACGCGACCGTCATCTGCGAGCAAGGGCTTCAGGCCCAACTTTCCAGGCCTGAGGCGAGGCGAGCCAGATCGTGGCATGGAGAAAGGCGAGCTCATCCAACGCCCTCTCCCGCGGCATTGGGAGAGGCGAGCTCACTCGCCGCTTTTCACCTCGGCGTGGGGGGAAGCCTTCTCACGCCCATACTCGCCATCCCTGCCCAATGAGCTCTTCTCAGGGCCGGCTCGCCCTTCAGTTGTGGGGTGTTTTTACCACGTTACCCCCCTTTGAATTGCCTATAGTCCTCGAGAACAGTGACGGTTGGATATTTGCAGACCATCTTTTCCTATAAATAGGACCCAAGGGGTACCTCAGAAGACACGCTTCCGTGTGCCCGGTCTTCTAGCGTTTTCTGAGGTACCTTAGCTTCAGCACTTGGCTAAGGAGGGGAAGCGCTCTAAGATCTTCCGGGTGTGTGGTGGGACCTCCGTGCAGAAGCCTTGGGTCTGTTCCCGGTCCCTCTCCCTTGACCCTTGGGCTTGCGAGTAGAGAAGTAAGTGTGCGACCACCCCTTCCGCAAGGGTCGGACTCCACAGGGACCGATTTTTCGGTTTCAACACATGTAGCATACATGATATCTGGTCTACTAGCAGTGAGGTATAAAAGAGAACCAATTATCCCTCTATACAAAGTTTGATCAACAGGTTTTCCTGCCTCATCTTTGTCTAAAGACATATTTGATCCCATGAGAGTTTTCATGGAGGAAACATTCTCTATCCCAAATTTCTTAAGTAACTCCATAATAAACTTAGACTGTGATATGGATAATCCATTGTCAGTCAGTCTTACTTGGAGACTCAAGAAGAACTTAAGTTCACCCATGTTACTCATCTCAAACTTCCCTTGCATAAGTTTGACAAACTTCATGCAAAGGTTATCATCAGTAGATCCAAAAATAATGTCATCAACATATATCTGGACTAGGATGATCTTTCCCTTAGATTCCATATGGAATAGAGTCTTATTTATCTTCCCCCTTGAGAATTTATTTTCAATGTGGAAGATAGACAATGTTTCATATCAATCTCTAGGGGCTTGCTTTAGCTCATATATAGCTTTCCTTAGCCTATAAACAAAATCAGGATGGTAAGGAACAACAAAACCTGGAGGTTGTTCCACATAGACTTCTTCTTTCAAATCTTCATTCAGAAATACTGATTTCACATCTATCTGATAGACTCTAAACCCTTGGAAGCTAGCATATGAAAAGAATAATCTGATAGCTTCTAGTCTTGCTACATGGGCAAAGGTTTGATCAAAGTCATTACCTTCCTTTTGTCTGTACCCCTGAGCAACCAGTCTAGCTTTATTATTAACTATAATGCCATTTTCATCAAGCTTATTCCTGTAGATCCACTTAGTTCCAATGACATTATGTCCTTGAGGTCGGGGAAGAAGCTTCCATACCTTACTTCTTTTAAACTGGTTCAATCCCTCTTGCATAGCTCCAATCTAAAACTGGTCTTAGTTAACCTCTTCAAATTTCTTAGGTTCTACCTATGATAGAAAGCAATAGTACATTGTTGTGTTGAGACATCTGCTCCTTATCACTACTCCTTATCTTGCATCACCAATAATCTGATGGTCTGGGTGATCCCTCAGATGTCTTACTGTTGGAGGCAGTACTGCTTCAATATCATGTTCTTCATGATGTTGATCTTCATCTACTTCCTGTGATCCTTGTGCTTCCTCTGGAATGCACACACTCTCTTCTTGGTCTTGCACAGTGGGAGCATCTTCTTCATTTCTCTTGAGAGTGAGATTTTTCAACCCTAGTTCAGTACCTGTAGAACTAGAAGAAAAGATTGACAACTCATTGTTAATCATATTTGCTTCATCAAACACTACTTTAACTGACTCCTCTACAACTTGACTTGTCAAATTATAGATCCTATAAGCCTTACTATGATTGTTGTACCCAACAAATATCCCCTCATAGGCTTTGGCAGCAAACTTAGTTTTATAGGATTTCCTATTGTTAAGTACAAAGCACTTGCTCCCAAAAATTCTGAGATATGTAAGGTTTGGTTTTCTATCCTTCATAATCTCATAGGGAGTCTTATTGTGGCTCTTGGTGATAGATGTCCTATTAAGGACATGACAAGCTGTATTTACAGCCTCAGTCCAGAAATATTCTGGGAGAGAAGTGTCATTTAGTAGTGTTCTACCAGCCTCTATGAGAGTTCTATTCTTTCTCTCAGCTATCCTATTTTGCTGGGGTGTTCTTGGAGAGGAAAACTCTTGTGGAATCCCATGATATTCACAAATTCTTGTCATGCATTCAGACTGAAAATCAGTCTCATGGTCACTTTTGATTTTGACTACAGTACTGTTCAGCTCATTCTATATTTGCAAGACAAATGTCTTGGAAACATCTGAGGTTTCAGACTTTTTCTTCAAAAAGAATACCCAAATAAATCTGGAAAAGTCATCAACCACCACAAAGGTGTAGACCTTCCTACCTATAGACTATGAACTGGCATTGGACCAAACAAGTTTATATGCAAGAGGTATAAACACCTCACGGAATATTTAGTCTCAATGCTTTTGAAAGAAGCTTTTGTCTGCTTACTCTTTTGGCATGCAGAGCAAATACCTTCCTTAGAGCATTTCATGTTAAGACAATTCCTAACTAGCTCTTGACTATAATGCTTTCCTATAGTCTTATAATTCAAATGAGCTAGCCTCTTGTGTCATTTGACACAATATGAGGCTTTCTCATTTGTAAGTAGATAAATGGGAGAGTCAAATGATAAACAAGGAAAATTAAGATAATAGACATTTTCACTCCTAGTGCTAGTCAAAGTGACCTCTTGGTCACTTGATCTTCTTATATGACACTTATCCTTGTAGAAAGAAATGACATAGCCAAGATCACATAGTTGGCTTATGCTTATAAGGTTGTGTTGCAACCCTTCCACATAAGATACTTTTGTGAAAGTGATTAAGTCAGTAGTGATCTTACCATAACCTTTGGTGATCCCTTTATCTGATCCACTAAATATCACCTTAAGTCCATCCTTTACTGGAATGAAATCCTTCAGGATACACTTTGTTCCAGTCATGCGCCTAGAATAACCACTGTCCAAGTACCATATAGGGGTATGGCTATTTGGACTCACCTACAAGAAATAAATCACTTATCCTTAGAACCCCAATTCTCATTGGGTCTTAGGTGCATGTTAGACTTAAGATGAACATGTCTGTCTGCAGCCTTTCTGACAGGTAAGTGTATATTAGTTCTCTGTACACTAGTGTTATGCCAACAATCAATGGCATAGTGACCCACTTTACCACAACACCAGCACTCAAAGATGTTGTACCTCCTTTTAAGGGCTGGTTTAATAGCATTGTTGTTAGTAGCTCTTAGTCCAGCAGGTACAATAACAGGCTTTTTCTTGAGTGTTGGGGCTTGTATACCAAACCTAAATAGTCCAGGATGGGCCATTTGAACCTCCTCATGGGCTCCCTTGTAGCCACTAACACCCTTTCCATTTCTACCACCATAGTGGTGAATAGCTTTGTTCTTCCTTTTGGAATTACCAGCTCTAGTGTTCCCTTTGAAGCCTATCCCTTTCCTATCCTTTTGGGAGGAGAAGAAATCTATCAAAGGCAACACAGTACATGGCTTTGAAAACTTAGCCACTATCTCCTTCTCCTTTAAGATCTTACTTTCTAGATTCCTGATAAACTCATTCTTAAAAGTTATGGTGTCTATCTGAATAACAGTAATGTTATTCAGCTAGCTAACTTCCCTAATTTTCTATTCTGCAAAGTTGTTATTTCAGAATGCTGGGAAGCAGTAAGCTTTAGAGATGCAATCTCCTGAGCCTGTTGTTTGGTCAGCAGCTTACTCCTTTTGAATGCTTCCAGAAGTTTACCATATCTTTCAATTATTTGATCTCTGTCTTTCTTAGATTCAGAGCTATCTTCATCTCTTAATGAAGAAGCACTTGAATCTGAACCAGTCACATATTTGGACTTGGATGAAGAGTGCACCTTAGATGGTCCAGGCTGATCCTGATAGGATTCATCATGTGATCTTACCATCAGCCCAATGTAGGCTTCATCATCCTCTTCTGATTCTGATAAGGAAGACTCAATCCAGCTTTTCTTCCTCATAGCAATGAAGGTTTTCTCCTTCTTTCTTCTCTTGTGGTGATGATTCTTTTCACCAGCTTCTTTCTTCTCAGGACAATCAACCGCAACATGATCTGTCTTGCTGCAATAGAAGCAAACAATCTTTTTAGAAAAATGTTTACCAGGTTTTGGATCATACCTGCCCTCTTTGGAGGGTTTCTTCTTATTTCTATAGTAGTTCTCTTTGTGCTAGAAGGAAGAGGTAGGTTTGCTTCTCCACCACTTCTTTTTCATCAACCTTATAAACTGCTTTGAGAAAGCAGCAAACTCCTCATCAGACATATTACACTCCGATTCCTCTTGATTTGAATCTTCTGACTCAGCTGGCCTTCTTAGGGGAGAAGGATTCTTCTCCTTGCTCCTCTTGGAGCTATCTGTCTTGAAGGCCACAAAAGTTTCTTTGGCCTGATCTCTGCTAGTCTTCTCTTCCTCCTTCCTTACTATCAGCTGCATCTCATATGAAAGCATCTTACCAAACAGTATGGATGGTGGAGTATCTGCCAACTTTGCCACTTCTATAATGACACATATCTTAGTGTCCCAATCTCTAGTAAGAGAACTAAAAAACTTATCATTTAGCTCATAATTGTTAAAGCCCTGTCATAGATCTTTAACTCATTGACTTTCCTGAAGAACCTTTCATAACAGCTAGTTATGATCTCCTCCATGATCTGTCTGAAAGCTTTATACTCTTGATTCAGCATTGACTTTATATCATCTCTCACTTCCTCAGTTCCTTCCATATACACTCTCAAGGTGTCCCACATTTCCTTTGAGGTCTTGCAGTACACTAGGTTTTGAAAGGTGGAGTCATCTATGACACTAACTATGATGTTTTGTGCCCTCTTATCTATTGTTGCTAAGATGAATTCATCCTTAGTCATTTAATTGTACTTCTTTGGAGTCTGAAGATTTGCATCAAGGACAGATATTTTCATTGGGATGAAGGGTCCTTCTTGAACTGTGATATAGATCCTAGTATCAGATGCTTCCATAAACAATCTGACCCTTTCTTTCTATATACCAAAATTTTCCTTCATGTAGAGAAG
This sequence comes from Platanthera zijinensis, assembly GCA_039513925.1. Taxonomy (NCBI): domain Eukaryota; kingdom Viridiplantae; phylum Streptophyta; class Magnoliopsida; order Asparagales; family Orchidaceae; genus Platanthera; species Platanthera zijinensis. The sequence goes on along the minus strand of CM077088.1, from coordinate 46,934,827 downwards.
AAGTTTCATGGATCCAAGCTCTTTATGATTATCTTTAGAACCCATCTTAACCTTCTGACAGCTACCCTGGAGATCTCCTTAGACTGTTAAGTCTTTTCTTAAGTAACCTCCCTCTGATACCACTTGAAAGTCTTTGATTACAATGATAGATAATCACCTAGAGCTGGGGGGTGAATAGGTTATTACAGTCTTTTCTTGAGTCTTTAAAATCTTCTATGACTTATGTCCTACTGTGTATACTTATTTCAGCTTTCAAGAAAACAATATTCAGCACAACAAAACATAATACATAGCACACCAGGTTTTATAGTGGTTCCTCATTGTATGGGTACATCCACTGTCCCTCTCCGCCTTTCTAACAGTATGTTAGACAAGGATCTTCTCCAAAAACTATGTCTCCTCAGAGATTATAGCACGATCCCACTGGATCAATCATTCTCCACTGAGACTTATAATACTAGCTCACAGCCCTCCATACAGTAATCACCTGACAACCACACACAGGCACAAATGCCCTTTACGCAGGCTGGGAGAAACAACCTCATACAGATTCACACAGGAATCCAATCACACAGCCATTATAATTTAGGCTTTACAATTAGATCGCACACAGAGCTTAATCAATCTAGGCCTCACCACATATCTTTCACAGATCCATTGATTTTGAAAGTGTTTGTTGATTTGACTCAAGAGAAATTATTCTCTGAGTCAATTTCTTCACGGGCTAAGAAATTCTCAGCCCTATCTGCTTCCCAGCAACAAGGATGTCAATCTTTGACTATCTGCTGCTTGTGCTGGAAGGACCTTGATCCTGTTCTTGCTGATAAAGGGAGAATATTCAGAATAAATATTTTCAATCAGCTAACCTTTATTGGCAGGAAAATGAATTGCACTGCCTCTCCTTCTGTCCAGAGAAAACTCTATGCAGAATCTATCTTCTTCTTCTTCAACGATCCAGAGATAGATCTTCAGATTTGGCTCAGCTTGGATCGTGAATCAACTTCAGCTAGGGTTTGTCTAAACTGATTCGTCTTCCTCAGAGAAATCCTCTGTTTTTGTTGTAACAGATGTTGATTGCACCAGCGAACTCAGAAACTCTTCAGATTTTTCAATTGAAGTTTTTGGTTCTGTAACAATGGCGGATGAAGACGACGAACTCCCGTTTCTCATTTTTAGAATGTTAATCAGAATCTTTGCTTTAATCTTAATCCCAACTGTTATTTATAATCCCGTCGATTTGTGAGATGTTTGACATGTGTCCCAGTTTTAACGGTGGGTAAAACCACAGCTTAATCAAATTGAGATCCACTATAAACTGAAGACGATGTTAATATCGATTTGCAGCATTTAAATAAAAAATCAGAAAATCGTTGACTTGTTGACTTTGCTGACGTCAGCATCATTCTGGACTTAGCCAAAATCAAGCAATACTTCAGAAATCCTCAGTTCGACGAACTCAAAACTCAGTTCGACAAACCTAGAGCTCAGCTCGACGAAATCAAGTAATACTTCAGAAAACTTCAGTTCGACGAACTCAAAACTTAGTTCAACGAATCCAAGGCTCAACTCGACGAAATCAATCATCATATCAGAAAACTTCAGTTTGATGAACTCAAAATTTAGTTCGACGAATCCAGAACTCAGCTCGATGAAATCAAACATCATTCCAGAAATCCTCAGGTCGATGAACAGGTTAAAGGTGAGTTCGATGAAATCTAAACTTAGCTCAACGAAATCAAAGCTCATCTCGACGAAAACTGGATAAACAATACTTTGACGATTCTGTACTTAGAATTTTCTTCAACTCTACTAGGCGTTGAGTGAATATTCCATTCTCAACGAATCTGGACTTAAAAATATTTTTGCTTTGATAGGCGTTGAGTGTATATCCCTCACTCAACGCTTTTTGCCTTAGTCATATTCTTCAGCTTTCTTCCTGATGGCGTCGAGAGCGTTGAGTGTATATGCCTCACTCAACGCTTTTTTGCCTTAGCCATATTCTTCATCTTTCTGCCCGATGACATTGAGAGTGTTAAGTGTATAAGCTTCACTCAACGCTTTTATACTTAGCCTGATTTTCCGCAATCTTGTCTTCTTGCTGAAGTTTGACGTTGACAGACTCAGCATGCCGTTGAGTGATGAAGTTTCCCTCAACGCTTCTGGACTTAGTCGATTTTCTGGCTTCTACTGCTCAGGCTTTGACATGATATCCTTGTCTCAATGATTCTGGCCATATGACGTCACTCAATGCTTCTGGACTTAGGCATTTTTCTGACTTTCTAGCCTATCATTTTGAGTCCACCTGTCATTGTCTCTTGAACTATATGTCCAATCATTGTGACAAAAACCAACATGTATGCATGAACTTAAACATACATCAAATGCAATTATGTGTATACCATTGACCTGTTTGACTTCTTACAAATCTAGGACATTGGGATCAATGGACCCAACAATCTCCCCATATTTGAAGAAGTCAAAACACCGCTCGAAGTATTCTAGGGGGATGGCGAGCTACCCTTCTGGCACGAGGTTGACCCTGTCATCGTTCCCAGAGTTTCGCGCGACGAACCCCGACGGGATGCGTGAGCCGATAAGGGGGAAGTTGTGGTCCAGTAAGGTCTGCGAGCACTTTGAGCGGCCCTCGTCCTCGTCAGGTATCTTCATAAAAGGAGGGAAGAGAAAGGGTTATTATGCGAGAGGCTCTAAGTTGCAGAAGGAAGCGCGAGCAGGGCATAGAGGAAGACGAAGGCGCGGAATCAGAAAGGAGTAAATGCGGTTGGTAGACTTGCCTATTTATAGAAAGAGAAGTAATTATTAGGGATCTTCTGGGGCGGCGGTTGGCGGATTTGAACAGTTGACTCTTCGTATTCCACCCCGCCTCATCGACGTCTCTCGCACCTTTAAACGACAAAGAGATTCCGGGAGCAACACGAGTAATAGCAGGGCAACAAACATTAACGAAACACAAAAAGGTGTGAAAACCAAGTATTCGACAGGATAGATAAAATAGAGAATATAAATAAGTGTCAAGGGGGTCTCGCCAGGCGAGAGCCCTAAAACAATAACAGTTTAAACGATAATAAACACACGTTTTCGGGTACAATGAGGAAGGGTAGGATGAGAGGTTGGGGATAGACAACGTGAGACCCTGCGTGATTCAATACTGCTCTCAGTGCCATCGGCCCCGACCTCGCCTTCCCAATCTCGGCGACACTTGCGGGTAGTGGTAGGCGGTCAGGGCGGTGAGCCCCTGGTTGGCCAGACGCAGCTGATCCCGCACTCGCGCGATATGTCTTCTTGGAGATGTCTCGTCGCTTTCAACTTGACGCTCTTGTTTGCAGAGAAGGTGGGTGTAGTCCCTCTCGATCACCGACATCCGCCGTTTGACCGACTGTTCAAGTCTTGTAAGCGCTAGAGAGTCGGCTTGGCGCATCGCAACGAGTTTAGTCAGGACATCAGTTATACGCTTCCGCCGAGTTCTGCCGCTCCCGTCGGCGTCTAGATATTCCTTCATGTCACTGGGGTAAGGCAGGGGAGATATCGTCCCCTCTTCTTTGTTCGCTTCCGCACATCATTTTTTTCGTATCGGAGGAGTAGGAGTTCAAACAACGAATAATTGTATTCGGTGAAAGAAGATTCTAGGTTCTTCAGCCGCCAGATCTAATAGGAAAAATCCAATCAAAATCAAGCAAGGGCGAAAAGACGGTGCAAGGACGGCTTACCTATAGTCAGGGGTGGGCTCTCGACAGCAGATCGACATGAAGGGCCTGGCAGCCTTTTCGCGCTTTTCCCAAAAAGCAGATGAATAGGCTTTACCCTTCCCGGGCGGTGCCTCGAGTGCTCCAAGGTATTGCTGATGGCCAACTGGAGGGCGATAATGTCTTCTTCCACTGACGGTCGAGACCTTGGCACGGGTGCGTCTGGTGCGGTTGTAACCCTCCCAGGCGAGAGGGGATGATCGGTTACATCATTAACGAGATCATTGGGAGCTGGAGTTTGGGGGATCCGATGGATGAGCCTTGGGCTGTCGGTGGTGGGAGCTGTAGAAAAATGAGTCAGCGGGAGAAAAGCATGCCACGCGTGATGAATAACAGGGAAAATTACCAGGCTTGATCTGGGTAGTCGGGGGGGATGGCCTCCGAGACAAGCGGCAGGTTCTCGCCCTGGGGTCGATCGGCTCAGTGTCTGACGGAGGGTTCTCGATAGCAGTTCCCGGGACTATCGGCGAGAAGGGAAACGTGCCATACGCAACTAAGCAGGATTACACCAAAAAGTGAGGTAAGAAGGGTACCTTCGACATGGAAGAGTGGTTCTCAGCGCAGTCGGGAGTCGGAGAAGGAGAGGCCAAATCTTTCTTCGAGTGGTCTGGCCTGATCGACTTAGCCTTCCTTTTCTTCTTTGGCCGAGGAGGCGAGCTGGCCGGCCTATCGCGCATGAGCCAGGGAGCAACATCGGCGCAGTTGGCACAGGCTTTCGCCTGAGCTGCGGCAAGGCGGTCTTGGAGTTCTTTCGAGAGTGGCTTCTCGCTTCGCTTGGCGTACATCTTGATAGCTTGTGAGAGTTAAAAAGGAAGGTGACGACGACAACGGTGGCCTGAGAACTGGCCCGATGGCATATTTATACAGGACCGAGGTGGGGCCCACCCAAAATTTCCTTCCAGGTCAGCAAGCACTCAACGAATGTCTGGGGATTGGACGTGTCTTTCCGAGCGTAAGGCTAGCTAGCAAAGAGCGGGGATTGTGTACAACCCCATATTCGCTGAGTAGGACAAAGATGCCCCAGGGACCCGGATTAGGCTAGCTCTGGGATGAAAACAAACCAGATAGGTAAGAAGGCGAGAGGGTTCCCGCCCAGGCCAGGCAAAAGGGCTTGCGCCTCGAGTCGGCGAGAGCCTTTTGTCTCTTGGCGTTGAGTGAAGCTTCACCACTCAACGCCCCCTCTTTTCTTATGGCTCCCGCCCAGGGTAGGTGGGAAGGTTCGCGCTCGAGACATGCGGAAGGCCCACAGAGATCAGCGAAAGGGCTCCCGCCAGGTAGGGTCCAGATGTGAAATTACATGGATGCCCCTAGGTCTGCTTTTTCTGTCAGGTAGGGCCTAGAGATGAAATTACTTGGATTCCCCTAGGTCTGTATTTAGCTGTTGGCAGACCAGCCCGGGATATTTCAGTAATTTTAGAGCAGACCAAATTTAAAAATCTATAAATAGACCCACACAGTTCCTCAGAAGGCAGGGTGATCATCACTTCTGAAATCCTCTAGTGTTTTTTGAGGTACTCTTAGCCCAACGATTGGCTTTGGAGGGGAAGCGTTCAGAGATCTTCCGTGTTAGTGGAGGGACCTCCCAGCTGAGGCTTAGTGTCAGTTCCAGGTTCTTAGTCACTAGTCAGGGGTCGAGAGTTGGGAGAAGTAAGTGTTAGCTACACCCCATGATCCGAACTCTCGTTGAGGCCAGTTTTTGGCTTCAACAAAAAATATCAAAAAACGAAAATGAAAATATTACTATTTTGAATTATATCTTTAAAATGATAAATAAATTTAACATACATAGAAAGTAAAATAATAAATAAATGTGTAAGAAAAAATGATAAATAAATGTGTTAGAAAATAAAATTGTACAACCTCGGGCTCGCAGCCCGGTAGGAGGGGGCCCAGGCGAGAGGAAAGAGGGTTCAGCCCGGTAGGAGTGGGCTCAGGCGAGAGGAAAGAGGGTTCAGCCCGGTAGGAGTGGGCCCAGGCGAGAGGAAAGAGGGTTCAGGCCGGTAGGAGTGGGCCCAGGCGAGAGGAAAGAGGGTTCAGCCCGGTAGGAGTGGGCCCAGGCGAGAGGAAAGAGGGTTCAGTCCGGGAAGAGGGCCCCAGGCGAGAGTAGAGAGGGCCTAGGCGAGTCGAGAGGACTCAGAAGAGAAGCTCCGTGGCGAGAGGACCCAGGCGAGTCGAGAGGATTCGGCGTGGCGAGAGGACCCCAGTGAGAGGTGCCTCGAGAGAAGGGTCGTCTTGGTTCCAGGGCCGGTTCAGGTAAGGTCGGGCCCACCTTCTGGGCCCCGGAGGTGTTTTTACTCTTTTACCCTGCGTGGGCTGCATTTAGTCTTTTAAGACAGCGGAGTTTAGCTGTTGGCAGACCCAGCCAAGGGTATTCTGGTATTTTCACAGCAGCATAGTTTGGTTATCAGCAGTCCCAGTTCAGAGGCCTATAAATAGACCGGTAAGGTGCCTTAGAGAAAGGAGCCTGGACTCCTCTTATCTTTCCTAAGGCACCTAGCTAAGTTTTGGCTAGGGAGGGGAAGAGCTCTAGTTCTAGTCTCTTCCGGGTAAGAGGTGGGACCTCCTCACTGAAGCCTTCGGTCTAGTTCTTCGCCTGGAGAGTGATCCCAAGGGAGTAAGCACGAGCTGCCTAAGTAGTTCCGAGCTTTAGGTGGAGTCGGCTTTGCTGGTTCCAACATTTTTGGTGCGGTGAGCGTGGAGCTGCAGCCTGTGCAGAAGAACGAGGGGTTATCTCATGGCGGGAGATACGGGAGGAGGAGGCGAAAGGTCCCCCAGCCAGGAGGAGTATGTTGGGAGGACAGAGTTCATGTCATCCATTGGAGGGATCATGGATCTCCTCAAACAACTCGCACAAAGAGGCGAGTGCGAGACCCCCTCTCCTCAAGTGCCAGATCTCGCGCCCAGGGGAGGGGCTGACTCGGCGAGGATAGGTGAAGATGCACCTGGGAGGCGGCCAGGAAAAGAGGTAATGGCGGAAGGAAGTCGGCGAGAGGTGGAAGGAAGGGAGCTCTTCCCTAGTCCGGCGAGTGCCGCGCCGGTGGACCTCGTGGCGCGAGTGGACCAGGCGAAGTCACTGGCGAGAGGATCTCCTTTTTGCGAGTTGGTCCTCTCGGCATCCGTTCCAAAAGAGTTCCGTGAGCCGGAAATGAACTACTACGTGGGGAAGGATGACCCCCTCCAACACTTGCAGTGGTTTGAAGACGCAGTTTCCATCAGACCCATGACGGACGCCTTCAAGTGCCGCCTCTTCGCCATCACTTTGAAGGATAAGGCTAGGGATTGGTTCCACCAACTCCCAACTGGTTCTATTTATTGCTTCGAGGACCTGTGCAGAAGTTTCCAGCTGCGGTTCTCAACCTCCAAAAAGAGGAAGAGGAACCCGGAGTCCATCTTCCTGATCAAGCAGAGGGCAGACGAGTCTTTGGCTCAGTACGTAGACCGCTTCCAGGAGGAGATGTTGGACATTCAGGAGGTGCCTGGCTTCGCCCTCCAGATGGCTTTCACCGTGGGGCTAAGGGAAGGCTTCTTCAAGATGAGCCTCACCAGGAAGGCGCCGTTGTCCTTCGAAGGGTTGATGGAGAAGGCCGCGAAAGAAATAGCCATGGAGGCGGCAAACCCGGCATTCGCAAGGAAGTTGACAAGGTTGACGGAAGTGGAGCAGAGGGAGCCTGGAGGGGGAAGGCAGCCAGAAGGAAGGAGGAGAGCGGAACTAAGAGGGCCCGTGCACCCGGAGCCGGGGTGGAGACAACCAGGAGGCCCGGTTCAGGGACCTGGGAGAGGTCCTCCGCAGGGGGGAAGAAACTTTTATCAAGGACCAGGAAGGTTTTACCCGCTAGGATGGGGACATGGTCCGAGGCCGCTCCCACCTCCACCTCAGCAAGCTATGGCCATAGGCAGAGGGAGAGGAAGGGGAAGAGACCGTGGAAGAGCGGGAGCAGGGAGGAGGAGGAATCCCCCAGAAGAGAGACGTGGGGAAGGAGTTTTGCCCTATTGTGACTTCCACGAGGAGGAGGGTCACGCGACGGCAACATGTCCCGAGTTCTTGGAGTTGAAGAGAGGAAAAGGAGGAGAAGACCGACAACCGGCAGTGCGGATAGTAGAGGTGCTGGGAGCTGGGGAGGAAGATCGGTGTGTAGACCATTCAGATACAGGAGATCGAGGGGGGATTGGAGTGATTCATGGGGGGTGGGGATCGAGGCCACCCGCAAGGCCAGTCTTCACACTATGTATCGTCGGAGCATTGCCTCGACGTCGCAAACCCCGCCCCCGGATGAGAAAATCACGTTTTCCAGAAGGGACCTACCTGACCACGAGGACCCTTTCTGTGACGCGCTGGTGATCAGGACTGCCATCGAGAACTTCACGGTATCCCGCATTCTGGTGGACAATGGGAGTTTCGTTAATGTAATCTTCAAGAAGGCTTTCAACGAGATGAGTGTGGAGTCTCGAAGGGTGTTGGCGGCGGATGGGCCGTTGTTTGGTTTTTCAGGAGAAAGGAAGGAGGTTGAGGGAGGAGTAGGACTTCAGGTGACCTTGGGGGGGTTGTCCAGGAATTGTCATTTCGTGATAGTGGACGCTCCCAGCAGTTATAACGCGATCTTTGAGCGCCCTCTTATCAGTGCCTTTAGATGCGTTCCGTCCTCTTTTCATCAGTGCCTGAAGCTCAATTCGGGAGGAACCCAGATCAGGGTGAGAGGGGACCCGAAAGCGGCTCGGGAGTGTTATGTAACGGCGGTCAACACCATCTCGTGGATGGAGGATGCGGAGGAGCTGGGAGCAAGGATGGAGAGAGAGGAGCTGGGAAGAGTGGGAGCAGGAGTGGAGGAAGATCTGGTAACGGAAGAAGAGATGGCTGAAGGAGAGGTGTTGGAGATAGTAGTGGAGAGGGGCGTTGTGGTGGAGCCAGTGATGGCTGGAGAGCAGGTGGCTGGAGGAGAGGAGCTGGGAAGAGCAGGAGCGGGAGTGGAAGGAAGTCTGGTAGTGGAGGAGGGGATGGATGAAGGAGAGGGGTTGGAGAAGGGAGAAGGAGGAAAGGCCCAGGAGAGGGTGGCTGCTGTGGAAGTCTCAGGAGTGGGTGCGGGTCGAAGGATCTAGAGGAAGAGCCGAGAGAGCAGGAGGAGGAAGAACCCTCAAGGTTGAGAGCGGCGGTAGAAGTTCTGGAGGTCGAGATCCTCACCAAAGATGGGAGAAAAGAGAAGATAAAGATCAGCGGCGAGCTCACTCCGCAGGACCAGGAAGAAATTCGGAAGTGTGTAGAAGAAAACATTGATGTCTTCGCCTGGAGCGCAGCAGACATGCCGGGGGTCGACGCGGATGTGGCGTGCCATCGTCTCAACCTCGACCCCGGGGTTCGCCCCATCCAGCAGAAGAAGAGAGCCATCGCCTCCAAGATGGCCGGGCCCATCAGAGAAGAGGTAGAGAAGCTGCTCCGGGCGGGATTCATATCGGCTAACAGGTATCCGGGATGGGTGAGCAACGTTGTAATGGTGAAAAAGGGGGAGGGCAAGTGGAGGATGTGTATCGATTTCTCTCTCTTAAATAAAGCTTGTCCTAAGGATTGTTACCCCCTGCCTCGGATCGACGCGCTGGTTGACTCAGCCGTCGGTTTCTCGCTAATGAGTTTTTTAGATGTTTTTTCAGGGTACCATCAGATACGCATGCACCCTCCGGACTTCAAGGATGTCACCTTCGTCACGGAGGATGGTTACTTCAGCTATAACATGATGCCCTTTGGGCTAAAAAACGCGGGAGCAACCTACCAAAGGATGATGGATCGGATCTTCCGGGAGCAGAAGGGGCGGAACCTCGAGGTCTACGTGGACGACTTGATAGTAAAGAGTCGGGACCTTGAGTCTCATGTCCTAGACCTACAGGAGACTTTTGCAACCGTTAGAAAGTATAAGATGAGGCTTAACCCTCTGAAATGTGTGTTCGGGGCCAGCCGAGGGAAGTTTTTAGGACATCTCCTCACCCCTGAAGGGGTGGAGCCCAACCCTGACAAGGTGAGGGCGATACTGGAGCTGGGATCTCCTAGGAATGTCAAAGAAGTCCAACGTCTCACTGGTAACTAGCCGGTTTGAGCAGGTTCCTCTCCAGAGCGGGAGAGAGGTGCTCTTCTTTCTTTCGAACCCTAAGGGGAGGGAAGGAGTTCGAATGGACCATTGAGTGTGAGAAAGCCTTCGCGGCTCTAAAGCAGCAACTCACTCAGACGCCGCTACTTCAGGGGCCGAGGGAAGGGGAGAACTTGTTCCTCTACCTCGGGGTAGGGACGGGGGCGGTCAGCTCAGTCCTCGTCCGCGAAGAAGGGAAGAGGCAGTTCCCAATCTATTATATAAGCAGAGTCCTCAAGAAGGCAGAGCTGAAGTACCCCATCCTTGAAAAGTTGGCCTTCGCTCTCATTGTATCGGCCCGAAAGCTCAGACCCTATTTCCAAGCCCATGCCATCCAGGTTGTGACGGATCACCCCCTTCGCCGTATCCTCGAAGGGGTCGAACACTCGGGGAGGTTGGCCAAGTGGTCGATAGAGCTCAGTGAATTCGACCTCTCCTACGTTCCTCGAGAAGTTATTAAAGCACAAGTGGTGGCGGATTTCTTGGCGGACTACGTACTGGAGGCCGAAGAAATGGAGGTACCTCCCGTAGCAGCATGGAAGATGCTGGTAGACGGAGCTTCTGGTAGGAATTCTTTCGGGGGAGGGGTCATCCTGGCGAGTCTTGAGGGGACTAGGATTGAGCAAGCTTTGAAAATACACTTCACCCTCACCAATAATCAGGCGGAGTATGAGGCCATCATCGCCGGACTTCGGTTGGCCAGGGAGTTGGGTATACAGGATATCAGGGTCTTCACGGACTCCTTGGTGGTGGCGCGACATATCAGCGGAGAGTTCGAGGTGAGGGAGCCGACTCTCCAGTTGTACCTAGTGAAGATAAAAGGCATAGTTGGACAGTTCCACAGCTTCTCCATTCAGCATGTTCCTCGAGAGGAGAATGCTCGGGCAGACCTGCTCGCGAAGCATGGCCCTCAGGCCGGAGGGACCATGACCGAGCTCTTCAGACCCTCCATAGAAGAGGGGGAGGTGATGGAGATCGACCAGGAGAGGTCTTGGATGGATCCCTTTGTGACTTTCCTGGCGTCGAGACGACTGCCTGAGGGGGATCTCGAGAAGAAACGGATCCGATACAAGTCTGTATACTATTTGTTGAAGGAAGGAGTACTTTATCGAAAAACGCTGTCTGGACTGTTAGCCCGATGCGTATCCGAGAAGAAAGCACCAAGGGTGCTGGAAGAGGTCCATTCGGGAGAGTGCGGGAGCCATTCGGGAAGTCGAACCTTGGAAGGGAGAGTGCTAAGGCAAGGCTATTTTTGGCCTACCCTACGAAGAGATGCAGAAGAGCTCGCCAAAAGGTGTAGAAAGTGCCAAGAGTTTGCTCCCTTGCAGCTCCTTCCAGCGCAAAGGCTGCGAACAATCACCTCTCCTTGGCCCTTCGCCATATGGGAATTGGATCTGGTAGGACCGTTTCCTCATGCCAGTGGTCAGAGGAGGTTCCTACTGGTCATGGTGGATTACTTCTCAAAGTGGTTAGAAGTTAAGGCCCTGGCAAAGGTAACCTCACAGGTGGTGAGGAATTTCGTATGGGGGGAGATTATTTGCCGGCACGGGCTTCCTTTAGTCATAGTCACCGATAACGGCCCGCAATTTGCTAGCAGAGAGTTTGTGGATTTTTGTGCACAGCTCGGCATAGACCTTCGGTTCGCCTCGGTCCACCATCCACGAAGCAACGGACAGGTCGAGGCAGCAAACAAGATTATAGTGAACCTCCTGAAGAAAAAAGTAGAGAACTTGAGGGGGAGCTGGGTGGAACAGCTCCCCTCTGTCCTGTGGGCTCTGCGAACTACACCTAACACGGCCACAGGAGAAACGCCCTTCAAGCTCTCTCATGGCTCCGAGGCCGTCATACCTGTGGAATTTGAAGTTGAATCGCCCAGGGTCACAGCAGCCAGAGAAGGAGAGGAAAGGTGGCAGTTCGATAATGGAGAGGAGCAGAGGCTTTCTCTCGACCTCGTGGAAGAGCTCAGAGAGCTAGCAACAGTCCGGCAGGAGGAGGTCAAGCGCCGGATGTCCCGGTACTTCGATAAGCACATCCGAATCAAGCAGTTTCAAAAGGGGGATTTGGTCCTCAAGAAGGTAGATGCTGCAGGAAGGGGAGCCTCGGTGGGGAAGCTCAACCCCAATTGGGAAGGTCCTTTCATAGTGAAAGAAGTCTTAAAGTCAGGGGGGTATCACCTCCAGGATGTGGACGGGATACCCCTGGACTGCGCCCGCAGTGGCGATGATCTGAAACGTTTTTACCCATAGTAATAAAAGTCCTTTGAATTTACTTGAGCATATCGTTAATAACCCTCCCTCTTTTGAATATGCTAACACTATACCTCAGGACGCCCTCCTTCAGAGGATGAGAGCGGTGGTTGGAGGAAAAAGAGGAGAGGAGACCCCGAGCAGACCCGCTGACCAGGCTCCCATCAAGCTGGCAGGGCTGTAGGCTCACTCGGTGGTTGGAGGAGAAAGAGGAGAGGAGACCCCGTGTAACGACCCCATCCGTTAAATGACGTATAGTAGAAGGTCCGGCCGGGGCCCCACACTATATGCCACAAACAGACGGTGAGGTCACAGGATAATACCAAACCAAACGAGTCCTAACTTAGAGCATTCTAGCGGAAGCTTATTAAGTGCAAGAACTCATACCATTGAATGTCCACTAATATATAAATATCACATTTATATAGATAACCAGGAATGTTTACAAAACCACACCGCACACGGCCTTAAGGCCTTACAAGTTACTCTTAACAACACATATAATTTTATACATCGGCACGCAGGCCGGCCACACATGAAATCCAACACTTCGCACGGCCTTCGAGGGCCTACCAGCAGCATGGGCTTTTGCCCGCTCAATCCATCAGCCCGCAACACCTGCATATGGACGTCCACCCCATGGGTGATAAACAAAGCAACGGTCAGCATTCAGCTGACCAATTATAACGACCCCACCCCTTACCCGGGGCAGTGGTTCCTTCCCTGCATGTATAGCAATTTCAACATATAAAGCACATACACCCAACATCACAAACGCCGGCCTCAATGCCAGGCGCTCCGTGCACTCAGGGCACCTTTTATGGTTTGTACTTGGTAGGCGGGCATAAGCCTCCAAACCCTTGTTGAAGACCTCACGCACCCGTCTCACTCAGAGGTACGCACCACACCAAAACCCGTGAGCACTATCAGTCGACCTACTCCCGTAGTGTAACAAGCCTAGGGAATTCGCCCTGCTGCTTTGCTACCAATCGACCGCTCACCCGATCTTAACATTGCCACTTGGTGAAATGGGCATAAGCCTCCAAACCCCTGTTGAAGACCTCTCGCACCCACCCACTCAGAGGTGTTCATCGCCACTTGGTAGAATGGGCATAAGCCTCCAAACCCCTGTTGAAGACCTCACGCACCCACCCACTCAGAGGTGTCCGCACTCCATCAACCAGCTCTTAACAAGCATGCAACCAAAGGAGCTATACAAAGCATCCTATACACCAAACACATCGTCCTCACCATCTCCGCAGGCTAAACGATGCATACACGGAGTCTTCTCCGGATCGCAATATAAACATCACCAATCCCGACATACGTCTGGATGGGCTTCACACAGCATGCCTATGCCGTACTACAGACTTCCGGCTCTAGATGCAGACTCAACTGCTGGAATCACTTACGTGTTTCCATCTCTTGATGGAGGATCCCATGCACATGCAAAACAAAGGGTTTCACCTGCCCAAGGAAGAAAGATCGTTACCCTTGACGATCGCTTCGGCGCCATAGAAAACTAGCCGGATGGAAATCACCGCAGCGGCCTTGCCTCCGCAACGCTGCACTCGGCTCTCTATTCGGCTCAACGAAGCTCCACCGGCCTCCTCCTCCTCCTCCTCCAAGCTCTCCTCTCTTTCTTCTCTTTAGAAAGAGAAAGGCTAAGTGGAATGAGATTTTATCTCAATCCACGGCCTTAAAGAGGCTGGAAAAGCTATGGACCACACGATCCAAATAGAAGGAAACGAACGGCCGAGATCTGCCCAAAACCCCAATTTTTGCCTGACACGGCCTGTGACACGCCCGTGTCACAGGCCGTGTACCCTTAAGCGGCACACGCGGTTTGGAACCGACTGAACAACACGGGGCTCGACACGCCCGTGTCGAACCTGACACGCCCGTGTCATTCTTGAGATACGCCTGTGTCCCTTGCTACACGGCACCCATCGACTTCCAAAACCAGTACACGGGTCGGAACACGGCAGCCGACACGCCCGTGTCCATCCTGACACGCCCGTGTTCATGGCCGTGTTCACGGCCGTGTACGGCTCTGACCCGAATAGGCCAATTTTGAGATTTAAATCGAACACGCCCTGGGACACGCCCGTGTCCCAGGCCGTGTACCCCCGACATGCCCTGGGACACGCCCGTGTCCCAGGCCGTGTCTACCAGCCTGCTACTCAAAATTGTGTACAAACATATTTTGGGTTCTGGGGTGTTACAACCCTCCCCTCCTTATAGAAATTTCGTCCCGAAATTTAGCGCAACGCACAAGTATCAACACAACCACGCTGTTGCGATACAACCCAAAACGATCCAGGTTTAGAGCTCAGAGGCCACAGCTTGGCTCGCCCCATGGAATCGTACCACCACACTGTTTGTCCCAAACAGAAATACATACATACATATATACAACAGACAACAAAATAAAGTGCACACTCCACTTTATTTCGGCTTCTCCGCATCTCGCAGAATCCGTTTAGCGGCCTCCATTAAGTCCAAAGCACGGATTTGCTGTTCTGCTTGATTTGAGCTTTGCGGCTCCTGCATCTCAAGAGTGTATATTCGCGGTTGCGCCCGCGATGCAGACGACTCTGCCACAGCTTTACCCTTCTCGTCATAAGACGCACCTGTCTTTCTTTCACCCTTGGACGCACCATTCCAGCAAAATCGCGCGATATGTCCTGGCCTCCCACAAATGAAACATGTCCGCGGCTCAACCCGTTCTTGCCCAAACGTTGCTCCTGACGCAACATCTGAAGAAGTTTGTTCAGCAGGCCTGAACCGCTTCTTATCACGTTTCCTGAAATCGGACTGCTCTGATGGCGGAACTTTGAAGTCGGACTTTTCCACCGCTACGATCTTCTTCTCCCGCACCCGCTTCAAATCCTTCTCTAGCGCACTAGCGGTATGCACCAATGCTTGGAATCCTTGGTTCACTGAACTTGGGAGAGCCAACCTCAGCTCATCACGCAGCCCTTCATAGAACCTATTTGTCTTCCGCGCCTGGTCCGCAAACGTCGACCCCGCATAACGACCGAGCTTGGTAAACTCATGCAGGTAATCGTCCACGGTCTTATCACCCTGTACCAGACGTTGAAATTCATTTTCCATTGCAATTCTCTGCGCCATTGGCAAATATTTCGCCCAAAACAATCTAGAGAATTCGTCCATCGATATGTCGCCCAGATCTCTACCGCCCAACTGGTGCAACTCGATCTCATCCCACCAAAGCCTCGCCTCTCCTTCCAGGAGGAAAGTGGCTAACGGGACTTTCTGCTCCTCATTAATCCTGAGCGCAGCCAGGATTCTTTTCACTCGAGAGAGCCAATCCTCGGCCTCTGTTGGAGACGTTGCCCCAACAAACGTAGGCGGATTAAATTCCATAAAGTGCTTAAGTTGCTCGTCCGCTGCTTGCACAGCAACCGGAACCTCAACATGCTCTTGCCTCGCACCAACCTGCACTGGCGCCACAGCGGGCCTCGCTTGTCCAAAAGGTTGTGCCTGAAGCATAGCAAAGATCGTCTCCGCAACTAAGCGCACTGTTTCCGCAGAAGGGGGAGGTGTAGGCACCTCAGGTGGTGCCGCACTCTCATCCGAACGCTGGGGCTCCGACTGCCCAGCTCCACTCCTCGTCACCTATAGGTGAACAAGATAGCATTACTTTCCATGGTATTACGGCAAACTCACCGAATAGACACACACACACATTCCTAGTGGACATTCCTGAGTTCATTAGCATTACAGCAGGTCGCACGAACACGTGCTCGCCACCCCACAAAAGAATTCGACCACGAATTCGGAAGGGAAGACCGACAAAATCTGATACCAAAATGTAACGACCCCATCCGTTAAATGACGTATAGTAGAAGGTCCGGCCGGGGCCCCACACTATATGCCACAAACAGACGGTGAGGTCACAGGATAATACCAAACCAAATGAGTCCTAACTCAGAGCATTCTAGCGGAAGCTTATTAAGTGCAAGAACTCATACCATTGAATGTCCACTAATATATAAATATCACATTTATATAGATAACCAGGAATGTTTACAAAACCACACCGCACACGGCCTTAAGGCCTTACAAGTTACTCTTAACAACACATATAATTTCATACATCGGCACGCAGGCCGGCCACACATGAAATCCAACACTTCGCACGGCCTTCGAGGGCCTACCAGCAGCATGGGCTTTTGCCCGCTCAATCCATCAGCCCGCAACACCTGCATATGGACGTCCACCCCATGGGTGATAAACAAAGCAACGGTCAGCATTCAGCTGACCAATTATAACGACCCCACCCCTTACCTGGGGCAGTGGTTCCTTCCCTGCATGTATAGCAATTTCAACATATAAAGCACATACACCCAACATCACAAACGCCGGCCTCAATGCCAGGCGCTCCGTGCACTCAGGGCACCTTTTATGGTTTGTACTTGGTAGGCGGGCATAAGCCTCCAAACCCTTGTTGAAGACCTCACGCACCCGTCTCACTCAGAGGTACGCACCACACCAAAACCCGTGAGCACTATCAGTCGACCTACCCCCGTAGTGTAACAAGCCTAGGGAATTCGCCCTGCTGCTTTGCTACCAATCGACCGCTCACCCGATCTTAACATTGCCACTTGGTGAAATGGGCATAAGCCTCCAAACCCCTGTTGAAGACCTCTCGCACCCACCCACTCAGAGGTGTTCATCGCCACTTGGTAGAATGGGCATAAGACTCCAAACCCCTGTTGAAGACCTCACGCACCCACCCACTCAGAGGTGTCCGCACTCCATCAACCAGCTCTTAACAAGCATGCAACCAAAGGAGCTATACAAAGCATCCTATACACCAAACACATCGTCCTCACCATCTCCGCAGGCTAAACGATGCATACACTGAGTCTTCTCCGGATCGCAATATAAACATCACCAATCCCGACATACGTTTGGATGGGCTTCACACAGCATGCCTATGCCGTACTACAGACTTCCGGCTCTAGATGCAGACTCAACTGCTGGAATCACTTACGCGTTTCCATCTCTTGATGGAGGATCCCATGCACATGCAAAACAAAGGGCTTCACCTGCCCAAGGAAGAAAGATCGTTACCCTTGACGATCGCTTCGGCGCCATAGAAAACTAGCCGGATGGAAATCACCGCAGCGGCCTTGCCTCCGCAACGCTGCACTCGGCTCTCTATTCGGCTCGACGAAGCTCCACCGGCCTCCTCCTCCTCCTCCTCCAAGCTCTCCTCTCTTTCTTCTCTTTAGAAAGAGAAAGGCTAAGTGGAATGAGATTTCATCTTAATCCACGGCCTTAAAGAGGCTGAAAAAGCTATGGACCACACGATCCAAATAGAAGGAAACGAACGACCGAGATCTGCCCAAAACCCCAATTTTTGCCTGACACGGCCTGTGACACGCCCGTGTCACAGGCCGTGTACCCTTAAGCGGCACACGCGGTTTGGAACCGACTGAACAACACGGGGCTCGACACGCCCGTGTCGAACCTGACACGCCCGTGTCATTCTTGAGACACGCCCGTGTCCCTTGCTACACGGCACCCATCGACTTCCAAAACCAGTACACGGGTCGGAACACGGCAGCCGACACGCCCGTGTCCATCCTGACACGCCCGTGTTCATGGCCGTGTTCACGGCCGTGTACGGCTCTGACCCGAATAGGCCAATTTTGAGATTTAAATCGAACACGCCCTGGGACACGCCCGTGTCCCAGGCCGTGTACCCCCGACACGCCCTGGGACACGCCCGTGTCCCAGGCCGTGTCTACCAGCCTGCTACTCAAAATTGTGTACAAACATATTTTGAGTTCTGGGGTGTTACAACCCGAGCAGACCCGCTGGCCAGGCTCCCATCAAGCTGGCAGGGCTGTAGGCTCACTCGGTGGTTGGAGGAGAAAGAGGAGAGGAGACCCCGAGCAGACCCGCTGACCAGGCTCTCATCAAGCTGGCAGGGCTGTAGGCTCACTCGGTGGTTGGAGGAGAAAGAGGAGAGGAGACCCCGAGCAGACCCGCTGACCAGGCTCTCATCAAGCTGGCAGGGCTGTAGGCTCACTCGGTGGTTGGAGGAGAAAGAGGAGAGGAGACCCCGAGCAGACCCGCTGACCAGGCTCCCATCAAGCTGGCAGGGCTGTAGGCTCACTCGGTGGTTGGAGGAGAAAGAGGAGAGGAGACCCCGAGCAGACCCGCTGACCAGGCTCCCATCAAGCTGGCAGGGCTGTAGGCTCACTCGGTGGTTGGAGGAGAAAGAGGAGAGGAGACCCCGAGCAGACCCGCTGACCAGGCTCTCATCAAGCTGGCAGGGCTGTAGGCTCACTCGGTGGTTGGAGGAGAAAGAGGAGAGGAGACCCCGAGCAGACCCGCTGACCAGGCTCCCATCAAGCTGGCAGGGCTGTAGGCTCACTCGGTGGTTGGAGGAGAAAGAGGAGAGGAGACCCCGAGCAGACCCGCTGACCAGGCTCTCATCAAGCTGGCAGGGCTGTAGGCTCACTCGGTGGTTGGAGGAGAAAGAGGAGAGGAGACCCCGAGCAGACCCGCTGACCAGGCTCCCATCAAGCTGGCAGGGCTGTAGGCTCACTCGGTGGTTGGAGGAGAAAGAGGAGAGGAGACCCCGAGCAGACCCGCTGACCAGGCTCTCATCAAACTGGCAGGGCTGTAGGCTCACTCGGTGGTTGGAGGAGAAAGAGGAGAGGAGACCCCGAGCAGACCCGCTGACCAGGCTCTCATCAAGCTGGCAGGGCTGTAGGCTCACTCGGTGGTTGGAGGAGAAAGAGGAGAGGAGACCTCGAGCAGACCCGCTGACCAGGCTCCCATCAAGCTGGCAGGGCTGTAGGCTCACTCGGTGGTTGGAGGAGAAAGAGGAGAGGAGACCCCGAGCAGACCCGCTGACCAGGCTCCCATCAAGCTGGCAGGGCTGTAGGCTCACTCGGTGGTTGGAGGAGAAAGAGGAGAGGAGACCCCGAGCAGACCCGCTGACCAGGCTCCCATCAAGCTGGCAGGGCTGTAGGCTCACTCGGTGGTTGGAGGAGAAAGAGGAGAGGAGACCCCGAGCAGACCCGCTGACCAGGCTCTCATCAAGCTGGCAGGGCTGTAGGCTCACTCGGTGGTTGGAGGAGAGAGAAGAGGAGGGACTCAACGCTCTCGGGCCCTCCGCAAACAAGGGTTTGTGCTTTCGTGTTAATGTCCGCCAGCAGCGACGAAGGTCGGCTAATCAGGAAAATCTATTCCCCTTAGCAAAAAAGGGATGATTCAGGGGAAGTCATTGCATAAAGAAAAAAAAGAGGAAGGAGAAAAGGGGAGAGAGGGAGGATAGCAGACCCTCCCTGTCCACTCGCGCCGAGAGGAGCCATCCCGCGAGCCGAGAGCGAGGAAATACTCCTCTCGCTCATAGAAAACCATGGAGGCTCACCAACTCACCCCAAGAGCCAAGCCCACAGGCAATAGTTAGGCGAGAGGAAAGGCAGTTTTCTCTCGCCTATCAACAATCTCGAGGAACCCTCGAGCAATCCCGATATAAAAGAAAGGGCTGGCCTTAAAAAGGCGCGAGCAAAAATATATATATATATATACATGCACATGAGTCATATCAACGTTTTGAGACAACGCATTCACAAGATAAGAGATAAGCGAGAGGCGAGCAAAAAAGTAAGAACTTAAACGTAGTCATAACAGCGTCTAACACCATGCGACTATGGAATATGAAGTATTACAATCTTAGCAAAAGAAAGAAAAAAGAAGGCCCTAGCCCCTCTCACTCGCTGAGGGATCCTCGTCCTCGTCATAGATCTCGGGCACGAGGTCTCGAGCAGTGATGTTCTCGCAGCCGTCTTTTACAACACCTAGCTCTCGCATCATCTTGAGAATGAGCTCGGCGGTCCTTATGTTAGCATCCTTACAGAACTCTTCCACATCATCGTGGGTGTAGCGCGCGAGAGGAGGTGGGGAGGCCTGCGAACGGGGAAGGGGAGCTTCCTTAAGCCTGGCGTTCTCCACCTTCAGCTCTCTTACCTCGGCCTCCAGCTCTTCCACCCGCGAACGTAGTCGATCGGCCGTCTCAGCATCCTGCGAGAGAAAGGAAGAGGTGTAAAAGAGGAAAAAAGAAAGGGGGTACTGGGGCAAGTGCCTGTAGAACATTGGCGGGGTATCGACTTACCACTCCGCCGCTAGCTTTCGCCAGAAGGCTTTCGGACACCTTTAGCCGCTGGGCGAGATCCCCTGACTTTTCACACTCGGCCTCCAGCTTGGCGTGTATCTCTTTCCAGCTCTTGGTGTTGAAAATCAGGCGCCGCGAGAGGCGGTGCGACAGCTCTAAAGTGCGCAGCTGCGAGTGTGCCGTCCTCAGGACCAGGTCTCGCGTAGTGGCCGCGTCGAGTGGATCAGGAGTAAGGCCTCCATATAGGCCGAAGCCCAAGGAGAAAGTGTGAGCACTGGGCTCAGCCTGCTCTCTCCAGGTGGGCAGGAGGGTGGAGATGGAGACTCGGTAGGACCCCTTGTCCCAGATCAGAGAGGGGTCATTGTTGCCGTCAGGGACCGCCGGCCCCAGGTCGAAGTTGAGGTGACTGGACGGCGGAGGAATCTGAGAAGTCCCCTCGCGAGAGGGGGATCGAGGGGTAGGGTAGGATGAACTCGCCGGGGGAGCGAAGGGGGCTGCCCCCTCGGGGAGCGAGACCGCTTTACGTGGAGAAGTTAGAGGAGGCGAGTGGGGAGACAGAGAACCCACGCAAATTGGGCTCAGTGATCCCGGCGTCCCCGCGAGATCGGCAGGAGCTTTGCCCTTCCCAGAGGGGAAGGAGACGGTCTTCTTGGTCTTCATCTTCATCTTCTTCTTCGAGGGGCTAAGGCGGAGCGGCGCGGAATCCTCGGCCACCCTCTTTTGGGAGGGAGGGGCCAGCGATTCTCTGGCCGCCTCGGCCGCCATAGTGGCGAGAGCCACATCAGGGGAAGGCTTAATAGCGCTTCGATAGGGGGGATGCATTAGCACGATCCTCTCTCCTGAGAAGAAAAGAGAGAACTAACATCAGAAGACAAGCTCTCGCGAGAGAAAGAGGCGAGGGATAATGAAAAGAGAAGTTCGAAGTGTACCTTCTCCAGGGAGCACGGGGGGTAGAGAGGCGAGCCCTCTCCTCAGATACCGGACTTCAAAATTCTTCCCTGCAAGGTATTCGCAGAGAAGTCTGTCCGTGCCGCCCACCTGAGGGGAGGTGTAGAAGATTTCAGCAGGAGACATCGGCGCGAGAGGAACTCCGCCTAGATTCCCGCGAATGAATACAAAGTGGGTGAGCCAGTGGTGGTTCTTGTTGGGGGTCTCGCACACCTTCAGGTTCAGCCCAGTGAAGAAGGACACTCCGTCCTGATTGGCGTGGTACACGAACATCTTACGGAAGACGGTAAGGCTAAACTCTATCCTTTCCCTCCGCATATAGCAGGAGAATGCAATGATGACGGAGATGGCATTCGGGTTCAGTTGAGCGGGTACAACGCCGAAGTACTTCAGGACCTGTTTTACCTCTGGCCAAAAGGGAAGCCGGAGCCCAGCCTCAAAGTGGGAAATTGGGAAGGCGAGTTCTCCCGGGTAGAAAGTGTTGATGCTCTCACCGACCCGGGGAGGGCGCGACTCGAAGCCTTCTGGCAGATAATCACTCCGAAAGGTCTCATAATCGTCGGCAGGGAGGCGACCGGGGGGGAAGTCATGATCGGTGAATCGCTTCCCGCAGCGGCTGCGCCCCTCACTCTCTTCGGACCTCTTCTTTACCATTATGAGCGCAAGACGAGAAGAAAGGGAGGTGGCTGGCGAGTGAGAGACGAGCGAGTTAGCGCAAGAAGCTGGAGGAGCTGGAGCGCGAGGCGAGCCACAGGAAGAAGGTTACTCGCGAGTGGAAGTCTAAAGAAAGCGTACCTCTTGCCCCGGCAGGGGGGGAGTATTTATAACCTTCCCCAGCGGGGAAGTACGGGCAAAGGGGTTGCGTCAGGGGAGGGGAAGAGTCGGCCGACCCTTCGCCCTCCGGGCCTCGGGCAGCGGAACGCCGGGTGAGCGGCCTTTTTCGAGAAAAGAGCGGTGAAAAGACAGCGGGGCAGACAGCTAATGATGAAAGTCAATAATGGTGAATAAAAATTAATTAATATCCAATAAGAAGCAGTAGTGACGATTAAAAACCAACAAATTATGAAATTAATTAATCCCTCACATGGCGGGTGGCGAGTTCAAAGAGCGCACAGCAGGCGCTATACCAGTCAATCTTATTACAGGATAAGAAAAGAGAATTATTGGGCGGAAGGCGAGAAGCGAGAGGCGACTGCAGGAGGAAAGAACGCTCGGGCTCCGTCAGTTCTGGTCCCACCTCCATCGTCCTCCACGGCCTCTCACGCAGGGGGGGCGATGGGGGAAGTGGACGGCGCGAGCAGCCGCAACACCGCGCCGGGCGAAACGATGCTGTTGATCGACATCGTTCAGAATCGCTAGAGGATCAGTCTGGTCCACCTCCGTGTCGACATCAATCTCATTCGACAGGCGAACACATTCCATCTCGAGCCAATCAATTCGGTGGTCCGCGGCCTGCTTTCCTTTTTCCAGTGCTTGGATGAGCAACGCATGTTTCCGCAGCATCTCGGCCACCTTTCGCTTCATCTCTATGGGGTCTGCGGGATCGCCCAGATAATCGTCAATCTCGTCTACTGGCGGATGAGGCGAGAAGGCTTCTCGCCCAGAATAACCCTCAGTCGGCGAGTCGGCGGCCAGAGTGCTCTCGGCAGGCCTCCCACTCGCACCTGCCAGAAGACCAGAAGACCAATATTGGCTGAGAGTGGCGGAAGGAATAACAAGGATGGAACAAGTCAGTGGTAAGATCTCTTACCAAATCGGCGAGTGCGGTCCGAGGCGGTAGAAGGGTCATCCCTCTTCGTCACCGGCGTAGAAGGAGGGGAGTCCTGGGGCGAGAGGCGCTGAGAAGGGAGTTCGGAAATGTTTATACGAATGGTCTCGGGACGTTGAGAGGTCTCCAAAGATCTCTGAGAATAGACAACAAATAAAGAATGGGAAGTGACAAGAAACCAGGAGGGGTTGGAAGAACGTACTTCTTTTCCCTTGAGGCTAGCAGGGGCCGGGGGCGTCGACCCCCTTGGATAGGTGCGAGAGGGTTCCTCAGCCAGAATATGAGGCTCAGGAGTTTTCGTCTTCTTAGGAGGAGATGCGGATAGCGGTAGCGAGGGAGGAGCACGGGCAGGGATCTTGTTCAGACCCGCCGCCGTCGCCTTATTCCGCTGACGCACGGCCGCGATGCGGTCCCGAACACTTTGGCTGAGAGACATGGACAAGCGTTAAGGAGGGAGAGAGAGGAAGCACCCCCTTGAGGGGAGGGAGGTTCTATATTTATAGGTCAGGCCAGGGGCCCACCAAAAGATTCCCTCAATAAATGGGCTGTACCATCGCAAGCCTCGGTTGGACTATCTTTCCGAGCTTGTGCCAACCTCGAAAAGAGCGGGGATTGTGTACAACCTCGGGCTCGCAGCCCGGTAGGAGGGGGCCCAGGCGAGAGGAAAGAGGGTTCAGCCCGGTAGGAGTGGGCCCAGGCGAGAGGAAAGAGGGTTCAGCCCGGTAGGAGTGGGCCCAGGCGAGAGGAAAGAGGGTTCAGCCCGGTAGGAGTGGGCCCAGGCGAGAGGAAAGAGGGTTCAGCCCGGTAGGAGTGGGCCCAGGCGAGAGGAAAGAGGGTTCAGGCCGGTAGGAGTGGGCCCAGGCGAGAGTAGAGAGGGCCTAGGCGAGTCGAGAGGACTCAGAAGAGAAGCTCCGTGGCGAGAGGACCCAGGCGAGTCGAGAGGATTCGGCGTGGCGAGAGGACCCCAGTGAGAGGTGCCTCGAGAGAAGGGTCGTCTTGGTTCCAGGGCCGGTTCAGGTAAGGTCGGGCCCACCTTCTGGGCCCCGGAGGTGTTTTTACTCTTTTACCCTGTGTGGGCTGCATTTAGTCTTTTAAGACAGCGGAGTTTAGCTGTTGGCAGACCCAGCCAAGGGTATTCTGGTATTTTCACAGCAGCATAGTTTGGTTATCAGCAGTCCCAGTTCAGAGGCCTATAAATAGACCGGTAAGGTGCCTTAGAGAAAGGAGCCTGGACTTCTCTTATCTTTCCTAAGGCACCTAGCTCAGTTTTGGCTAGGGAGGGGAAGAGCTCTAGTTCTAGTCTCTTCCGGATAAGAGGTGGGACCTCCTCACTGAAGCCTCCGGTCTAGTTCTTCGCCTGGAGAGTGATCCCAAGGGAGTAAGCACGAGCTGCCTCAGTAGTTCTGAGCTTTAGGTGGAGTCGGCTTTGCTGGTTCCAACAAAAATAATAAATAAATATGAAGTTAATATAATAATAAATAAATATGACATGCATAGGACTTGAACCATGACCATATAGTTAAATATCAAACACTCTACCAACTTGAGTACAAGGCTTACTTGTTTGAATTGATTCATGAATATATATCTATATTTTATATCTATCAAATAAATAAACTACACATTCTAGTGTTGATAAATGATATTTTTAAAAATCAGTGTTGACGGCCGCCCACACTGGGCTCTGTGGGTCCGCCCCTGAGTGGACGGCAACGACTGAACAACAAGAATCCACGATGAAGGAGAAGGAAGACAAGCAATAGAATGCCGGGGTTCAGAAAATTGAGTATGCCGGGAAATAAAATGTCGACGTCGAAAAAATGGGGCGAGATATCGCTGGGAAATGCCGAAGTTTTCAGGCCAGGGCACTGCGTCGAGTTCCTGAAGATGAGCTAGAGGAGATGGCAACAGGAGGTAAAAAAAATGAAAATTTGGCTTCAGAATGAGAACGTGGCCCCTGAATTTCAACTGAAATGGAGGGGATTCATTTCATATCTAATGGATGGGATAAATCCAAAAATAATCAAGTGGCCAATAATTTTTTGAATAAAAATAATATAAAACCAATAGAAAAACAGAACCAGCAAGTAATCCTGTCCATTTCAGTTTGGAGAGGATCCTGATCTAAAAAATTCGGCCAATCGGGTTTTGCAGCCTTCCATAAATAGCCCCTTTCTCTCAATTCGACGTCTATCTGACTGCTTCGCTTCTCATTTTTATTGGGCAAACGCTTCTCTAACCCCTCTCACAAAGAACGGAGATGACGAAGGATGCCGCTACACCAGATTTACTCATGCCGCGATTCGTGATCCAGCCGGAAGAGGCGGAATCGATGGGAGAGGATTTGGGTGTGGCCGATCTCCGCGACCTCCTGCCGATGCTGCTTCCGGCGGCACGAAAGCTTGCAAGACCCCCGATCTCCGGCTTCCATGTTGGCGCCGCAGCCCTCGGCGTTTCCGGCCGGATATACCTCGGCGCCAATGTCGAGTTCCCCGGCGTTCCTCTCCACCACTCCATCCACGCCGAGCAGTTTCTCATCACCAACGCAGCCCTACACGCGGAGCAGGGGATTCGCTTCATCGCCGTCTCCGAGTTCCCCTGCGGCCACTGCCGCCAGTTCTTACAAGAGATCCGATCCGCTTCGAAGATCCAGATCCTCATAACCGGTGGCGCCGGCGGAACCAGCGGCGATTTCCGCCCCCTCTCCTTTTTCCTGCCTAACCCTTTCGGCCCTGCCGATCTGCTGCCCGAGCACGTTCCTCTCATCCTCGAGCGCCGCTTCAATGATTTAAGCGAGGTTGAGGAGAATCGAGAGATCTGTAATAACGGATTAGGGTTAGTTGATGAGCGGCTTAGGGAGGCGGCGTTCAGAGCTGCCAGGGCGTCGCATGCGCCGTACAGTGGAAGTCCGTCCGGGTTTTCACTGGCCGACAGCGGCGGAAGGGTGTATGCGGGTTCATACACGGAGTCGGCGGCGTATAATCCGAGCCTGGGGCCGGTGCAGGCAGCGATTGTGGCTTACCTTGTCGCCGGTGGTGGTGATGACGGCGGAGGAGTGGGAGAAGGGATAGTGGCTGCCGCTCTGGCAGAAATGGAAGGAGCGCCGGTGTCGCAGGAGGAGACTGCTAGGGTTTTTCTTTCGGCAGTGGCGCCCAAGGCACGGTTCAGTGCATACCGTCTCCGGCCATCAGCCGGAGTTGCGTCAATGAGGAGAAAAAATTGATGGTGAGATTCTATATTTATTTATAATTATTTTCAGGACCAGGCCTATCGGCCTAATGATTATCTTATTATATATATATATATGCTATGAAAATAATGTTTGTTTTTAGGGCCTTTATATTGACAGTTTTTATAGGGCGCTGCTATCGGCACTATAATTTTGGCTATTGACACCGTACTTTCTCCTAATTTTTCACGTCTTTTGAAAATACGTTTTGTACATGCATTTTTAGGAAGAGTGTTCAATTGAGATCTACAACTTTCGTGTTGAACACTTTTCCTAAAAATGCATGTACAAGAGGTATTTTCAAAAGACACAAAATCTGGGCGTATTTTCAAAAGACGCAAAATCTGAGCGTATTTTCAAAGTACGCATTGTACATGCATTTTTAGGAAAAGTGTTCAACACGAAAGTTGTAGATCTTGTCAACTTTCGTGTTGAACACTTTTCCTAAAAATGCATGTACAAGATGTATTTTCAAAAAACATGAAAACTTAGGAGAAAGTGCTGTGCGAATATCCAAAACTGCAGTGCGGATAGCAGCGCCCTTTTTATATGACTACTGGCAGCTCGACAAAACACTAAAAAAACATATAAAATATGGCCGCTAATAGCAGCGCAAAATGCGGAACACGCGTCTTTTTGAAAATATGCATATTATATGATATTTTTAGAAAAAGTGTTCAACATAAAAGTTGTAGATCTCGTCGACACGGAACCCGGGCAGAACTATGCGATTCGCAATAGTTCCGCCTGTTGCCGCGTCTTTTGAAAATAAGACTATTATATGACATCTTTTTCTAAAAAATGTCATATATTATGCCTATTTTCAAAATGCGCGTGAAACTCGTATTTAGCTAATTCAGGATTACACGTTTTTACACTTTTCGTAAAAATGTCATATAGTGGGATTATGAACTGTTATCTCTACCTTTTGAATTAAGCTAGTAATTAACAATGCTTTGTTATTTTTTAAAAAACTTAATTTTTAAACTGTCAGTATTCATCGGGCTGTCAATAATCATTTGATGGGCTGTCATTATCTTTTGGTTGTCAATAGTCATATATGAGCTGCCAATATAAACGTCCTTTTTTATTGTTATGATTGAAAGTCAATTTGGATCGTTTCAATTCGGTTTCACACAAAATTAAGAATCGATTTTTATAGGTTTAGATCGTTTGGTTTCAAATTTTTTGAATCATAATTGATTCATGGTTTTTCTTATTGCTGTAAAATTTCATTTCTGCTCTCGAACGACAGGAGTATGAAATTACAAACTAGTCTAGTTGGAATTTCGTTTTTCTGCCCGCGTGGTATGGAACAGTTTTGTTGCCCTAAAGTAGAGAAAGCTAGATCAAATGATGCTTTTGAAACGATTTTTGGTATCAATTGTGGGATGAATTCAGGGACGGCCAAAGAAAGGAATTGCAAACCAGTGATCTCCGCCTTTATCCAATGAAGCGAAAAGCCTAGTTCTGTGTAAAGCCTTCATGGAGTTCAAGACCGTCATCCACGCTTATTCTTTAAAGTATAGAACTAGACTTGAATTTTTCGTTTTAGTTTGTTTCAGCCCATTTCTCGGTTTTACTCATGTCGCAAAATAATTACTTAAAATATGACTCTTCCAACTCATGATTTTTTATCATACAATTATCAATGCCTCAAAATAATTAAATAACGATTTTTTATAACATTAAAATCATATATAACCACATAACTTCAAATTTTATTTTCCATACGATTATAGTTCCGTTTGGGGGGACTTATTTTCTCTGATCAAGCGGTTACGACCTTAATGTCCGGTTCATGCGATCGTAATCGCTTGACCGGTGAAAATAAGCCCCTCCCCAAACGAAGCCTATATTTTAAATTATTTTCATGCATCAAGTCATACAACTATAACATTTGTCTCAAAATACAACTCCGATGAGCCAATTGAACTCCATTTATGTCACAAAGAGCTTTGACTTTAGTGACCTTTCACAATCTTCACCGTCTCAAACAGCTTTCGCCATATCATGTGTGTGCGCCACGAAAGATGTCTTACGACTCTCTACAACCTGGATAAAAAATGCAACTCTCGCAATTTATCTGTCTGTCACAAACGGCACTGCCATATACAAATCGTATGCGACAAGCTCCTCTTTTTTCCCCCATTACTGATGGAATTTTGTCATTTAAATTGATAGAAGACCTATCATCCGCGGTGACAAAATGGACCTTCCCGCCTCATTTCGTACATTTGCCTCATTCGGTGCACGCATCACTTGACACACCCCTTCTTCTACCTCAACAGAGGAAGCCTGATTCACGAGATCAGTGACACTCTCGTCAACGACCATCTTGCTCAACTCCTCGAATTCTCAGAGGCCCCCTTCTTACGCATGTCCTTCCTCTCACTAGGCTCCACATGCTCTTTTCATTTCTAGCCTTCCGTCTTCGTGGACAAATTCGTCTTCCCCACAAACTTGTCCTCCACCTTTTCCTCCAACATCAACATTTTCTCAACTGGAAAGTCCTTTTCCACCGCACACAAATAACAAAATGAGTAGCCTTAGGCTCTGTTTGGCGCGGCGTTTTTCAAGCGGCACATCGCCGATTCTGCCACCGCCGCGCCAAACAGTATTCTGTGCTAGCAGCAGTGGCTGACGCCACCGCCGGAATTAGCGGTGGCCCGCTATTTCCGAGTCGCGGAAATTTTCCGCGACTCGGAAATAGCGGCAGCCACTGCCGCTGTTTTTAATAAAAAAAATATTTTTTTAATATTAAAAAAAATGATATATTATAAGTTATTATATGAATATATTATAAATTATTATATTATATTAACGATAATTAATTTATTATAAGTTATTATATTAATATATATAAGTTATTATATTAATATTAAATTATTATAAGTTATTATAATTAAATTAATAAAATTATGTAAGTTATATATTATTAATGAATATAATTGTTTATTGTGTGTATCTTCAAAAAAATGAACTGTCCACCGCACAGCTGTTATGCCAAACAGATTAAACAGCTTCTCTGTTTGAAACAGCTCTGCAAAAGCTGTTCATCCAAACAGTTTCACAGATTCTGGCACCACTCTGCAAAACAGCTGATTATTCCACCACTGCTTCCCACCACTGCTTCTGCAGTCGCTGCAGCTGAGCCAAACAGAGCCTTACTGACTTGAAATTCCCATTGAATAATGAAGGAGAATAGACCTGCCGATAAATAACTTCCCACTCCTCGAATAAATAGCGTTGCTTCAAGAATCACGTCTAGATATCATTAACATGCTTGATTCTGACATCTCAATAAATGCATGCACAATACTTTCCCCCATTCCGGTCTAATCCGGATTCTCTGGAGTTCGTGCAGGATGGAGTTCGTGCAAAAAAAGAGTGGGCACGGGTGGAGTTCCGCATAGGAGTATTATGTGATTGTTGATGGCTGTTTGAGCTATGAATCGCTACCGTTCATTGACAAACTCCACCCTAAAGTTTCCGCACGAAATCCTGAGAATCCGGATTTTTTCCCGTCTCACAAACCAAAACGCTTTTAACTACCACAAAAAAACAATGAAGAGTGTTTTCAACTCCTCTTTGTTCCACGAGTAATCATAAAGTCCAACAAAATGACAAGATAGCACAATAATTCAAACCAAAGCCAGGATGTGGAATGAAACAGTGTTTATTATGGAAAAAGAAAGACATACCAGACTACTTATGCTTGCTCTCTTTTATTTTTTTTGAGTGGGCAATAATAGCTATGGACACTCCCTAATACTAAAACGAAACTTCTAAAAACCCTAAGGCTCTGTTTGTTTCGTAGAAATTGGGGCTTTAGAATTGACATTCAATTACCACTAGAATTCTATCGGAATTAGGTATAAGCTGTATCCCGTGACTTTCATTTCCTACCCTGCTGGGTCTTTTTTGCGATTCCGATCTTGCTCGACACCAGGCATTACTCCCGCGATCTCCCTTCGCGCTTCCATCTTCTTCCTCGAGCGGGCGTGGATTCCTCTCTCGCCGGCTCCACGGGATACGCCGTCATTTCCGTGCTTCCATATTCTTCCTCGAGCGGGCGTGAATTCCTCTTTCGTCGGCTCCACAGGTTTCGCCGTCATTTCCACGCTTCCATCTTCTTCCTTGAGTGGGTGTGGATTCCTCCCCCATGCTTTTAAGTGAACATCGCCACTCCTGAAAGCTACTCCTTCTGTTGAGCTGCGTTGTCGGAGCATATCGTCCACCGTCGAGTTGTTCCCCATGGCTGGAGTGGCGCCGTTCCAGTAAGTCCTTTATTATTCTTCTTCTTATGAGTAGTTTGCTTTAGACTTTAGTTGTTGCGATCTGTGTGTGTATCTGTTATTTTGTGTTTGTCTAAAGTTCTGGATGTGATCTGCAATGCTGGATGCTGTAATGTGGGTAGAAGAGTCGGATCTGGTGCTAAACGAGTATGGGGGTTACTGGTTGATTGTTCTGTGCTAGTAATAGTTACCTGTGAGGAAGAGCAAGTTAGTAAAGCAGAAATTGATGAAATTTTTTAATGAAAATTTACGAAAACAAATGAATTAATGAGGCTTGCTCCTCTTCTTCCTTCAGTTTTTAATTGATTTGATTCCTGCTTTATAATTTACGAAAACAAATGAATTCATACTGTTTTGTCATTCCTGCTTAATAATTTGATTTCTCAACTCAGTTTTGTTGTACAAAAATTTGCCTGAACTCTCATTTTGTACATTTGATGTTCATTTTTTCAAAAATTAATGTTGTCTAGATTTGATTCCTGGTTTTTAAAAGGGAGTTTTAGTAAGAATGTGATGCAATACACTCGTGTTTCTTCAAACAGTTATTTTGTATGAGGTCTTGTATCAAATAATTATCAATCAAAACTAGATTTTTTTTAACCTAAAAGAAGTTAGATATCAGACCTATTATTTTAAATATGACGTGTGAACCTAACAAATGAATTATGTTTCTATGTGTGTGTGTGCGTGTTTTGTTGAATTTTTTGAAGTGAAAGTGACGGTCTGATTGCTCAGACCGCGCGGTCTGAAGTGGCGACTAGCCAGTTCGGCTAGTGTTTCTACAGTCAGCTTGTTCGCAGGATGTAACCGCGCGGAATGGTTGTCTATCCACAGAAGTTGCGGACTCATATGGAGTTCGCCGAGTCCGGCTTGTTGCGGAGTCTTCTGGAGCTCGCGACACCGGCATAGTCTTGTGACTTTGGTCTTATTCTCTGACGGAGCGGTTGGGTGGAGACCGCGGAGATCGCCGATTAGTGTGGTCTGGTTCTTGTATCTGCTGGTGTTGTGTTCCACTGGATACTATATATAACCTAATGTGAGAACAATGAAGACCAATTATTTTTTCTTCGCCTTCTCTAAATTCTCTTTCTTCCATCCCAATAAGAGCCTTAGAGGCAATTCTTGAGGAGGAGCATTGTCAACGAGCTCCGAGTGTGTGGTAGGATCTCCGGCGACCGCCCATCATTTTCGTTGTTCTCAGTCATCGAATTTATAAGTTTAGCCCTGACCACCAATAATTCGTGGCCCAACACCATAAAAGTGTGAAGCCTGTTCTCCACCAAGAGTAGTAGAACTCATGGGAAGACTGATAATTGTTGAAACCGAAATTCGGTTTCACATACAGTTCGGACCTAGGGTGCAGCTCACATTTACTTCTCCCAAGCCGTCTGTACAACCCCGTGTCCGCCGAAGGGGCCCAAGCAAGCAAGCGGGCCAGCCCCAGCCGCCTCTCCTAGGCGGGCCGGGTCCCAGCCGCCTCTCCTAGGCGGGCCGGGCCCCAGCCGCCTCTCCTAGGCGGGCCGGGCCCCAGCCGCCTCTCCTAAGCGGGCCAGCCCCAGCCGCCTCTCCTAGGCGGGTCGGGCCCCAGCCGCCTCTCTTAAGCAGGCCAGCCGCAGCCGCCTCTCCTAGGCGGGCCGGGCCCCAGCCGCCTCTCCTAAGCGGGCCAGCCCCAGCCGCCTCTCCTAGGCGGGCCGGGCCCCAGCCGCCTCTCTCAAGCAGGCCAGCCCCAGCCGCCTCTCCTAGGCGGGTCGGGCCCCAGCCGCCTCTCTCAAGCGGGCCAGCCCCAGTCGCCTCTCCTAGGCGGGCCGTGCCCCAGCCGCCTCTCTCAGGCGGATCGGCTGCAGTCCACCTCCCTCCAGATGACAGGGGGTGACCCGACAAGAGGTGCGTATAACCAGCCAGAACCGCGGGATTTGGCTGATTGCTCAGACCGCGCGGTCTGAAGTGGCGACTAGCCAGTTCGGCTAGTGTTTCTATAGTCAGCTTGTTCCCAGGATGTAACCGCGCGGAATGGTTGTCTATCCGCAGGAGTTGCGGACTCATATGATATGGAGTTCGCCGAGTCCGGCTTGTTGCGGAGTCTTCTGGAGCTCGCGAGACCAGCATAGTCTTGTGACTTTGGTCTTATTCTCTGACGGAGCGGTTGGGTGGAGACCGCGGAGATCGCCGATTAGTGTGGTCTGGTTCTTGTATCTGTTGGTGTTGTGTTCCACTGGATACTATATATAACCTAATGTGAGAACAATGAAGACCAATTACTTTTTCTTCGCCTTCTCTAAATTCTCTTTCTTCCATCCCAATAGGAGCCTTAGAGGCAATTCTTGAGGAGGAGCATTGTCAACTAGCTCCGAGTGTGTGGTAGGATCTCCGGCAACCGCTCATCATTTTCGTTGTTCTCAGTCATCGAATTAATAAGTTTAGCCCTGACCACCAACAATTCGTGGCCCAACACCATAGAAGTGCGAAGCCTGTTCTCCACCAAGAGCAGTAGAACTCATGGGAAGACCGCTAACATATACAAAATTAATTCTCATATTTGACGAAGAAATTATCAAAATCATCAAAATTGTCCAATTGCTCAATTAAATTGCTATTTTAAACTAAAAATGAATTTAAATTAGGAATGGTTAAAAGCAGCATATTTTTGGTTAGTGGGACCATTTTGTTAAAAGCACCGCACATTTTAACATATTGTTAAAGACACCACACATTTTTAATTGCACCGCAATTGAGATAAAGTCTCCACACTTAAAATTTAAATAAAAAGATGTTTTCATTAAATTATAACATGAATATCAACCAAATAGGCAAAATATTTGATACAAAAAGACGTTAAAAATGTTGCTCAATTCTTTGTGGCCTCTATGAAAAATATTTTATACAAAAAGTCATGGAATTTGTTCCCCAAATAATTGTGATCTTCATGTTCATTTAAAAATAAAAGTAAATGGTTGAAAACGAGTAAAACCGGTTGTGAAAATGAATCAAGTAGTGGTTGAAAATATTCAAGTGCTCATTCATTCTACAATAGAGGCGATTTCAACACAGTAATCTTCAACAAAGATAAGCAATCCGCTCGTTCTTACGCAACGACCACCGCTCTCCGCTCGCCGGCAGTGGGGAAACACCTTCCGTTGGAGA
The DNA here is from genome assembly GCA_039513925.1 of Platanthera zijinensis. Classification (NCBI taxonomy): domain Eukaryota; kingdom Viridiplantae; phylum Streptophyta; class Magnoliopsida; order Asparagales; family Orchidaceae; genus Platanthera; species Platanthera zijinensis. The sequence continues at coordinate 46,901,162 of CM077088.1, read as the reverse complement.
TGATACCGAAGAAGCGGATGACACCACCAGTGTTGGTGTCTTTAGAAGCCCAACATCATAAATTAGGAAAAATTATGGTGCGAGTTAGCGCGGTGCGACTTGTAATTTTTGGAGAGTAAATTTGATGTAAAATAAGAAGAAATTGCGGTGCGATTAGCTAAAACTGTGATGCCTTTAACAACTATTTTTTTTAACAAATTGAAATGGAGGCGACTGCTAAAGATGCAAGTCCATAAATTATGTTAGTGTATATTTGGACAATTAACGGGTTCGGAGGCTTAACGGGTCGTGTCGGGTACACGGTTAACCCATACCCGTAGTAACTCCTAAGGGTTTGCCTATTTATACCCACCTAAGGGCAACGGGTAGGGGATTCCACTTTGATCCTCATCCGGATGCTTCGAGCAACTTCCACAAACTCGAAGTAACTGCCCGAAGTTGCTCGTTCATCCCCGTAACCGCTGCTCCCGATTTCCGTGTTCTGGAGTTTTGTGCCGCCGCGCCTGTAAAAATCGGAGCCGGTGAGTTCGATCGGAAGCGGAGGAAGAAAGGGATAGCCATCGCGATTGATTTTTTCGCCGCCGCTGAAATCGAAAAAAAAAAATCTCTGCCGTCATTGTTGCCGGCATTGTTGCTCGTGGAGGAAGAACAGATCACGCCGCCTGGTTTTTTCAGATCGGGAAAATTTCTCGCGGGAAGAAGGAAAACATCGCCGTTCCTGCGTTGTCGGAACTTTGCCGCCGTTGCAGAGGAAAAGGATCCCGCCGCCTGTTGCGATTATCCAGTCGCTGTTGTAAATTGTGTAAAAGGCTTATGCCTTGCCGTACTTGATCGGAAAAGAAAAACGCAGAGAGAACCGCCGCCTGGTTTTCGCCTAAGGAGAATCGCGCCCGGCTTTCATGTTTCCGCCGTTTTTGTTCTGATCGACACAGGAAACCTAGCCGCTGCCGGTTTTGATCGGGAAAGTGGAGAAGAGCAGATTCACTGCTAGTAAAACAGATCTACCCTTTTTTTTTCCTCCACCGGCCAAAATCTTGCCGGATCAGAGCTTTCACCGCCGCATATTCTCTAAATCTGGAAGATAAAATTCATTTCCATTTCCATCATGGATCAGTAAGAGGATTGTGATTTGTCTTTTTTCTTGGAGGAAAATATCTGCTAGACACTCTACCATTGGATATATGTGACTTTGAAAATTATTGTTGTTTTCTGATTGAAAAAAAAAAGGAGAAAACATTTCTCTGCTGCCTGTAAGCCGTCGGAACAGGAACTCCAAGCCTGATTTCTTCCTGCTGTTGTTGTAGGAAAAGGAGAGCTTCAGATTGTGTTTTGGATTTGTTCTTTCCAGAATTCAGCATATGTCCAAGTACTTTTATTTGGTTGTGGAGATTAGTTTTTTTTTTTGAAAGGAAGTGACCTCCAAAGATGATGAAAGGAATCAATTTTTCGTCTCCGGTGCCGATGAATAAACTGGAGAAGTTCACAGCGACCGAATTCGCCGACTGGAAGCTGAATACACAGTTTGGAATGAAGTATCTGAACGTGTTCTACACAGTTCAGTCTGATCGTGCTGTAGTTATGGGGACCGAAGATGAGGCTCAGTGGATTGCTGATGAGTACTTCTGCCGCGACTACCTGCTGAACTGTCTGTCCTCCAGCCTGGCGAAGACGTACATCAAGCTGAAGACCGCCAAGGAAATCTGGGAAGCACTGGAGGAGCACTTCAGGCAAGAGGAGGATCTGTCCAAGGCGCACCTGGTGGACAAATTCCATTCCTTCATGTTCGACGAGGAGAAGACGATTCTCCCGCAGGTATCGGATTTTGAAGCATTAGTAGATTCTTTACATAGTGAGAATATTTCCCTGCCAGACAGCTTTGTTGCTGGCACGATTATTTTTAAACTGCCCTCTACGTGGTATAATTTCAAAACTGAAATGTACCGCAAGAAGATGCAGGTCGGTCTCAATGACCCAAGCGATTTATTCGCATTGAGGATGAGAATAGGACTCGACACGCTTTAGAAACGGTTAGCAAGCAGAAGTCTGCGGCTAACATGGTTCTTAGTTCTAAACGCGTGCCGAACCCTAAGAGGACCAGACCCTCTCATGGTAGCTCCCAGGTTGCAGGCCCTAGCAAACGCGCCAAAAAGTTCAAGGGCAAGTGTTTTAACTGCAACAAGTGGGGGCACAGCGCATCTGACTGCAGACTCCCTAAACCGGAAAGAACCAAAGCACCACAGGATGGCAACCAAACCAATATGGTTAGCCTAGCTGAGTCTTCCGATTTTGTTGGGATGGTCGGAAACGTTAAGGCCATCACAGAGTGGTATTTGGATTCGGGGGCGACGTGCCACGTTTGCAACAATGCTGATCTTATGACAGGGCTCACTGCTGTAAAAGAGTCTGTTACAGTTGCAAATGGCGAGACAGCTGACGTCCTGAAGGTGGGGAATGCAACGCTGCTGCTATCCTCAGGTAAGACTCTAACTCTAAAAAATGTTAAGTTTATTCCTTCTCTAGCTGCTAAAGTAGTGTCTATAAGTTTATTATGTGATGCTGGTATGTCTTTTACTTTTTGTAGCGGTAGAGTAACACTGTCAGTTAACTCACACTATTTTGGATGTGCATACATCCAAAATAGGATGTACCGACTGAGTCTAGCAAACGAGTTAGTTCAACAAGTTCAATCAAACTTAGTTAGCCCTAAGACTCTACATGAGAGACTAGGACACGTGAACTATAGGAAGATGTTCCAAATAGCTAGAACTCACCAGATCACATTAGACACTAAGTCACCGCCTGAGAAATGTGACGTGTGTGCTCAGACTAAGATCACTAGGAAACCTTTTAGTGTGGTTACTAGAAGCACAACACCGCTAGAGCTTATACATTCCGACATATGTGACTTTAAAAGTTTTATCACCAGAGGAGGAAGGAAGTATATGATCACATTTATAGATGACTGCTCTAGGTTCTGTCACATCTATCTTCTTAAAACTAAAGATGAAGCGTTTGAAAAGTTTTATCTTTTCAAAACCAGGGTAGAGAACCAACTAGACATGAGAATTAAGAGGTTTAGAAGTGATAGAGGAGGAGAATACATGTCTAGTGAGTTCCGGGGTTACCTTGCCTCTCAAGGGATCATAGCAGAAACCACTGCTCCTTACTCACCCCAATCAAATGTTATAGCCGAGAGAAAGAATAGAACGTTGACAGAAATGTTAAACTCTATGCTCCTCACTGCTGGCATGCCTACTGCCTATTGGGGAGAAGCAGTTTTAACTGCAAACAACATTCTAAACAAAGTTCCGCATGCTAAGTTAGACGTCACACCCTACGAGCTTTGGTTTAAGAGACCCCCGTCTTTAACTAGACTTAAGACCTGGGGCTGTATAGCCTATGTCAGGGTCTCTGACCCTAGACGGTCTAAACTTGGACCTAGGACTAACACGTGTGTCTACTTAGGTTGTGCTGAAGATAGTGCTGCAGATAGATTCTTAGACCTGTCTAATAATATAATTATTGAATCAAGGGATGCAGTGTTCTTTGAGGATAAGTTCCTTAAGGATAAAAATCTGACCATCCCAGGTATGCAAGCAACTATTACTGAGGAAGACCTTGAATCAGTACCGAGCACCTCCTATTCAGTCCCGGTAGACAGTAGTGTCCTAGAGTCTAGACGGACTTCAGTGAGAGAACGAACTCCCAGAACCTTTGGTAGTGACTTTGTCACTTACCACGTTGAGGCCAATCCATCCACCTATAAGGATGCGATGAGATCAAGGGATTCACTACTCTGGAAAGAAGCCATTGATGAAGAGATGAATTCTCTACTTCAGAACAACACCTGGACGTTGGTTGATAAGCCAAGAGGGGCTAAAACTATAGGGTGTAAGTGGGTTCTGAAAAAGAAACTCAATCCTGATGGTAGCGTAGCTAAGTATAAAGCACGCCTGGTGGCTAAAGGTTTCACACAAGTTAGTGGGGTGGATTATTTTGACGTATATTCACCAGTGTGTCACTTAGCAACTATTAGGATCCTACTTGCTATTACGTCTATTGAGAACTTTATTGTTCATCAAATGGATGTGAAGACTGCGTTCTTGAACGGAGATCTGACCGAAGAGATATACATGAGCCAACCTGAAGGCTTCATAGTAGACGGTCATGAAAATAAGGTCTGTAAGTTAATCAAGTCGCTATACGGACTAAAACAAGCACCAAAATTATGGCATGAGAAGTTTGACTATAGTGTAAGAAACATGGAATTCATGTCGAGTCTCTCGGACAAATGTCTTTACATATGTCATAGATCGAACAAAGTCGCTATAATATGCTTGTATGTGGATGATATGCTGATACTTGGATCTGATCAATCCGTAGTGGATGACGTTAAGTCAGAACTAATGAAGGAGTTTAGCATTAAAGACCTAGGTGTAGCTGAGACTATCCTAGGCATGCAGGTGAGCTTTGGGAAAAATGGCATTTCCCTAAGTCAAAGTCACTATATAAAGTCCATGTCGGACACGTGGGGATACAGTGAACGTAGAGCAGTGGAGACACCTTACGATTATAATAATCGCTTGAAGCCCAATGATGGAGCTGCGATTCGACTGTCAGATTATGCTAAACTGATTGGTAGTCTCATGTATGCTATGGTCTGCACAAGACCTGACATAGCCTTTACGGTCGGCATGTTAAGCAGATTCACTAGTAATCCTAGCCAAGACCATTGGGATGCCCTTGATAGGCTGATGCGCTACCTAAAGCACACCAAAACGTATGCTTTATGTTACCATGATCATCCTCCAGTTTTGGAAGGATATTCTGATGCATCATGGTGCTCAGAATTAAACGACAGCAAGTCCACTAGTGGATTTGTATTCACACTAGGAGGAGCAGATGTAGCCTGGAAGTCCAAGAGGCAATCATCTATTGCACTATCTTCTATGGAATCCGAACTCTACGCTCTAGCTTCAGCGGGAGAAGAAGCAGAGTGGATAAGAGATTTGGTGATGGACATTCCATTGTCGAGCCTGATGTTGAGTTCTGTTGCAATTTACTGCGATAATCAGGCTACGAAAACGATTGCTACGAACACTTTGTTCAACAGCAAAAGAAGGCAACTCCGGATGAAACAAGCCTGGTTGACCTCCCTTACGAATCAAGGGATTGTGAACCTCATTGATGTGAGGTCAAAAGATAATGTTGCAGACGCCTTAACAAAGGGCTTAAATAGAGTTCTCACAATTAAAACATCGGGGAAGGTGGGATTAAAGTTCATAGAAATATGAAACTTCTTCCAATGTTTATGTTTTATGGTAAGAACCTAGAGTCGCAACATTCAAGCATCTAATAACAGACTGAAAACCCCAAATAATTTCTTGATGAAAGCCCAAGATGGTTAGATGCTAGTCATTCCACACCTGATGACTTAACATCTTTCTCATTGTAAGTTGATTTGAGAATTATTCAACTGGGAATAGAAAGTCGTTGCATGAGTTAATCTAACATTAGTGATCATAGCACATTATTCCACATTAGATAATGTTGCAAATAACGGTGTGTCAAGTCATATGACAAGGCACATAGTGGTCACTAATGAGTAAGATAACAACGTTTGATTTATTAAAATCAAAACTTGACTGGTCCTAGCTAGACTGGATAGAGATGCTGACAGTGTTACTTCACTACTGCTACAAGTACTAAGCTCATTTAGGTAGAGCTACCTTACTTTGATACGTCACTGCATATGTTTATGAATTCATAGAGTTTGACTCATGAAATTCCTTGCAGGCACTGGTGAAGATGGAGGAAAGAAAGTGGATTTTGACATAGATGATGATGATCTACTCTCTGAGTAGAATTGTTACATGTTTATCTGTAGTCATTTTTTGTTTTCCAGACTTATTTGTTATTGAGTAGCACATTTTCTTTTGATGTATTATGTCATTGTTTTTTAAAATTCATGTTTATGGTTTTTCTTTAAAAACTGTGCTAACTCTTATGGAAATGTGTAAAGTCGGAAACTTATTTTTTAATATTCTCCACTTTCTGCACTCCGAAACGTATACGTTATTTGTCACAAATATAGGAGGAGATTGTTAGTGTATATTTGGACAATTAACGGGTTCGGAGGCTTAACGGGTCGTGTCGGGTACACGGTTAACCCATACCCGTAGTAACTCCTAAGGGTTTGCCTATTTATACCCACCTAGGGGCAACGGGTAGGGGATTCCACTTTGATCCCCATCCGGATGCTTCGAGCAACTTCCACAAATTATGCCATGTCTAACGTGCCACATCTGTCTATCAGGACGTCTACAATTTATACAGTGTGCAGAAATTTCTTTCTCATTGTAAACTGTAAAGTAAATATAATTATTTGTCTGTTTGGAGCGGCTGAGGCTGATGAGAGGGCTACAGTGAGAATAGAGCAGTTCTTTTTATAATTGTATATGTTGAAGCCAAAAATGACCCCAACGAATGTTCACAAACCAAAGTGCAGCCGACGCCTACTTCTCTCTTACCTCGACCCTTGACTGGCTGCTAAGGTCAAAAGACTGACCCAAAGCCTCAGCTGGGAGGTCCCACCACACACCCGGAAGATCTCTGAGAGCTTCCCCTCCAAAGCCAAATGCTGGGCTGGGAGCTCCTCAGAAGGCACTAGAGTTGGAGAATAATGAAAGCCTTGCCTTCCAAAGAGCCCCTATGGGTTTTTTTATAGTCTTCCTTTGACCTGAAAATACTGAACTACCCCTGAGGAGTCTGCCAATAGCCAAATCCCGCTGTCATCCCAAGGGCATTTGGATAATTTTACCTCGGGATAATAATAAAATAATCCCCTTTACGAGCGCCGGGCCCTACCACGTGGGCCCACTTGGCGAGAACCCTGGCCGTGAAGGCTCTCGCTGGACCCCCAACTGGGCCAACCTTGGCGAGACCCCTTGCCAGGGAGGTTCGCGCCCTTCACGGTCTTGCAACTATCGCGACTGAAGGCTTACTTAGGGCCTTCTCGCCTGCCCTGGGCGGGAGCTTTCCCTAAGGCGGAAGCTTCCGTGGTCGAGCCATCTGCTTCGGTCGGTCGACGATCTCTCCTGCCGAGAGCTCGGCCATCTGCTTTGGTCGGTCGACGATCTCTCCTGCCGAGAGCTCGACTATCTGCCTTGGCCTCTCCATCTTTTCCCTGCCCTTGGCGGGAGCTCCTACAGGACGAGAACTCCACAAGTATGCCTTAGGGTTAACCCGAGGCTAGCCTGAGACTAGCCCAATCCTGACCACTGAAGCCTCTGGGTCCCTCCCAGCGAATATGGGGTTGTACACAATCCCCGCTCTTTTCGAGCTAGCCCTGCGCTCGACAAGACAAGTCCAACCCCCAAAATATTCGCTGGACACGTGCCAGCTAACCAGGGGAATCTTTTGGTGGGTCCTACTGCGGCTATAAATATGCGCTGATAGGCGTCCATACGCCCTGCCCTCGAAGTACGGTTTTCCAGCTGAGCTCTCGCCTCAGGGATTTTTGCGCGAGCTTACCATGCATCCCAAACGTGCTGCCAAACCGCTTCCGCAAGACCTCCAAGACCGGTTAGCCGCTGCCCAAGCGCGGGCCTTGGCTAACTGTGCGGCGGTGGCTCCATGGTTAGCGAGAAAGACTTCAACCGCCGGGCCTTCCGAGCCGAAGAAGAAGGAAAAGAAAAGGGCGAAGGTGGTCCGGCGGGACCTTTCTCGCGAGAACAGGGATCCTCCTTCCCCCACTCCCAATCCTGCGGGGGATCCTTCTCCGCAGAAGGTAAGCCTTTCAACCGTTCCTATCGAGCTGATTGTGCACTAGATCCGACGGTTAAAGTAAGCTTTCGCAGGAATCCGCTCCTAACGATGACGCCGAGATCCCGCCAAGTTCTTCGAACCTGCCCGCTCATTCACCCAAGGACCAAACGCGGGTCTCGGAGAGGATTCCTCCGGCCGAAACCGGAACGATAGGTATATTTTCCCTTGTCAATATTTCAACCCGACCCTTTCTTTTCTGAACCGTCTTCTCGCAGTGCCAACTCCCGCCGACCCGGGTCTAACCACCCGGGAAGATGAAGCGAGAACCGTTGAAGTGCCTCCTGCGGTGGCCAATCCTATCCTGCAGGCGGGAGGGGCGGCTTCTGAACCTTCCGCTACTCTCAAGGATGCTGATCGTCCCTTGAGAGAAGACAACTCCCCTCATGCTTCCGGCCAGGCCGGGATCATCGTGCGCGAACCCTTCCGCCCGAGGCTGGGCAAGCCTCTTCACCTCCTTTATGGAACCAACGGAGGGGTCGGGCCTTCTCGTCCAACTTTGGTTGACGGTTCTCGCCCAGCCGCAGGTATGCGAAAACTTTTCTGGACTGTTGATTGTCATGCCTTGACCAAAATTCTCGTGCGTTTCTTTCGCAGGTGATCCTGGCTTGCGGTCAGGAGTCAACGAGGAAGGAGAAGAAGTGGAAGAAGAAGAAGAGGAAGGAGAGGATGAAGAGTCCCCTCTCCCTTCGTCTGGCGAGATAGAAGAAACCTTGAACAGCGCTGGGAGCGCGAAGGGGAGAAGGAGGAAGATCTCGGTCATTTTGGCCAAGCTTATCCGGCGAGACCGTGCCCATACTGCCGCGGCGAAAGCATTCCGCGAATCCGTGGAGCAAAGGCTGGAGGCTCTGGAGCGGGATTTCTTCTTGTGCGAGACTGATTGCCCGGGAGGGCCTTCTGCCGAGTCTTCGCCAGGGAGGTGCATCTCGCAGATCCGGGATCACGCCAGGCGGATCAACCTTGGGTGTACCACCCTATCGTCCTACTTCAACCCGTTGGCGCCCCCAAGAACTAGGCGGCGAGAACGAGGACGATGGAGCTGGAAGCCCTATTAGCCTTCCCGCTCTGAATCTCAATGTACCTCTTTTATCAGTGTATCTCTTTTCATCGATGTATCTGTAATAAACATTACTGTTAATTAGGTTTATCCAGCTTGCGCTAGCGAGGATCTCGCTTCTACCCATGTCTCTCTTTTCTTTTTCTTTTTATTGCTCTGCGGGGCTTTTAAATCAAGACGCTTACACCAATCTAGGATGCTTGCGCCAATCTAGGAGGCTTGCGTCAATCTAGGAGGCTTGCGTCAATCTAGGAGGCTTGCGCCAATCCAGATAGTTGCGTCGAAACCAGGAACGACCGTTGACCGCTGCCATCCTGAGGGGGAAAATCGAGGCGCCGTTAGCCCGGATTCTGACAGCTGTACTCCGCTGTCACTTTCTCTCTCTATCGGATGGATTCATGATGATTACGATTCTCTATAAATAGAGAAGTCTACCAACCGCATTTACTTCTTCGATCCGGAACCTCAGCCTTCCTTCCTTGCTCTCGCGTTCTTGCTTCTGCTTCGACCTCTTTTCAGCTCTCGCTCTCACTCGCAAACCCACCATGCCTGGCGAGAACAAGGGTCGCGCCTACTGCGCGGAAGCTTTCCAAAAACATCTCTTCCCTTCCTGCAAGCTCACCCTCGACGAATATAACATGATCGTTGACCGCTACATCCCCGCCGGCTTCTCGGCGCGGAACCCGGGAAACCACGATAAGGTGAATACTCCGGAGCCGGGAGAACTCGCCATCCCCCTCGAGCATTTCGAGGTGGGCTTCCGCCTTCCCCTTTGGCCGGAGGTTCGGCTTGCTCTTCGCTATTATGGGGTGGTTCCCGCCCAACTGAACCCGAACTCGGTCGCGATCCTTATAGCATTCATATGATATATGCGATCCGAGAGGATCGAGTTCAGTTTGCCCATCTTCCGGAAACTATTCAACTTCCGCGCCAAGGGAGGGGTGATTTTTTTCTCCGGGCAACTGCTCGAGGTTACCGGTCTCGCCAACAAGCACCACCATTGGGGCGAGAAATTCGTTTATGTCAGCGGAGACTTCGGCAACGTCCCGCTTCAGCCCGTTCAGTACGAGGACGCTGCCTACAAGCCGCCTACTCTGGGATCGCGCGAGAGCGCAATCCTGGAATTCTTTGGGACCAAGGAGTTCGATGTTCCCTACCTCAGGCGAGACGTCGACTCCCTCCCACTCGTTCACTCGGGCGAAGGTATGGTCTCGCCTCGGATTCCCTCTTTTATCGAAGATCTTTTCGCGCTGAAGCGTTTTAACTTTGCAGGAGAGTGGGAGGTCCCTCTGCGCCAACCCTTCGCTGAAGGCCGGAGCGTCGAGGGTCTGGCCGCGGGAGGCTCCCTTGCGCTCGCGGAAGCTAGCGCCAGCGCTTGCCGAAACGATCCAGCCCCCCCTTTGCCGCCACCAGCCAAGAAGCGGAAGGTCACCCTTCCTCCTCTCCGAACGCTGAAGAGGCCAAAACCTTCTGCTCTCGAGAAGGGGAAGGCCCCGGCCGTCTCGCCTGTCCAACCCCTTCCCGCAGGCAGCTCCTTCGAAGCGATCCTCCATAGGGCCAGCGAGATGGATGCCGCCGCCAAGAGCCGCGCCGAGGCTTCCACCGGGAACCCACCGGCCGCAAGCGAGGCTGGGGGAGAAGTGCTTGCCGCCGAAACCTCCGCCCGAGCTCCGCCCCGGGAGGTGCCGAAAGGGCCCAGGAACTTTGGCTTCGGCGTGAAGTACGTCGACGCGGAGGGGAAGCCTCAGATGGAATGGGACCCCGAGTCGAACTTAATCAAGGTTACGACGCTCCTTCCCAGCTGGGCGGAGGGGGAAGATGTGACTGGCGAGGCCTTCTCGCTTGGATACGGCCTTTACAGCCGGGAGGATGCCAGCGTGTTTGACCAGATGTCCACCTGCCTTATAGCCTTCGATGCCATCCGGGCTCTATTGCGCGGGTTCGAGCTTGCGCATATGTGTGCGCGCCGAAGCATCACCCTTGACAAAAATTTCACCGATATGCGCAAGGCAAGGGAGGACGCGTTGGCTCGAGCGCACACCGCGGGAGAAGAACTTGCGAAAGCTCAACAAGAGCTTGCGGATGCTCGACTGGCGCTGTCTCTACGCCCCGCGACTGAGGTAAGCGAGACCCTCCTGAACCCTTGCTTTCGTTTTTCAAAGTTACGATGGTGCGATGTTTCCAGACTGAACTCTTTTTTCACAGGATTCTGCCCAAGTCAAGGAGCTTCGCGCAGAGCTGGCCAACGCGCGCTGCGAGAGCGTCCTCTTGAGGGAACAGCTTCGCGCAGAGCTGGCGAAGGTCCCGCCTCCAGAGCTAGATGCGAGGCTGCGGAGTCGTTACCTCTCGGAGTACGACGTTGACAAGCTGTTGCAAGCCAACGCTCAGGCAACCGTCAAGCTGACGCTCGAGACGCTGCGAGACGTCAAGCTGCTTCGGGAGGATGGCGCGACCATCGACGCTCGCCAACTTCTTCCTTGGCTCTATGATCCAGTTCCCAAACCTCCGAGCGCGCCGGACTCGCCTCCCTCAGACATCCCGAGGACTTCTACCGCCGCTGGCGAGACATCTGAAGAGAGCTCTGGCGATGGTTCAAGCGAGAGCACCAGCGGGAGTTATAGCGCGTCCCCCTAAGCTTCTTCTTTCTTTTTGTTTCTTTTATAATGAGCGAGAGGCTCCAACTTTTGTAATTAATTTTTATGTAAAGTAATGTTTCATTTTTCATTTTCAGTGTGTGCTTGAAAGTATATTGTTCTGCCGAATGGCTTCCGCGCGAGCTTCCGTCGAGACCCTTAGTCTCTTTAGGATAACCTTTCTTAGAAATCCGTTAGGCGGGAACCTCGCGTCGTCAATTAAGTCGTCCTGCTCAGGTCCGCCGGGAGCCTCCTTTTGCGAGAACCCCCCTTTGACCGAGACCTTTACTGGCCGAGACCTTTGAGCCGAGACCTTTGAGCCGAGACCCTTACTGGCCGAGACCTCCAAATCGAGGCCTTTACTGGCTGAGACCTCTGAGCCAAGGCCTTTGGGGCCTTGCCTCCGGTCTAGGTCAGGGCCCTGCCCGCATATTTTTTCCAACCAATTAAACCCCTCCCCCACCGGCGAGCCGTCGGACCTGCTAGCTTATATGGGAGCCTGCGCAGCGGGTCTACCGGGGTTCGAGCCGAGCTCGTTGTAACGTAGTAACTACCAACCAAGAGCCAAGGATCAAAAAGTCAAGGACTCCACCTATCCCCCGCAGGCGAGCCTTCGGACCTGCCAGCTCGATGGGAGCCTGCGCAGCGGGTCAACCTGGGGCCGAGCCGAGCTCGGGGTGTCGTAGAAGTGGCTAAGAACAGAGTATCGCAAGAGCCAACCTTTCCCCCACAGGCGAGCCTTCAGACCTGCCAGCTTGATGAGAGCCTGCGCAGCTGGTCTACCTGGGGCCGAGCCGAGCTCGGGGTGTCGATGAAGTGGCTAAGAACAAAGTATTGCAGGAGCCAACCTTTCCCCCACAGGCGAGCCTTCGGACCTGCCAGCTTGATGAGAGCCTGCGCAGCGGGTCTACCTGGGGCCGAGCCGAGCTCGGGGTGTTGATGAAGTGGCTAAGAACAAAGTATCGCAGGAGCCAGCCTTTCCCCCACAGGCGAGCCTTCGGACCTGCCAGCTTGATGAGAGCCTGCGCAGCGGGTCTACCTGGGGCCGAGCCGAGCTCGGGGTGTCGATGAAGCGGCTAAGAACAAAGTATCGCAGGAGCCAGCCTTTCCCCCACAGGCGAGCCTTCGGACCTGCCAGCTTGATGAGAGCCTGCGCAGCGGGTCTACCTGGGGCCGAGCCGAGCTCGGGGTGTTGTAGAAGTGGCTAAGAACAGAGTATCGCAGGAGCCAGCCTTTCCCCCACAGGCGAGCCTTCGGACCTGCCAGCTTGATGAGAGACTGCGCAGCGGGTCTACCTGGGGCCGAGCCGAGCTCGGGGTGTCGTAGAAGTGGCTAAGAACAAAGTATCACAAGAGCCAGCCTTTCCCCCACAGGCGAGCCTTCGGACCTGCCAGCTTGATGAGAGCCTGCGCAGTGGGTCTACCTGGGGTCGAGCCGAGCTCGGGGTGTCGATGAAGTGGCTAAGAACAAAGTATCGCAGGAGCCAACCCTTCCCCCACAGGCGAGCCTTCGGACCTGCCAGCTTGATGAGAGCCTGCGCAGCGGGTCTACCTGGGGCCGAGCCGAGCTCGGGGTGTCGATGAAGTGGCTAAGAACAAAGTATCGCAGGAGCCAGCCTCTCCCCCACAGGCGAGCCTTCGGACCTGCCAGCTTGATGAGAGCCTGCTCAGCGGGTCTACCTGGGGCCGAGCCGAGCTCGGGGTGTTGATGAAGATAACCAAACCTCTCCCCCACAGGCGAGCCTTCGGACCTGCCAGCTAGATGAGAGCCTGCGCAGCGGGTCTACCTGGGGTCGAGCCGAGCTCGGGGTGTTGATGAAGATAACCAAACATGTCCCCCACAGGCGAGCCTTCGGACCTGCCAGCTAGATGAGAGCCTGCGCAGCGGGTCAACCTGGGGCCGAGCCGAGCTCGGGGTGTTGACGAAGATAACCAAACCTCTCCCCCACAGGCGAGCCTTCGGACCTGCCAGCTTGATGAGAGCCTGCGCAGCGGGTCTACCTGGGGCCGAGCCGAGCTCGGGGTGTTGTAGAAGTGGCTAAGGACAGAGTATCACAAGAGCCAACCTTTCCCCCACAGGCGAGCCTTCGGACCTGCCAGCTTGATGAGAGCCTGCGCAGCGGGTCTACCTGGGGCCGAGCCGAGCTCGGGGTGTCGATGAAGCGGCTAAGAACAAAGTATCGCAGGAGCCAACCTTTCCCCCACAGGCGAGCCTTCGGACCTGCCAGCTTGATGGGAGCCTGCGCAGCGGGTCTACCTGGGGCCGAGCCGAGCTCGGGGTGTCGATGAAGTGGCTAAGAACAAAGTATCGCAAGAGCCAACCTTTCCCCCACAGGCGAGCCTTCGGACCTGCCAGCTTGATGGGAGCCTGCGCAGCGGGTCTACCTGGGGCCGAGCCGAGCTCGGGGTGTCGATGAAGATTCCTTCAACCAGACCTATTCTATCATTGAGATGAGGAGTCATAGCCGGTTAAAACAAAAAACATAAAGATTGCCTACTCAGAGATAGTCAATATTCTGAAATAAACTTATTGAAAATGCAATAGTTATTTACAACATTACAACCCTTCTTCCCCTCTTACGGGTAGAAGCGCTTCAGATCGTCACCACTCCAGGTGTGATTCAAGGTCCTTCCCTCCGCATCCTGGAGATAGTAGCCTCCGTTAACCAGAGCCTTCTCTACTATATAAGGCCCTTCCCAGCTAGGGTTGAGCTTACCAACCGCGGCCGACCTTCCTGCAGCGTCGACCTTTTTCAGTACTAGATCCCCCTCGGCGAATTGCTTGACTCTGATGTGCTTATCGAAGTACCGAGCCATTCGCCGTTTTACTTCCTCTTGCCTGATGGCGGCAACCTCCCGCAGCTCTTCCACCATATCTAATGAGAGGCGCAACCACTCCTCATTCTCCAACCTCCAAGCTTCGCTTCCCTCAGCCGCGGCCGCAACCCTTGGGGACCGAACCTCGAATTCCACCGGGAGGACGGCCTCACACCCATGAGAGAGCTTGAAGGGGGTCTCCCCTGTGGCCGTGTTCGGAGTCGTTCGCAAGGCCCACAGAACGGACGGGAGCTGTTCCACCCAGTTACCCTTCAGGTTCTCCACCTTCTTTTTGAGTAAGCTGACAATGATCTTGTTGGCCGCCTCCACCTGGCCATTGCTCCGAGGATGATGGACAGAGGCGAACCTGAGGTCAATCCCCAATTGGGTGCAGAAACTGATGAATTCTTCACTGGCAAACTGAGGACCGTTGTCTGTCATTATCGCTTGGGGCAACCCGTGCCTGCAAACGATTTCCCCCCAAACGAAGTTCCTGATGACCTGGGAGGTTACCTTGGCTAACGGCTTGATCTCCAACCACTTGGAGAAGTAGTTAATCATAACTAGGAGGAATCTCCTCTGCCCGCTAGCTGGAGGAAAGGGTCCAACCAGGTCCATTCCCCAAATGGCGAAGGGCCATGGCGCCGTGATGCTTCGAAGCCTTTGGGCGGGCAAGAGCTGGAGGGGAGCATGTACTTGGCACTTCCGACACCTCCTTGCGAACTCAGCTGTATCCTTCCTCAAAGTCCGCCAGAAATATCCTTGCCTTATCACCCTTGCTTCCAATGTCCTTCCCCCTGAATGACTGCCGCATTCTCCAGAATGCACCTCTTCCAGGATCCCTGGGACTTCCTCCTCGGTCACGCATCTCGTGAGGAGTCCTGACAACATCTTCCGATGCAAGCTCCCTTCCAGCATCAGGTAATGGGCTGCCTTATGCCTGAAGCTCTTGGCATCCTTGACTTCTTCCGATAGTTCTCCTGTGGTCAAGAAGGTCACCAACGGATCTACCCATGAGGACCGCCGATTCACCTCCATCACCTCCCCTTCTTCAATGGCTGGCCGAAATAGTTCGGTTAGGGTACCTCCACCCCGAGGCCCGAACTTTGCCAATCGGTCAGCTGCCATGCTTTCCTCCCTGGGAACATGTTGAATAGAAAAAGAACGGAAACCTCCAATGATAGTTCTTACCTTTGATAGATATCTTGCGAGGGTAGGCTCCCGGGCCTCGAACTTTCCTCGGATCTGCGATGCCACCACCATTGAGTCTGTGAAGGCCTCCACATCCTGAATTTCCAACTCCTTTGCCAGTCGGAGACCGGCTATCACGGCTTCGTACTCCGCCTGATTATTGGTTACAGGGAAGTGGAAAGCCACTGCTTGTTCTATGGTAACCCCTTGGGGACTTACCAGTACCATACCTCCTCCCAGGGAGTGCCTTCCCGAGGCTCCATCGACAATCATCTTCCATGCTTCCGACGGCCTCGGCTCTTCTTCCTCGGCCTCAGTGACATAATCCGCCAAAAAGTCCGCCACGGATTGGGCTTTGATGGAGAGCCTTGGGACGAAAGAAATGTCAAACTCGCTTAGCTCGATGGACCACTTTGCCCACCTTCCTGAATGCTCCACCCCCTCAAAGACCTTGCGAAGAGGATGGTCGGTTACCACCCTAATCGAGTGCGCTTGAAAGTAAGGGCGAAGCTTCCTAGCTGAGATGACCAAAGCATACGCTAGCTTCTCCAGGATGGGGTATCGGATCTCCGCCTTTTTTAAGATTCGACTTACATAATAGACGGGCAACTGTTTCTTCCCCTCCTCCCTAACCAAGACGGAGCTCACTGCCTCTACCCCCACTCCGAGATACAGGCTAGGTCTTCCCCTTCCTTCGGGCTTTGAAGTAACGGAGCTTGGGAGAGTTGCCTCTTCAGCCCCTGGAATGCCTCTTCACATTCGGCTGTCCATTCAAACACTTGGTTACCACGAAGTACTTTAAAGAAAGAGGAACACCTATCCCCTGACCGAGAGAGGAACCTGCTTAGCCCGGCCAACTTCCCGGTCAAGCGCTGGACTTCCTTGGCACTGCGAGGTGATTCCAGGTCTAGAATAGCCTTAACCTTATCGGGGTTAGGTTCTACCCCCGCGGGAGTCAAGAGGTGTCCGAGGAATTTCCCGCGACTAGCCCCGAAGACGCACTTCAAGGGATTCAACCTCATCTTGAACCTTCGCAGGGTGGCAAACGTTTCCTCCAAGTCCTGCAGGTGGGACTCAACACACTTGCTTTTGATCATGAGGTCGTCCACGTAGACCTCCAGGTTCCTTCCCCTTTGATCTCGAAAGATTCGATCCATCATGCGTTGGTACGTTGCCCCTGCGTTCTTCAACCCGAAGGGCATCATCTTATAGCTGAAGCATCCCTCTCTTGTGATGAAGGAAACATCCTTGACATCAGGAGGGTGCATCCGGATCTGATGGTAACCTAAAAATACATCTAAAAAACTCATAAGAGAAAAACCGACGGCTGAGTCAACCAGCGCGTCGATTCGAGGCAAGGGGTAGCAATCCTTGGGACATGATTTATTTAATAAAGAAAAATCAATACACATGCGCCATTTTCCTCCTCCCTTCTTGACCATTACCACGTTGGAGATCCAGCCTGGATACTGGATCTCGGAGATGAAGCCTGCGTCCAGGAGCTTTTTGACCTCCTCTCGGATGGGGGCTTCTAGCTTGGTGGCGATGGCCCTCATCTTTTGGCGTATGGGGCGGGCTCTGGGATCCAGGTTCAAGCGATGACAGGCCACGTCCGCGTCAATGCCTGGCATGTCTGCCGCGTTCCAAGCGAAGATGTCGACGTTGCTTTGGATGCAGGCTCGCATCCGCTCCTGATCCTCGAGGCTCAAGCCTCCGCTGATCCGAATCCTTTGCACCTCCCCCGCTCTTGTAAGCACCTCCATCTCCACCACTTCTTCGGCCGGCTCCAGCCCCGACCGCTCCCAACTTACCCTTGCCTCTTCCTGCTCAAACTCGAGCTCCTCTCCCC
Source organism: Platanthera zijinensis (assembly GCA_039513925.1). Classification (NCBI taxonomy): domain Eukaryota; kingdom Viridiplantae; phylum Streptophyta; class Magnoliopsida; order Asparagales; family Orchidaceae; genus Platanthera; species Platanthera zijinensis. Next base: position 46,883,792 of record CM077088.1, on the reverse strand, counting down.
CAACCTCAACAACTTCCATCGCCTCCTCCAGGCTCTCCTCCTGCCTCTGCTCTTCTTCATCCATCACTACTCTCGCCTCTTCTAGGCTGATCTCCTCCACCTCAGCCATCTCCTCAACAACCTCCATCGCCTCTCCCAGGCTTATCTCCCCTTTCTCAACCCCTTCCTGCTCAGCCATCTCCTTCTCCAACTCCTCTGCCTCCGCCATCCACGACACGGTATTAACCGCCGTCACATAGCATTACCTTGCCATCTTCGGATCCCCCCTGATCCTAACCTACACCCCTCCATTGTTGAACTTGAGGCATTGGTGGTATGAGGAGGGTACGCAGCGAAAGGCGCTGATGAGGGGACGTCCAAAGATGGCATTGTAACTACTCGGGGCGTCCACGATCACGAACCGACAGTTCCGTGAGACGCCCCCAAGCCTCACATGCAGGCCCACTCCCCCTTCCACTTCTTTCCTTTCTCCGGAGAAGCCAAAAAGCGGTCCATCAGAAGCCAGGACCCTTTTTCCTTCCACCCTCATCTCATCGAAGGCCTTCTTGAAGATCACATTCACCGAGCTCCCATTGTCCACCAATATCCGGGAGACGGTGTAGTTTTCTATCGCTGTCTGGATCACAAGCGCGTCGCAGAACGGATCCTCGTAGTCTGGCATATCCGCGGATGAGAAGGTGATCTTCTCCTCTGGGGGGGAGCCAGGGAGGTTGAGGCGACCCCTCAGCAGAACATGGTTTGAAGGCTCCCCTTGCGGGTTGCCTCGATCCCCACTCCCCCATGGATCACTCTGATCCCTCCTCGGGTCCCCACGTCTACCCTGTCTTCACACCTGTCCTCAGCCTCTTCTCGCTGTACTTCGACGATCCTTACCGGCGGGTCTTGCCTTCCGGCCCCTCTGGCCCCTCTCATCTCCAGAAAATCTGGGCAGGTGGCCGTTGCGTGACCTTCCTCCTGATGGAAGTCACAATAGGGCAACGCCACCCTGCCCCCTCTTCCTTCTCCTCCTCCCCTTCTTCCGGCTCCCCGAATTCTTCCTCCTCTTCCTCTTCCCACCTCCATGGCCTCCTGCGGCGGTGGGAAATGACCCCTTGGTCCTTGTCGCCATCCTCCCTGCTCCAGCCTTCTTTGCTCCCGGAAGTTATCTCTTCTCTGAAGCCCTCCTTGGCCCTGTGGGCGACCCTCCTGTGGCCTCCAACCCAGTCGGTTGTTCGGCTCCCTGGCCCCCCCATGCTGCTGCCCCTGCCCTCGGGGCTCTTCTCTTCTTCTATCTTCCCTCGGCTCCCTCTGCTCTCTCTGCTCTCTCTGCTCTCTCTGCCTTCCCACTACCGGCTCCCTCACATCATCCTCGGCCAACCTGGCCAGCTTCCTCGCAAACGCAGGGTTTGCCCTTTCAAAGTCTATCTCCTTCGCCGCCCTCTCCATGAGCTCCTCAAAAGAGAGAGGGGGCACCCTCTTCAACTCCATGCCGAAAAACCCTGGTCTCAGCCCCAGGGTGAAGGCAAGCATCAGCGCGTACCCTGGGACCTCCTGGACCAGGAGAATCTCCTCTTGGAACCGGTCGACATAGTGACCCAGCGTCTCCTCCGGCCCTTGCCTCACTGCAAACAGGCATTCAGCCTCCTTCTTCCTTTTCTTCGAAGTTGAGAATCTCAACAGAAAACCCCTCCGCAGATCCTCAAAGCTGTAGATGGAACTCGCCGGCAACTGGTGGAACCAGTCCCTGGCCTTCTCTTTCAGAGTGATGGCAAAAAGCCTACACTTGAAGGCATCCGACATTTGTCTGATGAACACCACATCCTCGAACCATTGCACGTGCTGAACCGGGTCATCCTTCCCGGTGTAGTAGGTCATGTCCGGCTCCCGGAACCCCTCCGGCACTGGAGCCGAGACAATGAGCTCACTAAAGGGGGTCTCGCCTCCCGCCTGGCGAGAAGGCACATCTCGCGACCTCGGTTGGCTGGACCGATCCGCGAGACCATGCCCAGGGAAGAGTTCCCGCACCGTCGCCTCCTTCTCGCCCAGATCCGCCGGAAGCTCCTTCTCGAGACGCTGGCCTGGGAAAAGCTCCCGCGCGGCTACGTCCCTCTTGCTTGCCTCCACCGGGACCTCCTTCCCGGGGCGCTGCCTTGGGGCGTTCTCGCCTAGCAGCGGAACCACCTCCACCGGAACCTGCGGCGTCTCCCACTCATTCCTTGCCGAGAAGGCCAAGTTGATCGTCTGCATGACTTCCCGCCTGAAGTCCTCAAACATCTTCTTCGTCGCCTCGTCCACCCGGGTGGGGGATCCTCCTGCGCCTGATCCTTCACCTTCGCCTCCTGCCATGGGACTTAACTCGAGATTTTCTTACACCGGCTGCTTCCACGCTCACCGCACCAGAATTGTTGAAGCCAAAAATGACCCCAACGAATGTTCACAAACCAAAGTGTAGCCGACGCCTACTTCTCTCTTACCTCGACCCTTGACTGGCTGCTAAGGTCAAAAGACTGACCCAAAGCCTCAGCTGGGAGGTCCCACCACACACCCGGAAGATCTCTGAGAGCTTCCCCTCCAAAGCCAAATGCTGGGCTGGGAGCTCCTCAGAAGGCACTAGAGTTGGAGAATAATGAAAGCTTTGCCTTCCAAAGAGCCCCTATGAGTTTTTTTATAGTCTTCCTTTGACCTGAAAATACTGAACTACCCCTGAGGGGTCTGCCAATAGCCAAATCCCGCTGTCATCCCAAGGGCATTTGGATAATTTTACCTCGGGATAATAATAAAATAATCCCCTTTACGAGCGCCGGGCCCTACCACGTGGGCCCACTTGGCGAGAACCCTGGCCGTGAAGGCTCTCGCTGGACCCCCAACTGGGCCAACCTTGGCGAGACTCCTTGCCAGGGAGGTTCGCGCCCTTCACGGTCTTGCAACTATCGCGACTGAAGGCTTACTTAGGGCCTTCTCGCCTGCCCTGGGCGGGAGCTTTCCCTAAGGCGGAAGCTTCCGTGGTCGAGCCATCTGCTTCGGTCGGTCGACGATCTCTCCTGCCGAGAGCTCGGCCATCTGCTTTGGTCGGTCGACGATCTCTCCTGCCGAGAGCTCGACTATCTGCCTTGGCCTCTCCATCTTTTCCCTGCCCTTGGCGGGAGCTCCTACAGGACGAGAACTCCACAAGTATGCCTTAGGGTTAACCCGAGGCTAGCCTGAGACTAGCCCAATCCTGACCACTGAAGCCTCTGGGTCCCTCCCAGCGAATATGGGGTTGTACAGTATATATAAATTTATAATTATTTTTGTTGGGATATTTGTAGTCTGATAGATATTTGCAGTTCTTTTTTAAAAAATTATAAATTGATTTTCCTTATTTTTTCACTCCTATTAATTGATGAAATGATTGATTAACCAAACTTGAACTTAAACAGTTCTAATTTGATTGTTTAGCCAGCTTGCCAATCTTAAAATTTATCATATCCAATCAGCCAGCCCATAAAAATCACCATATCCCCAAAATTAAGGTTTTTCTCTGGGACAACTACGGATGAAAAAGCTATATTCTAACCGTCAGAGCTGTTTTGAGAAGCATGTAGCAAGCTTAAAAAATCAAAATCAAACATCATGTTTATTCTAATGTCATCCCCATGACAGCCACATAAAAGAATAGCACTTTAATGTCTTGCAAAAACCACATGATAGCAACATTAAAAAAAACATCATGAAACATTACTATCTCATTGATTACTTCCCAACAGAGAGAAGAGGTTTCGATATGCTGGGGATTTCTGGCATCACAAATCAAGCTGGGGTTTCGATCTGCTGTGGAGAGAAGAGATACCCGTGGCGGTTATGAGTTCTCCAGGAGGCGGAGACGGCGGCAAGAAGGTGTTGGAGAGGCTCTGGCGGGTGTTCCGAGTGCTCCAGATGGCGGCGGTTCGAGAGTCACTTGCGTGGAATCGCAGTTTTACGGCAACCATGGAGAGGTGTTGAAGAGAAGCATAGGGGCGAGAATAGATACCGACGGCTGTTCCGAGTACTACAGGCAGCGGCGGCGGCGGAAGGGAGGTGTGGAGGGACTCTGGCGGCATTTCTGAGCTCTCCAGGCGGAGGCTAGGAGTTCGGTTTTGACGTCACTCGCGGAAATAATGAATTTAGGGCTTTGTTGATTGCGGAACCGAGGGGCTGCAATTAGATTGTTTTTGTAGGTTATAAATTCTTTAGATTTTAAGATTACAGGCATGCAAATATAGATTATGAGCCTGCAAATATCAGCGTCCCAAAAATGTTAAGAGAAGAGAATATTTTAGTAAAGTACTCCGCATTGTCTAGTTCTTACTTGGCATTATCGTTGTCCAAAAAAAAAAAAAACCAGTCTTAGATTATTCTAAGGTGCAACTTATTATTTATTGGTTCATATATGACAATGATTTTGACTCTCTTTCGCCCGACATTTTTTCTTCGATGAGTTTGAACAAATACGTCAGTATTATGAAATGTATGTTTGACATGACAATGATTATAATAGCCGCCAAGAAAAGAAAATTAATTTTGAGCATAAAAGTACTCAACAATGTGGTTCATAACCACCGCATTCACGACTTCAAACCCCACACTAAACGTAGACCTTTATTTTAGGCAATTGCTATTTGCAGGCTGGATTTGTTTATCCGCAGAATGTTACTATTCAAAATTCTAAGAAGTTCCAATCTTGTTATTCACAAATAATTTTGTTATTTGCAGATCAATTCAAAAAAGATCTAGCTCTAAATAGGTTAATCATCATGTTCTTTAGGATTTTTGATTTTACCTTTTTTAAACCGTTCCTATTATCTTATGCAACAGTGACTTAATTTCCTTGATGTACCAGAGTGACTATGTATCCGATAGGGATAAGAGGCGTGCATGTTGATAAAATTTATGGTGTATGTGTCGCTACGGGGAATTAATATTATCAGTTATTTTTCTGACAAACGCAACGACACATAAACCTATAGGATCGTTTAACTAAACACTATTAATCTCAATTGGAGCACAACACAATAATTATTTTCCTAAGTTAAGAACACAAAATTAAGCAAGCTTTAACGAACGAAAATGAAGTGCGGAAATTAATGTATACCGTTTTTAGATTCTTGCTCGTTCTTCATAATTGCGGAAATTCGCAACAGCTGAGAGTAGTTTCTCTTTATGAAGTTCGAAACTCTTACAGATTCCGTTAGCATAAAAATTTTTATCTGCTATTTGACTTGCTGTAACAAGAGATAATTAGTACGGTATGAATATACAAATCATCCACTCTTATTTTACCCAACTATACACAGCTTTAGATCACAGTTCAAAACAATCAGTCCACTGGAGCCTAATTTTAGACAAGTTTGGTCGGATCTGGAGGTTAAAACAAGTGGACTTTGATGGCATCGGCACAGGTATGAGATGGGCTTATTGTATATAAGAGAACAATAATAATAATAACACAAAGCCACTATATCAGGTTCACTGTTTCAGTTAGTGAATAAACATCACATACCTGATGCTCTGGCATGAAAAACCCACCTTGGAGAAGGCGCATATGTCCTTGCTGGTAGAGCAAAATCAGAGCAGTCTTCGCCAATAATGGAGAACCTGATCCGGAAAACAACGATCTAGGAGGAGGAAGAAAGAGGCCGACCACTTTCTCTTGAGATCTGAAGGAGGAGCAGCACACAAGCCGCAAGATCGCCGGAGATAGAGGACGACTTTCTCCAAGGTCGCTGGTGGCGAAGGGCTGTGTCGCGACGATGAAGAGGCGTGCAGCCGGCGGTTTCCGGAGTGGAGGAGAATGAAGTCGGGATTTCTGCCCTAGCCCAGTTTTTCACCCTTGTTCACTATTCGTATATGGAAATGTAATGAGATGATAGCCTGAATAGGGAGGCTCTTTGGGAGTTACCAAAATGAGAGCAATCAATCCTCATAACTCCCAAAATAAAATTCACATAAGTTAAATCTCATGAAATTAATTGAGATTCAAATTTCATGTCCATTCATATGCCAAAGGTGAGACCGAGCACGCGACTGAAATTACGAGACGATCTGGCTCACCTATCACAGACTTCGATCGTTCGCGCGACTAAAGTAACGCGCACTCGTAAGAGTCCAAATAGACCAATTACATGTGTACGAATTCACCTGGACGTCGTGACGAGCCTAGTCCACCTAACGGAAAAATTTCCAACATTGCATTCATATCTGAATTTACATGGAGTGTATGTAAGTGTTTTCTTTTGATCTTACTTTTGTTTTTTTCAATTTCGATGCACAAGATGAAGTCATCGATCTGGGCTCCAAAGATCGTCAGAGCAATGTTGTCGTCGTCCGACTTGGCTCAGGATGAAATCGTTGACCTGAGCTGAAAAGGTTGCTGAAAAAGTTTCTTGATTGTGAATTTAAAATTAGTCATGTTTATAAGATGAAATAAAGCCTGAAAAATTGATTTAAGGATAGAAATTTATCGCCTGCAGCCTGATCATTACGTTTTCTCATAATTCTTCGCGCCTTTTGAAAATACGTCTTGTACATGCAATTGTAGGAAAAGTGTTCAACACGAAAGTTGTATAACTCGACGAGATCTACAACTTTCGTGTTGAACATTTTCCCTAAAAATGCATGTACAAGACGTGCTTTGAAAATACACACAGATATCGCGCCTTTTAGAAATACGCCTTGTGCATGTTTTTTTAGGAAAAGTATTCAACACCAAAGTTGTAGATCTCGTCGAGTCCTACAACTTTCGTGTTGAACACTTTTCATAAAAATGCATGTACAGTACGTATTTTCTAATGACAGGAAAAATTAAAAGAAAATATGATGCGTCTAGTCAAAACTGAAGTGCTAATAACAATCACCTATATTTTATACTCGCTAAACGATTTTCAGTCACAAGTCAAAAGCAATACCACAAGTCAGAGCAGGAAGGGAGGTCAGTAATTCGAAGTTTGACCTAGAGAAAAACGACGGGGATCGCTGCCCTAAAAACCCATCATAAAAATTGATTCGGTGAGGTTCGTTCCCCTCCCGACTGGGATCTGATTCCTCCTGTAGAAGACGCGAAATGTTCTCCGCGTCTCTCTCCGGAGCCTTCCTCCACTCCCCTCTCTCGTCCAAGAAGAAGAAGAAGCCGATCCTGCCGTCGACCAGAGGGCCATTACCCGCTGTCGCTGCTTTCAAGATCGAGATGGATGAGATCGCAGAACTCGCGCGCAATAAGGTAACCAAATTTTCAACTGGCGTTCTAATGAGAGAGGAGCCGCTCTCAGAAAAAAAAAGCATCTTTCTCGGTTATGCAGGTTTTGGTGGCATGCACGCTGTCATGGGCCATTGGGCAGCTCTCCAAGTCTTTTACTTCGCCGGTTAGGGGAAACGGATTCGATTGGAAGGCGGCTGTTCGATCCGGAGGAATGCCATCGACTCATTCCGCTGTTTGTTCTCTTTCGCCTCTCTGTTTTCTGTTCTTTTCCCCCTTCCTGTTTCCCCCTTGCAGTACTTTTATTGTTGTTTGGAATTTGGATTTGCAGAGCGTGGCTGCTGCTGCTACAAGTGTTGGTCTAGAGAGGTAAGCGCGATTATCAAATGTTAGAGACTATTTTGCTTCTGTCAAATGTAGAGTTGAGATTTGTCTATGTATTAGGGAGAATGGAGTTTTACTTGGAAATTTCCTCTTTTGGATGGTCAGTTGAGACTTTATGGCACTTTGCACGCCAAGAAATATGAGTTTTTGGCACTTTGCACTACGAATTTTTAAAATTGGCACTTTGCACCTCCAACACAAAATTTCAAGGGTATTTAGGTCCGGGCAGTACTAAAAATGCTCATTTTGGCACTTTGCACCCGAATTATTGGTGCTGCTTGGAGCTAAATACCATTGAATGAGCATTTATGGTGCTTTCGGGACCTAAATACCCTTGAAATTTCGGCTGCAAAGTGCCAAAACCGGTAATGGGGTGGGGGTGGGCAAAGTCCCAATTTTAAAGATTTAGGGTGCAAAGTGCCAAAAAACTGTATTTTGGAGATGCAAAGTGCCGAAAAACCGTTTGTTGCTCACATTAAACTTTATACTCTGGGAAATTAAGATCTCAAGCAGCCAGTCTCTGTCCAAGATTGGTCTAAGCCATTTGACTGACTGAGACAACCCTAGCTATGGCAGTCTTAATCTGATCTTGATTTGAGAAATGCACGTCGCACGAGTCAAACAAGTATTTTGACTGATCAAAGATTTACTAAGTCAAAAGCACACACACACATGTACTCATATATTTTTATAGAGTGCATACATACATTAACTCAAGTATTTTGACTAATATGCCTTCATACATACATTAACTCATATATTTTTATTAGATCACAAGCTAGTTTCAGCCCAAGCTCAAACTAAATCGAAAGTGATCATATTTTTGAGCGATGTAATATACTTTAGAGGTTTGGTCTGTACAATAAATGTTAAGAGAATGAAAAAATTAGACATGAAGATATAATTAGTGTGGATGGATTAGGCAGGAGAAAAGGTTTACCAAATGTAACGGGGATGAAAGTTGTTCAAAATGTTGATACAAAAACCGACCCCTAGTACTTGGGCTTAGAATATTGATGATGATGTTTGAGCGAAATTCGTCATTTGTCTTCTCCTTATATGAGATTTAAGGGTGTTTCAAAATTTTTATTGAGTATTAATTTTAGTTTAATTTTTAATATATAGCTAGATTAACTTATAGAGTGCAGGGGTTTTTCAGATCCAATTTTTGGCATGTCAGTGATCTTTGCTGCGCTTGTAATGTATGATGCTCAGGTACATCCTTTTGACCTGTATGATTAGGCACATTTATGTTTACTTGTAAAGATTTTTTATTTTGATGAGTTTGTTGCACTTGTTTTTTTCCTATGAAGAAGCTTTGGTATACATTGAGATAGGAAGCAGGATACAAAATATTGTGTCTATTAGGTATTTAGGTTATATACTAAGAAAATTGTGTTCTATATGTTAGTTTCTTATACTGTTTATTCTGAAGTGGGTGCTTGGTTTATCAGTAGTGTTTCAAGTTGCAGCTTTAAAATTTATGAAAAGAAGGGCAGAAGATGAGTGGTCTGTTCTTATTTCAAACAAGCTCTCTACAAGTAATTTTGTTCCAGGGGAGTAGTTCATTATTTAAGATAAAAAGTGGTGTTGGAATCTAATTGTTCTTCATCCTATATTATTAGCTGAGCGCTTCGGTTTGAGCTATGACAATCGGTCTGGGTTTTGTTTAAATTTCATGGATATGTGGTAAGAGCTCTTGGATGTGTATTGGGGAATTTTAGTGCCAGTCACAGATCTTAATGGATGGATGCTGAATGTGGCTTGAAAGTTGGGTTGACATTTGAGATTAATATGCATGGTGAAGTTATTTACAAATTACAATGCATTAATTGAAACATATGATTCTAATGCAGATTTTTTACTTGCTTTGCTTAACTATCATGGACAAATGTCTGCTGTTGATCATATACTTTCCACAAGAATTACCAAATCGAACAGTGGAACCTGGTCACTGTGCTATTGGTTTTGTTAGTGTTGAAACCAGTACCCGGTCTCAAAGAGAGTTCGGACCCAAAAGGGGGTAGCTTGCACTTGTCCTGAGTTGAACTCCCGACCAAAGACTTTGAATTAAGGAACAGACCCTGAGTTGCAACGCGAAGGTTCTGCCACACACTCAGAAGATCTGAGAGAGCTTCACCTCCCAAGCCAAAGTTGAGCTGGGCACCTTGAAGGGCTCTAGAAACCAACCAAAGCAAAATCAGTGTTGAAACCAGTACTCGGTCTATTTATAGTTTTTCCGATTTGGCCTGCCAATAGCGCAATCCCACCTTTTGGAAATACTATGCGTAGCCCAGATGGGTCTGCGAACAGCCGAACTACGCTGTTTGGAGAGATTATTAGCAAACCAGCGAGGGCATTCTGGTAAAAACACCACTAAGCGAGTGGTCTGTGCCGCTTTCACTCGTCTGGATCGGCGAGTGCCTTGGTGAGACTTTCACCAAGGCATTTCCACGACAAATGTATCATCAGTTTTTATCCAAGTTTGGTGCATACGACTTGTACGCTCCAGCTTGCGAGGGAGTGTTAGAGAATGTTAGAAAAACATGATGTATTGGCCCATTTATAAGGCCCATATAAGAGTTAGTGTTTAGTCCCACATTGTTTGTATAGCTTAGTTTTCCTCTCTTCTCTCCTATATATTTGCACTCATACTTGTATTTTCGTATTCAAGAAGTATATACAAGTTTTTTCACCTTTCTCTACAGACTTGAACAATTTTTAAAACAGCTGGAATATCAGGATATAACACATACAACTTGTGAATTAGTTTGACTTGAACATTTTTTGAAAGAGATTAACTAGAAGACTGATTCACTAGTGCAACTAATTTGTGACAATCAGACAATAATGCATACAACATCTACCACAATCTTCTATGTAAGGTTGTAGATGTCATATGTCCGATTCATGTTGATTTGAATTTGAAATGTCGAATGTCGGATTCAGGAGATATATCAGAGATATTTTAGAACGACGGATTTTAATATTCAAATAAATTAATTTATATATATATATGTCTTTTGTGAATATGTACAATTATATACATAATGTATATTTATAAATTATACAATAAACATGTAATAATATGTATAATGAAATAATGAATATAGTAAACACAAATATATATATATACAAGCAGTCGTGCACGGGGGACCCCGTGCGGGCAACATTCGTCGTGGGTGCGATATTCGTCGAGGGGGCTACATTTGTCGTGGGTGCGACATTCGTCAAGGGGGCGGCATTCGTCGTGGGGGCGGCATTTGTCGAGGGGGCGACATTCGTCGTGGGTGCGACATTTGTCGTGGGGGCGACATTCGTCGTGGGTGCGACATTTATCGAGGGGGCGACATTCGTCGTGGGTGCGACATTTATCGTGAGTGCGACATTTGTTGAGGGGGCGACATTCGTCGTGGGTGCGTCATTTGTCGTGGGAGCATCATTTGATAGTGTTGTAACATTTGTCGTGGTGGAGACATTCGTCGTGGTGGCGACATTCGTCGTGGGGGCGATATTCGGCGGGAGCGACATTTGGCGGGGGCGACATTCGGTAGGGCCGACATTTATCGCGGGGGCGACAATTGTCACAGGGGAGACATTGGTCGTGGGGGCAACATCGGTCATGCCCGGCCAAGCGCGACCGTACCAGGCCAGCGAGGGAAATTACTAATCGCCTTGGAATTATTATTGATATTGACATTATTTCTAAGAATGTTTGATGAAGTACCACTTGGTTAAAGTAAACTAATTAATTTAATTCCATACAGGGTACACGGGGCAACTCCCCTACGACCAAGCGCGACCGCACCGGGCCGCGAGGGAAATTACTTACCTATATTTGTCTTATATTTTTTTGTGTCTTCATGAAATGCTTGTGCTCACTTCCATGTGTTTGTAATAGCGAGAACATGAAGCTAAAATTTTGCAAACTTGGAGCTAAAATAAAAATGGAGCTAAAATCACATCTAAAATGATGTAAAAAAACATAAGATGCAGGAAGAACATAAGCTGCAGGAGGAGGAAAAAATATTTACAACTAGCCACAATTTTTTTTGTGGTCTGATTCAAGCCATTGCAAGAAAAAAATAACAAACAGCATGGTTGCAATTTATCTAGTATCAATTGAGTTGCTTAGTTGTGTGCTTAATTTCTAACAACATGGTAAAAGTTTTAACAGCCTAGCTTCTAACAGCACGGTAAAAAAAAAACATCTAGCATGCTAAAATGTTGCAAACGTGGAGCTTAAATCAAAATGGAGCTAAAATCAAAATGGAGCTAAAATCAAAATGGAGCTAAAATGTTGCAAACGTCGAAGGAGGGCAAAGCTTGCTGAAGTGAGAAATCTTAACATCCTAACCGTTTGTTAACTTTAAACTATTACTTAGAGCTTAAGTAGTGGTAAGACTCTAAGGCTCGATGTTGAATGACAGGTGAGATAAAGCTTTAGCCGCTGGAAAACAACAAGTAGAAATGACATCTCAAGCTTTGAAACCATCAGAGAAAAAATGATATTATTTTGTAATAAATCTAAGCAGAGAAAATACTAATTGGATATGAAACTCCAAGCAATAAATGCAAAACAACCAACATATGGTAAAAGAGGTTGAAGATACCAAAGAGGAAGCTAAAATAATCTACAACACCACGATGGGAATAAAACATTTGTTCAGAAAACACGAAAAATCACATGAAAAATCTACCACATGCATTTGGCTTTAATAGCATCCTGTAAACTAAAAAGAAAAAAAGGACCAATGATGATGATGAGGGGAATAGAAGATCAATTCGGAATCATGTGAAGAAGGTATCTTTTAAACCACATGAAAAATCTCAAATGATCAAGTTATAAAAGAGTATGAGTTCTCATCTTCTAATCTGATGAGAGTGGTATGCCAAATACCTTCTAATCTGATTAGAGTGGTATGCAAAATACCTGCTATAAGGTGTTGGAGTTTTGAAATGATAATAAAATGGAATTGGAGAGTGAAACAATTTGCCAAGAGAATAAAATTGATGTGTTGAAGCCCAAGACTTAATAAAAATGGATCTGGAGAGAGAAATATGGCATTGCAAAAAATGACTCTAACCATGCTTAACAAAAGCAATCTAACCAAAAGTACCCACAAAAAAAACCGAATAGGTTTTATTTAAAGGTTAGAGAAACTAAGGAAATTAGAGGTCAAGTTAGCCATTAGAAAAAATCAAGAGATAAAATATTTACATACGTTAATTCAGAGCATTTCCAAAAATGGCTTTCAACAAACATTGAGCAGAAAAACAATTTAAGATAACCTTGAGTTAGCATACTTGATGCTTAAAAAATTGATGCTAACATGTGGTTAGAGAAACTATGGAAATTAGAGGCCAAGTTAGCCATTTGATGAACTCAATAGGAGGAAATAAATTAATGCTTAAACAAATTTAGGAAAGCAGAGCCAAGTGAAGCAGAGATAAAAAATATAAAATAGTACTTAACATGGAAACTATATTATACTAACCTAGAGTGCTAGCTGCTGGGAAGAGAAGCGGTGCCTTGGATGATTAAAAGCTCGCAAGAGAAGCTCAAGCAACAGTGGAGGAGGATCTTGAAATAGGGAAACTATGAAGAAATTGATTCCCCCAAATTAAAAAAAATTACTATCAGAGTAAGGACTGGAGCTCGCACACCTTCAAACATGGACGATAGGCAAAGTAAGGAGAAAGAGCTGCTATGAAGGATACACAAACTAAGGGAAGTTTTGTTAGGTTAGGATGTTTGATGCAGCGACAAAGTAAGAATGGAGAAGGTGCTTACTTGCGGAGGTCGAGATGGAGACACTGTCGGAATGAAAGAAGACTACGGTAGCAGCAGATGAAGGAAAAGGAGTCTCTGTCAAGGGATATATGTTGCTTCGTGGAGTGATCGAAGAGGGAGCAGGAGGCTTGCTTTGTCAAAGGGATAGGCGCTGCTCTCGGCGGGCAGAAGTCGAGGAACTGAAACAGTAGGAGAGAGACTTGTCGTGCTGGAGTGACAGTAGAGTGCAGGGATGGAGAAAGCAGGAGGCTTGCTTGCTGGCGGAGGCAACCTTGCTTCCTGGTTGCTTTCAGCGAGAGGTCATATCGAGCATATATGAAAAGTCGGGAGAAAGGTGATCATTATTTTGGAGGGAGAAACACCCGGAAATGGTAAAGGACAAAAAACCAATGATTTTGAAATAAAGAAGTGGTTTTTGAGGCATTTTGGTCTGCAAAAAGTTACACCATGGCCATTTTTCTCTTTGCAGGCGGGTCAGTAGCTGCAGGTGGGAAATGACAAAAATACCTGGAATGTGGATTGAAAGAGGGGGGGGGGGGGGTTGAGGGTATATTTGTCCGCTGAATGTTACACCAAGGCTGGTTTCCTCCTTGCTTATAGTATAAAGATATATATAAATAATTTAATATTGATGCAAATGACTTGCCTATACTTTTATGATCCTATGAGGATCAATGACATTCGTCCAATAGTTCCATTACACAAAACATAAGATAAAAACCCAATTGTAAACATAATAAAACAAAAAGATAGGAATCTAGCCATAACAAGCACAAACCAGAAGCCCAATATGGATCAAGTAACAGACAACAAACAACACGCATGTAACACGATTATCACAAAATAAGAAACCAAACAATCCGTGAAGAAGATAGAAGTCAGAAACAAAGAAGCAGTATTTTAAAAAATAAACTCACATTACTATTGGAGGAAAAGTTGGAAAAAGATATTACCAGAACCTAGGTATCAGAGCCCCAGAGGCACATAATCAAAGCAAATGCCAAATACTGGGGCGTCAAAGCTAGGGCACAAGAAAGCGACCTCAAAAAGTTAGGGAACAAAAAATAGATGTCAAAAGCTAGTGCACAAGAAAAGGCGTCGATGACAGTAAATGACATAATGAGCACCGAATGAGAGCGAGACAAAAAAGTCATTGAAGCTAGGCTCAGAGACATGCAAAAAATGAAGCCCGAAGCAAAATAATACTGCTTAGTCGCTTAAATGAAAACAAAATATTTGTAATAGTCACACCGATATATCGACCGCGAGTTATCTCCCGATATATTAGGTAAAACTAATATTTCAAGCAACATTTTCAAAAATGAAATTTTTGCTCAAATTGTTGATGTCATGATATTTTCTCCCCAAAATCTTTATGTCAGATATGTCAGTTGACATCTACAACAATGCTTCTTTGAATGTACTAAATGCATTAAAGTGAATTATCATTTTTTTCTCAAAAGGATAGTCAATGACACTATTTCAACTCTATTTGTGATAACATTTACCAAACTAGTTGATATATTTACAAAAAATCCAACAATAAGTCAAAGAAAATTAAATTTTCAGTAAGTTGGTTTCGTTAGATATCTTAGTTTTCCGAGCTCCAGATGTGGAACCATTTATCACTGCAGGGGAAGGACGCAAGGAGATTGAAAGTGCCATTTTTATATTTTTGCTTCATACTTCATATATTTGGAGCACTCGCAATTTGACTCACATTATTCAGGTCTAGTGAGTGGCGTTTTTGTTATTTCGTCACCTTTAATTTCCTTGTCCTACTTATGCTACATAAGAAGTGTTATTCATTATGCAAGAAGTTAATTTCTCTCCCCTGTCTTTCTGCCCCCTTTCTCTACCTCAGCTCGACTAGGTTTTGAGCATTCTGGGTTGAGATCGACTCCTCGTCCAGCCCCTCTTCTCATTTGGCTGAGCTCCTCGAGATCTTCTCCCCTAAAACGATCTTCCTTCCCTCTCCACTCCACCATTGGGTCCTCTCGGTCCAAGATGGGCAAACCAATCTTCTTTCTGGCATCTCTCTCTTGAGACCGCTCGCGTGGTCTCAGATTTGGAGATCATATCAACTCGGTATTAGAGGAACCTCCACAAGATGCCACTGGCTACCCATCCTTTGCTTGATTAGGCCCTCCCTCACGCCCGTCGCCACACCCGCGTAAGGCCGACAACTTGCATTGTAGTTATTCCCTTTCGGCTGGCATGATCGACATTCTAGGGCCTTTATGCACGTATTACGATCTTCGATTGAGCTCGACCAGATAGGGGCTCCCTCACCCCAGTGCATTTGGGCCCTCAAACACCTCTAGCGCCAACTTAGTCTAGGTTGTCAGGCCTCTTTGCCCTTCCTAGCCCTGTGCCTAGCCGCCCTTCGGCTTTTGATTCCAATGGAATATGGTGATCTCACCCTAGTGCAGGTCATGCAACTCATTTGGAAGATGATGGCCGACCAAACTGCTTAACAAAAAACTACCAATGCCTTACCTTTGAGGCCTTCAACACACATCAGCGCATGCACTTGCGAACTCGTCCCGTGGCTAGTTCCACCTATGGCGGCCCTCCCTTCACCGATCATTCAGATTTTTCAGTGTAACCACTCCGAAGGTTGCAGTATGTCATGCTATGTGAAATTGGAATCCCTTTTTCGACGGAAGGGAAGACCCATTGTTGTGGCTCATTATATGTGTGCAATTCTTCGCCACTCAACACACCTCTTGAGAGGAATGGATCAATTTGACATCATGTCACCTCATAGGATGCAACCAGTTATGGTATGTGCAGCTAGTGCTTGAGAAACCTTAATCTAAACTACAACAATTTTAAGCACCATTGCAACCTTCTGTTTGGATCGCCATTTCATAGCAATCCTGTGGGCGAACTTGTCTCTGTCAAACAGACAAGTTCCATCGATGACTTTTTGGAGTTCCAAATTTTGCTATTTCGAGCGTCCTCTATTTTACTTGAGCATTAAGTGCTTATCTTCACAGCGGCCTGCATGAGCGACTTTGCTTCGACTTGAAGTTTGAGGTCCCATTGGATCTTAACATTGTGATGAACCTGACTCATATTTGCAGAAAGTGACTGATGATGGATTGACCATACCATTGTCATTGCGATGCAAAAGGTCCCCCGGGGGGAGTAGTGCACCCTCGCACCATTTGGGCAATTCCTTCTTCAAGGGCAAGGAAGGAGGGAGAATGTTGTTCTTCAAAAGGCTCATGGGAGGAGATGAAAGTGCATTGTGCCAAGAGCCTTTGTTTTGAATGTGATGAGCCATACATTGTCGGACACAAATGCAATCACCTTTTCTTGGTTGAGGTGGATGCTCTCTACACACACTATGAGGGGGAAGAGGAAGAAGACCAATGGATCCATATATGTTACTACACATCATCTCGGGCCCCGTCACGACCATACCATTCAGATGCTCATCACTATCACGGGCCACCCTATTATGTCCCTCGTGAATTTGAGAGCACACAGCTTCATCGTTGAGCACGCCATCCAACGTCTTCAGCTCCTTGCTACACGACAATCAATGTATTCGTGGCCAATGATAGCAAGTTGGAGTCTTTGGGCATTTGCGGTGCAGTTACCATCATGGTTGAGGGGAACCATTTTTTTGGTGGAGTCAAGTGGCTGTGCACTTTGGGCCCATTGGTATTAGATTTTGATTGATTGTCTGTGAGGGTACAATTTGAGTTCCAAGGCGAAGGCATTGTAAGGTTGAGCGCCTAAGTCACCGCCGGGAACCTTCTATTTAGAGGACGACTGCACAGAGGGGCTTGAGTTAGGCCACTTGCTACAAGAGTGTGGCGAGACCATGCTTCCTCCCCAGGAGATCTCCCCTCTATGGTGTCAAGATCATTGCATTTGCCTTTTGCCGGGCATCGCCCTAGTGATCGTACTTATTACTATCCCTTTCTTCAGAAGGTGAAGATTGAGCATTAGTGCAGGCGTGCAGCGCCATGCTACAAGGGACCATTTGACATTGGTTTCCATTCTTTTCTCTGGTCTTTCAAGTGCTCAAGAAGGACAAGACGTTGTTGTTTTGCGTGGACTAGCACGAGCTGAACGCCATGACAATCAAGGATAAGGACCCAATATATGTGTTCAAAGCATTCTTCTACGAGCTTTATGGAATACATTTCTTCTCCAAGCAGGACTTGTACTCAAGGTACCATCCGAGACACATGGACCCTCCTGATGTGGAGAAAACAAGTTTTAGGATACTCCCACCACTTAATCATGGGGTATAGTGTGATCATTGTGCTAGTGGTGGCACTCCTGACAAAAAATGCATTCCAATGGGGAGTGGAGGCCAACACTGCCTTAAAGATCTCAAGTAGGCATTGGTCACTGCATCGGTCCTTTGCCTACCAAAGCTCATGGAGGAGTTCCAGGTAGAGTGCAATGTCTTGGGTGATGGGAGCAGAGCTATAGTACAACAGTCTGGGCATCTTATTTCCTACTTCAGCAGGAAGATAACCCTTCACCATTGGAAACTTCCCGCTTACGAGCAAGAGCTTATCGGCTTTCCAAAGGCCGTTCAACACTAGATGCCTTATTTATGGCGGAGGACTTTTCTGATACAAACATATCACTTTAGCCTGAAGTTTCTACTTGAGCAGAAGCTCAACACCACACCACAATAGTGAAATACACGGCCAAAATTTGGAATCGCGCAGCTAACAACATAAAATGTAGAGATTCTCAGGAGGAATCAATCTTTGCTATATCTCAACCTACCTATGAGTTGTTAGCTACCCTTTGCAAGGAGATACATGACTCCCCGTGCTTAAAGAGCCATGCCACTACACCATCGGGGGGGGGGGGGATGCCACCCCATTAAGATACTCTATATGACGTCATTGCGTACAAGAACAAGCTATACCTACCACCCACATCATCTCTGATTCCTACACTACTGGGGTGGGGATCATACATGGGCTGAGTGAAGCAGGCTGGCTCTAATGGGGATTCGGGAAAATACTAAGAATGTCAACATTAACTTAATAATTATCTATCAATAAACTTGCGATTAATGAGAATTATAAATAACGGAACACAATAGCTGCATTCAAGTAATATTCTATCAAGGAAATATGTTTAGGTGTGTAGAAGAAAGAGTGCAAGAAGACTAACATATAAACAAATCCTACAAGCCACAAATTCCATTGACGCAAATATTACTAATCAAGATCCCGAAAACAGTGAATTGCCACACTATTTCACAAAGAAATAAACAACCATGAAACATAACTCACAATATGTACAGGACTTTGGGATATAGAGCTTAGAATGCATGATGTTAAGCTCATTGGATGGAGATATAGAGGCGGAATGGAGCCGGCTCACCGAGGAAGCTGGTGTCTATGTATGGACTGGTGGGTTGCTGTATGGATGGGAATGATGGCTGAATTGACAGTGTTGGGTGGGTTCAGCAACAGTAAGGATTGACTGGATGAATTTATGGTCACTGAAATTTGAGACCAACGAGCTTTCTAGAAGGGGGTACAAGGGAGACTGGAGCATACCAACAGTTTTTAAAGGAAATATGGGACTGTACAGGTGTTTGGTTCTGGAAATCAACGTGAAAAGGGCGGTTGATTCTAGAGTGGATGAATCGTCAATCATGGCAAGTAGATGTTGCATGTTGTGTATGAAAGGGATGAATTGTGAGTTACCAGTGAGAAGGAGGCTGCTAATGGTCTTTGGCAGTGGGGCAACAATTATGAGGGATGAGAAGTGTGGTGCGGATTGTATTTGTGAGGTTTATGATAGTTATGAGTTAATCGAGGTGGCTATGGGTAGTTGGAGGGTGGTTAATTGGTTGTCATTGGTAGTTATGATTGGTTATAGGTAGTTACCGAGAGAGTGGGGAAGTGGTGTAGAGCGTTGGCCAGCCATGGTTGATGGCGGCGTCTTGGTGTGGTGGATGTAGGAGAGTTGGAGATTGGAGGGAGGTGTCTGACCAAGGTAAGGGAGGAGAAATGTAGGTGTTGCACCTACTTTTTGACTTCGACATTGTGTGAACAAATATTGAAACTGTTTTTGACTTCGACATTGTGTTGCCCTTTATTCTATATATAGATTTAAGAGCCTCCATAGACGGCAATGATTCTCCCATCATGATGACCTACAATAACACGCTTAAAACATACACAAAATTCACTAAAATTTCGAGATTGACGATCCACACTAAATGAATTGCTCCGATCGCCGAGGAGACCCTTGTGTGACGCGATCCCCATCAACTCCGCTGCCTTTGAAGCATTCATTTCCACGAATGAAGATGATCGCGCTATCGCCTGAAGGCAAGGTGAATCCTTCTACCCTTGGTGTTGTCGTGATCTTGTGTGCTATTATTTCTGCAATAACATAAAAGGAATTTGAGGGTACTACTGCAACAGATCTTGGAGATGGCATTGCCAAAGATGATGCAAACATGTGTTTAGAGTGGTTTTGCTGAAGCTGGCAACAATTCTAAAGATGGTGTGATGCAGGACAGGCTCTAGCAAAACATATCTTCTATAAATGATTGACTAAATTAGATAGGCGTCGGACGACCACACTTGCAATAATGGAACTTATAAACAATATTACAATTAAACCACAATCAAGTGGAGCTCCACAAATATGGAAATACAAAATGCAGTATATAAGTGCAAGGGAAAATAGATACACAAGCAAAGAAATCCTAACAAGTCACAAGAGACTTGCAAACAGCGATTATAAACTAATAAACCCAAAATATGAAATAAACACACGTTTCGATACCAAGCAAATGACAATCAAGCAATAACATCACAAGAATCCTGAGATAGAAAGCTCGTGGAATGTCCGTACAACGGAGGGGCGAAGGGGGGCTGCACAGGGGCAATTGGAGGAAGACTCAGGACTGTGCGATGCTGCTAGGCTGCATGAATCTGAGTCCAGCAGTTGTGAAGGGGTAATGGACCTGGAAGAAAGCTCAGTAAAGAGAGGCGTGGAGGATTCGAAACAAAATTGGGATTTGTGATAGGGAAATAAGCTCACTGTGGACTGGAAAGAGGCTGGGAGGGGTTATAGCTGCAAGCAGGGGTGGAGGAGAAGTCTATGAGGTCTGAGGTTGTGCTTTGATGGTTCTTGGGTAGTGGATTAAGGGTGCAGATGGTTGGACTTAAGGCTGGTCAGCAGGGGGGGGGGGTCGATTGAGGGAGTACTATGGTGGCTGATAGTTAGGAGCTATGGGGAATTACTTGATTGCTCCAGCCTGTAGGAAGGAGTCTTGATGGAGAGTTGGGTGGGGTGTTTTTTGGTGGGAAATAAGGAGATAATGGAAGAGAGGGGGGAGTGGGGAGTCGGAGGCTTGGGGGTTAATGAGGAGGGATCCTGTTGGGGTGAAATGAGGGGGTTATGGTGGTGGTTATGAGTGGGGAATGTGGAGTTGTGGGAAGGTCGCTTGGGAGTTATGGGGTAGTAGGGAAGAGGGTGGCCGACCAAGATCTATCGGAGGTGGTCGCCGGATGTGGTCGCCAGAGGTAGTCACTGGAGGTGATGGTGGCGTTCGACAGAAAAAATGGAATTGAGGGGATTGAAGTGGAGGATGTGGTGGTGGAATGTTGGGGGGGGGGAGTGGGGGATAGCCGACTAGTGGTGGTAAGGAGGGAAGGGGGTGGCCGACTATGGAGGGTAAGGGAGATGATGGGTGGCCGACTAGACGAAGAGGGGAGGGAATGTGTAACTTCCAAGCTTTGCACTTCGATTTGACTTCGACATCAGGTGATCAAAAAAAACTTTTTACTCAACTTCCAATGCTTTCTAAATGAACAATTTCTCCTTATTTATAGTCAAAATGCACACTGTGGACGGTAGTTACGGATTTGTACGCCGACGAGACGACTCTGTTATTCCATATTATGTTTTGTACGCATTTATTTTACTCGCACTTTCTTTTCACACCCCGCGCCTATAAGGGGTGGAGTTGTACTCCTTTTTATTATTCTTAGATCAATGAAAATTAGGTCTGCTCACTAAGATTTTCCTCTCAACACTAATCCACCTCTTCTTCCTCACCTCCATCGGCCCTTCCCCTCGCTGGGTTCCTCTCCGAGATCTTATCAATTTGGTCCGACCTGCCTCACCACCCACCATCTTGCCTGTAGGTGCTCGCAATCATCCGTGCGAACTCCGCCACAGCCGATTCCTCTAGTTTCCGATCCGCTACAGTGCACTGTCCGCCTACGCCGTTCACGCGTCACGACTGGGTCGCGTCCAATTCGGCCTGCTGGGCTAGTTCATGTTCGGATTTCCAATCCGCTCAACCCTAGCAGCTGACCTCCGTGTCTACTTCCTTCCACGCCGCAACCTACGTACCACGACTCTTGTGCGATTGTCGATCTGTAGTTTTAGCCGATCTACCGCTGGAAGCTGCATTTGCCGATTTCATCCAGCTCCGCCCTTTTCCGATCGCCGTCTGACGTCGCCGACCTCATGGATCCCACCACTCGCTCCTCCGGCGACCCCGCCCCAGATTCCTCCTCTGAATCTTTTAGCCATCATGTCGAGGCTCAAGAACAACTTGTCGCCTCCATGCATGCCTCTCTCCTCTCCCTCTAATCCAAGATTGACTCCCTCCAGGCGTCCGCCACTGTCTTGTCCGGCACCGGCTCGCCAGCGGACGACAACTCCTTCCTCGGCGCTGGGCCACCGGCCTTTTCCTTCGGACACCCTCCTCCAACCATTCAGGGCCGGTCCACCCTCTCCCTCGTTATTCCCTCGTTTGCCGACGCAGACCCGATGGGGTGGATCGCTAAGGCGTGGCAATATTTCGAACTCCACCGGAGCACGAGAAGGTGTCTACGGCTATGGTTGGCCTGGACGGCTCGACCCTCCAATGGGCTCGGTGGATCCGCCAATCCAACCCTTGCCTCTCCCGGCCCGAGTTCAAACAGGAGATGATTCGGCAGTACGACACCAACTACTCTTGCTCTTCCTCCATTGAGCGGCTTTGCGGCGTCCGCCAGACAGCCGACCTAGACTACATTGACGAGTTTGTATCCTTGGTCACTCATGTCCCCGATTTGCCACCCGACCATTGCCCGGGCTTCTTCATGCAGGGGATACTGCCCTATATCCGCTCTTGGATCTGCACGCACCATCCCCACACAGTCTCGGACGTCCTTGACATGGCGCGTCTGGTGGAGGCTGATCTCGCCACCAGGGCACTTGCACCTGCAACCAGTCACCACCTGCCTCAACCGCCCTGACGCTCCCCTCCTTCGATAACCCCTCAGTGGCAGCCCCCTGGGGGAGACCGACCCGGCCGACCGGTGGTTCCCCAGTGCATCTCCAACAATACCTACAATGAATGGCGCAGCAAGGGCCTATGTTTCCGGTGCCGTTAGCCCTACTCTCCTACACATGTGCGCTCCATCAAGGAGTTCCACACCATCAACGATGACTTCGACTTGGATGTCACTTTGGAGGACTTTGAGGCCCTAGAGCTATCCGAGGGTGATGGCGTGGTGAACAACTCTTCTCCTACTTTTCACCGCTTAGAGCTACCTTGTTTCTCGGTGGGTGTCATTTCGGGCCCGCAGACCATGAAGCTGGCAGGCACGTTGCGTGATTGTTCTATTATAGTCATGGTGGACAGTTGGTGCAAGCCACAACTTCCTCTCAGCACAGTTGGCACACCAGCTTCACCTTCCCTTGGTTCCCTCCTTGGAATTTATAGTCTGTTTGGGCGATGGGCGTCGCCGGCCAACCACTGGTGTTGCACCGCTCTCCCCTGACTGTGGGGTCCTACCCCGTGACCGCAGACTTTTACACCTTCAGGCTCGACGGTATTGACGCCATTTTGGGAGTGGCTTGGCTCTGCACGTTGGGCAAAGTGTGCGTCAATTGAGAGAGTATGACTATGCAGTTCCTACAGGAGGGCCAAACGTGCTACCTGGTGGGCGACTTCGCTCTGCTTTGCTCCCTGGTCTCGGCTCGTGCGATTCAGCGTACCGCTGACGTCGACTTTTCCTCTTGACTTTGGACACTTGGCCCCGATCGGCCTTCTACCAGCTTGTCCCAAGAATCACGCCATTCCCCTTCGGTCCGGTGCTGCGACGGTGTCAGTCCGCCCTTACCGCTATGGCCATGTTCAGAAGGACGAGATCGAGGGGCTGGTCCATGAGATGTTGATGGGGGGACTCATCCGCTCCAGTGCGAGCCCTTTCTCCAGCCAAATCCTTCTGGTCCGGAAGAAAGACGGTAGCTGACATTTCTGCGTGGACTACCAGGAGCTCAACAAGGTCACCATTCCGGATAGGTACCCGATCCCAGTTATTCAGGAGCTTCTGGATGAGCTCCACGACGTCATATTCTTCACCAAGCCGGACCTTCGAGCAGGCTATTACCTGATCCCGGTATGACCTGATTACATCCCCAAGACTTCTTTCTGGATGCGCGACGGTCATTACGAGTTTTTGGTCATGCCCTTCTTCCTGACAAACGCACGGGCCACCTTCGAGTCGACGATGAACGACATTTTCTGGGCGGTACTTCGTCGACACGTTCTCATTTTTTGATGACATTTTGGTATACAGTTCTTGCTGATAGGATCACCTTCAGCACGTACGCCTCACTCTAACTATCATCCGGCGCCATCACCTCAAGCTCCATCCGAAGAAGTGCTCCTTTGGGGCGTCGGAAGTGAGCTACCTCAGCTACACCATCTCAGCCTGGGGGGTCGCCATGGACGAGGTGAAGATCGCGGCAGTCCTTCATTGACCAACTCCTACATCCCTGTGGGACGTTCGGCGATTCCTCGACTTGTCAGGATACTCTCGCCACTTCATCCAAGGGTACATGGCTCTAGCTCGACCACTTGCGCAACTCCTAAAGAAGTTGGAGGGCCGCTTTCAGTGGACAGTTGCCGCCACCGCCTTTGCCGCCCATCAGCAGGCCCTAGTCCGTGGGCCTGTGCTGGCCATGCTAGATTTCTCTCTGCTATTCCTAGTGAAGTGTGATGCATCAAGATCCGCGGTGGGATCCGTACTCATGCAAGCCGAACGACTGATAGCCTACTTCAACCGCGTTTTCTCTAGCACTGTCCACAGTCGCTCCGCGTACGAGAACAAGCTCATGGGCCTCGTTCTCGCTGTTCAACATTGGCACCCAGCCACCCATATTTGCTGGGCCGCCCCTTCGTGGCCCGCACCGACCACCACAAACTCTGCCACCACCTCCAGAAGAAGATCGCAATGCCCGCCAAACAGGTGTGGGTGGCCAAACTCCTGGGCTATGACTTCACCATCGAGTTCTGCCCGGGGAGGGCAAACCGAGTGGCCGATGCCCTCTCTCGGCAGAGCCAGTCACCAGAGCTCATAGCTATCTCTCGACCGGTGTGGACCCTGTTTTATCCGGGATCCAGACGACGCTCATCGCGGACGCCTCCGCCCACTCACCATACTCACTCGTAGGGGGCAGCCTTGCTCTAGCACCCTCTTCTCCGAGCATCCCCGCCTCCTCGTCGAGTTTCATGTTTCGCCCTCCGGAGGGCGCGCCGGGGCTTTCTGTACCTACTGCCGTTTAGCGGCCTCTCTACTGGTCCCACATATTCTGACAAGTCAAGACTTTCGTGGCTTCCTGTTTGGTCTTTGGTCTGCCAGA
The DNA here is from genome assembly GCA_039513925.1 of Platanthera zijinensis. Taxonomy (NCBI): domain Eukaryota; kingdom Viridiplantae; phylum Streptophyta; class Magnoliopsida; order Asparagales; family Orchidaceae; genus Platanthera; species Platanthera zijinensis. The sequence continues at coordinate 46,858,764 of CM077088.1, read as the reverse complement.
AGGTCAAGTACGAAGCGACGTTTCCAGCAGGCCTCCTTTAGACTCTTCCCATTCCGGACCGCGTTTGTGAGGACGTGACCATGGACTTCATTACTCGGCTACCACATTCTCAGGGATTTGATTGTATCTTGGTCGTAGTGGACAGACTGCCCAAATACAGTCATTTCATTCCCCCTCGTCACCCCTACACCGCCGCCACAGTTGCGGACAACTTCATCAGCGACGTCGTACGCCTCCATAGGTTTCCTCGGTCGATTATGAGCGATCGTGTTTTGCTTTTCTTGATCACCTTCTGGACCACACTCTTCCGACTACAGGGGACTCGCCTCCGCAAGAGCACTGCTTATCACCCACAGATGGATGGCTAGTCCAAGGTTTTCAACCGCTGTTTGGAGACGTATCTCCGCTGCTTTGTGGCGGAGCAACCCTGCAGATGGGCCAAGTGGTTCTGCTGGGCCGAGCACTCCTACAACACTGCCCACCACAACACAGCAGGTTCCAACCCTGTTTGAGGTTGTATATGGCCGGCCGCCACCCTCCATTCTCTGTCATCTGTCGGGAGAGTGGCAGGTAGAGAGTTTAGACACCACCCTACAGGACTGCAACACCATCCCAGATCACCTAAAGAATCGCCTCCTACAGGCCCAACAAAAGATGTCCTTTGCAAACAAGAGGCGTCGCGACCTTTCCTTCCAGGTGGGGGAGAAGGTGTTCATCAAATTGTACCCATACCGCTAGCTGTCTGTGGCCCGAAGGCCCTGCCCGAAGCTAGCCCCATGGTTCTTCGGCTCATTTGAGGTACTAGCACGTATCGACGCGGTTTCCTATCGTCTACGCTTTCCCGCCGAGAGTCGCATACACCTGCTCTTCCACGTTTCTTAGTTGCGTCGAGTGGTGGGAAACCACGCCACCACGGACCACATTTCGACCGACATCAATCTCGCCGGCAAGACACCGTACTACCGGGCCTAGATACTCGATTGCCGGTGCCTTCTTCCGGGAGACCCCACTTCGGAGGAAATTTTGGTCGCCTGGGCAAATCACCCAAATTTTGATGCTACATGGCTCCTTCGGGATGACTTTTGCCGCCGGTTTGCTGACTACAGCCTTGAGGACAATGCACATTTTCCAGACGGTGATATTGTTACGGACTTACACGATGACGAGACGCCGTGGCGGGTTTACACGCGGAGGAAGAGGATGACGGGTCCGTCTGGAGGAGGAGAGACCGAAGACGTCACGCCAACGTGACTATTTTATTTATTTCTCTCTTTGTTATTTCATATTATGTTGTGTACGCATTTATTTTACTCGCACATGTTTTTTGCACCTTGCGCCTATAAGGGGTGGAGTTGTACTCCTTTTTGATTATTCTTGGATGAATGAAAATTGGGGTTGCTCCCCGAGGTTTTCCTCTCAACCATAATCCCCCTCTTCTTCCTCACCTCCGCCGGCCCTTCCTCACGCCGGATTCCTCTCTAAGATCGTATCAACGGTCATGATTCTCCGATCATGACATTTCTTAAAATACATTAAAATAAAATCAGAAAAATATAAACAATAACTAAAAATCATTGATCGTCGATCCACACAAAATGGACGGCTCCGATCATCGTATAGAGCCATGCATGTCGTAATCCACATCAATTTACCCCCGTCTTGTAAGAATTCATCTACAGGAATGAAAATGTACATGCTCTCGTCTCAAGGCAAGGTGAATTTCGCTAACTTTGATATTGCCGTGATCTCGTAGGCTACGATCCTTGTAAGAACATCAAATGGATTCGAGGGTACTACTGTTGTGATGGCTGGAGACTGTATTGCTGAAGCCGATGTTGGCGATGACATCAAGGATGGTGCTACTGAAGCTGGAGATGGTGTTGAAGATGGTGTTATTGATGTATGAGATGGTGTTGAAGATGTCAGAGTCAGAGTTGAGGAAATCAATGCTGAAGACGGTACTGATGATGGTACTAATGCTAGAAATGCTGTTACTGATGCTAGAAATGCTGTTACTGATGCTAGAAATGTGTTACTGATGCTAGAAATGTGTTACTGATGCTAGAAATGTGGTACTGATGCTAGAAATGTGGTACTGATGCTAGAAATGTGGTACTGATGCTAGAAATGTGGTACTGATGCTAGAAATGTGGTACTGATGCTAGAAATGTGGTACTGATGCTAGAAATGTGGTACTGATGCTAGAAATGTGATACTGATGCTAGAAATGTGGTACTGATGCTAGAAATGTGGTACTGATGCTAGAAATGTGGTATTGTTGCTAGAAATGTGGTATTGATGCTAGAAATGTGGTACTGATGCTAGAAATGACACTACTATAGATGTCAATGAAGATGATGCTAACAATGGTACCGATGCCAAAGGTGTTGAGAGTGGTGTCGATGGTATTGTTGGTGGTAGTGTACTGAGAGGCGACTGATATTGGAGATGGTAGGGTATGTAGGGATCAGACTTTGAGGTGGTGGAAGGTAATGAGCTCATGTAATCATGCGGCTCATTAAATGAGTTCATATCTTCAATATTGAATACTGGTGAAATTCTTAAATTCTTAGAAATATTAAGTCCATATGCATTTGTTTCAGTTCTCGAGATGATTGTATAAGGTCTCATTCGCCTTTCATTTAATTTTTCAGTAGTTTCTTGTAAGAAATTCTCAACATGTATATATAAATCATAATTTGTTCACCTTCTTTGAAACTGTGTTATCCTATTTATGACTATAATCATAAGATTTATAAATTTCATTTTTGCAAGTGATCCTACACCGAAAAAACTTGTGCATGCCATGCAATAACGATAAATGATGGTCGACAGACTCAACGAATCTTTTTGGCAGAGGTTTTACTAGCTTCCAAATATCTTTCTAGAAGGGTTCATGGTTAGGAGGTTTAGTGGGCGGTGTGTAAAAACATTCATTGCGAGTGCGATGATCATTTAAATAATCACCCGAGGTATTCACAGTTCAACACTAATGATGATGGAATTGATTCCCAGGTCATTGAGAGCACTTTCACTCTCGATTGACTCATAAATAGTGGACGCATCCCTAATAAGTGGTTGTTTATCTTGAGGCTCTTTAGGAAGTGTGTAGGAAAATTTGTCGTGAATAGGACAGTCACATAAATAATTTCCTAAGATATTGACATTATAAGTCAATGTTCAAATGTGTCCAATGTATTTAAGGTTGAAAAATGCACACGTTGGCTCACTATGTAAGATCAAAGAACGTCATCATGTGTAGTGGGTAATAGCTAAGTTATCAAAGGCGCAAGGCGCACCAAGGCGCAAAGGGCTCCTGGAGCCTATGCGCAAGGCGTAGGGGCGCGCCTGAGGTACGTGAGACGCAAAAATTGGGGAAAATGAAATTGAGCGAATTGGGCGCCCAATTCGCTGAAATTGAGCGAATTGGGCGCCCAATTCGCTGAAATTGTGCGAATTGGGCGCCCAATTCGCTGAAATTGTGCGAATTGGGCGCCCAATTCGCTGAAATTGTGCGAATTGGGCGCCCAATTCGCTGAAATTGAGCGAATTGGGCGCCTAATTGGCTGAAATTGAGCGAATTCATTGAATTTCAGTGAATTGGGAGCTCAATTAGCTGATTTTCAGCGAATGGGCGCCCAATTCGCTCAATTTCAGCGAATTGGGTGCCCAAGTGCGCCTAGGGGTGCGTCTAAGATCATGTTTTTGCCCATATCAAATTTTTTTTTTAAAAAAAAAAAAATACTTTGAAAGGCCTGGGCGCGCCTTTGGCGCGTCTGAGAGCCTGTAAGGCGCGCCTGAGGCGCGCTGAGGCGCGCCTGGGGCACATCGCCCGCCTCAGCTGTGCTGAGGCGCGACGGACTGCGCCTGGTGCGCCCGGCGCCTCAGGCGCGCCTAGGCGCGCGCCTTGAAAACTATGGGTAATAGGATAGGTTCCTGAAAAATCAGGAGTGTTCTCCAAAATGTGAAATACGGGCCCTACATGCATAATACTAGACTCAGCCTCAGGATGAGTAGGCTCCGAGGTATAATTGGAAGAAATTTCAATGATTCTATACTTGCAGAAGAGTCTTTTATTTGAGTCTCATCTTCATTATGGCTAGACATAGATACCTGACGTTCTATGCAAATGTCGCTCTCAGGAACATTGGTGATAATCACATTGTTACATTTCTCAGTTTGCACTATTGGGTTGGTAGATTCATTTTCACCATCCAAATGTGGATTCTTTGCAACGCACTAGGCCGTGGAAGGAGGGGCATGACCCAACCTCTTAGATAATATTACGTAGAACCTAACATTTATGTGTTTTATGTAATTTCTTTTGTGATTAAATTGAGAGTCCATGTGGTTAAAATTAGCTAACACAAGTTTTGGAAGTTAGCGGTCGACATCTCAATGTTAGCGACACTTTCATGATGAAGACCTATATAGAACTCCTGACAAACCAATAGTGTTGGAGAATTAACTTTAGTCTTGTATAGCCCGTAATTCGTCGAGATCAGTTGTGACCGATGATGACATAGAGGATCTCGCCCACTTAGGATGAGAGCAGAAGATGTCACCTCTCATGGGCGAGATCCAGGCTCCCTGGGGCGAGTGCAGCCCCTTGGGGCGAGTTCCAGGCTCCCTGGGGCGAGTGCAGCCCCCCCCCCCCGGGGCGAGTTCCAGGCTTCCCGGGGCGAGTGCATTTCCCCAGGGGCGAGTTCCAGGCTCCCTGGTGCGAGTGCAGCCCCCAGGGGTGAGATCCAGGCTCCCTGTGGCAAGTTCCAGGCTCCCTGGGGTGAGTGCAGCCCCCTAAGGGCAAGTTCCAGGCTCCCCGGGGCGAGTTCCAGGCTCCCGGAGCGAGTGCAACCCCCCTCCCCCCAGGCGAGTTCCAGGTTCGGGGTGAGTGGCGAGTCCCAGCTTCACCGGGCACTCGCCAACCCTGGGATATCTCTTTGGGTCTGCTAATAGCCCCTCCAAACAACGGAGTTACGCTGTTGGCAGACTGTTTTGGGATGCGTATACTAAAACCAAAAGGCGGGATTCCGCTATTTGCAGACCAAACTTGGAAAACTATAAATAGACCCCCATGGTCACCCTAGGGGGGGACTTCTTCTGGCTTACCCCCTCCCCCAAGACTGACTTCGGTCAGAGAGTGCCCTCAAGGCACTCCAAGGTGCCCAACTCAGCATTGGTGAGGGAGGGAAGCTCTCCTTGATCATCCAGGTGTGTGGTCGGACCTCCTCGCTGCAGCCCGAGGTCTGTCTCTTAGTTCAAAGCAGCTGGTCAGGTGCTCTCGCTTGAGAGAAGTAGGTGCAAGCTACCCCGCTTGGGTCCAAACTCCTCGAGAGATCGAGTTCCGGTTTCAGCATTATGGATGGCGATAATGTAGAATTGCAGACGCCTCTCTTGATTAGTTACTTCGGGTCGAGCATAAATGGGGGATGGGGCGATAATGAACATCATAAAATAATACAAAGATCTCTTCGGAAGAACTCATGAGATCGAGTATAGACGGACTTTGGTTCCTAAAATAGAGGAGAAAAGTAGCAACGATTACATGATATGACATGGAGCATAGGAGGACTTTGGTTCCAAACTGACGCAGGGTGGTTCTAACAAAACATATGTCGACTCCATGTATGATTGATTGAATTAGACACGTATCCGGCGAAAACATATATATATATATGTGTATATATATATGTATATATATATATGTAGAAATAATTACCCAAACCTCCCCTGTAAATTAGCATAATTAGTGAGAGCACCCCTCTTATTTCGAAATTATAAAAAAACTCCCCTTAAGTTTTCATTTCATTACCAAAACCTCCTCTGGTCTTTTATTTCATTGCATTCATGAAGAAAAATACCCCCTGGACACTGTACACCGAGGGGGTGTTTTTCTGCATGGATATGAAATTAAAACTCCAGGGGAGGTTTTGTAATTAAATGAACTTAAGGGGAAGTTTTTGTAATTTATAAGAGGGGTGCTGTCAGTAATAGCAATAGATGGGAGGTCCGGGTAAATGGCCCTATATATGTATATATATGTATATATATGTATATATATATGTATATATATACATATATAACATAAACCCTAGGCCATCATGTGTAATATAATATAAGGGGGGGGGGGGGGGGGGGGGGAGGGTTGGTTAAATCTTTCAGATCTTGTGATCTAACCTAACTTCCAAACCATGTCTCAAACAAATATTACAAAATACCTACAAATATGAAATTGCGATGAATGTGATCATGGTATTTGATTGTCAAACCGATGATCCAAAAATGGCCAATCCCATAAATACTAAGATGATGCATGAAAGATGGATATGTTTCATTTAAAAGATGAGCGTTTTTGCCAAGTATTTGAACCCTCATTTTGATTAAATTCAACTTTGAAACACGCTAATAAATGGTGCACACACTTCTTTATTATAATTTTTATAATACTTTATTTCGATATACTAGAACGGATATACTGAAAAAGTATTATAATAGAGGAATGATGCTAGTGTCATTTATTGAAGATGAATGTGGTATAAACAAATTGGGCACCTTGGTTATGTACATTGAAGGACAGAAGATGCATGAATAAGACAGAAATAAAATGTAGACTGCATATTGCATAGGAGTCGTGTAAAAATATGCGAAAAATAAGTTTAACACCTCATATAGGGGTGAAAATTCATGTCAATCCAAGGATAATTGGATTCTAATTCAAGTACACTCCAAAGGAGGAGAATCAAGGGGAAAAGTTTAAGCTCTCCAATAAGGTATTTTTTCTTTCATTTACCAAGCACTACAACAAAACTAGAATAGTTACAATTGTTTTTCCTATTAGCATAAATACAATAAGATCAATAAATTTCATGACACAGTTATCTATACTAATGGTCCGTTTGGTATGGAGGTGACGGTCATGAACATGGTGGTTATGAACCGTCGTTCGTGAACGTCCGACCTCACCTCAGGAACTTCATCTCCTTTATGTTCAAAATTCTTTTTTTGGGTGGCGACCATAACGGTTATCATGTCAAACACATATTTTAAGACAATGACGTTTTTGTCTATACTCACCGGAGCAAAAACGCTGTGCCAAATTAATCCTAGGGCAAACAACTTTAAATGGTGTAATTGTGTAATATTTTATATTTAGCATGTTGGGACTAACTCATGAAATAAGGTGACCGCGTAGAGAGCCTTCCTTATCCCGAGCAATACCGGTAAATCTTAGTGGGACTTTAGGGAAACAAAGAGTTTGGTCAACACATGGGTCACTATTCCAGACGGCTGGTAGCTCTAAGTGTCAAATTACCTAATGTTAGAAGAGAAAGCATTCAAGCCCTTAAATTGACTGTTTTTTTAAAATGTTTTTCTTTAGGGTTTGTCTTTGCAATTCATCGCACAAATGTCTACAGCGTAAATTTCATGTGCTGAGAATTGTTTTTCCTCGTAAAAATATAATCCATGAATCTTGTATCAACTTTATCTACGAAAAAACATACTATTCTTGTTATTTATGTACATTTTATTGCACAAATATGTAAAACCAATCAAATATGATGCTAATAAACCTTGTATGGCACCAATGTTTGCTCTAAATCTGGTAGAGTTTGATGCTCAAATTCAATTAATTTCTCTCAACCAAAACCACTTTATATCTCCAGATTCTTTCTTTCTTTCCTTTTTACCTTGTAGTAATAACCGATGTGCCAAGTTCAGGGTGTTCGAAGAGAGGTTGGCTACCACGCTAAGGTTATCAACGAGTTACTGAAAGCTCGAGATCTGGAAACTAAATCAGAAGCATCTATAAAACCCGGGAAAGTCGTTTCTGTTCTCTCCGGCGCGGAGAAGGGCAATACCTTCGTCGAAAAAGAAACAAAAATATATTCCTTAGTGAACGCGAAAGAAGAATCAGAGAAATTTCCTCTCGGCGAAATCCATTTGAACGAATCAGTCGGCCACACGGAGATTCAGGTCTTGGCCGGCGCATTTTTGGGCTTCATTGTAAGTTTAATGGTCAATGCCGCCATCACTTAGCTTGCAAATTGTATTTGAAGCTTTAACATTGTAACGTTATTCATTTCTCCTTTTACTATCTTTCAAGCATCATTAAACGTTTCAAGCCTTTCAGAAATTGTGTTAGTGTGTTGCATTGCTGGGCAGCTGTTCCATCCTGACAGTGTCTACAAAATGATAATGAGAAACATAGACATGCTTGTGGCCAGTTTGGCATGGTGGTGACGGTCGTGACCGCCGTGGTTACAAACCGTCGTTCGTGAAGACCCGACCCCACAATGAATTCGATCCATTTTTAGGTTCAAAAATAGTTCTTTTTTTTAATGATGGGTGTTTTTCTCCCAACTTAGCGGTGCAAAAAAGTCACGTCAAACAGATGATTGTTTCATTTAACCACCACTTTCACGAGCGCCATCGCAATGCCAAACCGGCCCATGGTGGCTACAAATTGTAGATTTTCGGCAAATAATGGTGTGCCATGACATGCATTTTTGCCAAATCTGGTGCAAATTCTTGAGCATTCCATTGGGCTAGCTGCAACATAGACCTGCATGATTGAATCTTTGATTGATTAGACACCCCTTAGTCGACCGATTGCCCCTTTGAACTCGCGGTGCATCCACAATGGAATGAAAAGGAAATTAAGTAGCTCATAAAATGTAATTTTGGAAGCTAGCGGTGATCAAATAAAATAGAAAAGAAAAACACCAAAGATAAATTTACATTGTTCATCTCGAGAAGCTACACTCATAAGCAGCAACAGTTTATTTTTTGATAGATCAAGAACTATTGGTAGATATAGAAAGTGGGTGGATTTCAAATTTCAGAATAATACCGAACCTTAGAAAGACAATGAGTTTATATAACACAACTTATATTTACACAATACCTCTAATAACAACACCGATTTTTTTTTGCCGCGTCAAGAGATCATAATATATTTGGTTGTAAATGCATCAACTATAAGTATATTAGGCCCAAATTTGGTCAGTTTATTTCAAAACTGATGTTTCTTTTTTAAAAAAATTAAGATGGATTGGTTCATACTATTTGTGGCTCCTGTGTGCACTGGTGTCTTTTATGATTTATCACGGTTTAGCCAGGTTCAGATGAAGAGTGGTTCACAATTGGCCATAAAATGGGAACTCATAAGTGCACGAATGTATTTTACGGTTAAGTGCATTGATTCAATGGTCTGTGCGAATCAATGTAATGTACTTTGAGATGTGTGTAGTATTTTACGTGGACCGTTGAATCAGTGCACACTTTGGCTCCGTTTGGGGGGACTTATTTTCACCTGTCAAGCGGTTACGACCGAATTAAGGTCCGGTTCATGCGGTCGTAACCGCTTGACCGGTGAAAGCAAGTCGCCCCAAACAGAGTCTTTATCTCCCAATTCCCGTGTTCACATACAGTCTCCATTGATGGCTATGGGCGCACTTTAATCATTTTGTAGTGTATAATTTGATAAATTCATGACCACTTCTATCAAATGATAATTAACCATGATCCTTCCCGTCACACAAGAATATACATAGAAAACTGCGTACTGAAGCAACATGAATTAATCATCAATGGAGGAGTAATCCAGAAGAGGGAGATGATGCCTCTATCAATCCCACATCCTTCTGCCGCCCGAGCCGGCCTGCCTCTGGCAATTGAAGTAAACAGCGGCGACCGGCGAGCCGAGGTTGTAGAGCTCGGCAAAGCGTCTGGTGTTGAAGTTCTGGCGCCATCGCGGGGCGTACACGGTTTTCCGACCAAGCTGTTGGAAGAGCACGAAGACGTACCGGTGGATCCCGAGATTCGGGCGGGGGCTCTCGTAGCACACCACCTCATTGCCTGGATTCATATAGACTGTATTATGTCCCTGAGTTCCTATTTGGAGGCTTTCAAGTGCGTCAATGCTAGCTCTATTATGCAATATATTCTACTCACCGAACGATGTTCCCGTCGTCGCTGGGATGTCCGTGACCATCCTGTACATGTCCAGAAGAATGAGTGTTATGAAATCAAGCAAAATTGAGAGACGAAGAAACACATAAACACAAGATTTACGTTGTTCAATTCATCCTATGACGGGCTATGTCCACCTACAAGAGTAGCAGACCGCTTCACTACTACAAGATGAAGAAGAGGAGGAGAAGTGAAGGGATGAATTCTATTATGTCGATTGTTTCTGTCCGACGAATGGAAACCTTTATGCATGAAAGAACTTTAGGGCGGTCAATGGGCGAAGTTATAACCGGATCAAAATACAAAACTTAACGAAATTTTCTACCATAGCAACATGACCAAAAATTGAGGATTGAGTTTTATAAAGAGATTGCGATCGAGCTTCAAGACCTTCATGAAAAAATTAAACTCTTTTTGAAGCACAAGTTTTATGGATTGAAGATGTAGTAAGATAGAAACATGCGGACGCGCTTGAATATGTCCAATGAACTCTTGAATCAACTACACATTGTTGGTGCAAAGATTGAAGGAATGCTTCTACTTTCCCTTTTCATATCTAGATTTTATCTTTTTATATATGTTGAAAGGATCTAATGAATTTACATTAAATAAGTACGTCACATTATCTATCAATGACGGTGATCGGAGGAAGAGCGAGTTCGAATATTGGATCAAAATTAAGTTGTATGACCTCAATTGTGTCAAGGATGAAAGGTGAAATTTGTTTTTACCGCAAGAAAATTAGCCTATTTATTAGAAGAAATTGTCCGCAACATGCATGTAAAATGAAGTATCTTTAATGTGTCACATTAATTGCTCTTAAGAATAATGATTGAAATGAAGATGTGTTCATGATCTACTAGAAAGAGAAAGTTGCACAAATTTGGTTATTGAATGTTAGCTCACAAATACATTTTTTATTTCCCTTAGTGCCCGTTTGGCGTGGTGATGACGGCTATGAACACAATGGTTACCAACTGTCGTTTGTGAATGCATGCCGGATCAAACCAAAGCAAAAATGCCGCGCCAACGGATGTCGTAACTATCACATTCACCACCGTGCCTAACATAAGGGTGGATGTTCAAATACATAACATGTTGTGTGGAGTTGGAGGATTGCCTAGAGTCATAAGGGTGGAGCAAACTAAAATTAAATTACAGTTAAAACGAAAAATATGTAGGGAAACTATACAATGTATTGAATAAATAAAATTAAAATATAGATAGTTAAAGTTAGATAGAACAAAATTGCTGAAAATACAAGGGGGAAAAATAAAAAAAAAACCCACTGAAATAAACATGCAACTATTTGTCGGTGGTGTGCAACACTATGCCAATACATAAAAAATATTCACTACAAATAATTAAGATCTTGTTTGACATGGCTTTTTTTGCACCAGAGAGTTGTGACCAAAACTTCACCGTCGTAGAATGTTTGTTTTGCATGACAGTGGTCGTCAAGAAAATAAAACTAGTTTCGAAGATAAAAGTGGATGAGGTTACTTAGGTGAGGTCGGGCATTCACGAATGATAGTTCGTAATCACCACGTTCACGACTGTCACTACAGCGCCAAACAGATCATAAGTTACTTCACTCGAAATATTAGATAATTCATAATTAAATAGTGCAATAATATGAGAAAAATAAAGTTGATTCATTATGGATTAAAATTTTAGCTCTTAGTTAATTCACTCAGAATGGGAGCGGTGGGAATGGAGGGACTAGGGAGGGGGCAGCTTAATAGTTGAAGAGAAAAATGACATTTTAGAGTGTTGAGAATGGAGAAATGTGTTTTACCAGCAAATAAATTTTTCTTATAATTAACGTTTTTTTCCCACCGCTAATGAAGAAAAAAAAACCGAAACAAATGGAGCCTATAAATGCTCTGTTTGGCGCCGCGGTGATGGCAACGAATGTGGTGGTTATGAACCATTCTTCATGAATACCCAATCTGACCTAAGGAATTTCTTTCATTTTTATGTTCAAAACAAAATCTTTTTCAGGGTGGTCATCCCAAGCATACAATCTACTGCGGTGGCTTCTTTGTCCAAACTTTTGCAGCAAAAAATTTGCGCGAAATAGAACCTAAATATTTGAATCTACCTGAAAATGTAGTTTGATTATATAAAAATATTTAAAAGGAAAATTAATTACTAAAATGAGCCAATTCTTGCTACCACCAAGAAAATATAACCTTACAGAATGAAATTATTTAAAAAGTACATTATTTTAAATTTGATATGTAATTAAATAGATAAATGTGAGATGTACAACTCACCAAAATGATAGTAACTTTAGAAAATTTCATTTTATAATGAAGCTATGCTATTTCTTAATATTTTTAATTTTGAGAAAATTCACATTTTTATTTGCCTCACATTATGAGTTAGGCTTTGTTTGGCAAAACATTTTTACTCCGGTAGGTTGGATAAAACATCAGCGTCATAAAATATATGTTCGACATGAGATTGATTAGGACGACGACCAAGCAAATAAAACTAATTTTGAACATAAAAATGGATGAAGTTCCTAATTAATTAAGTGATGTCGGGCATTCACGAATGATGGTTCATAACCGTGTTCATGACTGCTAAGCCGTGCCAAACGGAGCCTAAGGCTACGTTTGGCATGGTTGTGACGGCCATAAACACATGGGTTAAACCATCATTCGTTAAGGATCACCTAACAAACATCATCCCTGTGAACATAAAAGTGGATGAAGTTCCTTAAGTGAGCGTTAACGAATGAAAATTTAACCCCCATGTTCATGACCGCCACCACCTGACCACCGTGCCAAACGGTGCCTAAGGCCCCGTTTGGGGGGACTTATTTTCAGCGGTCAAGCGGTTGCGACCGCATGAACCGGACCTTAATTTAAGGTCCGGTTCATGCGATCGCAACCGCTTGACCGGTGAAAATAAGTCCCCCAAACGGAACCTAAGTCTAATTATATAAAGGAATGTATAGTAATCTCTCTCTCTCTCTCGATCTCTCATTCTAAATAGTATTTTTAATTTGTTTTTATGATTTTCCTGTATTTTATTTATTTGTTCCTTCTTTCATTATATTATGTTCTTACCGGTACATTTTACCTAATTATTGGCTAATATTTTGAAACTAAATTAAAAATATATATATTTGAACCGGCAAAAGCACCATTTTCTTTTAAAATACTATAGGCAGAAGTAATCCCCTTGAAATATTGCAAGAATTTATTTTTAATGTTACTTAACTAACATAGAGTTATGTGATTTATCATGTCCTTCTTTAGTTAAAATTTATAAAATCATAAAGGTTTTCCTCTCAAAAAATATAATACTTTATGCTGATTTTGGCTTAGTTTAGTGCAGCGGCAACGGTCGTGAACCCGATGGTTATGAAATGTCATTCGTGAACGTACGTACACGCACCTCACCTAAGGAATTTTATCTATCCATGCATTTATGTTCAAAACTAGTTTTCATTTTTAATGAGGTTCATAACCGCCATTATGCCAAGATTATGACATTATTTAGAAGGGAGACTCAAATCAAAAACTATATTATAATTAAATATTATAAATATTAGGTCACTCAACCTATAACAAATTATAAATATGGCAAATATTATTAATATTGGGTAACTCAACCAATAACAAAGTAATTTTGGAGCTGACTTCTTAGGTTTTAGCATCATATATTAAGAAATGTAATAAATCAACATTAAATTTGTACCACATCAAATGGTATAATGTTTACACGAAGAAATACATTATATTTGGGACAAAGAGAAGATGACCATAATCAATTAATGAAATATATAATGTTTTTTGTTCATGTAATAATTTTTTGATTTATGTATATATTTAAAGAAAATTAACAACAACAAAAATGTGAATATTTTTTAACAATGAATTTCTCATTATTTAATTAATTTATATATGCTTGTTATAGATGAACTTGCATGATATTATTTTAATAAATAATCATATAACATAATTCTTAATTTGAGTAGTGGTTTCTTGATTTGTGCATTACTTAATTAAAGACCATCATTTTTTAGAGATCTAGAATAAACATAGTTGTTCATCTATGATATGTTAGAGCAATGTTATAATTAGTTTGAAATGCGATATTCACATTCCTAAAAAAAACCCTAAAATCTCTCATTTAACTAATTATAAACGCACCCAAATAAAACCCCCGTATTCCCATGCCCTAACCCCTGCACGAAATGAACCCACGCCTCTCCCGACGAACGACCTTTTCAAAGTAGCTCCGATCAGCGGCAGAAGGCGTTGGCAAAGCTCGCTCGAGTAGAGGAACCGAGGCTTAGTAAGATGACTGATAAGCAGTTAAGAGGGAACCTATATTTGGTGCCGACGGATAAATCGTTGGTGGAAGCGGAGTTGAAGCACTTGAGGGTTCAATGGAGCGAGGCCGCCGAAGCGGCGTTTGCAGTTCTTGCTACCGATGGGGCTGGATGAATGATGCGGGCAGCTTGAACGAAAGAGCAATAGTTGCAAATCATTGGAGAAGCATCTTCCGGGATATGACTCGATCGACCATGTGCGGCGACGAATGGCTGCCCGTGATAGCCGGAGGAGAGGATGATGATGGGAATTGGGGTGCAAAGAGGCGGGTGCCAGCGGACGAAATCAATTGCTTGGCGATTTGTGGAAGAAGGAAGGGGCATATGAAGTGAGCACATTCCTACTTCTTCAATTGTTATTCTCGTAGACCAGAATGATTTTATGTTCTTCTCCTTTCCTGTTTTTTTTTAATATAATAATTCTGGTTCTCTTTTGTTGATTCTTCTACTCAGAGTATTTTGGGGTGCGAATAAACATATTGAACTGTCAATAATATTTCCTAACAGCTAATAGCATTGCTGAAAAATATGGATATTTTAACAAATATATATCACTCATAAAAATAAGCAAATTAATTTGAAGATAATACTCTGTGGGTGTGGGTGATTTGATTCATGATTAGCGGTAGCACGACCACCAAGGCTCAGTTTGACCCGACTTATTTGTTAATCTATATTTGGGTACAAAACGGGTTCAGATACTTAACGGGTCTGATTCGGATACCGGAATATTCGATACCCGCATTAAACATAAGATTTGCCTATAAAACCAAAGCTGGAGGCAACGGAGAGGTAATTTCACGTACTTCGACCACCACCCAAAATGCTTCTAACGACATAACATTATTTGCTTCCGTGAATTTAATAAAAAATGTAATTATCATAGAATGTACGTTTGACAAGACAAAGTTTATGTCCACTACCAAAAAAAATAAACTAGTAGTTAGCATAAAATGAATGATTATTTCACGCGAGATGAGACGTTCACGAACGACAGTTCATGACCACCGCATTCACGATCGCCGCCACCGCCCCAAACGGAAGCTCTTCAGCCGCGCGTGTGTGTATATATATATATATATATAAATTCATTTACTTCCAAACCTTAAAATCCACACAGGTTAATGATGACAAGAAAGAGAGAGAGAGAGAGTAAGTGGAGGAGAGAGAGAGAGAGAGAGAGAGAGAGAGAGAGAGAGAGAGGGAGTATTGGTGGTCATTAATTACCAGTGCAGGTACTCTCTAAGGCAAGGACTGCTTGGAGTTGGCGCATCAGGATCTACCATGATCTGCACCGCAAAGCATAAATCGTGTGGCTGAGATCGATCAATGCATAAAAAGAAAAAGAAAAGAAAAGAAAAGAAAAGAAAATGAATGAAAAAAATAAAAGAAATTACGAGAGTGTAGGAAGTCCTGAGATCATCGCCGCCAACTTCAACGGCGGGCTGGTCGACGATGGCGGTGGGCTTGAGCTCGGCGCCATTAGAGACCTCCCTAGAAGTGTAGGACACTCTGAGAGAAACGCTTCTTATGAAGGGATCCAAAACATCGCCTATCACTCTTCCCACAATCAGCGGCTCTCTCTCTCTATCCATCGCCCCACCGATATTATCTCATCTGCTCTCGCAATCGGCTGCTCCTCTATAAATACCCCTTCTCTCTTTCTTTTAACCCTAGCTAGCTAATAAACTACCTCACACATCCACAGCTACTCCACACACACACACACACACAGACACAGAGAGAGAAAGATTTAGATTCTTTTTTTGAAGTCACAAATTCTTTAAAAGGTGTGTTTTTTTTCCTTCCTTTCTTTCTTTCTTAAAATCAGTCCCAATACTTCAATTTGGTTAATATTAACTTCTCCGTTATAAAATCGTGTCGAAAATATGACATAAGTAGACTACTTCAGCACTACAAAGGTAATCGAATATTTATAAGAAAATCAAAGAATTTTCATAATTTTTATGATAATTTTCTTATTTTTATGGTAATTTTCATATAACTGATTTTATAAATTTGCTTTTTTAAAATGCACATACTTTCCAGTAATTAAATAAGAATAATTGATCTTAAATCCCAAATATGATACGTGGGATCGGAGGAATTAACTATTGATCCGACTGATTAGAATTTAGGGCAGCAGGATCTCTCTTACTTCCCCCTCTGGTCCCGGAGGCGGCATTTGATGGGTTTCCAGCCGCCGATGCCCTACCAAACAGAGCCTTAGAGATTTAGCACGGTGTCCCCTGGGAATAACGTGAGGTCCTCTGAATCCTCCATGCATTGTAAATTAAATATTTTAGCAAAAAAAGTTATGCAAATTGATCCTCAGACTAACAAAATGTGACACATTTCTTGTATATCTTGCTGATCCTTTGTGTTGCGAATTCTAAAACCTAATAATAATCATGCATGACCTTATTGTCATAACATTGAATGATAAACCTCCATCATATATTCGCACATAAATAACTCTGTCTTATCTATCTTTCCTCTCGCAAACTTATTCTCAAGAAAAAAACTAGACAGCGTCTCATATCAAGCTCGGGTAGCTTGCTTTAAACCCTGTACTTGGTAAATGCAATAAATTCATGATTTGAAGGACTTGCTTATTTACAACTTATTAATGTTAAGTGAAACGCACATTTGAATTAATAAGTATTATAATGATTATTGATGTTATTAATGATGATGAATTTAAGTGTTATGAACATATGGATAGGTTTCACCCACTCCATATTTAATCTAGCTAGGCGACCGTACCTTAACATCTCTAGTAGTTATACTACTAAGGCATAATAACATAACACTGTAATATCTAATATTGTAACACATATCAATGAATAAACATGTACACGGCTTTTTGAGTTGTAGAGACTGAGGTTGACTTGTGGATACTCATGCGCAACCTTTTGAATTGTAGATGTTGGATCATGGGTTCAATATTATCTCTTGGTTTAAGAATAACAAATCATAATATATATTTGATCTACTTTACTTGCGTTTATAGTGTGCATGTCCTACATGTACAATAGAGAGAATTACATGTGGAATATGGACTGAATTGGCCACTGTTGCACGACTATAGTCTATAGGTACTACCGCCGCCCACCTGCGACAACTATCTCTCCAGAAGGACAGCTGACACGAAGCATTTCAAAAGGGACTTGGCGGGAGAACAAAGTCGATCTATTATGCCAAGTATTACCAATCAACGATAGCCTTATCACTTGGAGGTAACATTAAGGCAACCCAGGGAAATCATAGCTTGATTGGGGAGCCAAATGAAGCAGCAGATCTCATTTTGGTGCACTGCATTATTACTCTACGACACGATGATAAGTTTACTGCGTCACAACAAAACAAAGCCTAAGATTGCAGCTTTGGTTCCAAATGAAGATGACTAGAGCATGAAATTCAATTATTGAGCTGCCACTATCGATAGGTACTACAACATGTGTTAATAGACAATGTTTGATTTTAAAGAACATTTTGCTCGATCTCTTTAAGATGAACATGATTATTTTAAATAGAGCTTTCATCCCTAAGCTCCAGAGGAGAACCAAGACTCCCCTACAACAATTGTAAGAGACTTCGAAGGAAGAGAACATCAACGCATAATCCAAACAAAGAGTGATTTCATCAATGCTGACGATCTCAAGCATCCCTTCGTGCCCTCATTAAGAAATTCATTAGGGAGTCTTCATTCCACAATTATTTTTCACTCTCTATCTCTTGTATTTAAATTTAGCTAATTAATTTTTTTTATTATTCGTAGAGGAATTCTCCCTTGTGTTGGCAAATAGGTCTTTGTACGACTTAGGGGAAAATTTGCCTCGCGTGGTAGGCGCCTAGACTAAGGTTTAATTAGGTCTGGGGAGCAGCTTGAGGCCTGTCTAGAGAGAGATGAACTATGGCCAACTTGTTTGAGGTGTGAGTCGGCATAAAAAATAAAAAGTGATTTTCTATTTTCATCGTCTTGATCTTTAGCGTTATGAAGATCAAGTTTTGTAATCAATTTTGAATGTAATAAATTCGTCTCTCCTTTTGTTTTCAAAGATGTTTCATTTGCAAAATTTAAAGTCATAATATTAAAAATTTAATTATTTCAAAATAATCATTAATAAATATAAATCTTTAATCAAAAACTAATAATCGCTTATTCAACCCCCTCTAAGGGTGCCTCATGGACCAACAGTAAAGACTGGAGTTGGCTTATTAGGAGGAGATGTATGAAATGATACATGAGTGAATGTTATGTGACGCTTGTATGATAGGTCGTGTCGGCTCTGCCAGATTAACATTGATGGAGAGATTGAAAGTCAGCTCTAATGACTAGGCGTCTAGGCCTCGACTAGTCAATCCATATAGCTTATAATTGTGTTTCTTTTGTGTTAGCTATCGTAATTCTCCTCTGCAATGACCATATAATATGTGTCCGATCGGGACTCCACGACATAGAGTCAACATAGCTTTAGTATTATTAAATGATAAAAGACCATTTCTCATTGCAAAGAATAAGTATACATATATAGCAAAACCACTAAACTAAACACCAAGAAGTTGTCCGCATCTACATCGAAGAGATTCGGCCTTATGAACATACAAAACAAGAATCCAAATCAACAATGCAATATAAAAAAATAAGAACAATAGAACTCCTAAGTTACCTTGGCATGCAAAGCAGAACAATGCTTAAGAAACACAGTAAAATAGGAGGAGGAATAATTCATGAGGCTTAAGCCTTTTTGACCAACGAGCTAGCTTTAACATGTGATCCTTGCCCTGAAATCAACACAAAAGAAGCAGTACAATAAGGGTTAGGTAGGGATGACCACAACTATGTAACAACGCCCATCCTCTTGCCACCATAGCGAACCCGAGGAATTACATCACCCTGCAAGTCAGAAATTCGCAAGCAAATGAAATAAAACATACAAACAGACATAAAAAGCTAACAGTCTAAATGTCACAAGCATCAAACACGTTCCTAAGTTGAGCAAGAAGTAAAAGAAGCCTATCAATGCAGCATATATGCAAACTGGGTTTCACCCAAGACACCTTATTATATATATCAAACTAGCACATCATCACATCATATCAACACCAGGTTATTCACACCCCTGACGACATACCAACCAATTTTAAGATCTCTAGCTAAGACTCTTCCTGCATATGGATACTCGCACTATCAGGCTTGTCCATCAGCTTAGCCGTTCTCGTCAGTTTCACCAAGCCATCACAGCTGATTTCAAGAACTCTAACTTAGGCTCCACCCGCACATGAATACTCACACCATCAGGCTTATCTATAAGCATAACCATTCTCATCAGTTTCGCCAAACCAACACAACTAATTCTAAGAAATCTAGTTTAAACCTCACTCGCACATGGATACTCGCACCATCAGGCTTGTCCATAAACATAGCCCTTCTCATCAGTTTCATATAAGGGGACTTGTCTTGCCGGAACTCCCTCCACACGTGAATTTCCATATCACAAGGCTAGTCAACCGAACACAAAGATGAAGCCACGTCTTAGCATACAAGTGAACATCACAATCCATCTAAACAATTGTCATGCACCGATTGGAACCGGACCGAACCGTTAGTGACCGGTTTGATTTTGGTTCTTGTTGAGCCGTAACCGGAACCGTTAACATGACGGTTCCAAAAATTAAGATGGAACCGGAATCAGAACCAGAACCGATCAAACCAAATAAGGTTTTGGTTCTAATTTAAAGAACCGTTACCTTAGCGGTTTGGTTCATGATTTTAGTAGAAGCGAAACCGAACCGGAACTGTGAAAGCTCTAGCGGCGGTAGAGGGTACTACGCCGCGGTATCTCCAGTCGACTTATCCCATCGAAAAACCTCTCTCGTCAATATAGCACATATCCGCTCGACCAGGAAAACAAGCTGCATCACGACAGTAGAGATTACCGCGTCACAATATCTCTAGTTGACATATCCGGTCGACAAATCTCTCATCGATACGACCCATGTCGACTTGACTAGGCGAAAAGGGTACTGTCGGCAATAACTCCTACCTCGCTGTGCTAGCTTTTTGCTATCACTCGTTTTGGTATTTCGATTTCTCAACCATGAAAAATGGGGTGTTATAGCTACCATGAAATCTAGCTTAGAACCTAGACCCCTTTTGTTTCAATGATACAGTCTTTGTTGGGGATGAAGACTGCAGTGCGTGTCTCTTGCTGTGCAGTGAGGACTAGCTAGGACCAATGTCTGATACCGTTCTAAAAGGGGAGATACACCCTCCACTACCACCTTTTGGCCCTGGTACGTTGGGCCTGTGTGGTTAGCTACTCACTAAAAGCGGTGTCGTCTTTTGTCGGCATTTACATGTGATGTTTGATTGATTGATATGGTTAGATATGTGCTTATGATCGATAATGATAGATAGATGAAACTTCATGATATTTTAATGCAAATATTTCATATATGAAAGTACTTACATGACACATTTTACTTGATAATGTATTAACTTTATGTATAAATGCAAGGAGAGTTATATATATTAGAGTGATAATACATCCATAAGGTAGTGCATGTAGAATGACTTAATATTCTTATTATTGAGCATTTATTTACTACATTTATTTTCTATCTTTGTCCATACTGCTACATATATACATACATATATATTGTGTCATCCTGACAATGTACGAACTTCGAATATATATTGGTCTCGAGTGAGGGAGTAAAGTGATCACTTAGTCATTTGTTATTAATAAATTAATTATAGAATGACTAAGTGACTTCACTCTCTCACTTAAGCACCTTCATTTATATATGTTTTACTTGGGCTATTTGTCCTTCAGGTAAGTCTCCATATTCATACGTTGTTTGTCTGATTTCTCATTGCTTATTCTATAGTCGATGCTACTGTGTGGATACTTAGGCTCCGTTTGGTGGGACTTTTTCACCGGTCAAGCGGTTACTACTGCATGAACCGGACCTTAATTAAGACCCGATTCATGCTGTCGTAACCGCTTGACCGGTGAAATTAAATAAGTCCCACCAAACGGAACCTTGAACTCCCGCTATACATGCAGACTTCCAATATTCCATTTGATACATAAGTTTATTGTAGGTAATGTGATGGTCGTTCACTGAAAACCACAGTTGATTCACATCACTGGGAGTGGATGGGTGGAGAGAGATACCTCCGCTTCTCCGTTAGAAGCTATCTTCGTCGTTGTTGGTTTGTGGTAGTGTGCGATAAGATCCCTCGCCGGTGTATGTTTCTCCCGGGAATGGGGGGCGGTCTTTCGCAGTGACCTCTACACCTGGGAAATGTAGCCGTCGCGCGCTCTTCGATGAGAAATGACGCTCAAAAATTGATCTTTTGACTATTCTTGTCATAGAGGAGGTCCAAAGTATAGTAGAAGTTACTCGGGCAGTACTTGCATCTCTCTGCCACCACCAGGGCCGACGGGTTGAATATTTGAAATGCGCGGGAGAACCCCCAAAAAAACCAAACACTAAAATATGGCCAACGTTATAAATATATATATCTAAGCATATATAAAGTGTAGCAAATACTTACAGGTGGTAACATCAGAGCGGGTCCCGGAGGCACAAAATTTCGCCGGCAATAAATAGTGGTAGCCAAACCCAGAAGCTGTATCCCATCTTTTTGGCTGGCCGATCTCTGTACGCTGATATCCGCATGCACGAGTGAGGAGTCGACAGCAGCGCAAGCCGACAAATAATGTCAAGGACAGCAATCATTTCACACGGGACCCACTTCGTTTCACAAAACCCCGCCCCCCAAAAGCGCACCAACCAGCATTTTAAATTTCACACATTTCCCTTCCAACACTATTACTATTTGTCCTTTTCCTATTATTACCCTATTATTGTTTTCTACGAAATTTAATTAATTTTTAATGACAATACACATACACACACGCGATTGAAGGTACATTTGGGGTCCCCCAGGCGAAATTCGGTGGGAGCGGTGACATTCAGTAAAGGCGGTAACATTCGGTGAGGGTGACGACATTCCGCGGGGGTAACGAAATCATAGAGTCTACCGTACCTCAAGCCCACATAGAGTATATGATTGTAAAAAAAAAAGTAAAGATCATGAAAGTATCTATAAAAAATATACATAAAGATCTATTTTCTCCGTTTGTCTCTCTAGCTACCTGCCAATACTGCAGAGCAACTCTGTAAACATTTCTTAGCAACTACTTGACTAATACCTTCAAACAGACATAAAATACATAAATGTAAGATAAAGTAAAGATGAAGTATCTGTAAAGTAAAGTAATATCTTAATTAAAGATAGAAATAAATCAAATTAATTGCCCGTCTTCTTGGTTCATCACGTTTAACAGTGAACCAAAAGGTCAAATAGATCATTATGATAAATTTATGATTCCAACCGTGGTTACTGTTAGGATTATGACACCTCATTCCAAACCCAGACCGTTAGGATCAGCGCCATGTCATCGATCCTAGGGAGCTTTATTTGCCTAGTTTGTCCTAATCCTGATTAGGAAGTGGTTTAGTGAGGGAGCTGATTTTTTGGGAAGAATTAGGGGAGTCCCAAACATGAAAATGCTTTATGAGGGGGGATATAATATAGGAGATGTTCTTCCTATTTGGTTAAGACCTATTTTGGCAACCCCCTCCATATGTGTTCATCTCCATATATTGATGACTCTTGATCCTATTATAAATAGGGGTCAGCCTCCCTTAGCCATGAGATGGTTCAGTTATATACAACACTAGTGAGAATTCAGAGAGGGAAAACTTTGAGTTTTTCAGGCGGTTCTTCCGACGAACGGCGGCAGCAGGTGGCGGCATCTGGCGCACAAGGTTGCGGCGTATCCGGTCACCTCAGGCGAGGCGACATCCGGCCGGCCACCTGCAGTAGGCCCCAGAGGTTCGGCGGAATCAGGCGCGGCGACGGCGGCAGCAGGCGCAGAGGCGGCGACACAGGCGGAGCTAACGGAGGCGGCACATCCGGTCACCTCAGGAGAGGCGACATCCGGCCGGCCTCCAGAAGTTGACTCCAGGCGTTCGGCGGCTTCAGGCGGCTGATCCAGGCGGGATCGGCATCAGGCGGCGGAAGCAGGCGGTGATTCTAGCGGGGAAGATAGACAGTGTTTTCTGTTTTCTCTTGTTGTATCTTGTAACCTCATCTGTTTTAGTGGATCTTTCTGGCGCGCTCTCCCCGTGGATGTAGGAGCTTCTCTCCGAACCACGTAATCTTTTGTGTCGTCTGTGTATGCTAGAATCTCGTTCCGTATTTTATTTTGCGCGATATTGGTTCTTGCTCATTCGTGAAATTCCGTTGCGCTACCGCGGCTTAACTCGATCCGATTTCACAACAATTGGTATCAGAGGCAGGTTCCGCGGGGGTGATCGTCTAGACATTCCGGTTTTCTGATTTGGGTCAACGGTGGGTGACGACATTGGTCCGCTCCCTATCTTCCCAGATCGGTTCCGCGAATATCATCTTGATCGCCCAGTAGCTCTGCGAGCAAGACAATGTCGGCAAAATTCGAGATTTCTAGATACGATGGCAAGATTGATTTTGGCCTTTGGCAGAAGCGCATAAAGGCCGTCCTCGTCCAGCAAGGTCTTCATAAGGCTCTCCTCAGAAAGGAGAAGTCCGGGAAGAAGAGCAGGGTGTTGTCTCAGAATTGCCCAGGCACCGCAAGGGGAGTCATCTGTCTCAGGAGTCCCACCAAGGAACTCAGGTTTACTCAGAAGAAGGTGGAGCTGCACAGTGCTAGTTGTCTTGCAAAATACACGGTCTATCGTGCAAGGATAAAGCACATTGGAGTGCGCCACCAGGAGTCGAGGGAGTTCGCTGGAGATGGAGGCATGGAGTTGCGGAATATCTCTACGGAGGATAATGGTGCGAACATGCAGACGAAATCAGTGACAGGAGTCAAGTTCAAGAACGGTCTTGACTTGACTCATTCTGATGCATGTTAATCGAGGTGGACCCCAGGGAGAGGGGGCTTGTAGTTGCCAGTAGGGGAGATTCGGGTTGGAGGTACAGATACGTTTGTTAGGCTTCGAGAAAGAGTTCGTTTGTGGCGTGAGGCGTCAAGGTGGAGTTTGTTTGTGACGTGAGACGACAAGGTGGAGATTGTTAGGATTATGACACCTCATCCCAAACCCAGACCGTTAGGATCAGCGCCATGTCATCGATCCTAGGGAGCTTTATTTGCCTAGTTTGTCCTAATCCTGATTAGGAAGTGATTTAGTGAGGGAGCTGATTTTTTGGGAAGAATTAGGGGAGTCTCAAACATGGAAATGCTTTATGAGGGGGGATATAATATAGGAGATGTTCTTCCTATTTGGTTAAGACCTATTTTGGCAACCCCCTCCATATGTGTTCATCTCCATATATTGATGACTCTTGATCCTATTATAAATAGGGGTCAGCCTCCCTTAGCCATGAGATGGTTCAGTTATATACAACACTAGTGAGAATTCAGAGAGGGAAAACTTTGAGTTTTTCAGGCGGTTCTTCCGACGAACGGCGGCAGCAGGTGGCGGCATCTGGCGCGCAAGGTTGCGGCGCATCCGGTCACCTCAGGCGAGGCGACATCCGACCGGCCACCTGCAGTAGGCCCCAGAGGTTCGGCGGAATCAGGCGCGGCGACGGCGGCAGTAGGCGCAGAGGCGGCGACACAGGCGGAGCTAACGGAGGCGGCACATCCGGTCACCTCAGGAGAGGCGACATCCGGCCGGCCTCCAGAAGTTGACTCCAGGCGTTCGGCGGCTTCAGGCGGCTGATCCAGGCGGGATCGGCATCAGGCGGCGGAAGCAGGCGGTGATTCTAGCGGGGAAGATAGACAGTGTTTTCTGTTTTCTCTTGTTGTATCTTGTAACCTCATCTGTTTTAGTGGATCTTTCTGGCGCGCTCTCCCCGTGGATGTAGGAGCTTCTCTCCGAACCACGTAATCTTTTGTGTCGTCTGTGTATGCTAGAATCTCGTTCCGTATTTTATTTTGCGCGATATTGGTTCTTGCTCATTCGTGAAATTCCGTTGCGCTACCGCGGCTTAACTCGATCCGATTTCACAACAGGTTACCATACGAGGATTTCATTCAGAATAAGAAGCCACTAGATATCAAGGTTATAACATGCATCGAGTATATGTTCCACAAATATGTAGCCACAAGATATTGAAGAAAATACATTGTATATGCTATTGAATAATACATTAAGAATCAAGTTCTTACGATTATATTCTACATTTACCTGATCTCTTAATAGTAAACATCTAACATAAGTTCTAGTTGTATTGACACTAAATAATTAATGATGACAATTTAAGGAAAGTGACAACTATAGTCAGGGGCGGATCCTTGATTCGAAGTAAGGGGGACCCAAAAAAATTATGAATCAAAATATAATAAGCAAAAAAATTGTGAATCAAAATATAATAAGCAAAAAAATTTCTAATTTGAAATTTTAGCATTAACAACAAAAGAAAAATTATAATATGTATGTTACCTTATTTTAGTTGTGCACGCCGTTTTTTCAACTCATAAAATTCATCAATGATCACATCTTTCTCGATCTCCTCTGCTATTTCCCGTTTTATGTAGAGAGTCACACAATTTGCCAGAAATTCATCCTCCATTTTGTTGTGCAATCTTGTTTTAATAAGCTTCATAGCAGAAAATGATCGTTCTGTAGTCGCTGTTGAGACCAAAAGTGTCAAAATTAGCCAAATTAGCATAGCAAAATTAGCCGAATTAGCTTGTCAACCGGCGGCCACTGCCAGGGAAGAGCTCTTCCTAAGAGGCTCTCAGCGAGCCCTAGCGGAAAGGGGAGAGGGAGACGACTCAGACGAGAGAAGCGAGAGAGACGATCTCTTTCTGTATATGAGAGAGAAATTGGATCTGAAAATAAGTTCATAGGAGTTATTAACTATATATACATATATATATTTATATTATATACATAACTTATATTTTATAATTTATAAATTTCATCACTTATATTATATACATAACTTATATTTTATAATTAATTAAAACTAAACCTACATAAACTTCAAAATCCTTGGGGGGGGGGGGGGGGGGGGGGGGCGGGCCCCCCTTGCCCCCCTCTGGATCCGCCACTGACTATAGTTACAATAATACTGGTGTTTTCGGATTCAACAACTTTCAGTTCAAATATGACTAATAATAGATCAATGAGGTTCTCGACTTGGGTGTACCAACGAAGAAAATCATTTTCGTTAAATCTTTCGGGTTTGATGCCAGTGGACTCGTTGTAGTTATTCAGGCCAACCAGCTCGACGACGTGGTGTCATAATAAGATTTTAAAGTTTAAGTAAAGAAAAAAGGTTGCATCACTTATGAATAAAATATCATATATTTTTTCTTTAATTTTTTCTTATACTAATTTATTTTTGGACTTCTCAAGAAATTCCCAATGATGATTTCACATTGGTTCTAGGTAATATGTGAATGGCATCCCAACATGCCTCTTAAGCAAAAGGTTAATGAGATTACAATATCTATTTTGATTGTTAAATTATAAATATTATCAATCTAAAATAGTATTATTTTGGACTTAGAAATATTAAAATTATTTTTCTAAATGTTGAAAACACTTAAAACAATTAAAAAAAATAAACATTGCAATAATAAAATGATAATTACTAAGAAATATGGGCGAATCCAGCGGGATTTTTCAGTGGAGGCATTCAATAAAATAACGATAAAAAAATTTGCTACGTACGATAAAAAATGACTACAAATTTGCAAAAAAAACTATTTAAATTAGGACATTTTTAATTAACAAAATAAGATTACATACTTAATTACAACACTCCTTTTAGATGCTTTATGTTCTGGAAACATTCCATGATAACTTTGTTGTCGATGGTGGAAAAGATATCTTTTTCAATATATGTTACTAGATAATCATTCATCCAATCATCACTCATCCGATTGCGTAATGATGTTTTGATAATCTTCATTGCCGAGAAAGTTCTTTCTACACTTGCAGTTGCAACAGGTAATAATAGTGCTAACTTTATGAACAAATACAATAATGGGTATAGAACATCCTTCTTCAATTGTACTAACTTTTGAGCTAATCCTCCAAGCCCTTTCACATTTGAGAATTCTTTGTCCGAGCGAACATCTAAAATATAAATTTCCAAATGATTATCAAGTTCCGTTATATTAATTGAAGAAAAATCCAACGGATAATACTCAGCAAATCGAATTATTTTTTGCTTATGAAAAGCCGAAAATTCATTACTTGGATCTAAACATGTCATACATAGAAGCAATTCCGTGTTCACTTCATCAAATCGACAATTTAGCTCGATAAGTTGTAGATCAATAGCTGCATAAAATAATTTAACACTATAGAAGTGAAGGTTTGTATTGTCTTCTGATCTACGTCTTGATCTCCCTCGAGCTACAAATTTGTCTTTCATACTTAGAACAAAAATATCATTTTTTGGCAAAAGGTAGTTATGTCACGTAATATAGAATATCATCCATTACCTCGCATTGCTTGTAGTCGTATCTTGAAAATTCTGACAAGAGTCATAGCATTTACAAGATTTTGATCGTTCCTTTGTAATGCTTGCGATAATTCATTGGTAATCCCTAAGATGGTTTTCATTAAGTGAGTCAAAAATACAAATTGAAAACATTGCATAGCCTCCAGCAAATCACTTGCTTCAGATCTATGCTGTGAAAGGTTGTCATCTTTTTAAATGACTTCAAGCATATCAATCACCGAAGGGAACAAAGAAATTAAATTCAAGAGAGTTCTAAAATGAGAGTTCCATCTTGTGTCCCCTGCCCTTGTTAGTGCTCTTTCTTGATTCAAGTCTCTTCCTGTTAACACTTCACCACTGTAAATCTCTTCAATAACTTTTGCATGTTGCTTCTCTCATAGAATATCTCTACGCTTGCATGATGCGCCAACATTATTTGTTATACTTGATATCAAGCTAAAAAAAGAGCAAACTTTGTTGTGTTTTTTTGCGATCGCAACGAGTGTCAGTTGAAGTTGATGAACAAGACAATGCACATAATATGCAGATGAACTTTCAGCCATAATCAATGTTTTAAGCCCATTGAATTCACCTTGCATGTTACTTGTCCCATCATAACCTTGACCCCGCAAGCTTGATATACACAACCCAATTTTTTCCAAAGAAGATTCAACGGCTGCTTTTAATGATGGAGCTGCAGTATTCTACATGCACTATCCCTAGAAAACACTCTATTACATTTCCTTTTTTATCAACATAACGTAAAACAATTGTCATTTGCTCTTTGACCGAGGAATCCCGAGCCTCATCTACTAAAATAGAAAATAATTTTGCTTGGCTAATAGCTTTAATGATAATCTTGGTAGTCTTTGTTGCAGCAGCTGCACGATATCTCTCTGAATGCTTGGTGCTACCAATTCATTAAAAAAAAGTATTTGTCACGGTTAAAAACCGTGGCAAATATTAATTACTTCATTAAAAAAAAAATCAGTGTGAGCGGCCGCCCACACTGGGCCTATGGTAGGTCCGCCCCTACTAAGAAATTTTGGTAAGACATGATCACAATCCTAAAGAAATTATATTACGTGCAGTCTTCTCTGACAGAGCTTTCCACCAATGCTTCTCTAAGATACAACATTAGACTAGAATCTAAGGCTCCTCCGTTTGGCATGGTGGTGGCGGTCAAGAACACGGGGGGTTAACAAGTCATTTTTATTAACGCCCGCCTAAGGAACTACATCCACTTTTATCTTCAAATGGATGATGTTTGTTAGGTGATCCTTAACAAATGACGTTTTAACCCATGCATTTACGACCGCCGCCGCCGTGCCAAACGGAGCCTAAAATACCAATATGTGTGAATATTAAAGTAGCACTGAGCACACAAACTTCTACTAAATGAAGTAAAACTCAAAACAAGAAAACTAAACAGAGAAAGAAAGTAAGCTTTCGATCTGTAAAATAGACAATGAAAAATGTCAGGGAAATAATCTCTTGGAAAGCAACAAAGATAATTCATGTAATTAAAACAACCAGCTATAAAATAAAAAAAACTACAATAGATAAAAAAAGATAATTCTCAACATAACAAAATTAAATACAAAAGGCTATAACATTAAAGTTGAATGCCTAGAAAATAAGAAGAAGAAAATTTGGAAATGAGGATAGTTGACCATCAATCCACGCTCGACGACGAAGAATAATCATGGTGCTCGTAGATTGACTACCATGGTGCATGTTGACCACTAGCCGGCAAAGATCACGAAAGGCAAGTAACAAGTTACAAAGTCAAGAAAATAAAATAAAGCGACAACACTTTAACAAAATAAATACATCAATATTATTTGCTAAATATCATACTCAAATCAGATCAAAATAGATTCATCCTTTCTTGAATCTTTCGGAAAAGATCAAATCATTAGCTCTAATCTTATAAAAAACATCTTTATCTTCTTTGTGGAGTTGAGGGTTAATAGACTTTTTTTTCTTTTGAAAGCGTCTAAGGCTCCGTTTGGGGGGACTTATTTTCACCGGTCAAGCGGTTACGACCGCATGAACCAGATCATAATTAAGGTTTGGTTCATGCGATCGTAACCGCTTGACCGGTGAAAATAAGTCCTCCCAAACGAAGCCTAAGTATCATGCCATAAGGCTAGACACTAGGAGAACAATTTTATTGAGGAAGAAAGGACAGATACAAAGTTATCGAAGGAACCTCCAAACAACAAAAATACCAAATAATACAATCAACCGAAGTCCAAACAAGCGGTACTCCGAACAAGAGCCGGGGCAGGCCGTTAACATTCAAAAGAATAGCACTGCGAACAAATTCCGTAAGAAAATCCCCGCAGAAATCACAACCAGCGTTCCGCATCAAGACGTATTTGACCATTGCATCCGCCACCACATTACCCTCCCTGTGAATGTGAGAGCAGGTGAACCTTATGCTCTCCACCATCTTTAGAATCTCCTCACCGTGGCTCCAAATCCTCCATTGATTAAAACTTCTATTCGCCAGGCAATTCATTAAGATTTTTGAGTCACACGGGATATGAATCTCACTAATTTTTAAATTAATACAGAGTAAAATCCCTTCTCGTAGAGCCCTTGCATTCAGCTTCCAATGGATTCATAATTCCCCTTCACTTGTTTGGGAATCCCTATTTTTTTGGCCGCAGCCGGCCGATTCACTATGAGCCTTTTGTAGCTAGGCTGCACTCCTACATTGTCGGATGGCCGCTCCGGCTCCTTGGTACGGTAGGGAGGCTCGCCCAGATAAAATTTACTCTGTTGTCCATATGTTCTCACCTCATCGCGTGCTCCAACATACTGTTTTTCGTTCTTGACACGTACCACAGATAAATACATACCTAAATTCCTTTGGAACGACCTTGACACTGTTAGAGATGGAGCTTGACTGCGTTGGATGTACTGGACACTCGACACGATTTCGCCGATATTTAAGACTATTTTCGGCTTAGGGTTTCTGTAGAACTCAAGAGATTAGAAACCGGAGGAAGGAGAGCGGCTGATGGAGTAGTGTAAGTTTATTTGAACGTTCTTCATAGTGGATTTCTGTGACGCGGGTGGTTGTGGTTTTTTCCCCGAACTTGAGGTTTTCCACGTTAAATTCTTGTGTTGTGTTCTGTGTTTTTTTTGCACTCATTTTTCCCAACAGACACTGGAAATAAGCACCACTGGGTCTCTTACAAAACATGTAGCTCTAGCATCACTATTGGTAGTCTTGGATTTCATCATAGCCTCAAATTCACGCACAAATGTTTCAGATTTAAGGAAATCTGGAAGATCTGCAACAGTAATTCTCTCTTTTCGAAGTATAAATATCAAATACAAGTATCTCATTATTAGGGACTGTCATATGTTAATAATTAGTTACGTTTTCTAATTAAAGTTTTATTTCAGTTTTTTTCTTTAGGAGAAAATAAAATCCACTGTTTCGGATTTCTAATTAAAGTATTTGGCTGTTTCGTTTTTTTTGTTTTTATTAGGTGTTTATTTTTGTTTCCGTTGCATCTTTTCCTGCCTATATATGTAATGCAAGTTTTTGTATTGATATATATATCAAGTATCAAAGAATATCAAAAAGCTTTCTTCCCATTATTTTTTCTCTGTCATGTGTTTGGTTTTGAGTTTGTTCTAACATTTGGTATCAGAGGCAAGAAGGAGATCGTTCCATTGTGAGGAAGAAACGTTGTTTCTTCAATGGCGGAGACATCTTCAAAGTCGGATGGGTTTCATGGACACTTCAAATACCCGGTGCTCACGAGGAGCAACTACGGCGTCTGGGCTATCAGAATGAGGGGGATCCTCGATGTCCAGGACGTCTTGGAGGTGGTGGAACCAATCGATCCGACGGCGAAGGTGGATGAGAAAAAGAACAAAATAGCTTTTTCGGTCATCAAACAAGCTCTTCCAGATGACGTTCTCCAGATGGTTGCGGAGAAGAAAACTGCGAAGGAGGTATGGGACATGCTTAGGATCATGTACCAAGGCGCGGACCGCGTCAAGGATGCAAAGATACAAACTCTGCAGACGGAGTTTGAGATGCTTCGCATGAAAGAGACGGATTCAATAGATGATTTCACAATGAAGCTCACCACCAACGTCAATATGCAAAGGGCGTTGGGAGGAGAGGTAGCGGAGGTTGTGGTTGTGAAAAAATTCCTGCGATCCGTCCCATCGAAGTTTGTCCAGATTGCTTCGACGATAGAGCAATTTGGCGACTTCACGACGATGACCGTGGAGGAGGTTGTCGGCCGTCTCAAGACTCATGAAGAGCGTGTTGGTGGGGCTACCAACAAAGACGAGGAAAAACTCCTCTTGATGATGAGAGAGTTTATGGCTCGTGACAAGAAGCCATATAATGGTGGAGGACACCAAACCGGAGGCCGTGGAGGCCGCGGCCGTGGACGAGGGCGCGACGGACAACATCGCAACAACGATCGAGGCGAAGGTCAAGATCGCAACGACGGTGTTAAAGATAAGTCAAAAATTGAGTGCTTCTATTGCCACAAGATGGGCCACTATGCCTCGGAGTGCCGCTCGAAGAAGAAGGACAACGAGGAGAAAGCGCACATGGCCGAAGCTTTGAGGATATCGAACCGGCTCTTTTATTGACAGAGGGCGAAGAAGATCACCCGAAAATTGTATGTTCTAATTTTCTCCTTAATGAAGAGAATGTACAACCGGGCATGTTTCCCGGCGACGTGGAGAAATCGGATTGGTACCTTGATACGGGGGCTAGCAACCATATGACGGGTTGCAAGGATTTTTTTTCCTCGCTAGATGAGACGGTGAGAGGCAAGGTGAAGTTTGGCGATGGCTCGTCGGTGGAGATATGTGGTCGGGGAGCAGTCTTCCTCAAAGACCAAAAGGAGCAGCACAAAGTGTTTACCAACGTCTACTACATCCCGAAACTTCGCACAAACATTGCGAGTTTGGGACAATTGGAGGAGAACGGATGCAAGATCGTCATGGAGGATGGATTCTTGTGTCTATTCGATCAAGAGAGGCGTCTCTTGGCGAAGGTGGAGAGGTCCAAGAATCGTCTCTACATCCTAAATATGAAGACGGATGCTCCGGTGGCCTTGTTAGCGGAGCAATACAAAGACGAAGCGTGGCTATGGCACGCTAGATGGGGACATCTCAACTTTCGGGCACTTCATGACATGGGGCGTTTCAAGATGGTGGAGGGAATGCCCTCCATTGAGCACTCACAAGAACTTTGCGACGGGTGTTTAGTGGCAAAACAAAGGAGGTTACCATTTCCGAGTGTTGCGGCGGGCCGTGCAACAAAGCCTCTCCAACTTGTACATGGAGATTTGTGCGGACCCATCACTCCGGCCACCCCTGGCAGTAAACAATACTTCTTCTTGCTAGTGGATGATCATAGCAGGTTCATGTGGGTGGAATTATTAAAATCCAAGGACGAAGCCTTGGATGCATTCAAGAGACTAAAGGCGCGAGAGAAGATGGAAACGGAATACAAAGTGAAAGGATTTCGTAGCGATCGAGGTGGGGAGTTCACCTCCAAGGGGTTTGATGCTTATTGTGAGGGAGTTGGGATCAAACGATTTCTCACAGCCCCTTATTCCCCGCAACAAAACGGCGTGGTGGAGCGCCGCAATCAAACTGTCATGGGAATGGTTCGAAGTCTTCTAAAGTGCAAACACGTGCCGGCGAAGTTTTGGGGAGAAGCATTGACAACCGCGGTGCATCTTCTTAACCGGGCGGCTACTCATAGTGTTGTTGGGAAGACGCCTTACGAGGCGTTCTACGGAAGGAAACCAAAAGTGCACTACCTTCGCACTTTCGGTTGCCTTGCGTACGCGAAGACAACAAAGCCTAATCTTGCAAAGCTAGAAGATCAGAGCACCAAGATGGTACTCATCGGCTACGAGGCGGGTTCTAAGGCGTACAGGTTGTTCAATCCAGAGACGGGCAAGCTCGTGATCAGCTGTGATGTCGTCTTTCGTGAAGAGGCAAAGTGGGACTGGGAAGAGAAAGACGGAGAAATGCTCTCTGGCTACGATCAGTTTTTGACGATAGAAGGAGCAGCAGCTCCTCTCGCTGCACTAGTACCAGCCACCCCCACCGGCGACGGTCCGGACTCCCCGCAACCTGCGGCCAGTGCGTCGCCCGCAGCAAATAGCTTACCCGCAACCTGCACCCTTCACCGCGGCTCACCCGCGGCCAGTGCCTCCCCCACTTCCGAGGCAACTTCGAGCTCTAGCGGACCGATTCGATTCCTGTCACTTGAGGAGATCTACGTCGAAACTGAAGAGATGCAGGAGGAGGAGGCTGGACTCTGTTTCTTCGCTGCAGGAGAGCCAACAACTTATGAGGAAGCTAAAGACGATCAAAGTTGGAAACGAGCTATGGAGGAGGAACTAAATTCCATCCGGGACAATAATACTTGGGAGATCACCACCCTCCCGAATGGTCAAAAATCCATTGGACTCAAGTGGGTTTTCAAGACGAAGCGGGACCCGGAGGGAAACATTGTGAAACATAAAGCTCGTCTTGTGGCGAAGGGATATGTACAGCGACATGGGGTTGACTTCGACGAGGTTTTTGCACCCGTGGCGAGATTGGAGACGGTCCGTCTGCTGATTGCTTTGGCAGCGGAAGAAGGATGGGACATCCACCACATGGATGTAAAATCGGCTTTTCTCAACGGGGATCTAGTCGAGGAGGTATACGTTTCTCAACCTCCCGATTTTGTGATTGTTGGTGAAGAGCACAAGGTGTTGAAGCTCAAAAAGGCGTTGTATGGCCTTCGATAAGCCCCTCGGGCTTGGAACTTCAAGCTGGATCAAAGTCTATCCTCATTGGGCTTTGAGAGGAGTCCGATTGAGCACGCTGTTTACAAGCGAGTTGTGGGAGATTCAATCTTACTGGTTGGAGTCTATGTGGATGATCTCATCATCACCGGATCAAGCGGCGTGGAAATAAACAAGTTCAAAGCTCAGATGAAGGAGTTGTTTTGCATGAGCGATCTCGGATTGCTCACCTACTACTTGGGGATAGAGGTATCCCAAACACCTCAGGTAATCACCCTTTGTCAGTCTTCGTACACATTAAAAATTCTTGAGAAATTTGGGATGGGAGACTACAATAGTTCTCAAGTTCCGATGGAACCAAGGATCAAATTGAGCAAGACGGGCGATTATCTTTTGGTGGATCCTACGGAGTACAGGAGCGCAATAGGATGCTTAAGATATTTGGTAAATACGCGTCCGGATATTGCATATGCCGTTGGGATAGCGAGCAGGTTCATGGAGAAGCCCAATACCCAGCATTTTGCGGTGGTGAAGCAGATTTTGCGGTATCTGAAAGGTACAATTGGGTTTGGTCTTTCTTATGAGAGGAATCTTCGTGGAGGAACGAAGCTTGTTGGCTACTGCGACAGTGATCATGGAGGGAGCATTGATGATAGGAAAAGCACTACGGGAGTTGCATACTTCCTAGGTCGGAACATCATCACTTGGATGTCGCAGAAGCAACGGGTTGTAGCCTTATCTTCTTGTGAGGCCGAATATATATCAGCTTCGATTGCGACACAACAAGGAGTATGGTTACTCAACCTACTCGATGATATTCGGAAGAGGATTAGGTGCAAAGCAACTCTCTTTGTTGACAACAAGTCGGCAATCGAACTAACCAAGAACCCCGTGTATCATGATCGTTCAAAGCACATTGATACTCGTTACCACTACATTCGGGATTGCGTGGAGCGTGGAATGATCGAGGTCGAGTATGTTCATACTAACGACCAACTTGCTGACATACTCATCAAGGCACTCGCAAGGAACAAATTCGTTGAAATGCGGGAGCGTCTTCGTGTGCGGGACGTGAAAAACATAACTAATTAGGGGTTGAATGTTAATAATTAGTTACGTTTTCTAATTAAAGTTTTATTTCAGTTTTTTTCTTTGGGAGAGAATAAAATCCACTGTTTCGGATTTCTAATTAAAGCATTTGGCTGTTTCGTTTTTTTTGTTTTTATTAGGTGTTTATTTTTGTTTCCGTTGCATCTTTTCCTGCCTATATATGTAATGCAAGTTTTTGTATTGATATATATATCAAGTATCAAAGAATATCAAAAAACTTTCTTCCCATTATTTTTTCTCTGTCATGTGTTTGATTTTGAGTTTGTTCTAACACCATATACTTCTTGCACCTTCGATACCTAACTGAGTTCTAAAATTGCATCTTTTTCGATGACGACTCCATGTTTTGGAAGCACATTAATTTTAAATGGTAAATTCACTCTTTCCTCAACCAAAAAAGTCCTTTGCGGTTTCGCCACCCCTGCTGACCCGCCCTGGAAATGGATGTGGTCAAATATTATTTCACCTAAGATAAGCATCATTGCGTGGCTTGCAACCCGAGAGCATATTGCATGTGATATCAACGTCAAAAAAATTGGCATATCACTTAATTGCTCCAAGATGCTCATGTTGTCCGTCACCCAATATTGAATCTTGCCATCATCTTTTTTGCTCTAGCTTCCTAGCCAAGGCTGTTTTGTTGGCTTAGTTTTATAACTATGTTTTGTATTTTTTATTATTGTAAAGTATGACGGAGGAGAGAGAGGCATTTATGGTGGTTGTTAGAGTCGGCCACGTGGCGTGTTTTTATGGGTTGGTGTTGCCTATATATATACATGGGCATGTAAATTTTTTTTTTTGCTGAAATAGAAAAGGTTTTCCTCATTAAGAACTCCCGCAGGAGAGAGAGAGAGAATAGGCGAGAGAGAGAGTTAGAGAGAGAGAGAGTATATTAAGAGAGGAATAGCAGGAGAGAGAGCGAGAGAGAGAGGAATGGCAGGAGAGAGAGCGAGAGAGATTCAGCGAGAGAGAGAGAGAGGAATAGCGGGAGAGAGAGAGAGAGAGTAACTGTCTGTGTGAGAGAGAGAAATAGTTTATTTCCCGCAGGAAATTTTTCCACGTTTTTCTCCTCCCGCCGCCAACCTCCTCGGGCTCTCGCTCGTTGGTGTACTCGCCGGAGCTGCCGCTCTCGCCGGAAGGTTGATCCCGCCACCTTTCGCAGGTTTTTTCTCGCCGGGCCAGAGGGAGCACTCGCCAGCGCCGCTCCCGCCCGTGACATCTCGCTGAGGCAGCCCGCCAGCTACTTGTTCTCGCCGGCAGCGAGAAGGAACCTTCCCGGGTAGTTCGATCTCGCCGCGAGAAGTGAAGTGTGCTCGCCGGGTTTTCTGGTAGTGTTAAGGTTTTGTGAAGTTGGGTTGTTCTCGGGAAGTAGGGCGAGCCTAGTCACGCTTCCAACAAGTGGTATCAGAGGGAGGTTGCAAACCTTTACGGTGACTCGGAAGGTTTGAAGTAGAGAAGAGATGGAGATGGGAAGCGGGATGCCGGGGCAGGTCCCCAAGTTGAACAAAACAAACTATGGAAACTGGAGTATTCAGATGCGAGTGTTGCTCGCCTCTAAAGAGCTATGGGATGTTGTGGAAGAAGGTGTCGAGGTGCTTACTACCGAAGCAGAAGCCGCGTTGACTAACGCTCAAAGGATGGCGGTGAGAGAAACCAAGAAGAAGGACAAGAAGGCGTTGTTCATCTTGTACCAAGGGGTGGATGAAGCTACGTTTGAGAAGATCTCGGACGCCGAGACTTCGAAGGAAGCTTGGGAGATTTTGCAGCGCTCCATGCAAGGAGTAGACAAGGCCAAGAAGGTGAAGTTGCAATCCCTTCGAGCACAATATGAGATGGTGCGGATGCAGAGCTCGGAGAAGGTTGGCGATTATGTGACCCGTCTGCGGACGCTCACAAATGAGATGAAGAGAAATGGGGAGACGATAGACGAGGTCAGCTTCATGGAGAAGCTCCTGCGTTCTATGTCTAAGAAGTTCCGACACGTGGTGGTGGCCATCGAAGAATCGAAGGACCTCACAGTGATGACGGCGGATGAACTGATAGGCTCGCTACAAGCACATGAGTATCAGATGGTGCAAGATGAGGAGGAGTCGAGTGACTTGGGGAAAGCACTTCAGACTCAACTCAACTTTGGAGAAAGTTCAGGAAGAGGAGGAGGCCAGCGTGGCCGTGGCTACCAAGGAAGAGGTAGAGGAGGAAGAGCTGGAAGAGACTTCGGGAGAAATCAGTTCAACCAGGGTGCGGTAGAGCAACATCATGGTTGGAGGCAAGATGTAGGAGGTAGAGGAAGAGGCCAAGGTAGAGGTCAAGGTAGAGGACAGGGAAGAGACCAGGGAAGAGGTCAAAGAGGAGGAAGAGATATGTCCCAAACTCAATGTTACAACTGTAACAAGTTTGGACATATGAGTTACGACTGCTGGGCTCCCAGGAAAGGTGGTGAAGCCAACCACTATGCGGAGGCTAGCAACACGGGTGGAGACCCGATGATGTTCCTTACCATCCAAGGAGCTACAGGAGGGAGGAATGGAGTGTGGTACCTAGATACTGGAGCTAGTAACCACATGTGTGATGAGAAGGAGCTAGCTATTCACCAGCCTTGAGCCGAATGGAGGAGATGTCAGTTTTGGCGACGCCTCGAAGATCTCTGTGGAAGGAAGAGGAGTGATCGCGGTGACGATGAATGGGAAGGAGGTGCTCATCAACGACGTCTTCTATGTACCGGGCTTGAGGAGTAACATCCTAAGTCTTGGACAGCTGGTGGAGAAGGGCTATCGTGTCCTGTTGAGGGATAGCACCTTAGCGATGAAGGATAGCCAAGGAAGAGAGATGGTAAGAGTGAAGATGGCGACGAACCGCCTCTTCCCTCTAAGTATGGATGCCAAGGAGACGGCATGTCTTGCAAAGACAGGAGAAGAGGAGGAAGCTTGGCTGTGGCACCACCGGATGGGGCATCTGAGGTTCACAGGCCTGAAGCTGTTGTCTGGATCCAAGATGGTGGAAGGGCTGCCTATGATCACACCTCCTCAAAGGGTCTGTGAGGCATGAACGAAGGGGAAGCAAAGAAGGGAGACTTTCGAGGGAGGAAAGTCTCAAAGAGCTACAAGGCAACTAGAGCTAGTTCATTCGGACATTGCTGGTCCGTTTGAGATGACCTCAGTTGGAGGTAGCAGGTACTATATCACGTTCACCGACGACTTCAGTAGGAAGTGTTGGGTGTACTTTCTGAAGGAGAAGGCAGAGGCTCTGGACAAGTTCCGAGAGTTTAAGGCGATGGCTGAGAAGGAAGTTGGGCAGCCACTGAAGGTGCTCCGGACATATAGAGGTGGGGAGTACACCTCTAGGCTATTTGATGACTACTGTAGAGAATGGGGGATCTCACACCAGCTGACGGCGGCGTACTCGCCTCAGCAAAACGGAGTGGCGGAAAGGAAGAACCTAACCATTATGAACATGGCAAGGAGCATGGTGAAGGGCAAGGGGTTGCCAAAGAAGTACTGGGAGGAAGCAGTACAGGTAGCGGTGTACTTGCTGAACCGTTGCCCAACCAAGAGTGTGAAGTTCAAGACACCGTTTGAAGCTTGGTGTGGGAGGAAGCCCAGTGTGAAGCACCTGAGGGTCTTCGGGTGTGTAGCTTATGTTCACATCCCGGACCAGAGGAGGAGGAAGCTGGACGATAGAAGTGAGAAGTGCATCTTTGTAGGCTACGCTCCTGCGAGCACGGCTTACAAGTTGTACAACCCGGAGACAGAGAAGGCCATCATCTCGAGAGATGTGGTGTTTGAAGAAGACAACTGCTGGAGCTGGGATGAGGAGACAAGGAACATGAAGGGGATGTTCTTTGAAGACGAGGAAGAAGGTGGTCATGAAGCGGAAGCTGAGGTTGGTGGAGCTGAGCTACCATCACCACCGAGTTGAAGTTCAGGGGGAGCTTCTACTCCCTACTCAAGAGGAACAAGCACGAGTGGAGGAAGTTCTAGTGGAGCAAGCACTAGCAGAAGCAACTCTGATGGTCCTCAACCTAGGATGAGGAGGTTGGAGGAGATCTACGAGGGGATGGCACCGACACTTAACAATTTTTCTTTATATTGTTTGTTGGCAGATTGCGAGCCGCACTCCTATGAGGAAGCTGCCCAGGAGAAATCTTGGAGGATGGCGATGGATGTCGAGATAGCTTCCATAAAGAAGAATGACACTTGGAGGCTGGTTGATCCACCCGCAGGCCACAAACCCCTCGGGGTGAAGTGGGTCTACAAAGTAAAGAAGAACAAGGATGGAGTTGTGGAGAAGCACAAGGCTAGGCTCATTGTGAAGGGCTACAGGCAAGTCCAAGGAGTGGACTATGATGAGGTCTATGCCCCAATGGCGAGGATTGACACCATCAGGTTGATCATCGCACTGACAGCTCACCATGGGTGGACAATCATGCAAATGGATGCGGTGGAGGCGTACTTGAATGGCTACCTGGAGGAGGATGTGTACATCGAGCAGCCTCCGGGGTATGTTGTGAAGGGCTAGGAGAAGAAAGTGTGCAAGTTGAGAAAAGCATTGTACGGGCTGAAGCAAGGGGCAAGAGCTTGGAATGGGAGGATAGATACATTCCTCCAAAAGCATGGCTACGTGAAGTGCCCATATGAGTATGCTCTCTACATGAAGGTGGAGAAGAACGGGGATATCATGATCCTATGCCTATACATGGATGACATGATATTCACCGGGAGCAACCCTGCGATGTTCGAAGAATTCAAGAGGCTGATGAAGGAGGAGTTCGAGATGACAGATTTGGGAAAGTTGAGCTACTTCTTGGGAGTTGAGGTACAACAGAAAGAAGATGGGATCTTCATCGCGCAGAAGAAGTACGCGGAGGAGATCTTGAAGAAGTTTAGGATGGAGAATAGCAAGCCTATCTCCACTCCTGCTAATCCCGGAACGAAGTTGAGGAAGGACTCGAAGGAGGAAGGTGTTGACCCAACCATGTTCAAGAGTCTGGTTGGGAGTCTAAGGTATCTGACTTTCACCAGACCGGACATCATGTATGCGGTGGGGGTCGTGAGCAGGTACATGGAAGAACCCAAGCAGGACCACTTCACAGCAGCAAAGAGGATCCTGAGGTATGTGAACGGGACTCGGGACCATGGCTTGATGTACTCATCTGGAGGAGAGTTGAAGCTAGTCGGCTACTCGGATAGCGACTATGGAGGAGATGTGAACGACCGGAAGAGCACTTTCGGGTATGCGTTCAACATGGGAACCGCGGCGTTCTCATGGAGTTCTAAGAAGCAGGCTACTATAGCCTTATCATCTTGCGAGGCGGAGTACATCGCAGCGGCGGCATGCGCTTGCCAAGCCATCTGGCTACGGAACCTTCTGGGAGAGTTGCATCATGCGCAGGAAGGGCCAACGACAGTGTTAGTGGATAACATGTCGGCCATCCAGCTCGCGAAAAACCCGGTGTTGCATGGGAGGAGCAAGCATATCGAGACCCGATATCACTTCCTCCGTGAGCAAGTAGAGCTGAAGACAGTTGGAGTAGTGTATTGCCACACCGGAGAGCAAGTCGCGGACATATTCACCAAGGCGCAGAAGGCGGAGACATTTGAGAAGCTCAAAGGCAAGCTCGGCATGTGCAACCAAGCTTGAGGGGGAGTTTGTTGGCTTAGTTTTGTTGACCGGGGTCAACTATGTTTTGTATTTTTTATTATTGTCAAGTATGGCGGAGGAGGAGAGAGAGTGGCATTTATGGTGGTTGTTAGAGTCGGCCACGTGGCGTGTTTTTATGGGTTGGTGTTGCCTATATATATACATGGGCATGTAAAGTTTTTTTTTTTGCTGAAATAGAAAAGGTTTTCCTCATTAAGAACTCCCGCAGGAGAGAGAGAGAGAGAATAGGCGAGAGAGAGAGAGTTAGAGAGAGAGAGTATATTAAGAGAGTAATAGCAGGAGAGAGAGCGAGAGAGATTCAGCGAGAGAGAGAGAGGAATAGCAGGAGAGAGAGCGAGAGAGATTCAGCGAGAGAGAGAGAGGAATAGCGGGAGAGAGAGAGAGAGAGTAACTGTGTGTGAGAGAGAGAGAAATAGTTTATTTCCCGCGGGAAATTTTTCCACGTTTTTCTCCTCCCGCCGCCAACCTCCCCGGGCTCTCGCTCGTTGGTGTACTCGCCGGAGGTTGAGCTCTCGCCGGAGCTGCCGCTCTCGCCGGAAGGTTGATCCCGCCACCTTTCGCAGGTTTTTTCTCGCCGGGCCAGAGGGAGCACTCGCCAGCGCCGCTCCCGCCCGTGACATCTCGCTGAGGCAGCCCGCCAGCTACTTGTTCTCGCCGACAGCGAGAAGGAACCTTCCCGGGTAGTTCGATCTCGCCGCGAGAAGTGAAGTGTGCTCGCCGGGTTTTCTGGTAGTGTTAAGGTTTTGTGAAGTTGGGTTGTTCTCGAGAAGTAGGGCGAGCCTAGTCACGCTTCCAACATGTTTGGGGCTATTTTGAAAAATTGCTTCTATCATTTCCCACGGTTTCCCTCACTGTTCAACACAAATTGCATGTTGGCTTTCTCACACAAACAATGTTAGCAAAAATATTAGATCTAAATTCTTGGCCACCTTCACATTTTGTTTTGGGGCATTTGGAAGGAGCAATGCTAGCTCCCTTCTTTACTCTGGTATATCCCACCATAAAAATTTAATTGTCACAGACCTCGTCAATGAAATAAAAATCGCTCTTTAAAAGGACAATATAAACATGGTTTATCATAGTAAAGAAGATTGGGCCTTTTGCAAGCTTTCAACATCAAGGGATCGGGTCCCGGTAGAGCTGTCATAGTTTTGGTTCGGGTCTGGTTCTAC
This sequence comes from Platanthera zijinensis, assembly GCA_039513925.1. Taxonomy (NCBI): domain Eukaryota; kingdom Viridiplantae; phylum Streptophyta; class Magnoliopsida; order Asparagales; family Orchidaceae; genus Platanthera; species Platanthera zijinensis. The sequence goes on along the minus strand of CM077088.1, from coordinate 46,816,170 downwards.
TAAATTCGTGAACCGAACTGCTAAGGTAATGATTCTTTAAATAAGAACAAAACCTTATTTGATTTGACCGGTTTCGGTTCTGGTTCCAGAATAATTTTTAGAACCGTCATGTCAACAATTTCGGTTATGGTTCAACAAGAATCAAAACCAAACCGGTCACTAACGGTTCAATTCGGTTCTATACGGGTCGGTCCGGTTCCAATCTGTTCCAAGTAGACTTAAAACTAAATTTGACGAAATGAATGAGGGAGGTCAAAAAAAAACTAGAGGGGAAATGTAAATCCGTTTGATTTTTTGCAAGTACTTCGAAGTTCGGGGTCCGAGCGTAAGAATTTTGCAATACTTCAAAGGAGATTACTTTTTTTTATATAATATAGTTAGTGGTTCTGTAAGTTAAAAACTGAAATCGCAAAATCACAAAATTGCACCAGACCGCACCAATTTTAAACCACGCTGATTTTAAACCGCACTGAATAGTTTGGTTGTAGAGCGGCTTCGTTGGTTGCAAAACAATTTAGTTTGCAGTGTTGTTTTTGGCGGTGCAAAATTGACAAATCCGCGCTGCACCGTCTTCTTCGAGAGGGTCTGGTATTTCAATCATCGTCAATGAGTACAAGTTACTTTAATTATTTCAGAAAAATATACGAGTAAAATTGAATATACATTATATAAATAGTATAAAAATCGAAACTGCACTGCAAAAACCAACTCCAAACCACACCAATGTCAACACACACCACACAATTTTGGTGTGGTGCGATTTTGTTCGGTCCAAAACCGAGCTCGTTTAGTGCAATTGCGGTTTTGGCTAAACCGTGCCAGTTTCACCCATAATAGTAATTATAGATATTATAGATAATTCATAAAAAATAATGATAAAATAATAATACTATTAATAAATAATAATAATAATAAACAAGTTGCAGTTCTGTTCTGTTTCGATCCGATTCGTATCGGGTCTAAGAATCTTGGAACTGCTTGAAACTTGTATGTTGCGGTTTCGATTCCGGTTCCGGTCTGGATAATAAAATGAAAGAATCACACCCGGGCCAATGTTGTTCACGGTTCCAAAATTCAAACCGGAACCCGAATAATTCGTGAACGGATCAGTTCGGTTCTTTGCGATTCCGGTTAGGTACCAGTTCGGATTACGGTTTCATCCTTCATAAAGTTTGCGGGGAACTGGATTATGCCGCCTCTTTTCCTCGCCATGCCATCTCTGCTTTGCAGACTGAATTTCGGGAATTAAGGACGGGTATTAGATTTTGCAACGCCATGAATTGGTTTAGAGTATGTCTCTACACTGACAAGAACGACTTGGAATAAGATTTCAATACAGCAAAAGGATGTTTTTTTCTTGAGTATCTTGATTGACTTTGTCTCGATCCCGCACATGCATATGTTGGTCTATTTTTCACGGTTTTTGTAAGATCCTTTACTGTTTTGGATTTTCTTGTAAGTTTTATTTCGCTGTGCATATGTGATGCGTTGTTCCACTCAAGTCCAGTGAAACCCCAACCAGTTGTATCTCTCTCTCTTCCGCAATCACCTCATATGCATAAAGTATATAATTAATTCAGTTGACCTGGTCAACTAAATAACTCCAGCAAGAATGAGCGAACCCTGCCATAAGAATTCCCCACTTGTTCCGAATGCAACCACCTCCACTAGCCATCTATAAACTTTGATTAGTCCCACCATCCTTGTACAATAGACAATCAGCGCACGAGCCCCCAATCCAGTTGAAAATCACCGGCTTAAACTTTGAAATCTTTGCACTGATGCCGAACAAATCAAGAAGCCAACGTCCCTTGTCCATGTCCGCGGAAAGAATCCCAAGCCCCCTAAATATATGACTAGTCGAGGTCTGGATATCCGCAAGAATTCTCTGATGCAGTAGCCCAGAGCCGCCCCTCTCTGTCGGCCCTACTCGGCCTAGCTAGAGGACCACGTTCTAGCGACCACTGTCGGGATGCATCCCAAGCACCCCACCCATGACCGCGCCTATTCTCAGCGCGGCGGGATTGTTGAAGCCAAAAATGACCTCTATGGAGTTCGGGGTCCTAAAGAGGGGTGACCTCACACCTACTACACTCGGGGGAACGTCACGGGCCGAAGACTTAGGAAACTATGAACTGACCCTTGGCTCTAGTGTGGAGGTCCCACCTCACACCCGGAAGACCTTTGAGGTCTCCCCCTCCCTAGAAGATGCTTGAGCTAGGTGACTTAGAGGAAGAAAGCCAAGGGGATTTAAGTGGCTAAGTCGTAATCTCTCCAAGGCACCCTTAAGGGTCTATTTATAGATTTTCCAAGTCCAAAGGTTAAAATGACCAAAATGCCCATAGGGAAAATAAGCTTCAAGCCAATAGAAAATCTCCACACCGGGGGGTAAAGAGGTAATCCCCCTTCGAGGGCATAATGACAAAAACCGGTCAGGCGAGCTGGCGGTTAGGCGAGAAGCAAGGGGCGGCCTGGGCGAACAGGCGGCCTGCGAGACGAGACGACCGGCTGGGTGAGATGGCCTGCCTGACGAGACGGCCAGCCTGACGAGATGGCATGCCTGACGAGACGGCATGCCTGACGAGACGACCTGCGTGACGAGATGACCTGCCTGACGAGACGGCCTGCCTGACGAGACGGCCTGCCTGACGAGACGGCCTGCGTGACGAGACGGCCTGCGTGACGAGACGGCCTGCGTGACGAGACGGCCTGCGTGACGAGACGGCCTGCGTGACGAGACGGCCTGCGTGACGAGATGGCCTGCCTGACGAGACGGCCTGCGTGACGAGACGGCCTACGTGACGAGACGACCTGCCCGACGATGGCCTGCGTGACGGCCTGCGTGACGAGACGCCTGCCTGACGAGACGGTGTGACGAGACGGCCTGCCTGACGACAGACGGCCTGCCTGACGAGACGGCCTGCCTGACGAGACGGCCTGCCTGACGAGACGGCCTGCCTGACGAGACGGCCTGCCTGACGAGACGGCCTGCGGGCTGGGGCCTGGGTGACTCTTCAAGGGGCCCCTGGGGAGATAAATATTTCCTTCCCCTACTAGTATATTACGTAGGTTCACCCAAAATTGGCCTCCAGGAGTGCAAAACTCCCAAAAACCTTAAAACGTGTGCCAAGTCTTGCGCCTTGTTTGGGGCCCTCTTCGCGAATACGGGGTTGTACACAATCCCCGCTCTTTTCGAGCGGGTTCCACGCACGAAAAGAAACGTCCAACCCAACGTATTCGCTACGTAGTCTTCTTGGAGTCGAAAAACTCTTGGCCTCCCGGGGGATCAATCCGTCCAGCCAGCTAATGGGAACCTGGGTGACGAGACGACCTCGGAGTTGAAAACACAGCCTTCCTGAGAGGTCAACCTGTCAAGCCAGCTAATGAGAGCCTGGGTGATGAGACCACCTGGGGGTAAAAAACACTTAGCCTCCCCGAGGGGTTAACCTGTCAAGCCAGCTAATGGGAGCCTGGGTGACTAGACCACCTGGGGGTGAAAAACACTTAGCCTCCCCGAGGGTCAACCTGTCAAGCCAGCTAATGAGATCATGGGTGACGAGAAGACATGGGGGTGAAAAACACTTGGTCTCCCTGAGGGGTCAACCTGTTATGCCAGCTAATGGGAGCCTGGGTGACGAGACCACCACGGGGTGAAAAACATTTGGTCTTCACGAGAGGTACCATCGGACCTGCCAACTAGTGGGAGCCTAACAGCGGGACCATCATCGGAGCAAAGGAACTGGGCTTCCACGAGAGGTACCATCGAACCTATCAGCTAGTGAGAGCCTGGAAGCGGGACCGTCATCGGAGTAAGGGAACTGGGCTTCCACCAGAGGTACCACCGGACTTGCCAGCTAGTGGGAGCCTGACAGCGGGACCATCATCAGAGCAAAGGAGCTGGACTTCCACGAGAGGTACCACCGGACCTACCAGCCAGTGGGAGCCTGGCAGCGGGACAGTCATCGGAGCAAGGGAACTTGGCTTCCACGAGAGGTACCACCGGACCTGCCAGCTAGCGAGAGCCTGGCAGCGGGACCATCATCGGAGCAAAGGAACTGGGCTTCCACGAGAGGTACCACCAGACCTACCAGCTAGTGGGAGCTTGACAGCGGGACCGTCATTAGAGCAAAGGACTTGGGCTTCCACGAGAGGTACCACTGGACCTACCAACTAGTGGGAGCCTAGCAGCGGGACCATCATCAGAGCAAAGGAACTGGGCTTCCAAGAGAGGTACCACCGGATCTACCAGCTAGTGGGAGCCTGGCAGCGGGATCGTCATCAGAGCATAGGACTTGGGCTTCCACGAGAGGTACCACCGGACCTGCCAGCTAGTGGGAGCCTGAAAGCGGGACCGTCATCAGAGCAAAGGACTTGGGCTTCCACAAGAATTACCACCGGACCTATTAACTAATGGGAGTCTGACAGCGGAACCATCATCGGAGCAAAGGAACTAGACTTCCACGAGAAGTACTGCCGGACCTACCAGCTAGTGGGAGCCTGGCAGCGGGACCGTCATCAGAGCAAGGGAACTGAGCTTCTACGAGAGGTACCACCGGACTTTCCAGCTAGTGGGAGCCTAATAGCGGGACCATCATCGGAGCAAAGGAACTGGACTTTCACGAGAGATACCACCGGACCTACTAGCTAGTGGGAGCCTGGCAGCGGGACCATAATCGAAGAAAGGGAACTGGGCTTCCACGAGAGGTACCACCTGACCTGCCAGCTAATAGGAGCCTGACAGCAGGATTATCATCAGAGCAAAGGAACTGGACTTCCACGAGAGGTACCGTCGGACCTACCAGCTAGTGGGAGCCTGACAGCGGGACCGTCATACGAGCAAGGGAACTGGGCTTCCACGAGAGGTACCACCGGACCTTCCAGCTAGCGGGAGCCTGGCAGTGGGACCATCATCGGAGAAAAGGACTTGGGCTTTCACGAGAGGTACCACCGGACCTGCCAGCTAGTGGGAGCCTAACAACGGGATCGTCATCGGAGCAAAGAACTTGGGCTTCCACAATACGTACCACCGGACCTACCAACTAGTGGGAGCCTGACAGCGGGACCATCATCAGAGTAAGGGCTTGGGCTTCCACGAGAGGTACCACCGGACCTGCCAGCTAGTGGGAGCCTGTCAGCCAGACCATCATCGGAGCAAAGGGATTGGGCTTCCACGAGAGGTACCACCGGACCTGCCAGCTAGTGGGAGCCTGACAGCGGGACCATCATCGGAGCAAGGGAACTGGGCTTCTACGAGAGGTACTACCGGAACTACCAGCTATCGGGAGCCCCAGACCTGCCAGCTAGCAAGAGCCTGGCAGCGGGACCATTATCGGAGCAAAGGAATTGAGCTTCCACGAGAGGAACCACCGTACCTGCCAGCTAGTGGGAGACTGACAGCGGGACCATCATCGGAGCAAAAGAATTGGGCTTTCACGAGAGGTACCATCGGACCTACGAGCTAGTGGGAGCCTGACAGCGGGACCATCATCGGGGTAAGGGAACTGGGCTTCTACGAGAGATACCACCGGACCTGCCAGCTAGCGGGAGCCTGGCAGCGGGACCATAATCGGAGCAAAGGAATTGAGCTTCCACGAGAGGTACCACCGTACCTGCCAGCTAGTGGGAGACTGACAGCGGGACCATCATCGGAGCAAAGGAACTAGGCTTCCACGAGAGGTACCATCGGACCTACCAGCTAGTGAGAGCCTGACAGCAGGACCGTCATCAGGGCAAAAGAACTGGGCTTCCACGAGAGGTACCACCAGACCTGCCAGCTAGCGGGAGCCTGACAGCGGGACCATCATCGGAGCAAAGGACTTGGGCTTGCACGAGAGGTACCACCGGACCTGCCAGCTAGTGGGAGCCTGGCAGCAGGACCGTTATCGGAGAAAAGGACTTGGGCTTCAACGAGAGGTACCACCAGACCTACTAATTAGTGGGAGCCTGACAGCGGGACCATCATCGGAGCAAAGGAACTGGGCTTCCATGAGAGGTACCACCGGACTTGCCAGCTAGTTGGAGCCTTACAGCTGGACCATCATCAGAGCAGAGGAATTAGGCTTCCATGAGAGGTATCATCAGACCTACCAGCTAGTGAGAGCCTAGCAGCGGGACTGTCATCGGAGCAAGGGAACTAGGCTTCCACGAGAGGTACCACCGGACCTGTCAGCTAGTGGGAGCCTGACAGCGGGACCATCATCGGAGCAAAGGAACTGGACTTTCACGAGAGGTACCACCAGACCTACCAGCTAGTGGGAGCCTGGCAGCGGGACCGTCATCGGAGTAAGGGAACTGGGCTTCCACGAGAGGTACCACCGGACCTGCCAGTTAGCGGGAGCCTTGCAGCGGGACCATCATCGGAGCAAAGGAACTGGGCTTCTACGAGCGGTACCACCGGACCTGCCAGCTAGTGGGAGCCTTACAGCGGGACCATCATCAGAGCAAAAAGCTTTGGCTTCCACGAGAGGTACCACCAGACCTGCCAGCTAGTGGGAGCCTGACAGCGGGACCATCATTAGAGCAAGGGAACTGGGCTTCCACGAGAGGTATCACTGGACCTACCAGCTAGTGGGAGCCTAGCAGCGAGACCGTCATCGAAGCAAGGGAACTCGGCTTCCACAAGAGGTACCACTGGACCTGCCAGCTAGTGGGAGCCTGACAGCGGGACCATCATCGGAGCAAAGGAACTGAGCTTCCACGAGAGGTACTACCGGACCTACTAGCTAGTGGGAGCCTGATAGCGGGTCCGTCATCAGAGCAAGGGAACTGGGCTTCCACGAGAGGTACCACCGGACTTCCCAACCAGTGGGAGCCTGACAGCAGGACCATCATAGGAGCAAAGGAACTGGACTTCCACGAGAGGTACCACCAGACCTACCAGCTAATGGGAGCCTTCCAGCGGGACCGTCATCAGAGCAAAGGACTTTGGCTTCCACGAGAGGTACCACCAGACCTACCATCTAGTGAGAGCCTTGCAGCGGGACCATCATCGGAGCAAGGGAACTAAGCTTCCACGAGAGGTACCACCAGACATGCCAGCTATCGGGAGCCTGGAAGCGAGACCATCATCGGAGCAAAGGACTTGGGCTTCCACGAGAGGTACCACCGGACCTGCCAGCTAGTGGGAGCCTAACAGCAGGACCGTCATCGGAGCAAAGGACTTGGTCTTCCACGAGAGGTACCACCAGACCTACCAACTAGTGGAGCCTTGCAGCGGGATCATCATCGGAGCAAAAGAACTGGGCTTCCACGAGAGGTACCACCGGACTTGCCAGCTAGTGGGAGCCTGACAGCGGGACCATCATCGGAGCAAAGGAACTGGGCTTTCACGGGAGGTACCATCGGACCTACCAGTTAGTGAGAGCCTGGCAGCGGGACCATAATCAGAGCAAGGGAACTAGGCTTCCACGAGAGGTACCACCGAATCAGCCAGCTAGTGGGAGCCTGACAGCGAGACCATCATCGGAGCAAGGGAACTAGACTTCCACGAGAGGTACCACCGGACTTACCAGCTAGTGGGAGCCTGGCAGCGGGACCGTCATCAGAGCAAGGGAACTGGGCTTCCACGAGAGGTACCACCGGACCTGCCAGCTAGCGCGAGCCTGACAACGGGACCATCATCGGAGAAAAGGAACTGGGCTTCCACGAGAGGTACCACCAGACCTGCCAGCTAGTGGGAGCCTGACAGCGGGACTATCATCGGAGCAAAGGATTTGGGCTTCCACGAGAGGTACCACCGGACCTTCCAGCTAGTGGCAGCCTGACAGCGAAACCATCATCGGAGTAAATGAACTGGACTTCCACGAGAGGTACCACCGGACCTACTAGCTAGTGGGAGCCTGGAGCGGGACCGTAATCGGAGCAAGGGAACTGGGCTTCCACGAGAGGTACCACCGGACCTGCCAGCTAGTGGGAGCCTGACAGCTGGACCATCATCGGAGCAAAGGAACTGGGCTTCCACGAGAGGTACCACCGGACCTACCAGCTAGTGGGAGCCTGACAGCGGGACCGTCATCAGAGCTAGGGAACTAAGCTTCCACGAGAGGTACCAGCGGACCTGCCAGCTAGTGGGAACCTAACAACGGGACCATCATCGGAGCAAAAAGACTGGAATTCCACGAGAGGTACCACCGGACCTACCAGCTAGTGGGAGCCTGGCAGCAGGACCGTCATCAGGGCAAAGGACCTGGGCTTCCACGAGAGGTACCACTAAACCTACCAGCTAGTGGGAGCCTGAAACCGGGACCATCACCGGAGCAAAGGAACTGGGCTTCCACGAGAGGTACCACCAGACCTACCAGCTAGTAGGAGCCTGACAGCGGGACCGTAATCGGAGCAAAGGACTTGGCCTTCCACGAGAGGTACCACCGGACCTGCCAGCTAGTGGGAGCCTGACAGCGGGACCGTCATCGGAGCAAAGGACTTGGGCTTCCACGAGAGGTACCACCGGATATGCCAGCTAGTGGTAGCCTGACAGCGGGACTATCATCGAAGCAAAGTATTTGGGCTTCCATGAGAGGTACCGCCGAACCTGCTAGCTAGTTGGAGCCTGACAGCGGGACCATCATCAGAGCAAAGGAACTGGACTTCCACGAGAGGTACCACCGGACTTACCTGCTAGTGAAAGCCTGGCAGCGAAACCATCATTAAAGCAAGGGAACTGGGCTTCCACGAGAGGTACCACTGGACCTGCCAGCTAGTGGGAGCCTGACAGCGGGACCATCAACAGAGCAAAGGAACTAGGCTTCTACGAGAGGTACCACCGGACCTACCAGCTAGTGGGAGCCTAGCAGCGGGACCGTCATCGGAGCAAGGGAGCTGGGCTTCCACGAGACGTACCACCGGACCTGCCAGCTAGTGGGAGCCTGACAGGGGGACCATCATCAGAGCAAAGGAACTAAACTTCCATGATAAGTACCACCAGACCTACCAGCTAGTGGGAGCCTGACAGCGGGACCGTCATCAGAGCATGGGAACTGGGCTTCCACGAGAGGTACAATCGGACCTGCGAGCTAACGGGAGCCTGGCAGCGGGACCATCATCGAAGCAAAGAACTTGGGCTTCCACGAGAGGTACCACCAGACCTGCCAGCTAGTGGGAGCCTTGCAGCGGGACCGTCATCGAAGCAAAGGACTTGGGCTGCCATGAGAGGTACCAGCGGACCTACAACCTAGTGAGAGCCTGGCAGCGGGACCATCATCGGAGCAAAGGGCTTGGGATTCTACGAGAGGTACCATCGGACCTGCCCGCTAGTGGGAGCCTGTCAGCCGGACCATCATCGGAGCAAAGGGCTTGGGCTTCCACGAGAGGTACCATCGGACTTGCCATCTAGTGGGAGCCTGACAGCGGGACCATCATCGGGGCAAGGGAACTGAGCTTCCACGAGAGATACCACCGGACCTGCCAGCTAGCGGAAGCCTGATAGCGGGAACATTATCAGAGTAAAGGAACTGGGCTCCCCGAGGTACCCTCGACCTATCCAGCTAGTGAGAGCCTAGCATTAGGAGGTCCTCTCGGGGGGTGGGATTCAGCATGTCACCTAAGCTTTGTCAATTCCAACATCCTTAAAAGGGGGAAAAAGATGGGTTACATGACCCCCCCGACTCAGCTGGTCGGGAGCTGGACTCATCACAACATAAGAAAAAGATACATGACTCCGCCGAGGTGAAGCTTATTTAGAAGGTCTGAGCATGGTGGTCATCCTCGGATTCCATCCCACTGGACACCTTCATCCTGCTCAGGCTCTCCATGATCTTCTCAATCTCTTCCGCCTTAGGGTAGAGCTTCAACCCGCTCTGGTGGCTGTTGCTGGGCTGGAGCTTCCGCTCCCATCACCTCCAGGAACTCAAGGCAGGTAGCCGTGGCGTGACCCTCCATTTGGTGGAAGTCACAGTACAACAACGCTCCTCCTCCCACCCCCCTTCGGCGGGTCTGGCGATATCTCCTGTCTCCTCTTCTTCCTTCACCTATTGCCAAAGCTTGCTGTGGTGGGGGTAGGAGCTGCCTCGGGGCTTGCCTTTGGAAGTTGAACCTCCCTTGGCCCCCGTGGAAGTTTCCCCCCTGGATGAGAGCTCTTCCTGGACCCTGTGCAGGTCCTCCTTACTGCCTCCAACCTGGTTTTGGACCCTCCTACCCCTGGAACCTATGAGCTCTCTGCTCTTCTTTCCGTCTTCCTTCCTGATGCCTCGAGCTACCTTGCTCCTTCAGTTCCGACTCTGTCAGTTTTGCCAACTTCTTGACAAATCCCGGATTGGCCGCCTCCATGGCTATTTCCTCCGCCGCCCTTTCCATCAGCTCCTCGAAGGAAAGGGGGGCCTTTCGGTTCAGGCTCATCTTGAAGAACCCCTCGTGCAACCCCACTGTGAACGCCATCTAGAGGGCATACCCCGACATCTCCTGGATATCCAGGATCTCTTCTTGGAACCTGTCAACGTAGTGGGTCAGCGACTTCTCGGCCCTTTGCCTTATCAGGAAAATGGATTCAAGACTCCTCTTCCTCTTCTTTAAGGTGGAGAAGCGGAGCTGAAAGCTTCGGCTCAAGTCCTCGAACCCATAGATCGACCTTGGAGGGAGTTGATGGAACCAGTCTCTTTCCTTCTTATTCAACGTGATCGTAAAGATGCGACACTTGACGGCATCCGTCATCGGCCTGATGGAGACGACATCCTCGAACCACTGCAGGTGCTGGACGGGATCATCATTCCCGGTATAGTAGGCCATGTCTGGTTCTCTGAACCCCGCGAGAATGGGAGCCGAGATGATCAGTTCGCTGAAGGGTGACCCTCGGAGGGGTGCTCTCACCACCTCTTCTCGCGCGACCTGATCGCCTGGAGGGCTAGCACTCGCCAGGCTGGGGAACAGCTCTCGGCCGGGGAGGTCTCACTCGACCCCCTCTCCCATTCTTTCCTTCCCAGGTCGCCTACTTGGTGCATTTCCTTCTCCCCCTACTGGGGTCATCTCGCATGTGCCCCTGGGAGGCAGCTCGCCGAGACCACTCTGGGTCAGCTCGCTGATACCCATAGGAGCCAGTCCTTGGGGGGTGGGGGTTGAGCTGTCAGCCCAAGGGGCAATGCTTCTCAGCATCTCCATGATGCCTGAGATGGAAGTCATGAACTCCTCCCTTCCTACGAAGGGTCCGGGGTTGGGGAGCTCGCCGAGATCGTCACCACCTCCTTGATCTCCAGCCATGACACTCTCCCGAGATCTTCTGTGCTGGTCACTCTCCACGCTCACCGCACCAAAAGTGTTGAAGCCAAAAATGACCTCTGTGGAGTTCGGGGTCTCTAAAGAGGGGTGACCTCACACCTACTACACTCGGGGGAACGTCACAGGCCGAAGACTTAGAAAACTATGAACTGACCCTTAGCTCTAGCGTGGAGGTCCCACCTCACACCCGGAAGACCTTTGAGGTCTTCCCCTCCCTAGGCAATGCTTGAGCTAGGTGCCTTGCAGGAAGAAAGCCAAGGGAATTAAAGTGGCTAAGTCGTAATCTCTCCAAGGCACCCTTAAGGGTGTATTTATAGATTTTCCAAGTCCTAGGGTTAAAATGACCTAAATGCCCATAGGGCAAGTAAGTCTCAAGCCAATAAAAAATCTCCACACCGGGGGGTAAAGAGGTAATCCCCCTTCGAGGGCATAATGACAAAACCGGTCGGGCGAGCTGGCGGTTAGGCGAGAAGCAAGGGGCGGCCTGGGCGAACAGGCGGCCTGCGAGACGAGACGGCCGGCTGGGTGAGACGGCCTGCCTGACGAGACGGCCTGCCTGACGAGACGGCTTGCGTGACGAGACGACCTGCCTGACGAGACGGCCTGCCTGACGAGACGGCCTGCCTGACGAGACGGCCTGCGCGACGAGACGGCCTGCGCGACGAGACGGCCTGCGCGACGAGACGGCCTGCGCGACGAGACGGCCTGCATGACGAGACGGCCTGCGTGATGAGACAGCCTGCCTGACGAGACGGCCTGCCTGACGAGACGGCCTGCCTGACGAGACGGCCTGCCTGACGAGACGGCCTGCCTGACGAGACGGCCTGCCTGACGAGATGGCCTGCGTGACGAGACGGCCTGCCTGCGGGCTGGGGCCTGGGTGACTCTTCAAGGGGGCCCTGGGGAGATAAATATTTCCTTCCCCTACTAGTATATTACGCAGGTTCACCCAAAATTGGCCTCCAGGAGTGCAAAACTCCCAAAAACCTTAAAACGTGCGCCAAGTCTTGCACCTTGTTTGGGGCCCTCTTCGCGAATACGGGGTTGTACAGGGATGTTGAGGCGGGGTCTCGAACCCAGCCCCCTTGATAAATCCCTTTCCTAACATGAACTATCACCAACTTAGTTGCATCATTCTCTTTTCCGAGACAAATTTTTTGGAATTAAAGACTTGGAGACATCTATCTTAATTTTTTGGAGATTGGAAATACTATGACATTTATACACGCATTATCAAGGTTATAACAAGCTTCCATTACCCTCCACAAATTCATAGACATACAATATTAAAAGACCACATCTTATATGCTATCTGATAAAATATCAAGGATCAGGTTCCTAATATAAATTTTAGTTGTAGTGACATTAATAAGATGATGCAGCTGGGCGAAAAGTGAGATGATGCAGTTGGGCGAAAAGTGAGATGATGCAGCTGGGCGAAAAGTGGCGACAACTATTTGCAATAACTCTACGGCTCTCAGGTTAAACCAATGTTCCACACGTGCTTGTTAGCGGGTGAAAACCGGTTTCGGTGAACCTTTCGGATTTGGAGCTAAACGTACTTGTCGAAATTACACCATGTCATAACAAAATGTTGTAATATATCTTAACATAAAAAAAAAATTACATCACTTAGAAATAAGAAAACATGCACTTATTTCATTAAAGATTTATATATTTTTATTATTTTATTATTGGTCTTCTCAAAGAATACCCATTGATGGTTCTAATTAGAGGTTAATGATGTGGGAAAATTAAAAAAAATTTTGTGATTGTTTGTGGTGGGACGACCCTTCCCTGGACCTTCGCTGTGCAGAGATGCTTTGTGCACCGGGCCGCCTTTGTTTAACGAGTGCACAAAGGCACACCACAAACAGTTATTTTTAAAATAGTTATTTTTAAAATTTAGGAACAATAGAAATATTTTTTGTTAGAATTTTGAAAAGAATTAAATTATAAAGAAAATAAAAATTTCTCTAATAAGAAGATTAGTAACTAACCGAACCTTGGTATGATGTATATACATTGCCCTAAAGAAGTTGTACCATCAAGCGTTAGACTTTCTACTTATATTTATTTCTCCAAAGTACAACACACGTCTAGATCCTTTACTCGGTGAAAATCCTTTTACTAAATTCAGATTAGTGTATCTTTGGGTTTGTTTTGTTTCCACCAAATTATTCTCTTGTACCTAATTGCAGGGGCGGAACTGTTCACGGGCACACCCGAGCACGTGCCCGGGTTCAAATTTTCAAAATTTCAGAAGGAGGTATTGATTTGGGTTCAACCCAATAGTATAGACAACAGTTTATATATAAACCGCTGTCTATTCTAGGGTTCAGGATAGATCGAATAGACATCAGTTTATATATAAACCGATGTCTATTCTAGCATAGACAGCGATTCTAGGGTTTGTCTATTATTGTATAGACATCAGTTTATATATAAACCGCTGTCTATTCTAGGGTTCAGATAGAATAAACATTGATTTATATATAAACCGCTGTCTATTCAAGGGTTCAGGTAGAATAGACAACGGTTTATATATAAACCGCTGTCTATTCCAGAGTTCAGGTAGAATGGACAGCGGTTTATATATTAACCGCTGACTCCAACCCTTTTTGCCATTCCGAACTCACGCCGCTGACTTCAACGACAGACAACTGAACCCTTGCAAGTGGTTTTTGGATTTCTGCTCTGATCTCTCTGGTAAACTTCGCTAATTACAGTGAATCTGGTTTCGCTCTGATATTTTAAGACCTTTTCTATTTTTAGTGTTTGATTTCAACAATAGTGGTTTGATCATTGATGGTTTTGCTAAATTGATGATTGCCAAGTAGTTTTGATCCATTAGGACAAGATATCAGAGTTTTGTAGTTTATCACCTCATACAGTGAATCTGGTTCATTTGTTTGGCTTTAGGTTTTTGGTTTGTTTCCTTTTTACATATACCCGATTAAATCTTTATATTTTTCAAATATAGCATTGACTTTTGAGTATTGTCCAGTATATTTCTAGTGTGATGGATATATTTCTTTCAAGAATAAGTTCAAATGAAAAATCTGTTGAATTAGAAGAGACCAAGATACCTCGATTAGAGTTTAAATTAGAGGGCTTACCCGCTGATCCGGGCTTGAGACAACCAATTATAAGTTATGAAGTGAATGTTCAAGATTCTATACGAAGATATTACTTACAAAATGGTCCTTGTCAGCCACATTTATTTAATTTTCCGCAAACATTAATGGGTCAAAAATCTCGAAGATTCAATAAGGAGTGGTTTGGTGAATACAAGGGTTGGTTGGAGTACAACCAACATAAAGATGCTGGATTTTGTTTGTACTGTTACGTCTTTCCTCAAGCAAGTTATGATCCAACTTTTGTAAGCCGTGCATTCAGATATTGGAAAGACAGAACAATACTTGAAAAACATGTTGGTAAACATAATAGTGCACATAATGCATCTAAAAAGATGAGTGAAAATTTGATGAATCAAAACAAAACATTCAAAATGTACTTGCTAGACATGAAGAAACACAAATTATAGAATATCGTGCACGTTTATGTGCATCCATTGATTGCATCCGTTTTCTTGTGTTAATGATTGTCTTTTCGTGAGCATGATGAGTCAAAGGAATCAACCAATAGAGGAATTTTTTTTGCATTGTTAGACTTCCTTGCTACACATAATAATGATGTAAAGACAGTTGTATTTGAAAATGCTCCAAGTAATTGCCAACTTACATCACCAAAAATTCAGAAGGAAATTGTTTCGGCAATTGCAAGTGAGACAACATACACAATTGTTATAGATATTAGCGAAGAATGTTTTTCTATTTTAGTGGATGAATCTCGAGATATTTCAGCAAAAGAGCAAATAACAGTTGTTTTGCGATAAATTGATGTAGAGGGTTTCATTATTGAACGCCTCCTTGGTTTTGTTCATGTACAAGACACGGTTGCCTTATCACTCAAAGCTGCTATTGATAATATTTTTATGAAGCATGGACTTCACATATCTAAATTGTGCGGGCAGGGCTATGATGGAGCTAGCAATATGAGAGACGAGTTTAAGAGAATCCCGTTTTAATTGGTCTTTTTTTTTCCAGCTAAACACAATCATATAGCATAATTTATCATAATTAAGGTGATTATAATAATAAAAAACATGTATATAATATATATATAACTTTAGTATACACACAGTTTAAGAGAGCAGAATTCTCTCCATTTCTAACGAAATGGAGAGGATCCATTTCATAGTCCAGATTGAGTGAGGGAGGATCTTGTACAATCCCATATTCGCTGGGTAGGACCAGGAAGACTAAGACTTCAGTGGTCAGGGTTGGGCTAGTCCCGGGTTAGCCCTTGGGCGGACTGGCAGAGTTCTCGCCCTTAAGGTGCTCCCGCCTACTGGTAGGCGAGATCGTTCGCGCCAGGACTCGGGTCTTCAGGTCAGCTTTAGGCTTCGGGATAGGAGAGCTCCCGCCCAGAAGGAACTCTCCCTGGGGGCGGGCGAGAAGGCGTTGAGTGAGCTTCACTCACTCAACGCCGCGTTCGGCAGCAGAGGGCGTTGAGTGAGCTCCACTCACTCAACGCCGCGTTCGACAGCAAAGGGCGTTGAGTGAGCTCCACTCACTCAACGCCGCGTTAGGAAGCAGAGGGCGTTGAGTACGCTCCACTCGCTCAACGCCGTGATTAGCAGTGAAGGCGTAGAGTGAGCTTCACCCACTCAGCGCCACGTCCAACGACAATGACGTCAAGACCACCGCGAGCGAGAACCCTCTTGGCGGGAGATCTCGCCAAGGTGAGCCCAGCTAAGGCTCAGCGAGAGCCTTCTCGCTCGGGGTTCTCGCCAAGCAGGTCCATGTGGTGGGGCCCGACGCCCAGGAGAAGATTATTTTATTATCCCCGGGTAAAATTACCTGTATGCCCCCGGGTGGACAGCGGGATTTGGCTATTGGCAGACCCATCAGGGGTATTTCAATATTTTCGGGTCAAGGGAAGACTATAAATAGACCCATAAGAGCTCTTTGGAAAGCAGGCTTTCATTATTCTCCAACTCTAGTACTTTCTGAAGAGCTCCCAGCCCAGCATTTGACTTTGGAGGGGAAGCTCTCAGGGATCTTCCGGGTGTGAGGTGGGACCTCCCTGTTGAGGCTTTTGGTCAGTCTTAGGACCTTAACAGCTAGTCAAGGGTCGAGGCTTGAGAGAAGTAGGCGTCGGCTGCACCTTGGTTTGTGAACATTCGTTGAGGTCATTTTTGGCTTCAACAGTTCTGGTGCGGTGAGCGTGGAAGCGGTCGGTGCAAGAAAACCTTGAGTTGAGTCCCATGGTAGGAGGTGAAGGTGAAGGGCCTGGCGCAGGAGGATCCCCCACCCGGGAAGAGGAGGCGACAAGAAAGATGTTAGAGGACTTCAGGCGAGAGGTCCTGCAGACGATCAGCTTGGCCTTCTCGGTAAGGAATGAGTAGGAGACGCCGCAGGTTCTAGTGGAGGCGGTCCCGCTGTTAGGCAAGAACGCCCCAGGGCAGCGCCCCGGGAAGGAAGTCCCGGTGGAGGCAGGCGAGAGGGACGTGGCAGCGCGAGAGCTCTTCCCAGGGCAGCGCCCCGGGAAGGAAGTCCCGGTGGACCTGGGCGAGAGGGAGGCGACGGTGCAGAGGCTTTTTCCCGGGCACGGTCTCGCGGATCGGTCCAGCCAGCCGAGGTCGCGGAACGTTCCCTCACGTCAGGCAGGGGGCAAGACCCCTTTTAGTGAACTCATCATCTCGGCTCCAGTGCCAGAGGGGTTCCGGGAGCCAGATATGTCCTACTACACCGGGAAGGATGACCCGGTTCAGCATGTGCAATGGTTTGAAGATGTGGTGTCGATCAGGCAGATGTCGGATTTCTTCAAGTGTAGGCTATTCGCCATCACTCTGAAGGAGAAGGCCAGGGACTGGTTCCACCAGTTGCCGGCGAGCTCAATCTACAGCTTTGAAGACCTGCGCAGGGGCTTTTTGTTGAGGTTCTCGACTTCAAAGAAGCGGAAGAAAGAGGCTGAGTGCCTATTTGCAGTAAGACAGAAGCCGGAGGAGAAGAGCTTGAGCAGGAGGAGGCAAAGGCAGGTTGGGAGCGGTCGAGGCTGGAGCCGACCGAGGAAGTGATAGAGATGGAGGTGCTCACCAGAGCTGGGCAGGTACAGAAGGTGCGGGTCAGCGGAGGCTTGAGCCTCGCGGATCAGGAGCGGATGCGAGCCTGCATCCAAAGCAACATCGACATCTTCGCTTGGAGCGCGACAGACATGCCGGGCATCGACGCGGACGTGGCTTTCCATCGCTTGAACCTGGACCCCAGGACTCGCCCTGTACGCCAGAAGATGAGGGCCATCGCCACCAAGCTGGAGGAACCCATCCGAGAGGAGGTCAAGAAGCTCCTAGAGACGGGCTTCATCTCAGATATCCAGTATCCAGGCTGGATCTCCAATGTGGTAATGGTAAAGAAAGAGGGAGGAAAATGGCGTATGTGTATCGACTTCTCTTTGTTGAATAAATCGTGTCCTAAAGATTGCTACCCCCTGCCTCGAATTGACGCGCTGGTTGATTCAGTCGTCGGTTTTTCTGTTATGAGTTTTTTGGATGTTTTTTCAGGTTATCACCAGATCCGGATGCACCCTCCCGAGGTCAAGGATGTGTCCTTCATCGCAAGAGAGGGGTTCTTCAGCTATAATATGATGCCCTTTGGCTTAAAAACGCAGGGGCCACATACCGACGCATGATGGATCGGGTCTTTCAAGATCAAAGGGGAAAGAATCTAGAGTCTATGTCGACGACCTAATGGTCAAAAGTAAGTGTGTGGATTCACATCTGCGAGACTTAGAAGAAACGTTCGCCACCCTGCGGAGGTCCAAGATGAGGTTGAATCCCTTGAAGTGTGTCTTCGGGGCTAGTCGCGGGAAGTTCCTCGGGCACCTCTCGACTCCGGCAGGGGTAGAGCCTAACCCGGACAAGGTTAGGGCCATCTTAGATTTGGAATCACCTCGCAGCGCCAAAGAGGTGCAGCGTCTAACCGGAAAGTTGGCCGGGCTAAGTAGGTTCCTCTCCCGGTCCGGGGATAGGTGCTCTTCTTTCTTTAAAGTGCTCCGAGGTAGCCAGGTGTTCGAGTGGACGGTCGAATGCGAAGAGGCCTTCCAAGGGCTAAAGAGGCAACTCTCCCAAGCTCCGCTACTTCAAAGCCCAAAGGATGGGGAAGATCTAGCCTTGTATCTCGTGATGGGGATAGAGGCTGTGAGCTCCGTCTTGGTTAGGGAAGAAGGAAAGAAACAGCTACCCGTCTACTACGTAAGCCGAATCTTGAGAAAGGCAGAGCTCCGATACCCCATCCTAGAGCAGCTGGCGTATGCCTTGATCGTCTCGGCTAGGAAGCTTCGTCCTTACTTTCAAGCGCACTCGATTAGGGTGGTAACCGACCACCCCCTTCGCAAGGTCTTCGAGGGGGTAGAGCACTCAGGAAGGCTGGCAAAGTGGTCCATCGAACTCAGCGAGTTTGACATCTCCTTTGTTCCGAGACTCTCCATCAAAGCTCGGGCCGTGGCGGACTTTCTGGCAGACTATGTCACTGAAGCTGAGAAAGAAGAACCGAAGCCGCAAGAAGCGTGGAGGATGATGGTTGATGGGGCCTCGGGAAAACACTCCCTGGGAGGGGGGTGTAGTGTTGGTGAGTCCTCAAGGGGTCACCATAGAACAAGCAATGGCTTTCCACTTCCCCGTAACCAATAATCAAGCGGAGTATGAGGCTGTAATAGCCAGCCTTCGATTGGCAAGGGAGTTGGAGATTCAAGATGTGGAGGCCTTCACCGACTCGATGGTGGTAGCTTCGCAGATCCGAGGGGAGTTTGAGGCTTGGGAGCCTACCCTCGTGAAGTATCTATCTAAGGTAAGGGCAATCATCGGAGGTTTTCGTTCTTTCTCTATTCAACATGTTCCCAGGGAGGAAAGCACAGCAGCTGATCGATTAGCTAAGTTTGGGCCTCGAGGAGGAGGAACCTTACCCGAATTATTCCGACTGGCAATTGAAGAAGGGGAGTTGATGGAGGTAGGTCGGCGACCCTCGTGGGTAGACCCGTTGGTGACCTTCCTAACCACAGGCAAGATGTCAGAGGAGGTCAAGGATGCGAAGAGCTTCAGGCGAAATGCGGCCTATTACCTGATGCTGGAAGGGAGCTTGCACCGGAAGATGTTGTCGGGGCTCCTGGAGAGATGTGTGACCGAGGAGGAGGCCCCGAGGATCCTAGAAGAGGTACATTCGGGAGAGTGCGGCAGTCACTCAGGGGGAAGGACGTTGGAGGCAAGGGTGTTAAGGCAAGGGTATTTTTGGTGGACCTTGAGGAAGGATGCAGTTGAGTTTGCGAAGAGATGCCTGAAGTGTCAAGTGTACGCTCCCCTCCAGCTCTTGCCCGCTCAAAGGATTCGAAGCATCACAACACCATGGCCCTTCGCCATTTGGGGGATGGACCTAGTTGGGCCCTTTCCTCCAGCTAGCGGGCAGAGGAGGTTCCTCCTGGTCATGATCGATTACTTCTCAAAGTGGCTGGAGATCAAAGCTCTGAACAAGGTTACCTCCCAGGTCATCAGGAACTTCATTTGGGGAGAAATCATATGCAAACATGGGCTACCCCAAGCGATAGTGACGGACAATGGTCCCTAGTTTGCCAGCGAGTAGTTCATCAGCTTCTGTACTCAATTGGGGATAGACCTCAGGTTTGCCTCTGTCCATCACCCCCGGAGCAATGGCCAGGTGGAAGCGGCGAACAAGATCATTGTGAACTTCCTCAAAAAGAAGCTGGAAAACCTGAGGGGAAATTGGGTGGAGCAACTCCCCTCCGTCCTGTGGGCCTTGCGAACAACTCCGAACACGGCCATAGGGGAGACCCCCTTCAAGCTCTCTCATGGATGTGAGGCT
This sequence comes from Platanthera zijinensis, assembly GCA_039513925.1. Lineage (NCBI taxonomy): Eukaryota > Viridiplantae > Streptophyta > Magnoliopsida > Asparagales > Orchidaceae > Platanthera > Platanthera zijinensis. The sequence continues at coordinate 46,796,026 of CM077088.1, read as the reverse complement.
GTCCTCCCAGTGGAGTTCGAGTTTAGATCTCCACGGGTCACGGACGCGGGTGAAGGAAGCGAAGCTTGGAGGTTGGGGAACGAGGAAGAGCTGCGCCTCTCGTTGGATATGGTGGAAGAACTACGGGACGTTGCTGCCATCAGGCAAGAAGAGATCAAACGGCGAATGACCAGGTACTTCGATAAGCACATTAGGGTCAAGCAATTCGCCGAGGGGGACCTAGTGCTGAAAAAGGTCGACGCGGAAGGAAGGTCGGCCCCGGTTGGCAAGCTCAACCCCGACTGGGACGGACCTTACATAGTAGAGAAGACTCTCGCTAATGGGGGTTACTACCTCCAGGATGTGGAAGGAAGGACTTTGAGTCACACCTGGAGCGGTGATGACTTGAAACGCTTCTACCCGTAAGGGGAGAGAAGGATTGTAATGTTGTAAATAAATATTATCTTTTCAATGTGACCATTTCAAAACATTGACTGTCTCGAAAAATGCTATCATAATGTTTTTTGCTTTGACCAACTATGTCTTCTCATCCTGATGATAGAAGAGGTTTGGTTTGATCTTCATCAACACCCCGAGCTCGGCTTGGCCCCAGGTAGACCCGCTGCGCAGGCTCTCATCTAGCTGGCAGGTCCGAAGGCTCGCCTGTGGGGGAGAGGTTTGGTTTGATCTTCATCAACACCCCGAGCTCGGCTCGACCCCAGGTAGACCCGCTGTGCAGGCTCTCATCTAGCTGGCAGGTCCGAAGGCTCGCCTGTGGGGGAGAGGTTTGGTTTGATCTTCATCAACACCCCGAGCTCGGCTCGGCCCCAGGTAGACCCGCTGCGCAGGCTCTCATCTAGCTGGCAGGTCCGAAGGCTCGCCGGTGGGGGGATAGGTTTAGTTTGTCGGAAGATGTTTTGACACGGCCCTGGCCTGGATTGGAGAAGAGGCCCTAAGGGACTTGGCCCATAGAGGTCTCGGCCCGAAGGTCTCGGCTAGGGAGACCTCGCCGAAGAAGGCTTCCGGCAGATTTGGGCAGAACGTCCCAGTCGATAGCGCAAGGCCCCCGCCTAGATGGTCCCTAAGGAAGGTTACCCTAAGGAGACTAAGGGTCTCGGCGGAAGCTAGCGCAGAAGTCACTTGGCTGACTAACCTACTCATCCGAGCAAACACACCAATAACGGGAAGTAAAACATTGCATCATATTCAATAATAAATTACAGGGGTTTGGAGCTTCTCGCTCATTACAGAAGAGAATAATAACAAAAGGAAGGACCCTTCAAGGGGATGCGCTGTAATCACCACTGGTGCTCTCGCTCGAGTCCTCGTCGGATCCAGCGCCAGAACTCACCTCAGACGTCTCGCCGACAGCGGTAGAAAGCTTCGGGATGTCCGAGGGTGGGGAGTCGGGCGCGCCTGTAGGCTTCGGGACGGGGTCGAAGAGCCATGGAAGGAGTTGGTTGGCAGTGAGGGTCTCGCCCGCCTCCCGCAGCAGCTTCCCGTCCCACAACGACTCGAGGGTAAGCCTGACGGCGACCTGAGCATTCGCCTGCAGCAGCTTGTCGATGTCGTACTCCGAGAAGTAGCGACTCTTCAGCCTTTCGTCAAGCAGAGGAGGAGGCGGTCCTTTCGCCGCTTCCGCACGCCTGAGTTGGTCGCGCAGTAGGACGTTCTCGTGGCGCACGTCAGCCAACTCCGCGCGGAGCGCCGTGGATGGGGGGGGGGATCCTGTGAAAAAGAGATCAGCTCAGAGAAATGTTACACAAACACGATCTCAGGAAGCGAGAATAGGGGCCCAGGAAGGTCTCGCTTACCTCGACGGGGGGGGGGGGGGGGGGGGGGGGCGTAGGGATAGCAGTTGTTGAGCACTCGCCAGTCCTTGCTGAGCGCTCGCGAGCTCTTCCTCCAAGGCAATCACTCGAGCTACTGCTTCCTCCCTCGCCTTGTACATATCCAGGAAATTCTTATCTATGCTAATGCTCCGGCGAGCGCACATGTGCGCGAGCTCGAACCCACGCAGCATGGACCGGGTGGTTTCGAAAGCCAAGAGCCGGGTGGGCGTCTGGTCGAAGACGCTGGCACCCTCTCGGCTGTAGAGACCGTAGCCTAGCGAGAAGGCCTCGCCAGTGACCTCGTCTCGCTCCGACCAGCTGGGAAGGAGCGTCGAAACCTTCATCAGGTTGGACTCGGGATCCCACTGGAGCTGAGGCTTCCCCTCAGTGTCGAGGTACTTCACGCCGAGGCCATAGTTTCTGTGCCCTTTCGGCACCTCCTTGGGCGGGCTCCGGGCAGAGGTCTCGGCAGCGGCCCCTTCTCCCCCAGCCTCTCTTGCGGTCGGTGGGTTCCCGATGGGAGCCTCGGCGCGGCCCCTAGCAGCAGTATCCATCTCGCTGGCCCTCCGTAGAAGCTCTTCGAAGGACCTTGCCCGGGGGGAGAGGCCGGACGGGCGAGACTGCCGTGGATTTCCCTTTCTCGGAAGCAGAAGGCTTTGGCCTCTTCAACGATCGGAGGGCGGGAAGGGAGCCTTTCCGTTTCTTGGCTTTTTGCGGCGAGGGATGGGCCGGTTCATCCCGGCAGGCGCGAGCGCTAGCTTTCGCGAGAGCGAGAGAATCTCTCGCGGCCAGGCTCTCGGCACCCGAGGCCTCAGCAAAAGGTTGGCGCAGGGGGACCTCCCGCTCTCCTGCAAAGGTGCCACTATTCAGCACGAGAAGATCTTTACAAGGAGTCAAATCTAGAGCGAGACCATACCTTCGCCCGGGAGGACGGGTGGAAGGGAGTCGACGTCTCGCTGGAGGAAGTGGACGTCGAACTCCTTCGAGCCAAAGAACTCCAGAATCGCGCTCTCGCGCGATCCCAGAGCGGGCGGCTTATAGGCGGCATCCTCATACTGAACAGGCTGGAGTGGGACGTTGCCGAAGTCGCCAGTGACGTAGACGAACCTCTCGCCCCAGTGGTGATGTTTGTTGGCGAGACCGGTGGTCTTGAGCAGCTGCCCGGAGAAGAAGACCACCCCTCCTTTGGCGTGGAAGGTGAATAACTTCCGGAAGATCGGCAGACTGAACTCGATCCTCTCAGATCGTATATAGCATATGAACGCCACAAGGATCGCGACAGAGTTCGGGTTTAGTTGGGCGGGAACTACCCCGTAGTAGCGGAGAGCTTGGCGAATCTCCGGCCAGAGGGGAAGGCAGAAACCCACCTCGAAATGTTCGAGGGGGATGGCGAGCTCTCCCGGCCCCGGGGTATTCACCTTGTTGTGATTACCCGGATTCCTCGCCGAGAAGCCAGCAGGGACGAAGCGATCAACGGTCGTGTTGAACTCGTCCAAGGTGAGGGTGCAGGAAGGGAAAAGATGTTTTCGGAATGCTTCCGCACAATGAGTACGACCCTCGTTCTCGCTCGACATTTTGGTTTGTGAGCGAAGAAGAGAGCTTTCGAAAGGTAGAGGCGGAATCAAGAGGGCGAGAGCAACGGAAGGGAGTTAAGGTTCCGGATCGGAGAAGTAAATGCGGTTTGTGGACTTCTCTATTTATAGGGAACCGTGACCATTACGGCGCCGTCCGATAGAGAGAGAAAGTAGTAGCGAAGTACAGCTGTCATGATCTGGGCCGGCGGCATCTCGATCTCCTCCCCCTCGGGATAACAGCGAGCAACACCCGTGTCTAATTAACGCAAACATCCTAAGTTTTGGCGCGAGAATCCCAGTCGCGGCGCAAGCATCCTATCTCGCGCCATCGCGTCTAATTGGCGCGAGCACCCTAGTTCCGACACGTATTCTTAAGATCGCAGCACAAGATAGGAAGATATGGATAATGACACGCTCTCGCTGGCGAGAGCTGAATAACATAATAATAATCGTTATTACGAACAAACATAGGGGTACGTTGTTCGAAGGGAAGGCTAAAGAGAAAGAGAAGGCGAGATCTGGGGAACTAGTAGGGTTCCCAACGCCATCGACCTCGTTCCCGCGGCCTGGTCCTTGTAGGCGCCAGTGGATTGAAATAGGATGACATGGTGGTACACCCTAGGTTAATCCGCCGGGCTTGATCCCGGATCTGCGCAATGCATCTCCCTGGCGAAGACCCGGCAGCGGGCCCTCCCGGCCGATCAGCCTCTCCCAAGAAGAAATCTCGCTCCAGAGCTTCCAGCCTCTTCTCCACAGATTCACGGAATGCTCTTGCCGCGGTAGCACGGGCACGATCTCGACGGATGAGCTTGGACAAAATGGCCGAGATTTTCCTCCTTCGCCCCTTCGCGTTCTCGGCGCCATTCAGGATTCCCTCTATCTCGACAGAAGAGGGAAGGGGGGAGCCCCCATCATCATCATCATCATCATCTTCTTCTTCCCCCTCTTCGTCGGCTCCCGATCGCGAGCTGGGATCCCCTGCAAAAAGAGCGCCCAAGGGTTTGTTTAAAGCATGACGATTAGCTGACAAGAACGTCTCGCATACCTGCAGTCTGGCGAGAACCGTCGACTGGCGCCGGACGAGAAGGCCCGACCCCCCCATCGGTTCTATAAAGAAGGTGAAGAGGCTTGACCCGCCCCGGGCAGAATGGTTCGCGCACGATGACCCCAACCTGGCCGGAAGCATGGGGGGAGTTATCTTCTCTCAAGGGATGATCGGCATCCTTGGGAGTGACGGAGGGTTCAGAAGCCACCTTTCCCGCCTGCAGGGCGGGATTCGCGGCGCGGGGGGGGGGGGGGGGGGGGGGCTCAACAGCTCTCGCCTCATCTTCCCGAGCGGCGAGGCCTGGGTCGGCGGAAGCAGTCACTGCGAGAAGACAGTTCAGAAGAGAGGGCAAGATTAAAGTACTGAAAAATGACAGAAAGTGTACCTATCGTCCGGTCTCGACCGGAGGAATCACCCCCGAAACTCGCGTTTGATCCTCAGGAGGGTGAACTAGCGAGTTCGGGGGAGTCAGCGGGGACCTGACGCCGTCATTAGGAGCAGACTCCTGCGAAAGGTCACATTAGCTATTGGTCCCATAGCACAATAGTCTCGGAATGCGCGATCGAAAGGCATACCTTTTGCAGGGAGGGGTCCCCCGCAGGATTCAGGGTAGGAGAGGGTGAATCCCTATTCTCGTGAGCAAGGTCTCGTCGGACCACCTTGGCTTTCCTCTTATTTTTCTTTTTCTTCTTCGGCTCGGAGGGTCCAACTGTGGAAGATTTCCTCGCTAGCCAGGGGGCCACCGCAGCACAGTTGGCCAGAGCTCGTGCTTGGACAACGGCTAGTCAGTCTTGAAGGTCTTGCGAAAGTGGCTTGGCAGCGCATTTAGCATACATGGTGGCCTCGCGCAAAAAATCCAGGCGAGAGCTCGGCCAAGAAACAGCGGTTCAGAGGCAAGTCTTATGGTCGCCTATCCAGCACGTATTTATAGCCGAAGTAGGGCCCACCGAAAGATTCCCTTGGCAGACAGGCACGTGTCCAGCGAATATTTTGGGGTTGGACTTGTCTTGTCGAGCGCAGGGCTAGCTCGAAAAGAGCGGGGATTGTGTACAATCCCATATTCGCTGGGTAGGACCAGGAAGACTAAGACTTCAGTGGTCAGGGTTGGGCTAGTCCCGGGTTAGCCCTACGGCGGACTGGCAGAGTTCTCACCCTTAAGGTGCTCCCGCCTACTGGTAGGCGAGATCGTTCGCGCCAGGAGTCGGGTCTTCAGGTCAGCTTTAGGCTTCGGAACAGGAGAGCTCCCGCCCAGAAGGAACTCTCCCTGGGGGCGGACGAGAAGGCGTTGAGTGAGCTGCACTCACTCAACGCCGCATTCGGCAGCAGAGGGCGTTGAGTGAGCTGCACTCACTCAACGCCGCGTTCGGCAGCAGAGGGCGTTGAGTGAGCTCCACTCACTCAACGCCGCGTTCGGCAGCAGAGGGCGTTGAGTGAGCTCCACTCACTCAACGCCGCGTTCGACAGCAGAGGGCGTTGAGTGAGCTCCACTCACTCAACGCCGCGTTAGGCAGTAGAGGGCATTGAGTCAGCTCCACTCGCTCAACGCCGTGATTAGCAGTAAAGGCGTAGAGTGAGCTTCACCCACTCAGCGCCACGTCCAACGGCAATGACGTCAAGACCACCGAGAGCGAGAACCCTCTTGGCGGAAGATCTCGCCAAGGTGAGCCCAGCGAAGGCTCAGTGAGAGCCTTCTCTCCCGGGGTTCTCGCCAAGCAGGTCCATGTGGTGGGGCCCGGCGCCCAGGAGAAGATTATTTTATTATTCCCGGGTAAAATTACCTGTATGCCCCCAGGTGGACAGCGGGATTTGGCTATTGGCAGACCCATCAGGGGTATTTCAGTATTTTCGGGTCAATGGAAGACTATAAATAGACCCATAAGGGCTCTTTGGAAAACAGACTTTCATTATTCTCCAACTCTAGTGCTTTCTGAAGAGCTCCCAGCCCAGCATTTGGCTTTGGAGGGGAAGCTCTCAGGGATCTTCCGGGTGTGAGGTGAGACCTCCCTGCATGCTGAGGCTTTGGGTCAGTCTTAGGACCTTAACAGCCAGTCAAGGGTCGAGGCTTGAGAGAAGTAGGCGTCGGCTGCACCTTGGTTTGTGAACATTCGTTGAGGTCATTTTTGGCTTCAACAGATCTGACGGATTCAGTTTTTCCAGCCTTTTATATATTTTTGTAAGCAAAAAAATATAAGCTATTAGATGTATTACACTAGCTTTTTTCTTATCCACCGGATTTTGAAATGAATCCCCTCCATTTCATTAGAAATGGAGAGGATCCGGATCCTTTAATTATATATAGTTATGATGATGAAGATATATATATATATATATAAAAGTGATATAAAATAAATTATTAAGTAATAAAGGTAGGCAAGAAGTAAGGCAGATGACAAAAGAAAGACATGACAAGAAAGAAGAGTCGCATGCAATATAATTGAATGTGTACGTGGAATGAAGGTGAGGTGGAAATGTTGGGCATGCAACAGTCAGTGCAGGACACTGGGACACCTTACGATTTCTTATTGGCCCATTCCCCTCCAACCTGTCACTAGCAGCTATCTTTGTACATGAACTCTGTGTAGCTAGGCCGGGTTTACTTTAGAGTTTGGACGTACACACGACAGGGGCTCATGCATGCCCGCCACCTCCAATCATGCTGTACCCTAATCTCTCTCTCTCTCTCTCTCTCTCTCTCTCTCTCTCTCTCTCTCTCTCTATATATATATATATATATATATATGTTTTGATTGAGTGGTGGGTAGTACGAAATTTTGGAGCCCATGCAATACTGCTTTGAGCAAATTAATTAAAGACGACTGCCACCAACTCCTTCCTTGTGTGGCTCAGCAGGGAAAGATAGTTCACTCCAGTCCAGTCGACAGAGATACAGAGATAGAGATAGAGAGAGACATGCATGTTAGCTAGCTTGCCCGGGGGAAAAGGTGAAGAGGAAGACAACAATGGTGGACCAGCTGCTCCATCTGTACCATATGTTTAGGGTTTAATGGTCTACGTTTGCGCTGAAGAGGTGGAAGAGAGGTTTAATTAGGCTTAGTTTTTGCTCCGGTGACTTGGTAAAAAAAAAACAAGTTTAGAACATAAAAAATGGATGAAGATACTTACGCTCCGTTTGGCACGATCGCGGTGTGTTGGAATATAAAGGCACTTAGCTTAATTAGTTTAAGTAATATGTCTTTATTAAATGTTTAAAAACAGTTATGTTTAAGATAAGAATGTGGACGGTTTAGTTGAACCGGTGCCTATTATGTGAAACAGTGTTATGTAATGTTATATCTACCGCATGACTGAATAAAAAAAGTTCGATTGACTGTTCATCTTCTCTAAAACACGTTAGCCATTAAAAACGCTTGCTTGCTTCTAACAGTGGTATCAGAGGAGGTTCGTTCACTTCGGATCTGTGTAAAAACAACTTCCGATCTCGAATATCTGTGGCGGTATTTGATCTGGGCAGAGAATCTGTTCTTATCAAGATCGTATCTGTTCTAATCCAGGAATACTCTCTTCTGCCCATTCAATTTCCAAGCACACGATGGCTTCATCATCTACCAGCGGCAATAATCAAATTCGAAGTTCGATTCCTACATTCTCAGGAGACTTGTATGATTTCTGGGCCGATAAAATGGAGACACTGTAACGTTCTCAAGATCTCTGGGAGATGGTAGTGAAAGGACCAAAAACCACTGGCAAAAATGCTGAAGGTACTTCTGCTACTCCATCGAAGGAAGAGATGAAGAAAGATGCCTATGCACTTCATCTAATCCAACAAGGTGTAGAAGCCACTATCTACCCACGCATAATCGGGTCCAAAACTGCGCATGAGGCATGGGAGAGATTGAAGAATGAATTCAAAGGGACGAAGAAGGTAATTAAAATAAAACTACAGAGTTTGAGAAGACAATTTGATTCAATGTTAATGAAACCAGATGAAAATTTCAAAGATTTCTTTGGCAGAGTAACATCAATAGTGAATCAAATAAAAATTCTGGGAGGAGAATTAGAAGAAGAACAGGTAGTAGAAAAGGTTTTACGATCCTTACCATCATCCTACAATCATATTGTATCTGCTATCATGGAGTCTCACGACATAGAAGAAATGATGCTGACAGAACTCATGGGTTCACTTCAATCCCATGAAGATCTCATGAATAAGGACACATCATCTCTTGATAAAGCTTTCCAGACCCGTATGCAACTCAAACAAAAGCAAGAAGGAAACAAACAAGTAACACAGTACCAAAAGAAGTATAATGGAAAGTTTAAAAAAGACTGGAAGCATAAACAAACTGCTCCATCTACATCTCCCTCATCTGAAATGTACTGCATTATCTGTAAGAAGAACAACCATGAAGCCAAAAACTGTTTTTTCCGGTGTAAAAGATGTAAAAATTCAAACCATTCTGAAACTAGGTGCTGGACTCAGAAAAAGGAAGAAGTAAAGTTCACAGAAGAAGAAGGAAATGAGTACCTGTTCACCTGTCAAAATGATTCTACCTCTTACAAATCTGACAGCAGTGTTTGGTATGTTGATTCAGGTTGTTCCTCCCACATGGTAAATAATAGAGATTTCTTTGTTACTATTAATGATAACTACAAATCAGAAGTAATTTTGGGAGACGGCAAGAAGAAAACCATCGAAGGAAGAGGAACAATTACAGTGCTAACTCAAGATGGAACTGTAAAACGGATTGCAGGAGTCCAATATGTTCCATCTTTGTCTCAAAATTTACTTAGTGTAGGCCAATTGATTAAAAAGGGTTACACAGTAAACTTTGACAATGATACCTGCCATATACTTAAAGCAGCAACTGGAGAAAGGATAGCCAAGGCTCACATGAATGAAAACAATGTGTTTATTCTCTCTTTAAAACCTTGTAAAATCCAAGAAGTTCATAACAAAAGTTGCACTGCAAGACAAGACAATCAGTGGCATAACCGCATGGGACATATAAACCAAGAAGCTCTTGCCATGTTACCTAAACTGGTTGAAGGACTGGAAGAGAAAACTTTCATCAACAACTCTTTATATGATACCTGTCAGAGGGGTAAATCCCACAGGATAGCCTTTCCAAAGACAACCACTTCACGAGCTAATGCTGTATTGGATCTAATACATATGGACCTATGGGGTCCAGCCAACACTTCCACCATAGGAGGTAAGCTTTACTATCTCTTAATTGTAGACGATTTTAGCCGTTATATGTGGCTATATCCTCTACAACAAAAATCTGACACCTTTCAAGTGTTTAAAAATTTCAAAATGGAGATAGAAAAGAAAACAGAGAAGTCTATTAAGACTATTAGAACAGACAGGGGAGGAGAGTTCTTATCTACCCACTTTAATACCCTCTGTTCTAATAGTGGTATTAGACATGAACTCACAGCACCGGGTTCACCACAGCAAAACGGTGTGGTTGAAAGGAGGAATAGGACTATAGTAGAAATGGGGAGAACAATGCTACTCCATAAAAACTGTCCTAAACACTTATGGGGAGAAGCTGTTTCTACTGCAGTCTATATCCTCAATAGGTGCCCCACTAAAGCAGTTAAAAACTCAACTCCATATGAGATGTTTAGAAACAAAAAACCTAACATTTCACATATGAGAGTGTTTGGCTCTGCTGCCTATGTTCACAAAGTAAGGGAAAAAGGAGATAAATTGGATGAAACCAGTACCAAGTGTATCTTACTAGGCTATTCAGAAGTCAGTAAAGCCTACAGATTACTTGAGCCTAAGAAGGAGAGGTTAATCATATCCAGAGATGTTAGATTTGATGAATCCAGCTTATGGTATTCAGAAGGGGACAATCAAAATGCAAATAATACACACGAAGGAGAACAAAGCTTTCAAGCTCCAAGTGCTGATAACTCTGATGCTCTAGCTGTTGATGTTCTCCAGGATACAAGTTCAGAAGTTATAACCACTACAATGCCACATCCAACAATTGCTGAAACAAATGCAGATCAAGGTGAAGACTCCCCACAAAAAATATGCTCCTTAGAAGATATCTACAGAAGAAGTAAAACACTTGCCTTATCTGTTACAATACCAACATCTCTGAATGAAGCCCTCTCTGATGATAACTAGAAGCATGCCATGGAAGAAGAGCTACACGCTGTCAAAAAAAAAAATACTTGGACTCTTGTTGACATGCCTAATAACAAGACCATTATAGGTCTTAAATGGGTGTTTAAAACAAAACTTAAAGAAGATGGGACCCTTCTGAAATACAAAGCACGCATAGTAGCAAAGGGATATAGTCAGAAACCTGGTGAGGATTTTGATGAGACTTATGCACCAGTAGCCAGAATGACTACAGTTCGACTAATTCTAGCCATGGCAGCACAAAACAAGTACTCAATACACCAACTTGATGTAAAATCGGCATTCTTGAATGGTGTATTGAATGAAGAGGTATATGTAAGTCAGCCAGAAGGCTTTGTTATTATGGGTGAAGAACATAAAGTCTACAAACTTCGCAAAGCATTGTATGGTTTGAGACAAGCCCCAAGGGCATGGAATGACAACATTGACAATTTCTTGTTGAAAGAAGGTTTAAGAAGAAGTCCTAGTGAGCCCACCCTATACACTAATGTCACAGGCAATGACATTTTAATAGTGAGTATCTATGTAGATGATCTCATTGTTACCGGGTCAAATGAAAACTTGATAGAAGGTTTCAAAACCAAAATGAAACAACATTATGAAATGACTGATCTTGGTTTACTGAAATTCTTTCTTGGCCTTCATATAAAACAACAACACCATGGTATTTCAGTATCTCAAGAGTTATATACAGCCAATCTCTTGAAGAAATACAGGAAGATTGTAATAAGACATTGACACCTATGTCAATGTCTGAGAAACTTGAAGCCAGAGGAGACAAGGAGGAAAGTGCAGAGGAAGGAGACTACAGAAGCTTAATTGGGTCTTTAATCTATTTGACTAATACTAGACCCGACATAGCCAATGCTGTCAATATTGTAGCCAGATTTGTAAGCAACCCCAGTCAAGCTCATATGAATGCTGCACGAAGGATTCTGCGATACTTACAAGGAACACGAAATTTGGGACTATTCTACAAACAGAAGAGCTTGTTTGATCTTACAGGATATAGTGATTCAGATTGGGGAGGAAGCCTACCTGATAGAAGAAGCACTGGTGGACACTGCTTCTTCCTTGGAAGTAACCTAGCTAATCAGCTGGTGTGTAAAGAAACAGAAGTCAGTAGCTCTGTCCTCTACCGAGGCCGAATACATGGCACTAAGTGAAGCAGGGTGTGAAGCTATCTGGTTAGGGAGACTCATAGAAGAGATTTTTGGAAAAATAGAGAAGAAGAAAACAAAAATCTACTGCGATAATCTATCTGCCATCGCAATATCAAAAAACCCTGTGTTTCATGCTAAAACCAAACACATCGAACTGAAGTATCATTTCATCCGAGATCTAGTTGAAGAAGGAAAGCTGGAGATAGAACATTGCTCAACCGAAGAACAAACTGCAGACATCATGACGAAGGCGCTCGCTCGCGATCGATTTCTCAAGCTCCGCACGAAGCTAGGGTTATCAGAAACATGATCCTAATCAAGCTACAGTTCCTTTAAGAAGGGGTGTTGGAATATAAAGGCACTTAGCTTAATTAGTTTAAGTAATATGTCTTTATTAAATGTTTAAAAACAGTTATGTTTAAGATAAGAATGTGGACGGTTTAGTTGAACCGGTGCCTATTATGTGAAACAGTGTTATGTAATGTTATATCTACCGCATGACTGAATAAAAAAAGTTCGATTGACTGTTCATCTTCTCTAAAACACGTTAGCCATTAAAAACGCTTGCTTGCTTCTAACACGGTGGTCGTAAACGTATGGGTTAAATCGAACGCTAAGGATCGCTTGACAAACATCATCCGTTTGAACATCATCCTTAGGTGGGCGTTAACGAATGACATTTCAACCCTCATATCCATAATGTTGAAATTATTGAAGTGAAAGTGGGGGGTTGATCAGGCAGACCGCGTGGCCTGGGCGGATAGTCTTGCGGACTGATGGTTCGGCCTGAACGGTCTGGTGATTGCGGCCTGATGGTGTGTTATTGAAGGTAGCCGTGCAGATTGGCTGAATATTCGCGGTCTGGGCGGACTGGCGGTGAAGTTCGCTAGTTCCGGCGGGCTTATTTTGGTGGCCAGGTTGGGCGAGTTGGTGTATATCCGCATGTTCCAGCGGACTAGTGGTGGTCTTGGTTTTGTTCCAAGTACCAGGCGAGCTTCGTCTTGGTGTTGGGCTTGGGCCGAACGCGGCACGTGGAGATGTGTTGGGTCGGTTGGGTTGCAGCCCTCTAAATAAGGGAGTTTAAGGAAGACATCCCAGATACCTTGCGAGGTGGGATACCGTTGCACGCCCCTTCTAACACATAACCACCACCACTGTGCCAAACAGAGATTTAAGGGAGAGGTTGAACGTTCACGAACCATGTTTCATAACCATCACGTTCAGACCACCGTCGCCGGCCACCTTACCAAACCGAGACTAAATGGAGTAGATTTTGATGATTCATAACCGCGCACATTGCGCTCAACAGCAAGTCCTCCGCTCCAGATACCTTCGCTTGCCCCTGTTTCTGAGCATCAGTCAACGGCTTCAGAGCCCTCCGAGCGCAGTACGTGCTCCCCACAAAAGCAACAACCAAAAATATACTTAATTAATTAGCTCAACGAGCGGCGACTTGTCACCCTCGGAGCATCTCCTCCTTCTCTCACCTCCTAGAATTGTAACGAGAGACGGTCTGTCTCCCTCGAGTGCTCTACAAAGCTCTGTAACAACACCAAAGAATGGTGGAAGTTTGGTTTGCACAGTCTCATCCACGTGATTTTTACCAATTTCTGGGGTTTTTCACGTTAAAAAAATACTTGTCAGTCGTCTCACTTTTTCAATGATTATTTGGAAGCTCGACCGCTCCCGGGCTAAAACGATTTAATTTAGAGCGGTCTACAAGAGCATCGAGTTAACCTGCAACAGTTACGAACAATCGTTCTCGAACCGCCAACCTCGCCTAAAAAACTTCATCTGCTTTATATATCTTCAAAACTAATTTTTTTCTTGGTGGCGATCATAACCACTGTCATGCCAAACATACATTTTATGATGGTGGCAAATTTGTCCAAATTGGAGCAAATAAGCTTCTGGACACGATGGTGGCGGTCGTAAACGCATGGATTAAACAGTCATTTGTTAAGGATCATCTAACAAACATCATTCGTTTGAACATAAAAATGGATAAAGTTCTTTAATTAGATGATCGTTAACGAATGACAATTTAACCACATATTCATGACCGCCACCACCGTGCCAAACGGAGCCTTAGGTTCCGTTTGGAGGGACTTATTTTCACCGGTCAAGCGGTTGCGACCGCATGAAACGGACCTTAATTAAGATCCGGTTCATGCCGTTGCAACCACTTGACCGGTGAAAATAAGTCCCCCCAAAGGCCCAAACGGAGCCTAAGTCTGAACTGAAAAATGTACAGGTGATTACTTGGCATTCTTACATTGGATTCATGAGAATAACAATAATAATAATTATTATTGTTATTATTATATTCTAGCAGTAACATCTGTACTACATACAAATGATAGTAATCATATAAATAATTATTTTGTAAAGTACAGGACATAAATTCAAAATGCATCACGACTTTATATCAAATAACTGTCATTTCATTTATTTATTTTTATGCAAAATAGTGAATACAAAGAACATATAATATCAGCATATGTCCGATCAATTGAAAACACAGTTGTACTAATTCCGCAAAATACTAGAATTTTGTTAAATCATTAACATACGTCATAATTTAGTTTCTTAGCCGCAAATTATTATTTTTAAAAAAAATTATTCATACTCCAATTTACGGTAAGACTATCAATCTATGGGATCCTCTCCATTTCGTCATAAATGGAGAAGAGGATTCATTTTTGTATCTAATGGACAAGGCATTTCCTTAATATATCTAGTGGCAGTCGTGTACAAAAAGTCCGATCGGGCCGGGCCCGATCGGGCTCGGGTTTTTCTCCAACCGGCCCCGGCCCGAGCTGTTTGAGCCGGGCCGGGCTCGGGCTCCCTCCCAAGGAGGGGGCCCGATTAGGCCCTTCAGGCCGGGCCGGGCCCGACCCGGCCTGAAGTGAACAGGCGGGATTTAATCCCGCCTAAATCCCGCCTAATCATAGGCGGGAATTAATCCCGCCTATGATTAGACAGGAATAATCCCGCTCAGGCGGGATTAATCCCGCCTGAGCGGGATTAAAATCTCGCATGGCAGCCACCTGGCGGGATTTTAATCCCGCCGGGCTTTGGCTAAGCTCGGTATCGGGCTCGGGCTAGCCCGGCGCCCGGGCTTTGTCCGGCCCGGGCCGGGCCGGGCACCGGGCCGGACAACCGGTCAAAATGGGGGCCCGGTCCTGGCCCGGGCCGGACCTAACCGGGCTTTTGCCGGGCCGGGCCCGGGCGGGCTTTCCGGGCCCGGTCTTTTTGCCCATGACTGACTAGTGGCGCATAATTTTTTGATTAAGAAACCTATAAAAGGATGAGATTAGTACTGAATCCGTCGGATCAGCAAGAAATGCATCTGAACCGTGAAATGGATCCTCTCCATTTCGTCATCCGATAGCAATCGATCACCTTTACTCATAGAGCTGTCAACACTTAAAATCAAAATTATAAACCGTATAGTACTGGGCTGTAAAGAATCAGACCAAACCATTCGCAAATTATTCAAGTTCTAGTTTAGATTGTTGAAATTTTTTGAAGTGGAAGTGGGCGGCCTAGGAGGCCTGAGCGGTCTATCCACGCGGCCTGTGCAGACAGAGGGCGGCGACTTGACAGGTCAGCTTGCTTTTGGCAGGTATGTTCCCTGGAGTAGGATAGGATGGTTTTCCGCTGAGTTGCCAGGTTGGCCGGTGATGCGGACTTGGTCTGGATCTGCACCAATTCCAAGGTGGCTCAGTACAGTTGGTCGCGCAAAGCTCGCGGTTTGGTTCTTTGTCCGCCGAGCTCGGCATCTATCAGTTATGTTTTGGTTGCGAGCTCGGGGAGTGCGGACCGGATCGGTGTCCGCAGGAGTGCAGGCTGGTTTTGTATCCGCAGTGTCCGCCTGGTTTGTAACACCCCAAATTTTTGTAGGCAAGAAAAGAGATTACCGCGCGGCGGTAGGCCGATACCGCGCCGCGGTAACGCCAGGCGTCGAGAGCGTTGAGTGAGACAAGGTGACTCAACGCCTAGACTACCGCGCGACGGTAAATTGTTACCGCGCGGCGTTAACCATTTATTGGGCCGAGCTCTCAGGAAGTTATCGTCCGACGGTAGTGATACCGCAGGCGGTAGCTTGACAAATTATTTGTCGAAGCTCTCGGTTTTCTACTGTGCGACGGTAGTAACTATCGCGTGACGGTAGCGGGAGCGGTCGTGTCGTAACTGTCCCCAGCTACCGCAAGGCGCTAGCATCCTATCGCGCAGTGATAGCGAAGCTGTAACAGCGTGGCCACGTGTCGGCCTGTGGTTGGAGGGCCTGGGCGGTGGCATGCGGTTCGAGGCATCGTTTAGTGGTACCGCGCGACGGTAGCTAGTTACCGCGCGGCGGTAGGTCTGTTTTTAGTGTTGGTCTGGTCATTTTCACTTCATTTTCTTTTGGAGTTTGAGAAACTTGGGCTGAACTTTTGGAGGAGGAGAAGCAGTGCCAGAGAGAGAAGATCTCGCCGTCATTTGAGACTCGAAGCTCGAATTCGTAAGGCGAGATCAGATCTACGGAGGCAAAGCCATAACGGTTGTGTTCATCCGGTTAAAATCTCTTCCATGATGTTGAAGCGGGCTTCTAGGGTAACGATCATCTTCCTTGGATATGTGAAGTCCTTCTTTTTGGCATTAGAGGGTAGACACTCCACAAAAACGGGAAAGTGGTTCTCCCGACGGGTAGATCCGTGTATCCCCGTTAGTTTTACATTTAGATCCGGAATCGAAGTACGAAATAGGCATGCTGTGTGACGCCCATCCGAACAGGTTGGTCTGAATTTGTGATGTTTGTATGATTTTATATGCCGGAGGAGACTCCGTGGTTATCGCGTAGATTTCGCAGTCACGGGGTGTGCAGATGGCTGCGTTGAGAGTACTGTATGTAGACTCCAGGAAAACACCCGAGTTGGGGGAAAAATTGATAGTCTTTCCCCTACCGTGCGGCGATAACATTACCGCCGACGATAGCTCCCAGTGATCGTTGTATTGTTTGTTGAGCCTGGTTCTTGGAAACCTTGTGGCCGTTTGTTGAAGCCTGCCTAAATGAGACCTATGAGCTATTTTGTGAGGCTTGTCTTATGAGACCTGGGGGCCGGGTCGTGTGTGCATGTCTCTCGAAGACCTAGGGGCCATTTTGTGGAGCGTGAGCTTAAGTTGCTCAGCTTTGGTAGCCATGAGTGTTAGCCTAGGATCCTTATAGAGTTATGGATCATGCGGAAAAGAAAAAGGAGATGTTGACCCTCGTCAACCCTGCGAGCCATACGATTTGAGCATGGGATGTGGCTGAACTGTACCCTCCCATATGCCGGTAGACTTGGAGTGTGAAAGTCTTTGTTTTCAAGGTAGTTTGCAACCTAGAGGGGGGGGGGGGGGGGTGAATAGGTTTATTTAAATTTTGTGACTATCTTTTTGTTTCTTCCTTTAGTACTTAGTGTGTTGGCAGAAATTAGCTTTCAAGAATCTGCACAAAGGAAACAACACAGAAAAGCACACACAGAAATTAGAGTGGCTCCCCAGATTATGGGTACGTCCACTCTCCTCCCACCTTTCTAACTTTCAGTTAGACAAGGCACTTCTCTAAAAATTAGCTCAAAGAGCTTACACCTCAAATCCCTCAGGATCTCTTAGTCTCCTCCAAGACTTACAACTCAGGCACAAGTGCCCTACAACTCAGTAATCAGCAGATCACCTACCTCAGGCCAAAGGCCCTACAACTCTGGCTGAGAGGACAGTCATATCTCAGATCCACTAAGGATCCTACCTCAGAGAGAATGACTCTCCTACCTCAGATCCAAAGGATCCTACATCTCATGCACAAATGCCCTATAACTCAGTGAGAATGACTTACCTACCTCAGGCTGTTAAGACCTACCTCAAATTCACAAATGAATCCTACAATTCAGGCCAAAGCCCTACTCTCAGATTCTCTATAAAATCCTACCTCAGATCCAAACTGGATCCTACACTCAGAGAGTAAAACTATAACGACCCTAGCCGATACAACGTGACAATGTCACGGCTTCGCTCTAGGCGACGTAACCGGACTGCTGCCCAAGCACCCCAACCCCTCTCCATCAACAGGCAGGTTGTTGGTGGCCACAACCTCCCTTTGATGAGTCAAACTCGATAGTCAAGTGCGCACCACGGGGACTTCCTAGGAGGTCACCCATCCCAGTACTACTCCATCCCGAGCACGTTTAATTATACAGCTCAATTGGTGATGAGAGTTGAAAGAACTCCATAGTTAAGCGTGCTCGGGCTGGAGTAGTACCGGGATGGGTGACCTCCTGGGAAGTCCCCGTGGTGCGCGCTTGACTAACGAGTTTGCCTCATCAAATGGAGGTTGTGGCCACCAACAACCCGCCTATGGAGGGAGAGGGGTTGGGGTGCTTGGGCTGCAGCCTGGTAGCATCGGCTAGAGCGGAGCCGTGAAACCGTCATGTTGTATCGGCTAGGGGCGTTACAAAAACTCTCCTACAACTCAGACAAATTTTACCTACCACAGGCCAATGGTCCTACAGCTCAGATCCAAAAGGATCCTACAGGAAGAATAGTGGTTTAATTAATTTGACACAGAGAAATTTCTCTGTGTCAATAACTAGGGCTGAGTTATCTCAGCTCTATCTTACTTCACAGTAGCAGAAAGAGATTCTTCCTCTGTTGGAAGAAACTCAGAATGTAAGTTCTGATCTTGCTGAAGAAGAAGAACAGCTAGGTCTTGAGTTCTTCAATCAGCTAGTTGAGCCCGCAGAAGAATGACGGCTCTTCTTTCTTTCTTTATCAGAAGACTTTCTGATTTTGCTGTAGCAGATGAAGATGCAGCAACTCACTGAATTTTTGGTTCTTGCTGGAAGACTTCAAGCTTTTTCAAGGCAATAATAGAGAGAGAGAGAGATGAAGTTCATCCGCTTTTTCTCTTGTTGAGTAAAACCCTAAGAGTTCCTCTGTTCATGCTGAAGCTGTCCCTTTTATCTTCCGCCGATTAACGTCTCCAAGAAGCAGTGAGGACCACCTGTAGTTGACTTCTACAACTTGCTTTAACGAAAGAAGATGTACAGTAGCTCTCTGACGCTAGTTGTTGTATTCTGTAGCTTTTCGTAGCTTTCCCGCGAGTAATTTAAACCATGTTTACTTTGTTGAATTTTGCTGATGTCAGCATCTGTGGACTTAGCCAAAATCAAACATCTTAGTATAAGCGTTGAGTGAGTAAGCTTCACTCAACGCAAAAACACTTAGAAAAATTTCTCTGCCATTAGGCGTTGAGTGAACAACTTTCTGTAACATCCCTCAAACAACTAGACCCTTAAGAGTGATTTTGTCATGACTAGGCAATGACAAAACCCTAGGAAGCTCAAGAGACAAAGTGAACTTAGGCATGAAGGTGAAAACCACCTTGGTCTGTAAATAGTAATTTCCAATTACCCACCTTAGGTTTTGACTTTAGGGCTTCAACTTGACTCCATGACCCCACCATAACATCCCTAAGAGGTCCATTGGGTCACTAACCACCCATTGGGGTCAACCAAAGAGGTCAAGTTGACCAATGGTCAACCCAAACCCTAATTAGGTCAAATTGCCCAAAGTTGACCTAATTGGGCTACACCAAGCCACAAGTGGACTAGGGTGATGTCAATGAGATCATCTACACCCCATTTTTTGCTACGCTACCAGGTCTTACGCACAAAATCTTCGTTTTGCAAGTTCTATCGTATAAAAAGTCTCATACAAATTTATATGATAGGGGTAGGGGTTTAAATGCAATAATGACATGCTATACTATTTTATGCATATTTAATGATAAGTTCATACAAGTGCAACACACACACACGACTCTATGCGTATAGACCTTTAGTTCCCCGATTTTGGAAGCTAGCTTCACTCCCAGGAGCCTCTGTAGTGGCCAACGGAGACAGTGGGTTGGGTCACCCCACTCCTAGGCGGGTATCCATACTACCAGGCCCAGCCCTTACGTACACCTCTGAAGAACACACCAGAGTCGTCACGTACTAATGATGAAAAACCCGTCAGTCTTTTCTTTGGCTAAGTGTAATTCACACCCGCCGAGTCATCGTATCGACATCGGTATGAACGACCGTCAAATAACGAAGGCCCGCCACCTTATGCACATGCAACAATGAATTCCCGAACTATCGGCTCCCCGGACTAACCTATTTGTTACAACTACCTTCCGAGCCTTCGGCTCGTCGGGCTAACTTACACATTTCCACAACCATTGAGCCTACCGCTCGGATAACCCAACCAAGCTAACCTACCGAGTCATTGGGGTGAGTGAAAGTGAAATACTAGTATTTACTAATTGCTCTTTTATCATTTTAGTCTTATGGTTTAGGTTTAGCCTTGGACTGCCCAGGGTATTCCCTATGAAGGGCTCTCGGGGGCACTAGGAACTATGATGGTAGCTGAAGCCCATCGTTCTCTTTCGCAAGGCACTTAATATTGTTGGTATCTACCCATGTCTCGACTCTACTAATCTTACACTTGATCTAACCCTAAGTGTATTTAGACTTTTCTTCAAGGGGAAAGACGATCCATCGTCGATCCCGAGCATGACCTTTCCCCCGGTCAACCAGGCTATCTCAACTTGACTCTTTCTTAAGACCTCTTCCTTATCCATCCAGACAAAATACACCGACTAGCCTTTCCCATTACCGGTTTCACATACTTCCTTACTTTTACAATTTCTACTATGTGCAAACCAATTATCCTACATGATGTGTAAGAATGGTGACCCCTTCAAATATTCATCCAAATAATCTAAGATTATTATTGGTGGTCTATCATGATGTTTTAGGAATAAATCCAAAATATTATGATTTTCCTACTTTATTGGGTATTTATTATAATTTCTACAATATTAGGCTTCATGAGCCTTTGAACACCAAGTGCACTTTTCTGACTAGGTATGACCTTAACAAAATTATGATAAACTAATAACATCAAAATAACAGTAAATACAAAAAATTCCAATTTTCTAAAAAGGATTTTGACTCTCAAATTTTTTTTGGATAAATAACCACAATATTATGATAAATAGTGAAAATTAAACCAACCATCCAAAAATTATGAGAAAATTACTAGAGGATAAATATGACAAGAAAAGGCTACTGACCAAGAATTATGATTTTTCAACTCCATTTGATTACATAAATGAATTATATTAAAATATTCAACAAATGGGCACTTATGAAGGAGCCTATATGAAAAGTCTTCCAATATATTTATAAAACTTTACAGAGCATTATTGTGTCCTAAAATGTAACCTAACGAAGTTTCATCATTTTTCAAGCAAGCAAATAACCCTAAAACAA
The DNA here is from genome assembly GCA_039513925.1 of Platanthera zijinensis. NCBI lineage: Eukaryota > Viridiplantae > Streptophyta > Magnoliopsida > Asparagales > Orchidaceae > Platanthera > Platanthera zijinensis. The sequence continues at coordinate 46,774,968 of CM077088.1, read as the reverse complement.
TTATCTTATAAGTAAATCAAAATTAGGTTTATGAATGAAGTACCATGATTACTAACCAAATATTCACAATAAAATTTCTAGGGAATAGTATCATCTAATCAAGTTCACTTCCTAAGTTTCATGAGTATCCAAATTCATTTGAGCATGTAATTAAATATTGAACCAAAGTGCCCTAAACTATTCATATCTATTTCAAAGAGGGTATATGTTCCTAAAAATCCTACAACCATTCTTCTAGAGCTTATTTTCACCCTGCTAGCAACTCACCAACCAAGTTCCAAGACCATCCAAGGACATATAGTCACATGTCCTTCACTAGGCCCCAAACTTCAACCCTAAGGCTTATACTAGGGTCTTTGGTCATGTCCACCCCAAACCTCTCAAATTCTTTATAGGGGTGTTTTAGATGACTTTGAAGTAGTGGCCAAAGTTTCATCCCTTTTGGATGAGGATTGACCACTCAACCCACCAATTTTCTCTTGCCCTAATTTACCCTTAAGGGACCAAGTTTTGGTTACACTAATACCTACTCAAAACAACCCACAATGGGCTGAGATTTTTACCAGAGTCATGACATGACCCTAATGGTCATCCACCAAAATATTGGGTGGTTTTGAGGTCATCAGACCCCTTAATTAAATCATACATGATTTATTAAATGTTTTCTAAAACTATAAAAAATGTATTCCAAAAATTCCCATTTTTGGATATGTCTGAGATATAGATGAGACTAACCCGTGATCCAAATTTCAAAGCATTTGGATGAGTAGTTAAGTGGAGTCACACAAATTTGTGTCTGGTTAAACCTAGGTATAACTTGCACCATTTGGTGTGTTGTGGTCAGACTAGCGACCCAAATTGGTTGAATAACGTGTGACAGAATATTAAATGTGTGACAGAATATTGAATTAAATGAATATCATTATCTATATTATTTAAAATCAGCCAGCATGAATCCTAAAGCATGAAATGTACGACATCCATTCATCGTCCTTCTTGAGCCAACGACCCACAAAAGCCCGTCCTGGGCGATATTGAGAGGTGATTTCCCGGCCACCTGAGTGTCTCCCCAGTTTGGGGCCAATTGGCCCTAGATCGGGTAGGCTGAAAGCTTGGTTTTTCAAACTTTTCATCCATGCCTAAAACCTGATTTCGGCCACCTCCAGCCGGCCTACCATCGCTTATCGCCAGCCACCACCTTAATGAAGGTGGTGGGATCAGCATTCTGTAGTGACGACCTCCCAAGTGTTGGTGTCACCGCAAAATGGTGATTCTGGGCATAAGACCCGGTAGCGTAGCAAAAAAATGGGGTCTTACAAACTGGTATGAGACTTTTTATACGATAGACCTTGCAAAGCGATCCCTTGGTTTATAAGTTTGTATGAACATTCTTATAAATCAAGGTTACTTTACTTGCTTTATTTGTGGTAGATGATAGCTGTAGCTCTTCACTTGTATGATACTGTTTACTTGGTTAGCCTATACTTACTTCTTTTTACTTTACCACTTCTTCGTTTAGTGCTTTTACTCATACTCCTGCTAGGTTAGTCGTCACCTGCCTTGTTTGTACTCTCCACCTTCATAAGTGTTAGAAACTACGCCGGCCCCGAAGCTCCGAATGTATACGGGAATATCGGGCTAACTATGGTTCGTGGTAGGCTGCAGTCTAACGACACAGCATCCCCAACCAAATCTCCCGCAAGGCTCTGAATGTTAATACGGGAATATTGCGGGTAGGTTGTTCAGGACCGGGGCTTGATCCCAGCACCTACTAGATAAGAGGGGACTAGCACAACCTCCATCAGCCAACTGTGTTGCAGCGCAGTTGGGTATCTGGTCCCTGAATAAGGGTTTGATAAAGGAGGTCCTGGGATCAAGCCCCGAGCCTCAACTACCTACCTGGGATTAAACCCAGGTGGAACCCCGGTGATTTGGTTGGGGATGCGTTAGACTACAGTTGGCCAGGTGTGTCCGGTCAACCCATTATGGGCCCGGCTTTGCTTCTCCTAACAAAAGATGGCCATATTTTATTAGAAACAACGCCTGCCCCGAGGCTCCGAATGTATACGGGAATATTGGGCTAACTACGGTTCGTGGTAGACTGCAATCTAACGACACAACATCCCCAACCAAATCTCCCGCAAGGCTTCGAATTTTAATACGGGAATATTGCGGGTAGGTTGTTCAGGACCGGGACTTGATCCCAGCACCTGCTAGATAAGAGGGGACTAGCACCGCCTCCATCACACAACTGTGCTGCAGCACAGTTGGGTATCTGGTCCCTGAATAAGGGTTTTAAAAAGGAGGTCCCGGGATCAAGCCTCGGGACTCAACAACCTACCTGGGACTAAACCGAGGTGGAACCCAGGTGATTTGGTTGGGGATGTGTTAGACTGCAGTCGGCCAGGTGTGTCCGGTCAACCCATTGTGGGCTCGGCTTGCCTTCTTCTAACAAAAGATGGGTATCTGGTCCCTGAATAAGGGTTTGATAAAGGAGGTCCCGGGATCAAGCCCCGGGCCTCAACAACCTACCTGGGATTAAACCGAGGTGGAACCCAGGTGATTTGGTTGGGGATGCGTTAGATTGCAGTCGGCCAGGTGTGTCCGGTCAACCCATTGGCTCGGCTTGGCTTCTTCTAACAATAAGATTTCCTTTCATTCCTCCTGCACGGTGCCTAGGAGCTACTAGGGGAGGGGTGGGGGAAATTAGGCTTAGTCTTTTGACCAACGGTCGGTGGACCAAACATTTCAGGGGCTCCGAATGGGAGACAGGGAGCAGGAGCAGGAGATACAACACCGACGGAGTACGGTGCACATGGAGGTGGGACAGTCTAGCACACGATCACCGGCCTCTGGCTTTCCGTGAGTGTTAGTTTTACTTAGCTTCCGTGAGAGTGTTGTAGTGAGGTCATGATGTACCGGGCATGAACCCGTTTATATTTCTACATTTTCGTTCGGTTTCAGTACTTATATATCTGTGGACTTGCTGTGATTCATGCTTATATATATGTTGTGATTTTTGTGGACTTGATTATATTTGTCTTAGTTGTTACTTATACTTCTTTGGTGATCATTAATGCTGGCAGGATCAGCGTTCTATAGTGACGACCTCCCGAGTGTTGGTGTCACCGCAAAATGGCGATTCTGGGCATAAGACCCGGTAGCGTAGCAAAAAATAAAGGGTCTTACACCTTCACTCAATGCCAAAACACTTAGAAAATATTCTAGTCATTAGGGGTTGAGTGAGTAAGCTTCACTCAACGCCAAAATACTTAGAAAAATCTTTCTGCCTCTTTGCGTTGAGTGAGTAAGCTTCACTCAACGCCATATCTCTTAGAAATGATTCTAGTCACTTGGCGTTGAGTGAGCAAACATCACTCAATGCATTTGGACTTAGCCCATTTTCCTGCTTGGGAAGCGTTGAGAGCGTTGAGTGCGTCTTCATCACTCAACGCTTTTTTACCTTAGCCAAACTTTCTGTTACTAGGCGGTGAGAGCGTTAAGTGTGTCTTCATCACTCAACGCATTTGGACTTAGCCAAATTTATCTGAAATCACAGTCTCTTACTGACTGAGGTTCGGTCAACGCTTTTTATCACATGACGTTGTGTGAGTAAGCTTCACTCAATACATGTGGACTTAGTCAAATATTTACACAGATTTTCTGTGGCTTCGACTGATTGAGCAATACTCAACGATTTTGATGTTATGGAGCTGAGTGAGTGGACTTCACTAAACGCCTGTATACTTAGCCGTATTTTCAGCTGTTTCTTCTTAGACTTTGCCTGTCTCACCGCTTTTAGTTGTATGGCGTTGAGTTAATACACTTCACTCAATGTCTGTGGACTTAACCGCATTTTCAGTTGTTTCTTCTTAGGCTTTTCCTGTCTCACAACTTTTAGCTGTATGGTGTTGAGTGAGTACACTTCACTCAATGCCTGTAGACTCAGCCATATTTTCAGCTTGCCAATTGTTTTACTGACTATACTCAATGAGTTTACTTACCTGACGTTGAGTGAATAGACTTCACTCAATGTCTGTGGACTTAACCGAATTCCTGCACCTGGCATTGAGTGAGTAAGCTCCACTCGACGCCTGTAGACTTAGGCAAATTCTTGCTTGTCCTGTATCTATCTTTGTGTCCACATGTCCAATCACTTGGAATACTTGTCCTATCAATGTTTCAATGATAACCTGCATGCAAGAGCTTAAGGACACATCAAATACAACTTTATATATATCATTGACATGATTGACTTCTTCAAATCTGGGACATTGCGGGCAATGAACTACACAGAGTGGTCAATGTGTAAATCACATGACTTGTCGTATAACTAGGGCATTGTCTCTGGCCTTGGCCCTTGTGAGACTGAAAGCTCAAACGTTGTTGAATGTTACAGAGAACGGTGGTGCAATCCTTGTGATCCTGTGCACCAAGAATGTGCCCTGAGAGCACAGGGCATTGGGTGTTTGCGCCAATGTCTGTGGCGAAAGGTGCTTAAGTTGCACGTTTTGATTGCCAATATATGATTATGTTAATACCTTGAAAGTGAGGGATAGATAGGTTTTACTCTAGAGGGGGGTGAATAGAGTATTTAAAAAAATGTTTAGATTTATTGCGGAATTAAAATACTAATAAAAGTAACTAGAGAAAAGAAATAAGTTAGATTACTACAACGACACAACACACAAAGAAATCACAGAGCAACACAGACGACACAAGAAAATTTATAGTGGTTCCCCAAATATGGGTACATCCACTCTTCTACCACCCAGGTAGGAATCCACTTAGGTTTTTGATCAGGTGCCCTATCACCACAAGATCTGCTGCAGGTAGATCTAGAGACCCTTTGAGCTTTTGATCAGGAGCTCAAAATTCAATAGGTTTTTGATGAGGTGCCCTATCACCAAAGAGTTCACTTTTGAAGGGAGAGATAACCCTGTACAGATGGAGGTAGAAGAAAATGTTTATGAGAATCTTCTCTTTCTCAGACAAGTGAGAAGATTTTGTGGATTGAGAAGAATGTTCAAGCTCCCCCTGAGATATTGTATGGATCCAGGAAGATGAAGCTTGGCCCTGGGTGTAGGTCTTCAAGGAGAAAAAATTGTAAAGCCTTTTTGAATCTGATAACAGTTGTTGATTTTGTGACTCTCTGTGAATCTTTTAAGACTGAAGAGATAAGAAGACTGGAGAGAAATGTTGTTCAGAAAAAGGTCTTCTTCTTCTTCTTTTTAGCAAAGCATGCAATATCCACTGAGAGCAAAGGAAGATTATTTTATTTTTGATTCCTGACTTTTTTCCTGTCTATCTTCTTCTTTTTGTTATATTGAGATATATGTTCTGTCAGTATGAAGAAAAACAGCTAGAATTTGAATTCCCAAGTCAAGGCATAAATTACTGCAAGAATTGAGGAGCTCAAACGGCTAGAATGGCTGGCAGTCATAAGTACAATCCATAACTGTCTCTATACAATATTCTGTGAATACCATAATAAATGCTTCAAGAAATACGGCTAACAGCCTTAGGAGTATCAGCATTTATTATCAGAATATATCTTGCCTTAAAATAAATTTATCATAACCAAAATAAGACTTCTGACTGATCTGAGAACACTGATAGAAGAAGGCAACATAAAATCGTAGGGCTCGGTTCAGAGATCGTCGACCAGAGATAAGAGATCGTCGACCAGAGAACGGCTATCATCGAGCTTTGATTACTGCAGAGAAACAATAGATCTTCGACTTGAGCTCGTAGATCGTCGAGCTCAGTTCAGAGTAGGAGACTCTGAGATCGTTGATGGGAGATCGACGATCGTCGAGCTGAGTTCGACTATAGTCAAACTGATATAGATAGTTCACAACATTTTCTGAATCTGAGTCTGAGTCCACTGCAATGCTTGTCTGCCCAAACCTGATCTAAAGGGGATCTAACTATGACTTAAGACAGATACCTTGGCTATACAAGAGGGTCTAAACTTCCTAAGAGTGAACCTAGCATAAATCAAAACAAGAGTTCCAACATACCTGTAGGGAAGGAGCACCGCCACCCAGAGTGAGGGGTGAGGTCGTTATAATTTGGTCAGCTAATGCTGACCATTGCTATTATTTGACACAGTGCGATGGAATGTTTCATGCATGTGAAGCCGAGCCAAGCGGGAAATAGCGGGCTGGATCCCAGGAATGCTAAGCTGGCCCTTGAAGGCCAAAGCGAATTACCCATTTATTTTATTGTTCATGTGTGGCCAGCCTGCGTGCCGATGTAAGCAAGAAATTTTAATTTGAGTTGAACAATGTAAGGCCTTAAGGCCAAGACTATTTGTGTATTTGTTTATTCATTCATACTTTATTGTTAGTGGATATTCAGTTGGTTGGGTTCCTGTTAACCTTCAAATTACTTCTGCTAGAATGCACTCTGTGATAGGATGCACATATTTGGATTATGATTTCAATTAGTAACTCCTTTGATTGTCTGTAGTATATGGCGTTGGGCCCCAGCCGGACCTTATGTTATATGCTATATGACTGATGAGGATGTTACAAAGTTGGTATCAGACTCTGGTGTTAGTATTTCTTATTTGAATTCGTGGGTGAATTCTTTTAAGGAGTGGTGAGCACATGTGTGTGTGTTACCGTTATAACATAAAAGAACCTATGAATGTCCACTTAGGAATGAAAAAACACATGTTTGAGTAACCTACGTGTTTCTATGATTTCTTTTAGGCAAGTGTTTGTCACCTAATTGAGTGTATCACGATTATAGGTGACTAGGAGTGGTGTAGAGCAGTAACAACGTCAGCACTCTGTGGAGAGTAGTGCACCCAATGACGCGTCTGCGACCCCTCCTTCTGCTAAAACCATTCGTATGGTAGCTGAAGCGGTGTTCGCTATAATCAATGCCCAACCAGGGAGGCAAGTGCAGCCTACTGCTCCTGGATTAGGTCATGTATCGCTTGGCGTAGCAGAACCTATAGTGGAAGATCAAGTAGCGGCATAACCCATAGTGTAAAGGAGAGCAACTGAGAAACAGCTAAAGCACATGATGACCTTTAATCCACCGGTATATTAGGGTATTGAGACACCAACGCAAGCTGAGGACTGGCTTTCCAGAGTTAAGAGAGTCTTTTCTGCAATAGATACTGAGGAGTGGCAGAAGGTTATGATAGCCACTTTCCTTCTGGATAATGAAGCAAGTTTATGGTGGGAGGAGATAGATCTACATCACTTCGCTAGGAGGCAACTTTCTGATATCTCGATAGAGGAGTTCTCAAGACTATTTCTGATATGGTTCATCCCATCAACGTAGAAAATAGCTATGAAGAATCAGTTCCAGAGACTGACTCAGGGAGAGAGTAGCATGGACGACTACCTTCATGATTTTACGAGATTGGGGCATTATGCTGGCTCCACTTTTACTGATAAAGAGCGTAGGACCAACCAGTTCTACGAAGGACTGCGTGAAGATCTGAGGTTGTTACTCTCAGGTCCTATGATTCAGGGCTTTATAGTCTTGGTCAATACAACCCGATCTCCAGAGAAGGTTCTGAAGAGAGTTCAAGGTAAGAAGGACTCGGCGGTGAAGAGGTCAGATTTTAAAGTTCCAAGTTCGTCGAAGTCTGGGCATCGAAAGTGGTTTAAGAAGTCCAAAACTTCTGGACCGACTAATTCATTGATTAATACTGGAGCATCATCTAGGCGAGGAGGCCCAAATCTATGTTATAATTGTGGCAAACCGGGGCATATGGCCCGCAACTGTTGGAGTGCCAAATCAGAGCAGAAGGCAGGAGCAACGTATGCTGATTAAGGGAAGGTGGTGGAGTCAACCACATCCCATCAAGCTCCAGCCCAACCAAGAGTCTACAATCTTGGCCAACAGGAGGCCATCAAGCAGGGCGATGTGGTGATAGGTATGTGTTAGATTTTAGCCGTAATACTTTGCATACATTGCGTCTTATGCTTTGGTCGTATGATTGTCGTGTTCTAGGCTTTGTCGTGGTTATGGACTATCCAGCTCGAGCACTATTTGATACAGGAGCTTCATACTCTTTCCTATCCGAGGACTTTGTGTCACGTATCGGAGTGCCCTCTTCTGTGGCTAAGGATAGATTGGATGTACTGCTACCTAATGGGTGTTCGATGCGTGCGGATAAAGTCTGTCGCGTTAAAGTGCTGATAGGAAGTCAAACCTTTGACCTGGAAGCATCACTACTGCCGATAGTAGAGATTGATGTGATCTTTGGCATGGATTGGCTCTTAGAGCAGTGTGCGTACATCGATTGTAGTTCGAAGACTGTTAAGCTGGGGTTGAATACAAGCCAAGTAACTACTTTCTCTGTTATGAAGGGATTGAGTAAGACGCTGATGTCTGCTCTCCAAGTAGTTAAAGCAGTTCTTGAGGGTGCATAGCTGTTCTTCACTCTTTTAGAGTCAAAGAAGCCCAAACCAGACTTGGACAGTATTCTTATGGTGTCAGAGTTTGCCGATGTTTTCCCCGAATATCTCCCTGGAACCCCGCCTCAGAAAGAGATCGAGTTCACCATTGAATTGGTGCCAGGTGCCAAGCCAGTGTCGCGGTCTCCTTACTGCTTAGCACCAAGAGAGATGGCGGAATTGAAGGCGCAACTTCAAGAGCTGATAGAGAAGGGGTTTGTGCATCCAAGTTCGTCACCTTGGAGCGCCCTTGTCCTCTTCGTGAAGAAGAAGGATGGAAGTCTGCAACTGTATATCGATTATTGGGAACTCAAAAAGCTAACAGAGAAGAACAAGTACCCGATTCTAAGGATCGATGATCTGTTCGACCAGTTAGTTGGGTCTACTGTGTATTTGAAGCTAGACTTGAAATGTGGATATTATCAGGTGAGAATCAGGGAAAGTGATATTCCCAAGACGACATTCAATACAGGTTATGGGCATTATGAGTTCACTATCATGCCTTTTGGGCTGACGAATGGGCCATCCGTGTTTATGAACTTAATGAATAGGACGTTCAAGGAGTATCTGGATCAGTTCATGATAGTGTTCATCGATGATATCTTGGTGTACTCCCAATTCAATGATGATCATATGGAGCACTTACATATTGTTTTGAAGACATTGAGGAGTAATCACTTGTACGCCAAGTTCTCCAAGTGTGAGTTTTGGCTATCTTCGATGGCGTTCCTTGGTCTATTGTTAGTGGTGAGGGTATCGTGGTGGATCCGGCAAAGGTTGCTGTAATTCAGGAGTGTCCTGTGTTGTCTTTTGTGGTGGAAGTCCGGAGTTTTCTAGAACTTGCCGGCCACTACATGCATTTTGTGGAGAACTTATCGTGGATAGATTTTGTAACGTACCGATTCGCGCTAGGCCCCTCGTGCGCGCTTTTGAGTCAAGAGAGCTGACTCGGGCTCAGGGAGTGCATGCGATTAGGCTTACACTCGTGTGGAAAAGAGAAATTTGTCCAGCATGGGACACAGATAGAGACACGGGCGTGTCCCTACCCGTGTGCGTCAAGTAGAACTCGAGAGGTGTCGAGTGGAACTCGACAAGGCCTGTCCCGAGCAGGATACGAGTAGAGACACGGGCGTGTACCTACCCGTGTGCGTCGAGTAGAAATCGAGAGGTGTCGAGTGGAACTCGACAAGGCATGTCCCGAGCAGGACACGGGTAGAGACACGGGCGTGTCCCTACCTGTGTGCGTCGAGTGGAGATCGACAAAATGTGTCCCGAGCAGGATACGGGTAGAGACACGGGCATGTCCCTACCCATGTGAATATCTACAGGAAGCCGGTCGTGTATCCCGAGTAGGACACGGGTAAGAACACAGGTATGAACACGGCCGTGTCGCGTGACACGGGTAGTGGACACGGGCGTATCCCTACCCGTCTTGGTGTCCAAGCGACACTTTAACCGTCTTCGCCGATTTACCCGAGCAGGACACTGGTAGGGACACGGGCGTGTCCCTACCCGTGTCGTTTCTGAATAAAAAGGGGAAATGAAACCCTAGCCGTTTTTCATTCTCTTCCAAGCCATTTTTCTGGAGAAACTACTGGAGGAGGGAAGGAGTTGCTGGAATCAACTATACTCTGCTAAGAACTGCCGCCGCCGCCAAGGAGAAGAGGATGTCGCCGCGAAGGGTGATGAGATCCATGGTCGGAAATGGTGGAAACGCCGGAAACGAGGTTAGTTTCCTCCCCTCTCCCTTGGTGCTAGATCTGTAGTTATTTCTAGGTGAGATGTAGACTCAAAAGAGTCTAGACTTGTGAGAGAATGATCTTCCTAGGAAGAGGCCACTCTAGACTTGTGTTCTAGGGATTAGTCATCTTCATCATCTCCTTCCTTCTATATGATGATGGGGGATGGTTAATCTCCTCATGAGGGTGAATAAGGGAGGAGAAATTTCTGATGTGATTTGGGAAGGTCGGCTAGAGGAGGAAGATGATCCGATGTCGTTCATTCCGCCTTAAGATGCATGTAGAAATCTGTGTTCTACACGCAGCGACCTTCTCGGCCATTTTCAGACATGAAATGGACAGATCTGGGCTTTCGACTAAACACAAAAGTCGTAGCCCTTGGAAATACCCTTCCAACGAGTGGTTACACATCTTCAGGCAAAGTCTGTAGCCACGGGAAAGTCTGATCGAAGGAGAGGGCTGACAGGCTAAGCGTGCAGAAAATGTATTTTGCACGCAGCAGGATTTGGAGCCAATTTCATATGTAATACAGTCTTATCTGGGTTGTAGACTGAACATGAAAGTTGTAACCCATGAAAAGACCTTTCCATCGAGGGGTTACACGCATTCACCGGATTCCTGTAGTCTCGAGAATCTTCGGTCGAAGTTGTTGTCCAGAAGGTGTTATGCACCTGAATTTCCTGGGGTGGTGTAGAATCGGGTTTGGACTCGGTGGAGATCTTGTAACAAATTGTCGTTGAGGTTTTGACGAATTATAATATTTCTAATCGCGATGATTCAACAAGTGATGAAATTGTTTGATAGAACCCAAGTGAACGAATGGTAATTCGTCGATTAATAACAAGATTGTCTTGAACTTGTGTATTTAGTCGGTGTTGATTGTTATGAACAAGTGTTGTTGATAGTTAGATGATTAACTCATGTGCACACGAATGATTGAGTTTTGTAAAAGAGTTGTAATCGGTGATGTTAAAGTTATGTGACCATAGTTTAGACGTAATCATGTTGGCCGAAAGAGTGATGCATGGTCATGAGGCTTGTCATATAGGGAAGTCTAAGACGGTCCATTGTATGAGGTGGTTCACCACCTATGTTTGTGGTAAACCCTTAAGGTTCCTTGGGCATAGGATTGTTAAAGGGTGTTAGTGCGGGTGTTTGATCACACTGATTGGTAATGTTTAAAAGAGTTATAAATGGACGGTTGGGCTTGGTCCTCATGTTTAATCCGAGGCTCCTTCCTTGCCACGATGATGTGGTATTGCATGTGGTGTGAGTTGACACGCGGTGTCATAATCCCGGGTTAAGGGTAGTGTGGCAAGTCTACGGGCTCGCCAATCGTCACACCGATGGAAGTCGACAGATAGACTTTGGGCGGTTGGGCTTGGTCCTCGGTGTTCATGTCCTGAGGCTCCATCCGTGCCAAGTGAACGATTGGGCTTGGTCCTCGTGCTTTTTCCGAGACTCCTTCCGGGTCACAATATAGGCCAGTTTGGGGCTTGGTTCTCGGTGCACATCTACCCGAGACTCCCGTTGAGCCGTAGTACGTGTGTGAGCTCCGCTGTTGTGTTCTTAGCGTTGAGACGTACGAAGGCCTAGGCTTGGTAGTGTGGATGCCAGCCTAGTAGTGGAGATGCCCGTTCTACTGTCACCGTCTGGCCACGATGGATAATGCCTGAGAGGTTAGCTACCTGCTCGAATAGTGGGAACTACATGTCTGTGTCGACATAGCGATTGCATGTGCGTGATCATGAGTGAGTCATTGCATTGCATATATGTCATTACACTTCATTGCATACACAAGATCCTCATCGTATAAGTTTGTATGGGCTCTCCTATACGATGACTTACTTACTGCTGAACGATCCTCAACTTATATGTTTGTATGGGCATTCATATAAGTTGAGTTACTCTCTGTTGTAGCTATATATATATTCTTATGCTGCTCTAGATGGTAGAATTGCTAGAATAAGATGTTACTCACTTATTAAGTTGTTTTACATACATGATGATATTCAGTCTTTACCACCTGCTTGTACTTATGCTTACATCCTATATATATATTGTACCTTCGTCCATTTCTCCGCCCGGTTCCAAGGAGTCGTCGTGGGAGCGGATGTGAAAGCCACTTAGTCTTTATGAATAACGGTTGCTATGTCTTCCTTTTTAGGAGGAAATCCCGCAAGTAGAGCAGCCACAGATTATGCAGCAGGACAGCCAGGACAGGACGACAGGGCCTGAAGGGACGGTGTCGTCGCTACCGTCGGTTACTGATGTGAGTGTGATAGATTTTTGATGTAGCCTTTTGGGAAAAGTTTTTATGTACTCTGATTTTAGAAGTTTGTTGTAGCTTCTTTATATGTTATACTTTTGGACTATTATATACTTTGTGTGGATTTGACTTCTGATTTTTATTCTGGTTGGGTTGACATGATTGATATTGGTAAAGGCCGGCAGAATAGACGTCTTGTAGTACAGGCTAGCCCGAGTGCTAGTGCTACCACAAGACGACTGTTCTGGGCATAAGACTCCTCTCGTGACATGTTTTGTGTTCCGGGAGGGGGGTCTTACAGCTTTACCCCTCACAACCCTGACAAGGAAGGATCAAAAGTTTGTTTCGATGCCAGCATGCGCGCAAGCTTTCGAAGAATTGAAAAGTCGTCTGGCCATGGAGCCTATTCTATGCTCTCCATGTAGTATAGAAGGCTTTGAGATCTACAGCGATGCTTCAGGCAGCAGCTTAGGCTGCATTTTTTTACAGCATGAGAGAGTAATAGCTTCTGGTTCACACCATTTGACGGTGCATGAGAGGAACTATCCTATCTATGACTTGGAATTGACGGCTGTGATATTCGCGCTGAAGCTCTAGAGGCACTATCTGTACGGAGTGAAGGTCGACATTTACACAGACCATAAAAGCTTAAAGTATCTGTTAGATCAGAAGGACTTAAATATGCGTCAGCGAAGGTGGATGGAGTTCCTTGGGGACTCGACCTTCAAGATACATTATGTCCCTGACAAAGGCAATGCGATTGTGGATGCGTTAAGTCACAGAGCTCCCGCGCAGGCCAATTAGTTATTGATGCATGACGAATGTCTCATTCGAGATTTGGGGCAGATCTCTTGCGTTGATAGGAGGTCGAGTGTTGAAGCACGCTTGAGTTGGATAGAGGTACAGTATGACTTCACCGATCTGATTCAGCAGGCTTTGGATTTGGACGACAACATGAAGCACTACAACATGAAACACTACCCAGTTTACTGTTGAAAATAAGTTGTTATGGAAGAATAGTCATTTGTGCGTCCCAAAGGTGGGTAAAATACGGGAAGAATTAATGTGTGAGGCTCATTATACCAAGTACCCAGGGAGCACGAAAATGTATAAAGACTTAAAAAAGTTGTTCTGGTGGACAGGAATGAAGAAGGAAATAGCACTATATGTTGCAAAGTGTCAGACTTCTGCCTTGCTGAAAGCCGAATGTCAGAAGTCTGGTAGATTTTTGAAGTCTTTACCTATACTGGAATGGAAGTTCGATGACATATCCATGAATTTTGTGCATGGTTTGTCGAGATCGCAGAGGGGAAACGACGCCATCTGGGTGAGCGTTCATCGTTTGACGAAAGTGTCGCACTTCATCCCGAATAAGAAGGATGATTCGGTGGAGAAACTGGAAAAATTGTATGTGAATAATATTATACGACTACACGGTGTGCCCCGTAGCATCGTGAGTGACCGAGATGGGTGCTTCACGTCTAATAACTGGAGGCTGGTACATCAACTATTGAGCACTAAGCTGAAGTTCAGTACGACATTTCATCCACAGACAGATGGTCAAACCAAAAGGGTAAATTGGACGATGGAGGACATGTTTCGTATGCGTTCTTTAGACTTCGGGAAAAAGTGGGAAGATCATTTGTATATGATCGAATTCACTCATAACAATAGCTACCAGACAAGCATTCAAATGGCACCCTTCGAGGCCCTATATGATAGAAAGTGTCGTACTCTGTTGTCATAGTTGGAGACAGGCGAGTCAAAGTTGTATAAGCGGAAGGAAGTTGAGGATGCAACTTCTATTGTTCAGAAAATCAGGGAGATGCTGACGATAGCGCAGGATAGACATGTCAAATATTACAATGCTAAACACAAAAATATTGAGTTCTCCGTGGGCAATTGGGTTTACCTGATGATCAAACCGTTCTAGGGTGGTCAAGGATTCGATGACTTAAAAAGCTAAGTCCGAGATACCTTGGGACGTTTGAGGTTTTGGAGCGCGTTGATGAAGTCGCTTATCGTTTGAAGCTTTCAACAGAGCTTAGTGGTCTACATGACGTATTACACATATCTGTATTGCGGAAAGTAGTGCATGAGCCTACGCAGGTGATTGCGGCGGATCAGGTACTGATTGATGGTAGATTGAAAATGAAGGTCAAGCCCATCGTATTGAAGACTCGGAGGTCAAGCAACTTCGGAATAAGTCTATCAGGATGGTCAAGGTCCATTGGGACAATTGTGGCCGAGAGGAGCTGTCATGAGAGCAGGAACACACTATGAAGGCGGAGTATCCTGAGCTTTTTGTTTGAGGTATAATTTCGTAGTATTGATACTCTTTCGTTTTCCTGCAATATATAATTTTGGGACAAAATTCTTTTAGTGGACGAGATTTGTAACACCCCAAATTTCTGTAGGCAAAAAAAGAGGTTACCGCGCGGCGGTAGGCTGATACCGTGTCGTGGTAACGCCAGGCATCGAGAGTGTTTAGTGAGGCGAGGTGACTCAACACCTAGACTACCGCGACGAGATATATTGTTATCGCGCGACGTTAGCCATTTATTTGGCCAAGCTCTCAGTAAGTTAACACCTGGCGGTAGTTATACCGCAGGCGGCAGTTTGACAAATTATTTGTCGAAGCTCTCGGGTTTCTACCGCGCGACAATAGTAACTATCGCGCGGCGGTAGTGGGAGCGGTCGTGTCATAACCGTCCCCAGCTACCGCGAGTTGCTAGCATCCTATCACGCAGTGATAGCGAAGCTGTAATGGCGTGGCCACGCGTCGGCCTGTGGTTGGAGGACCTAGGCGGTGGCACGCAGTTCGAGGCATCGTTTAGCTGCACTGCAACGGTAGCTAGTTACTATGCGGTGAAAGGTTTGTTTTTAGTGTTGGTCTGGTCATTTTTTCTTCATTTTCTTTTGGAGTTTGAGAAACTTGGGCTGGACTTTTGGAGGAGGAGAAGCAGTGCCGGAGAGAGAAGAACTCGCCGCCGTTTGAGACTTGGAGCTCGGATTCGCAAGGCGAGTTCGGATCTACGGAGGCAAAGCCGTAGCGATCGTGTTCATCCGGTTAAAATCTCTTCCATGGCACCGAAGCAGACTTCTAGGGTAACGATCCTCTTCCTTGGACATGTGAAGTCCTCCATTTTGGCATTAGAGGGTAGACATTCCATGAAAATGGGGAAGTGGTTATCCCGACGGGTAGATCCGTATATCCCCGTTAGTTTTGCATTTAGATCCGGAATCAAAGTACGGAATAGGTTGGTTTGGATTGGTGATGTTTGTATGTTTTTGTATGCTGGAGGAGACTCCGTGGTTATTGCGTAGATTTCGGAGTCGCGGGGTATGCTGATGGCTGTATTGAGAGTACTGGATGTAGACTCCAGGAAAACACCCGAGTTGGGGGGAAGATTCGATAGTCTTTCCCCTATTTCGCAGTGGTAGCATTATCGTCGGCGATAGCTTCTAATGAGTGTTGTATTGTTTGTTGAGGCTTGTTTCTTGGAAATCTTGTGGCCGTTTGCTGAAGCCTGTCTCTGTGAGACCTGTGGGCTATTTTATGAGGCTTGTCTTGTGAGACCTGGGGGCCGTGTGTGCCTGTCTCTCGAAGACCTGGGGGAATTTTATGAAGCGTGAGCTCAATTTGCGCAGCTTTGGTAGCCATTAGTGCTAGCCTAGGATCCTTACAGAGTTATGGATCATGCGGAAAAGGGAAAGGGGATGTTGACCCTCGTCAGGCCTGCGAGCCGGATGATTTGAGCATGGGATGTGGCTGAACTATACCCTCCCCTATGCTGGTCGAATTTGAGTGGTCAATGTGTAAATCACATGACTTGTCCTAGCACTAGGGCGTTGTCTTTGGTCTTGGCCCTTGTGACTCTGAAAGCTCAAATGTTGTTGAATGTCATAAAGAACGGTGGTGCGATCCTTGTGATCCCATGCACCAAGAATGTGCCCTGAGAGCACGGGGCCTTGGGCGTTTGCGCCAACGTCTATGGCGAATGGTGCTTAAGTTGCACGTTTTGATTGCCAATATATGATTATGTTAATGCATGCAGGGAATGAGTACCGCCACCCCGAGTGAGAGGTGGGGTCGTTATAATTTGGTCAACTAATGCTTACCATTGCTATTGTTTGCCACCGTGTGGTGGAATGTTTTGTGCAGGCGCAGCCGAGACAAGCGGAAAATAGCAGGCTAGAGCCCAAGAATGCTAAGCTGGTCCTTGAAGGCCAAAGCGAATTACCCGTTTATTTTATTGTTTATGTGTGGTCGGCCTGCGTGCCGATGTAAGCAAGACATTTTAATTTGAGTTGAACAATGTAAGGCCTTAAGATCAAGATTATTTATGCATTTGTTTATTCATTCCTACTTTTTTTGTTAGTGGTCATTCAGTTGGTTGGGTTACTATTAACCTTCAAATTTCTTTCGCTATAATACACTCTATGATAGGATGAGCGCATTTGGATTATGATTTCAATTAGTAACTCCTTTGACTGTTCGTAGTATATGACATTGGGCCACGACCAGACTTTCTATTATATGTTATGTGACGGACGAGGATGTTACATGGTTGGCGACCAAGTTTTGCCTTGGTGGTTAGGCGGCTTTGTAACGCCCCTGATTTTTTCGATGATTTTGTTTGGTTTTGGTATCGTCATATTTTTGACGTCATGGCGTTACTTTTAACGTCGGGTTGACGGCGCATCGCCGATAAGGCATTTTCGCGTCCGTTCGGTCGAGTCGGCCAATTTCTTGGGTTTTTGTCGAAATCAGAAAATATTTCTATGAGGTTTAAGTTGAGTAATTTTAAACTTGCTCGTCAAGTTTCGTCGCAATCCGAGGATTTTTGGAGTCTCGGCGCGCGATTGAAGTTTTGAGTATTTATGTCATTGTATTTGGAAATTTTTATCTCAGGAATGGCTCGTCGGATTTAGGTTTTGGCTTCGCCATTGGAATCGTAGCGCCAGTTTTCGCCTATGGTGTGAGTTTCGCTTAATTCGGTGCGTGTATGGGCCTCTGTTCTGAACTCGTGTCCCTTTGTTCAAAAAATTTCATTTCAAGAATTTGCGCTTTGTTATCTCGAGTAGCCCGTTTCAGATTTTGATCGGACGCCGTTTTGAGGGTCAAAACGGTGTCGTATCAAAATTTAGTAAACATCAAGTTTGTTCGTCTTGACGATAGCTTCAACTTTTATGTTGACCACTTTTTGATTTGAAGCCATCTTAGGCTTCTATTTTTGATTTTCCCAAAACTGCTCGTAAATAAGCCGTATTTTTGATTTCTACTCGAGTACCTTTGATCTACACGAGTAACCTTCATTTCACTCGAGTATTTTGCTCTTATACACGAGTAACCTTCATTCCACTCGAGTATTTGCTCTTATACACGAGTAACCTTCATTCCACTCGAGTATTTTGCTCTTATACACGAGTATCCTTCATTCCTCTCGAGTAGTCATGTACAGTCTGCGTTCGGGCACCGTTTTGAGGGTCAAAACTGTGTCGGGTGGAAAAATGGTCAACATCAAATTTGTTCGTCTCGACGAGATATACAACTTTCATGTTGACCACTTTTCGATTTGAGGTCATCTTGAACCCTTATTCTCGTTTTTTCTGCTGGCACTCGTGTATGGTGCTCCTACTCGAGTATATAGACTCCTACTCGAGTATTTGGACTCCTACTCGAGTATTTGAACTCCTACTCGAGTATTTGGACTCCTACTCGAGTATATTTGATCTCTTACTCGAGTAAGTATGCTTCTACTCGAGTATGTAAGCTTTTACTCGAGTATGTTTGCTGCCACTCGAGTAGTCCTTTCCTGTCAGCGTTAGAGCGCCGTTTTGATGGTCAAAACGGCATTGTATCAAAAAATGGTCAACATGAATTTTGTTCGTCTCAACGAGATCTACAACTTTCATGTTGACCACTTTTCGATTTGAAGCCATCTTGGATGCCTATTTTTGATATTTCCGAGGCTGTCCCTTTTAAGTTGAAATTTTTATAAAAGAAAAAAAAAACTATATATATACTTTTCTCTTAGGTTATTAGGATATAACTTCATCTTCTCCGATACTTCTATTCCGAACCATACCAGCGGCGAGAGATAAGTTTCTCCACTTCGTGGATCTTTCGGTGGCCGCCGACGGAGCTCCGGTGCTCGGAATCTTCAACCGATCGTAGATCCGGAAAGCTCTCACCGAGAGCTACGCTATCGTGGTAATTTCTTCCTCTTTCCGTGAGCTTTCTTGTTAGGGTTTTTCGGCCCTAACCCCTTTTCCGCCATTGTTGTTTAGATCTCTACTTCTCCTGAGTTCTTTTGTCCCGATCTACGGCGTGGATCGATTCAGAGAACGTTTCCGGTGCAACCAAGGCAAGTAGTGGTTTTCCCTCCTTCTCTCTCGTCCGATTTTGATGGTAACGGTTAAACTTTAGTTCTCAATCCTTGTGCACTTTTGAGATTCGGTTTAGTATGCTTGTTGAGTCTTCCTTGTGAGTTTTCTTGGTTTTTATTTAGTTTTTGGCATGAAAAATCTTGTCTTGTGGAGTTGTAGAAATGCGATGTAGGATTTTATTGTGGGCTTTTATCGCTCTATTTATCGTGTTAGAAATTACCTAGGGTCGTAAATCGTTTCTAGAGTTTGATCAACAGTGTTTTTTTTACCTAGAATATATCGAGTAGAATCCGATGTGCCAAATCCTGTGATTTATTTCCTAGTGACTCGTTCTTGCGGGTGTTTGTGGGCAAATCCACTGACCGCAAGGTTTGTTTTCCTTTATTAGTGGTCGTGCAACTCTATTGGTGGTTGGGCATCCTGCGGCGATTAGTGGAGTGTATAAGTCTCCCCCGCAATTAGACGGATTTTAACATCTGTGAGGGGTGTGTCCTTATTAGTGAGCACCCTGCCTGTTTAGATAGAGTTGACCACACGCGGCTAATAAAGTTGTTTGTTTTGAGTTTCTTTCTTATGATCTACTCATGCCTTTGTTTTCCCCCTGCCTTGGGTATCTGGCATGATTGGTTGTACGTGACGATTCACGTAAGTTCTATTTCTCTAATTTTGTTTTGTACCTTATTTCAGTACTTTGGGTCCTGGGTTGGTACCCCTTTCGACCTTGTTCATTTGTTTACTTTATTTATTTTCTTGCCAGTACTTGTACCTTCTTGCTGAGGTGTTCTGTTTTTTTTGGAATGCCTCAGGTTCAGAGCAATAGCGGATAGTGGAGCTAGTTTTGGTTTTCTGAGCAGTAGTGTTGGCTGTGGTTTTGCACCTCGCCATAGCGAGGTAGTTTGTCTTTTTAATTGTTTTCCTTAGTTCAGACATACCTAATACTGTGGGTTCGTGTCAGGTTGTTGACGCCCACAGGAATTGTTGATTTTTGACACTTGCTGGCTGTAGTAGTTCTTTATGTTTTGATTTAGATAACTTGCTCTCTGGGATGATTCCTTGCTAGGACTGCATGTTAGGTATTTTGACCTATAAAACCCTACTATTAGTAAAGCATACTTATCATCTCCTTCAAAACTAAGCCACTACTTTCTATTTAGCGTAAAGACTTTCCTACCCTTATTATAAATCTAGGGTTTGCATTGTATGAGTTGTTCCTCGGGGACATTTATACATATGTAGGGTATTAGAGTCAATTTAAATAAGTATTTTCCGCAAGCGTATAATTTATATTTTTAAATCGTGAACTAGATGATTCGCTAAGCTGAGGGATACGGCTACCATCATAACTTAAACTGGATTTTATTCATAACCATTTATGTTTTCTATTAGAACTGTAGAGTTTGGAGCCCTGCCTGAGCGTCTGCAGTTATCCCCTGCACGACGTGGCATCACGGCGCGTATTTTCCCTTACTCTGATTTAATCTAATTGTTGGGAAAATGCGGGTTGTGACAGTTGGTATCAGAGGGAGGTTGCTTGACAATTGGTCGGGCAACCTTCTCTTGTTAGTGTTAGTTGCTTAGTGTCATATCATACACACACCGATGTGTCATCAATAGGTCTTGGCCGAAGCATGAACACTACACTCATAAGCATGATTAGAAGTATACAGGGCATACTATGTAGTATGGGATGCATAATATGTGTTTGTATATGGATCCACCATAGGTGGCAACATGTGAGGGTTATGTAGTATGGGATGCATAACCTCACCACATGAATGCCCATTAGCACGTTTTCTTTTCGTTGCATGCAATATTATGTAGTATGGGATGCATAACATTGCATGTGTATGCCGCTCATAACATGCATTAAGGCCTTTTATAGAATTCATAGCACCACATGCATAGCATAACATAACATAAGCACAACATGCCAAGCTAAAGATTTACTAGATGACACATGTACACACATGATTTTAAATAAGAGTAAAGAATTCATGCATTCATATCATAGGCACGTGAGTCAATAGGATGATAGGATATCATCCTGAGTAGGACATATCATCATCATATAATCCCAGAGCAAGTTGCAGCATAAGCAAGTGTCTTTTAAGTATGGTTTGAACTAAGTGGTGTAGTTCTAGGTTAGCTAGAGTCTTAATGAGGTGTTTATGTGTTTTTTTAGAATGTCGTTTGAGCGTGTTGCGACCAGGTCGACTCCCCAGTCTGAGGGTGAGTCGTCAGGTGCGCAGGGAGAGGCAGTGATTGTAGAACTGTGCCAGAGCATGAAGACCATGGCAGGTCAAATCGTAGAAATGCAAGCACAGTTGCAGGCATTGTTGGCTGCCACCTTGGGACGGCAGCCTAGTGAGCAAACCCCTATAGCGATTGGGAATGAGAGTGAGATCATTAAATTTAATAAGTTTGCTTCGGAGTTGAGAGCTGCTGAGGAGTGCAGGGTTAAAGGTTTCTTGGGCAATCTCCAAAAGGACATTCAACAATTTGTCAATACTTACCAGTCCGAGACTAATGCGAGGACAGTAGAAGTTGCTCTTGAAGTTGAGACTTTTGGTTATGCTAAGGGTCGTGGTATGATACCGAGGAAAGAGAAGAGAAAAGGTGTTGAGGATGGAAGCTCCAGGGCATCTGGCCCTTCTTTGAAAAAGAAAGGTGGTGTAATTTGTAACTTTTGTGGTCGATCCGGCCATCCTTACGAAAGGTGTTTCAAGAGGACCGCTACCCTGAAGAAGAAGCAGGTGCTCGCCATTCAAGGCGTACCCAAGGGAGAGCTGGTGTGCTCATTTTGTTCAAGGAAGGGTCATGACGTGAGTCGTTGCTGGTTGAAGGATAGAACTTGTTTCCAGTGCGGGCAGAAGGGACACCAAAAGTCTTCGTGTCCCCAGGCTCAGTCCCCACTACAGCCTGCCTCCCCCCAAGCTCTGCCGCCGCCACCAAATCAGGACAAGGGAAAAGGTAAACTGATCGTGATGACCGAAGAGGAAACCCAGTCTTCAACCCAAGTGATCTTAGGTTAGGTTCTAACTAGCTTTTTTGTTCAATCGTGGTTTTGTTATTGTTCGAATAAGTTAGGCATGCAATTAGTAGATGAAGGTAACTATTAGGCGCGTGTTCTTTTTTTGATTCTGTCACTACCCACCTATTTGTGGCTAAGGCTTTTGTAGAGCTTCATGGTTTGACCCTCGTTCGGGTTGGTGACATGTTTGGTGTCGTGCTCCTTCTGGTGCGTGAGTGTTCGGATGTTTTCCTAGCTAATCATCCTGGCCTTCCCCCTGTAAGGGGCGTATAGTTCATCCTAGATTGGAACCGTTTTGTGATTGTATTTATAGACGACGTTTGGTTGTATTCTCGTAATGCTGTGGAGCATGCCCATCATTGTCTTTAGTGTTGCCAGCTTTGAGGGACCACAAGTTGTTCGCTAGGTTGAGCAGGTGTGAGTGTTGGTTGCCTCGAGTTTCTTTCTTGAGGCATATGGTTAATAAAGCCATAATTTTAGATTGACCCTGGCAAGATAGCTATTGTTATGGATTAGGCTAGTCCTGCCACACCTAAGGAGATTAGGAGCTTCTTAGGCCTCGCTGGCTATTATAGGAGATTCGTGGAAGGATTTTCGGTGTTGTATGCACCTTTGACTAGACTTACCCAGAAGAACACCGCGTTCATTTGGAGCGATAAGTGTGAGGAAGCCTTCCAAGAATTGAAAAAGAGATTGTGTACTGCTCCAGTTTTAACTCTGCCTACTGAAGGACTTGAGTATGCTGTGTATGTGGATGCGTCACACTTCGGACTTGGTTGTGTTTTAATGCAAAATGGTAAGGTGATCCCGTATGGATCGAGGCAATTAAAAATTCATGAGAGAAACTACCCTACGCACGATTTGGAGTTTGCTGCCGTAATTTGTGCGTTGAAGCTGTGGCGACACTTATTGTATGGAGCGATGTGCAAAATCTATACGGACTATAAGAGTTTGAAGTATGTCTTCACTCAGAAGGAACTAAATCTGCGCTAGCGTCGGTGGTTAGAATACGTGGCGGATTATGAAGTAGAAATTCTTTATCATCCAGGAAAGGCCAATGTAGTAGCTGATACTTTGAGTAGGAAGAACGCTAAAATTTTTAATCTATCGGTTCAGTCCTTAGTAGAAGAATTCTTGTTGATGAACATCGAGATTGGGAGTAGTTCTACGCCTGCTAGTTTGGAAGTAGAAGCGCCCTCTTGGATGTCCCTTACTAGGGTGCACCAAAAGAATGATCCGGAACTGTTGCACCTCTGGAATAGAACTGGGAAGGGAGAGTTACCTGATTTTTCTTTGGACGAGCTAGGTACTCTGAAATATCGAGGTAGATTTTGTATTCCTGACATGGGTGATATCCGAGCTAAAATTTGTGAAGAAGCTCATGGTTCCAATGTTTCCTATCATCCTGGTTCCACCAAAATGTATAAAGATCTAAAACAAATTGTTTGATGGGTAGGGATGAAGAGAGATATCGCAAAGTTGTACCAGAATGTTGCACGTGTCAGCATGTTAAGGCAGATCATAGGAGGCCTGATGGTAAACTGACACCGCTAGATATTCCACAAAGGAAGTGGGAGAGTATATCAATGGATTTCATTACTGGTCTACCAAAATCTCCCCATGGGCACGATTCGGTTTGGGTGATAGTCGATAGGCTGACTAAGTGTGCTCACTTTGTGCCATTTAAGATTGGTTATTCTATGAAAAGGATCGCTGAATTATATCTTGAAGAAGTTATTAGATTACATGGTGTACCTGTCAGCATCGTGTCAGATCGAGACTCCAGATTTACGTCTCGTCTTTGGAAGAGTTTACAAGAGGGGTTGGGTACTGATTTAAGGTATTCCACCGCCTATCATCCGCAGACGAATGGTCAGACGGAAAGAGTGAATCAGATTGTGGAAGATATGATCAGGTGTTATATTTTGGATCATGGTGGTGCTTGGGATGAGCGTCTCAGACTCATGGAATTTGCTTACAATAATAGCTATCAAGAGAGTCTGCAGATGGCCCCGTTTGAGGCCTTATATGGGAGGCGTTGTAGAACTCCCTTGTTTTGGGCTGAAGTTGGTGAGAGGCCGTTGCTAGGTCCGGAAGCCCTTGAGGAGATGAATTGTGCTGTAACTCATATTCATGAGAAACTCCATGTAGCACAAGAGCATTATGAGAAATATGCTAATCGACGAAGGGTCGATCTGGAGTTTGCTGTTGGGGACTTGGTTTTTCTGAAGGTCTCTCCGATGCCAGGTGTTAAAAGATTTGGAAGGAACCACAAGTTGGATCCCCGGTATGTGGGACCTTTTCAAATTCTGGAGCGCATCGGAGTGTCAGCTTATCGGCTGGATTTGCCTGCTACTTTCCTTGGTGTCCATGATGTGTTCCATGTGAGCCAGTTGCGGAAGTGTGTTCGTAATGGTCGTCAAGTCCTTGATTCGGTGCCCCAGATTCAGCCCAATCTTTCGTATGTGGAAGAGCCTGTCCGCGTTTTGGAATCTCTAGATCGAGTGTTGCGGAGGAAGACCATTCCTATGGTCAAAGTTCTTTGGAGAAACCAGGACGTCGAGAGCGCGACGTGGGAGTTGGAATCAACGATGAGAGAATCTCATCCGCACCTCTTCGCCTAGTTCTGGTATGTTTATATGTTTTAGGTTGTGTTTGATTTCTTCGCTTTTGTTAGATTTTGGATTTGTATTAAGTTTCGGGACGAAACTTCTTTTTAGGGGGAGTGACTGTAACGCCCCTGATTTTTTCGATGATTTTGTTTGGTTTTGGTATCGTCATATTTTTGACGTCATGGCGTTACTTTTAACGTCGGGTTGACGGCGCATCGCCGATAAGGCATTTTCGCGTCCGTTCGGTCGAGTCGGCCAATTTCTTGGGTTTTTGTCGAAATCAGAAAATATTTCTATGAGGTTTAAGTTGAGTAATTTTAAACTTGCTCATCAAGTTTCGTCGCAATCCGAGCATTTTTGGAGTCTCGGCGCGCGATTGAAGTTTTGAGTATTTATGTCATTGTATTTGGAAATTTTTATCTCAGGAATGGCTCGTCGGATTTAGGTTTTGGCTTCGCCATTGGAATCGTAGCGCCAGTTTTCGCCTATGGTGTGAGTTTCGCTTAATTCGGTGCGTGTATGGGCCTCTGTTCTGAACTCGTGTCCCTTTGTTCAAAAAATTTCATTTCAAGAATTTGCGCTTTGTTATCTCGAGTAGCCCGTTTCAGATTTTGATCGGACGCCGTTTTGAGGGTCAAAACGGTGTCGTATCAAAATTTAGTAAACATCAAGTTTGTTCGTCTTGACGATAGCTTCAACTTTTATGTTGACCACTTTTTGATTTGAAGCCATCTTAGGCTTCTATTTTTGATTTTCCCAAAACTGCTCGTAAATAAGCCGTATTTTTGATTTCTACTCGAGTACCTTTGATCTACACGAGTAACCTTCATTTCACTCGAGTATTTTGCTCTTATACACGAGTAACCTTCATTCCACTCGAGTATTTGCTCTTATACACGAGTAACCTTCATTCCACTCGAGTATTTTGCTCTTATACACGAGTATCCTTCATTCCTCTCGAGTAGTCATGTACAGTCTGCGTTCGGGCACCGTTTTGAGGGTCAAAACGGTGTCGGGTGGAAAAATGGTCAACATCAAATTTGTTCGTCTCGACGAGATATACAACTTTCATGTTGACCACTTTTCGATTTGAGGTCATCTTGAACCCTTATTCTCGTTTTTTCTGCTGGCACTCGTGTATGGTGCTCCTACTCGAGTATATAGACTCCTACTCGAGTATTTGGACTCCTACTCGAGTATTTGAACTCCTACTCGAGTATTTGGACTCCTACTCGAGTATATTTGATCTCTTACTCGAGTAAGTATGCTTCTACTCGAGTATGTAAGCTTTTACTCGAGTATGTTTGCTGCCACTCGAGTAGTTCTTTCCTGTCAGCGTTAGAGCGCCGTTTTGATGGTCAAAACGGCATCGTATCAAAAAATGGTCAACATGAATTTTGTTCGTCTCGACGAGATCTACAACTTTCATGTTGACCACTTTTCGATTTGAAGCCATCTTGGATGCCTATTTTTGATATTTCCGAGGCTGTCCCTTTTAAGTTGAAATTTTTATAAAAGAAAAAAAAAACTATATATATACTTTTCTCTTAGGTTATTAGGATATAACTTCATCTTCTCCGATACTTCTATTCCGAACCATACCAGCGGCGAGAGATAAGTTTCTCCACTTCGTGGATCTTTCGGTGGCCGCCGACGGAGCTCCGGTGCTCGGAATCTTCAACCGATCGTAGATCCGGAAAGCTCTCACCGAGAGCTACGCTATCGTGGTAATTTCTTCCTCTTTCCGTGAGCTTTCTTGTTAGGGTTTTTCGGCCCTAACCCCTTTTCCGCCATTGTTGTTTAGATCTCTACTTCTCCTGAGTTCTTTTGTCCCGATCTACGGCGTGGATCGATTCAGAGAACGTTTCCGGTGCAACCAAGGCAAGTAGTGGTTTTCCCTCCTTCTCTCTCGTCCGATTTTGATGGTAACGGTTAAACTTTAGTTCTCAATCCTTGTGCACTTTTGAGATTCGGTTTAGTATGCTTGTTGAGTCTTCCTTGTGAGTTTTCTTGGTTTTTATTTAGTTTTTGGCATGAAAAATCTCGTCTTGTGGAGTTGTAGAAATGCGATGTAGGATTTTATTGTGGGCTTTTATCGCTCTATTTATCGCGTTAGAAATTACCTAGGGTCGTAAATCGTTTCTAGAGTTTGATCAACAGTGTTTTTTTTTACCTAGAATATATCGAGTAGAATCCGATGTGCCAAATCCTGTGATTTATTTCCTAGTGACTCGTTCTTGCGGGTGTTTGTGGGCAAATCCACCGACCGCAAGGTTTGTTTTCCTTTATTAGTGGTCGTGCAACTCTATTGGTGGTTGGGCATCCTGCGGCGATTAGTGGAGTGTATAAGTCTCCCCCGCAATTAGACGGATTTTAACATCTGTGAGGGGTGTGTCCTTATTAGTGAGCACCCTGCCTGTTTAGATAGAGTTGACCACACGCGGCTAATAAAGTTGTTTGTTTTGAGTTTCTTTCTTATGATCTACTCATGCCTTTGTTTTCCCACTGCCTTGGGTATCTGGCATGATTGGTTGTACGTGACGATTCACGTAAGTTCTATTTCTCTAATTTTGTTTTGTACCTTATTTCAGTACTTTGGGTCCTGGGTTGGTACCCCTTTCGACCTTGTTCATTTGTTTACTTTATTTATTTTCTTGCCAGTACTTGTACCTTCTTGCTGAGGTGTTCTGTTTTTTTTGGAATGCCTCAGGTTCAGAGCAATAGCGGATAGTGGAGCTAGTTTTGGTTTTCTGAGCAGTAGTGTTGGCTGTGGTTTTGCACCTCGCCATAGCGAGGTAGTTTGTCTTTTTAGTTGTTTTCCTTAGTTCAGACATACCTAATACTGTGGGTTCGTGTCAGGTTGTTGACGCCCACAGGAATTGTTGATTTTTGACACTTGCTGGCTGTAGTAGTTCTTTATGTTTTGATTTAGATAACTTGCTCTCTGGGATGATTCCTTGCTAGGACTGCATGTTAGGTATTTTGACCTATAAAACCCTACTATTAGTAAAGCATACTTATCATCTCCTTCAAAACTAAGCCACTACTTTCTATTTAGCGTAAAGACTTTCCTACCCTTATTATAAATCTAGGGTTTGCATTGTATGAGTTGTTCCTCGGGGACATTTATACATATGTAGGGTATTAGAGTCAATTTAAATAAGTATTTTCCGCAAGCGTATAATTTATATTTTTAAATCGTGAACTAGATGATTCGCTAAGCTGAGGGATACGGCTACCATCATAACTTAAACTGGATTTTATTCATAACCATTTATGTTTTCTATTAGAACTGTAGAGTTTGGAGCCCTGCCTGAGCGTCTGCAGTTATCCCCTGCACGACGTGGCATCACGGCGCGTATTTTCCCTTACTCTGATTTAATCTAATTGTTGGGAAAATGCGGGTTGTGACAGGCTTGGCTGGGGTTCTTGCTGTGGTGGTGCGACCTCAGCGGGCTTGCTTTCTAGTCTAGTCGCAGCGACTTATCTTGTGTCCACAGCTTGGCGGGTTCACTCTATTCTCGTCGCGATATAGGTCAGTGTTCCTATCTGCTAGGGCGGTGACCCACTCCTCCTTACGCCTATAAATAGGACCCATCTGTCACATCAAAGATACACTGAGTGAACAGTAAGTGAACTCGCGGGAGGTTGTTGCGGTCAGGTTTTTCTATCTGCATGGTTTGAATAGGTTGTCTGGTTTGTGATGTGCAGGTTGTGCAGATAGCGCTGAGGAGACAGGGACTTGGTTTTGACTTCGGTTATGGTCAGTGTGAATTCTACGGTTTGCAATGTGCGGTTAGCAGCAGTTCGCAGCTTGCGACCAGGCGGTCTTCTCTTATGCAACTTGTTTCCCAGTTCATTAAGTTGTCCGCCTCTGACGTCTTGTTTAGTTCGATGGCAGCAGCAGTTCGTGTGATCTGGCGACTAGGCGATCTCGCGGTCAGGCGGTTTGCAGATCAACAGACAAAGTTCTTTATCAGCACTGGAATAATGGGTTGTTCGCGCGGCTTGGTTGCGGTCTTGCGGCTAGGCGGGTTCAACGGACTCCCTAGGCAGCTCGGCAGAGCCAGCGGCTTCTCTTTGAGACCGCACGGCTTGTTTCTTTGCCTTGTATTTTTTCTGCTTCCATCAGATACATCGGCGAATCATGTCTTGCCATATATGGCTTGCTCTGTAAAAATTTTTTAGTACAAGATTCTTGCTCCTCTATTGGCAGTTGGTTTGCTTGGGCTCGGATATGTTGAGTGTTCCTGCGCCTTGTTTCCCGTTTTTTGCTTATCACAAATTTTTACATAGATTTTAGAACCGTGAACAGTGTTGGTCTGGATGTGTTTCTTTCATTTTATTAGCGAAACTGGAACCGGAGCCATAACACACATGCTTCAAGAGGTTTCAGGATTTTTAGACATTATCCGAATCAGATCGAAGCAAAATCGAACCGCAATCTATTTATTATTATTTTTAATAATATTTTTGTTGTGGGTGGCCTGGTTTTCCTCCGGCCTGGAGAATCAGACCGTCTTAGCTCTGAGTGAGGCTGGGCACGCAAATAGTCTATGAGAACCAAGCAGCAATGACAAGATGCGAATCTTGTCGTGGAAAACCCAGAAAGGGTGAAAAATCACGTGGTCAGATCTGTGCCATGCAAAAATTTACTATTTAGCTTTGTTTATAAGTATTTGAGGTTCCTCGAAAGGTGACATGCCACCTCTCCCTTACAAGCTTTGAGTACAAAGAAAACAAAAAAGAAGTTAAGTCCACGAAGCTTGGAGGGGAGAGTCAACGGGTGCGTTCCGCCGTTCCTTCTTCTAGGCTCACTGATGCTTCCAAGTGAGCGTTGAGCATTACACAGACTGAAGAGGGTGCATAGTGAATTCCGTGTAAAGGAACGATCTAAGTCTCTCGTTCTCATCAGAAAATCTCAGAGCTTTCTCTAGTCTCTGGAGTTGCTTATCTTCAAATAAAGGCCCGTGAGACTTTTATAGTTTTTTTTGAAGGGTCGTATTGGTAATTGCACCGAGCTGAATCTTGAGTTGGCGAATAGAGTCCTTCTGGTGTGGTCACCTGGATCACCAATTTTCATGAAATAGCGAACGTGCTCCTTAGCGGTCCGGGCAGGTTGCTAGACAACGGCGGTGGTTGATGTTGAGATATAGCGCGGAAACTGTCCCTTAGGCGCAACCAAATAATACTGGGTATACAAGCGTATAAATCTGAACAAGAAACAATGAATATGTAAATACTACAACTACAATAATAATACTTAAAGGAATGCACCAATATCCATTATAGAAAAACTGCAGAGGAGCTGAACTCGTTCGATCCGCAGAAGAGTGAATAATCTGGACTGTAATCCGCTAGCACAACGGACGCACAAGGTTCACTGAGAACTTTTGTGGACGACGACGACCAAACCACCTGAAACCACTAAAGAAGCACCGTCGAGGCCAACTACACTCACACATTCCATCAATGCCAAGCCGCACCTCCGGAGAGAAACACCATCAAGGAGGACACTGCACTCTCGCATGCCTTTGCCGCCATGCACGCACCACCGAAGAGAAACTTCGTCAAGGTCACTGCACCACTGCAAGCCTTCACCGCCATGCCCGCACCACATCATCTCCTCCAAGACCGGCAAACACCCTCTCCTCCAAGACAGACAAACATCCAAAGTAGGAGGATGCGTCGAGGGTTCCACATGAGAGGAAGAAATATGGAGAGAACGACAAGATCAGCACCAACGACATCGATGCCGCTACACGGGGTCGCACCATCGGCAACCACCAACGACGATGGAAGTCTTCCTTCAATATGAGCCTGGGGCGGCGCGCATTCCTTCACACGACGACTCCTCCCTTCACGTAAACAGGAGGTGGCTAAATTCTCCCCTCCAAGCAGCTGTTGTTATTCTTCACGTAAACAGGCGAGTCTTTCTATATAATATATATGTATAACCCATAATTTGTCAAGATCAGAAACAGTTATGGAGACGGCTATTCGCAGACCTTGCTACGAGCAAAGGCGAGCTTGGGCGAGCAGATGCGAGCTTGGGAGAGCAGAGGCGAGCTTGGGTGAGCAGAGACAAGCTTGGTTCGCAGAACTTTCCTCGAGCTGAGGCTAACTTAGGCGAGCAGAGGCGTGCTTGGGTGAGCAAAAGGGAGCTTAGGCGAGCTGAGAAAAGATTGGGCGAGCAGAGGCGAGCTTGGGAGAGCAGATGCGAGCTTGGGCGAGCAAATGCGAGTACCTCGCGAGTATGTATGAGTAGCCTTTGATACTCACTAGTAGAGTTTGGATACTCGCCACCCCCTAAGATTTCTCTATAAATAGCCCCCCATGAGTACTAGAAATTGTCCTTTGAAAGAGGTTGAGGTCCCCCCAAGTTGGATACTCGCCAAATCCATGCATGTCTAGTACCTTGATACGGCCAAAATGGATCTACGTAATCACGCAAGTGCACGTGTCGAATCAAGTAATAAAATGATGAGTTGAGTTATCGTTCCTAGAGGAAGTGCAACGTTAGTGCTCGTAATTACTAGCCTTACCTGTTCCTTGAATCCAAGTGGGATACTTTTTTAGTGGATTTATTTGATAATAAATAAAACTTAAGGAAATTATGATAAAACTAAACACGATTCTTGGAAAATATTTTTATCAAAGTGGGAGAAATGATCTTGCATGTTGTTTTCCCTTGCCTATTGTGACGAGATTTCTAGTGATCTTTAATGGTTCTCTTCATTACCATCTTGCATCGATCTTAGAGTAGATTTCATCATCTCTCGATCTCAGAATTCCGTTTACCCAATTTCCCCTAGTTATCTCTAACTTAGGTGGAAAGTAAATAACATGTCGAGCAAAAATCAATGATGCTAACTCAAGAGGAAATCTCTTTCTCTCTTGACGCTATATTGGAGTTTATGCCACACTTACGTCACTCCTCTCTTGAATCTTGTATCGCAGTAAAAATATGGAATTTTGATTTATAAAACTACATAACTCTTCTCTCGAATCTTGCCGCATAGAATAACAGATTCAACCCTAGATTAACATAACTCCTCTCTCGAATCTCATCATGCTAATTAGAAGATGAACGCTTGCTCAGAAATTTCCACAAATAAAGAACATAAATCCAATAAAGATAGTGATTCAAATAACCATAAAATAAAAATTATAGTAACATCATCACAATAAGGCAAAGTACTCACATCATACAAGATTCATAAGATTAGTTCATGATAGAGGAATGAAACCACACAACAAAGAAGATCTTACTAGACATGCTTAAGGAGTTTTAAATGCTCCAGGAATATGCGTGTAGATCTCACTCTAGACCCTTCTTCCTTCTCACCGGTGCGTCCAAAACCTAGTCGTTCATCTGCTTCTCCTTCTCTAAAATGATGGTTCTAAGATCTCTCCTCTCTCTAATTTCGTGCCCTTTAGGTATGAAAATCCCCTGTTAAAAACGAGCAGCCATTTCCCAATAGATGCCTCCTTCCATATTTGGTTTTTGCGCAAAATTCGAAATTTGAATTTTAAATCCGCCCAGAACTTGTTATAACAACTGAAAACAGGTTTCTATAACAACTGCACATCCAAAATATAATTCCAGCACTTGCTTCTCCGGTTCGATTTCCACATTATTTCTAATGAGAAAAACATAAACAAAATACGTTAATCAAGCATGAATAAAATAAATATTAATTTATGAACATTTATACTAATTTAAATCATTTTTTCTCATTTATCACAACTATTATGTAAAAATAGGAGACTAGATAACTTCATTTGAGAATTTATCATACCTCACCCAACTTTTGGTTGCGGAGGGGAAGTTTCTCCCAAACTTTTGGATGCGTGATGGGAACTCCCTGCGAGAACACTTGGGGTGTGCTTATAGATAGTTTTCTCTCTCTTGCACTAGTAATCTGAATTGTAGCGTCGAACCGTAGAATCAGTAACCTTAGGTTGTATAGATCCGAATATTTTGGAGTAGGGATTTTCCAGGCTTCAACACTTTGGTGCAGTGAGCGTGAATCGTAGCCGATGAAGAAACTTTTGCGAGAAGATTTCATAGCTTAAGATGTCGAGCTGGAGACCAAAGTCAGCAACTCGCGAGCATTCAATAAGATGGGCGAGTTCTCGGCAAGTTGGATGAGTTTCCTCGTTACTTGCTCATAGGCGACTTCAAGCTAGCGACTTTCAAGCTTGATGGCTTCATGAGGCAAGCTTCCCTATTACTTGCTCATAAGCGAGTTCCAGATTGCGACCTCCTTAGGCGGGCTCCAGATGACGACTTCAGCTAGCGAGTGTGCACAGACAAGTTCATGTACGTGAGTTGCAGTTTCCAATATACTTTGACAAGTTCCAGATAGCGAGTTCCAAGTCAACCTGCAGGTGTCCTACTCGCAAGAGGTGGGTTCCCTTGTTTCTCTCCCATAGGCGAGTTCTATATGGCGACAACCCTAGGAGAGAATATGAAGAAGAGTTCGTGAAAGCGAGTTGTAGATGGCGATATGCAGACAAGTATTTGTTGATTGGCGACTTCGAAGAGGCGAACTTCCTTCGCACTCGCCCATAGGCGTGTATAGGTAGGATTAGCGACTTCAAAGAGGCGAGTATCTTTGTTACTTGCCCATAGGCGAGTTCTGCAGGTGACCTGCTCGCAAGGACTGGAGAGCTCTTTTGCGTAGTGGTTCTAATGTCATAAGTGACACGTACCTCGCCTATTTCATCTCCTTTTTCAATAGTGGTGCTTTTCATACATGTTCATACTTACGGGTACTTTGGTAAAGCTCGTGAGTACTTTTTGTATGATTAACAAACAGGGTGAATCACGACGAGTTAACCACCAAGGAAAAACATATAAGGTGTTCTACGAGCTCTCATTCGCGATGATCTTTACCATGAGCTTACATTTCATGAGACGACTTACTCATGACGTCTTCAAGCTGGTATCCTACGAGCTCCTACTCATGATGATCTTCATGCTTACTGGGTGCTCTCTTCAAATCCACGAGTTCCATACTTGTGAGGTCATCTCTTGAGCAACTATGGTCCTCTCCTTCAATTCCGCTAGTTCTATACTCGAGAGGTCATCGCTTCAACAAACATGGTGCTCTCTTCAATTCTGTGATTTCCATACTCGCAAGGTCATCTCTTCAACAACTATGGTGCTCTCCTTCAATTATGTGATTTCCATACTCAAGAGATTCTTGATTCGAAAGATATGATGATCTGCTTCAATTCTGCAATTTCCATACTCGCGAGATCACTGCTTCAGCAACTATGGTGTTTGGTTTAATTCTGGGAGTTTATACTCGTGAGGCTAGCGCTTCAGCAACCAGGCTGCTATGTTATTCATCTCATATCTTCAAACACCTGGAGCTATGATGACCTTAAAAGGTTCTACCCTAGGAGGGAATGGTATGCATGTTTACACTTATGCATCGATGATATTTCTCTAACACCCTTAAATATGGGGGCTTTAGCTTCTCTTCTTGAAAGCGCCTTAAGCAGACGTAGTCGGCTGGAATTGATCACCACGATTGAGTTGGGAAACAAACCTCCAACTTAAATCTCATAGCACCCAGAGCGGGTGATGGAATGGTGTGTCAGGTTTTAATGCGTTCTTATAAGACCAAGCCTATGGATTGACGGTCGAGATCAGCTCCCCCTTGCAGTTGGCCCAGTTACCTCCCAGTCGCACTTCTCATTCAACTGGAGAGATTATCAGGAGAAAGTTTGGACGCTAATCTCTCAACTCGGCGAAGAGATGATCGTTATGCCTTGAGGAAGGATCCTCTGCCCTTAAGGGAACCATTGGGCCGCGAAAGAGCTATAAGCTCGACGCAAGATCAAAAATTGGTTGAATTTAAATGTTTATCGTCACTTAACGTTTATGAGTGCAGGAAGCAGACAAAAACGTTGCAGGAAAGGAGAACGAAGGGGTAGGATGGAGGCTTTATGTGTGTGTATCCCATGAGACCTCCTGAGTGTCATGTCCCTATCCAGGCTTCTTCGTCTTCTCGGTCAGAGGCACGATGGAGGCCTCGGGCGTGTGCGTCCTATAGAACCCCCGAGGGTCATTTCCCTTTGCTTGTACCCTAGTCTTCATAGCCAGGTGGTAGAGCGGGAGTTCGTAGAGGTAGGCAGGAAGCAATTCTCCACGATTGAATTGGGATGCTTGCCTCCGACCTGATTCTCCTAAAAATCCCTGAACGGGTAATGGGACGGTACGTGTGTATGGTCTTAAAAGCATTCTTGTAAGACCAAGCC
The DNA here is from genome assembly GCA_039513925.1 of Platanthera zijinensis. Taxonomy (NCBI): domain Eukaryota; kingdom Viridiplantae; phylum Streptophyta; class Magnoliopsida; order Asparagales; family Orchidaceae; genus Platanthera; species Platanthera zijinensis. Next base: position 46,740,223 of record CM077088.1, on the reverse strand, counting down.
CCTGCATTGATGGTTGTGATCAGTTCCCCCTTATATGTTGGCATAGCTACCTACCCGATCACACTTCTCATCCGACTGGAGGAACTATCAGGAACAGATCTGGATGCCAACCTCCAAACTTGACGAAGAGAAGATTGTCCTCTCCTTGAAGAAAGTTTCCTTCATCATCAAAGAAGTCGGTACTCACATATTTTTCTAAAATATTTTGTTTTAAAAAAATAGAGGGCATACAATAATTATTTATTAGTAATCATGAAAGACCAATCTAATTATAGATGATAAATTAGTCAAATTAAATTAACTAATATATTCTTCAAACAAAATTTTAATTATAAAATAAAATTTCAAGAGCAACAAGTCAAAAAATTTTACCCTATGTTGAATCGGGATCTTCAGCCACATGAACATTGCAATATCATTATACGATCGTAATGTTTGAATGGAGATTGGAGGTCCACAGTTCACTTCAGCTCTCATGATTAGAAAATCAAATTCTAAATAAGACCTGTCAAGGAAGAGCCAAAGATGAAAAATAATACGAGAATTGTTTTTAACATGAATACTTGCATTAATCGTTGTCTAGGAAGAGTCAAAAAGGAAAGAACCACTAACCGAAGAGGAGACAACAAAGCTGCAAAAGAATGACAACGTTTCCATCCGTGCTCGCGTTTTGGTGTAACCTGTACTCGTTGACGATGATTGGAATATCAAGCCCTCTCGAAGAAGACGGTAGGGACAATGACAGAAATGTGATAAGTTCCTCTTGTTGAAGGCGCTAATACAATAATTGAAGTGTTACCCCCCCCCCCCCCGACAAAGAAGATACGAGTTTAGGAGCTTCTCTCCTTCTCTGTTCTGAGTTCTCTTGGGGAGATAGAGAGACATGAAGACGAGGCAGGTAGTAGACAAATAGGTCAAATCAAATAAGTGAATAGAACAATAAAATAACTTAGCTAAAAGAATAAAATAAGCCGGTCTAAAATAAAATAAAGCAAGATAGTGATACCTTGTTTGAGCATAAAGTATTTAATTTGGAACATGTTTAATTGATATAGATCAAAGATGTGTTGTTTTTTCTTCTTAAAGAAAATAAGTGAAAAAAATAACATAGAATTGAATTGCACTGCAAATTATGCGATTTTGCAACCAACAAAACCATTCTACAATCAAACTGTTTCTTAAGGTCTGTTGCGGTTTTTTGGTTTTTGTTTTTAACTTTCAACACTACTTACTATATTATACAAAAAAGTGCAACCCTTGGCGTAACGCAAAATTCCTATGTTTGGAGTGTTGTAAAATTAGGTACAAATATGCACAGCTATAAAATTTACAGATAATAAGAACACAAAAACAACCAGAAAATTTATATATTGAAAATATAAATGCAAATATGGGAGAAAATTTGACCGTCCGATGAAACGAACTCGGATGCGCCGGACGCACACGATCCGCGAGAGAGTAGATGATCTGGACTGCAATCTGCCTTGTGGATGCACAAGGTTCACCGGAACCTTCAATGTCGATATCAGGCGTTGAACCACACCACCATTGGTGAACAATGCCGCCACTGGAGAACAATGACACTATAACATCCCCCACACTTCTAGGTCCCCTAAAGTTAAGGTTAGGGCTTGAGTGGTGCATGGAGGCCCTAGTGTGACCTAGCTCAGCTTGAACTTAGGGAAACTGTTATGTGCACCCCCAATGGTCACAAGTCAATCCCAAGGTCAACCATGATCAAATTAATCCTAAAGGCTAAATGAGAGTCCAAGCCAATTCAAGTGGGCTAAGGCCTTGCCCAAGGCCCATCCCAAGGCCCACTAAATTTTCAGATTTATTTAATCTAATTTATTATTTTAATTATGTGATTTAATGAGGGTAATTAGGAGGGAAGTTTCATTTGGAGGAGAAATAATGGAGGGAGGTCAAATGACACTCTCTTCTTCTTCCCCAACCCCTCCTTTCATCTTCCCTAATGAAGAGGAGGAGGTTTTCAATAGTTATAGGTTGACCACCATTAAGGAGGGCCTTTAATGACAATGACCATAACCCTCATAACTTGGATCTCCTATATAGAGTCCCCCAAAGCTCAATTAGATCCTTTCATCACCTTCAGAAGCTTCTTGGCAGTCAAAATATACTCTTAAATCAAAGCTTTCGGTGGAGAATCGAGATCAGGAGAGGTTTGCCGGCAAACGCGAAAAACCATGACCACCCGCCAGAGTAGCCGCACCAAGCCCGAAATCAGGCATTCTTCTCCCCCTCCCCCTTGTGCTAGCATCTTAGATCATTAGGGATTGAAATCGGGCTCAAAGGAGCCAGTTTCCATTTTGAAATTCCATGGAAAAATCCATTTTTGGCTCCTCTCAGGTTCGCTGGAAACCGCCACCTTCGACGGCCAAACAACCGTCGGGCGAAAGCCACCACCTCAACGAAGGTGGCGGTGTCCGGCCGGGGAGGGGGATGGAATGCCGGCAAATGACTTGGAAAAATGCTCCAGGTTCGGCCAATCCTGTCCCTTGGCTGGAGGAGGAAGACACAATCACCACCGTTCATCTTTTTGTTATATTAATTATTATATATAATTTAGTGTATTTATCCCATTAATATATACATTTTGAATCAGAAAAATGAGGCCCTTAGGAGCTGAACCAAGAAAAGTGCACAACATAAAAATGGTAGCCCTGTGAGCCTACTTTAATTAGAAATTAAAATCAAGTCATTTGGAGTACTGTAGCTCTTTGTAGAGCAATTCTTGTGAGATTGGTACTTAGGGTAGGAGAATCACTATTTTCACAATAAATTTTTTTTGGCTAAGGTGATTGACATGAAATTTGGTTCATGTAATTATACACTATAGATACATTTACAATCCAAAAATGAGAATTTTTGGACAACATTTTCCTATAGTTTTAGGAAAAAAGTTATTTTTCATATAAATGGAATATTTTGAATAATAAAAAGTATTTTAAATTTTGGTGAGTGGTTCATTAGGGAGGTATAAGGACCTGATAAATATTTCATATCCTTTGGACCCCTGTAGGATGCTGAATCTCACTTGTAATTTGTCATGTTGTATGTGAAGTGGTGTGCATTTAGCCAAAAAAGTGTATCAAGTGAATTTAACAAGATTGGCTTAGTCAAATCCAGTGAAATTTTATACATGCAATGTTTTAGTGAAATTACACATTCTCATGAAGTTTTAGAACATTCAGAGTTGATTTGCTTAGTAAATGAATTAATTAGTAATTTTGTTACGCAACTGTATTAGTGAAATTAGGGTGACTAAAATAGTTGTAAAAATTATAAAACCTTGCCAATAGCGATTATTTAGTATTAGAAATACAGGATAAATTAGTTGGAATTTTTAAAAGTCAGAATCTTAGGGTTGCAATTATAATTAACATTTTTGCCCCTTCTATATTATTGAGATAATTGTGCTCAAATTGAGTCATAAAATTATATATTTTTGTAATAAATAATTATTTACCATTTGTAACCTCCAGTAATTTTTCTGTAATTATTTGATGAATATTTATAGTACTTCATGTGTAACTTGATCTAATGGATCAGATTTTTGTAATTATAAATTAAATATCAAATATTATTGGAATGATGCGAAATTTGGTTCAGACCCAGTATTACTTAAGATGATGTTAGAATAATTTTACCTTACTAGTTTGATAACAGAAAGTGACACTTCAAGTTCAAAATCACATGCAGCAATAACTTGGGAAAATTATAACAATTGCTGGTTATTTTAGGAAAATTATAAATCTCTGGAATTAGGTCTAAGATGTCATGATAGGTCTCAAAAAATAATCTTAGATCATATGGTCTGCAATTAACAATTTTTTAAAATTAGTGTTTTCAACAGTTCATACTTTGGAGAGGTAACACACTTAGTAACCATGAGAGTGGATTTGGTTAAGGGTAGCATAACATTACAAAGTGCCTTGAGAAAGAGAGTGATGTGCTTCAGGCCATCATAGTTTCTAGTACCGCTGCGAGCGCTTCACAAGGTAGGCCTCGGGAAGTCCAAGGTTAACCATAAATCGCTAAGTAATCCAGAAGTTAGACAAGAGTAGTCTAATAGGATTAAGGAATGTTATAGCGATCTCACCCATGTGTGGGTTGGAGTGATATAGAGCTTGTTGGTCCTACGAGCTGGTGACTCGGGTTATTGGTCGATATCAGGACTGGTTGGTCCTGCGAGCTGGAGGCTCGGGAGGGTATTGTTATACCTAATTTGTATTTATGTGGTGGGTCACTCGGTATTGGTCACGTTGGCACACCGATGCAAGTACGATGACTCTGGTGCGGAGTGTAGACCTTTGGGAAGACCGATAGGATGTTTATACTGAGGACTGGAGGACTATGTCCCCTAAGAGCACACCCGGCCATAGAAGACTGGTAGTTGCCAGCAAGTGTACGCAGGGGCTCCGCTGTTGTGTTCTTAGCATTGTGGTGCACGAGAGGTTTAGGCCTGATAGTGTGCCTGCCCGCCTATGGTGGAGATAACCGCTCTGTTGACGCACGAAATGCGTCCTCCAGTTAACGGGTTGTTCGATCTCACAAGCTAGAAGAAGAGGGTTGCGGGGATAGCGAAGAGGTTCGCTGAGAGCAGCCGGGAATGTTGATGATCAACAGAGAAGCTTGATCAATCAACGGAGAAGCTTGATCAATCAACAGAGAAGCTTGATTGATCAACGGTGAAGCTTGATCAATCAACAGAGAAGCTTGATTGTTCAACGGAGAAGCTTGATCAATCAACAGAGAAGCTTGATTGATCAACAGAGAAGCTTGATCAATCAACATAGAAGCTTGATTGATCAACGGAGAAGCTTAATTAATCAATAGAGAAGCTTGATTGATCAACGGAGAAGCTTGATCAATCAACAGAGAAGCTTGATTGATCAACGGAGAAGCTTGATCAGGAACTGTCGAGCAGACGGTACTTTGGCGCTTGAGATCTGATGGTTAGACTAGGAGAAGAAAAGAGAAGAGAGGGCCGCTAGCAGCGGCAACAACAGACTTCGCCCGCCGCGACCTGAATGCCACTCTTGCGGCGGGCTTTCCCTTTAATCAAGAAGCAAGTTTACAATTTGCTAGTTCACTATTACATATAAAAGCAGTAAAGGGTACAAGGGGAAGCTGGCGGCTGAGAAAAAGAGTTGCCAGAGACTAAGTAAAAAAGGTTGCAGAGGATTGGAGAGTTGAGACTGCAGATCTTGCTTGATCAACTATGGCGGACTGGAAAACTGAGTCCGTAGACCTTGCTTGATCAACAATGGAGGACTGGAAAACTGAGTCCGCAGACCTTGATCAAGCTGGCAGTTCTCTGGCGCTCCTCCTCCAAATGAGAGGTCTTGTGGCCTATTTATAGGCCCGAGGGGAATCTTCTTGAAGCGGGGCCCAGTGACATCATCATGGAGTATTGGGCAGACTCGACAGACTTGAAATTGCGTCCGCGCAGGTCGGCGGCGGCCTCGGCGGACTCGGCGGATCTATGGGAGAACTGGGCGGACTCTAGGGGGAGTCCGCTCCTGATGGAGCGGAGGTTGCCCCCTAGAGGGCGGCCTGGACGGACTCCAGTGGGAGTCCGCCCGGCTAGCGGAGGCCGCCCCCTAGCGGGCGGCCTGGGCGGACTCCAGGGGGAGTCCGCCCAGCTGGCGTGGGCCGCCCCTAGCGAGCGGCCTGGGCGGACTCTAGGGGGAGTCCGCCCAGCTGGTGGAGGCCGCCCCCTAGCGGGCGGCCTGGGCGGACTCTAGGGGGAGTCCGCCCAGCTAGCGGCAGCCTCCCCCTAGCGGGCAGCCTGGGCGGACTCCAGGAGGAGTTCGCCCGGCTGGAGGAGGCCGCCACCTAGCGGGCGGCCTAGGCGGACTCCATGGGGAGTCTGCCCGGCTGGCAGAGGCCGCCCCCTAGCGGGCTGCCTGGGCGGACTCCAGGGGGAGTCCGCCCGGCTGGCGGAGGCCGCCCCTAGCGGGCGGCCTGGGCGGACTCCAGGGGGAGTCCTCCCAGCTGGCGGCGGCGACCCCCTAGCGGGCGGCCTGGGCGAACTCCAGGAGGAGTCCGCCCGGCTGGCGGAGGCCGCCCCCTAGCGGGCGGCCTGGGCGGACTCCAGGGGGAGTCCGCCCGGCTGGCGGAGGCCGCCCCCTAGCGGGCGGCCTGGGCAGACTCCAGGGGGAGTCCGCCCGGCTGGCGGAGGCCGCCCCCTAGCGGGCGGCCTGGGCGGACTCCAAGGGGAGTCCGCCCGGCAGACGGAGGCCGCCCCCTAGCGGGCGGCTTGGGTGGACTCCAAGGGGAGTTCGCCCGGTAGACGGAGGCCGCCCCTGGCGGGCAGCCTGGGCGGACTCCGGGTGGAGTCCGCCCGGCAGACGGAGGCCGCCCCTGGCGGGCGGCTAGCGGAGCATCCGTCCTTGAGTGACTTTAGACCCGGCAGTCCGCCTTGCACGAACATGGTGGACATCTGGGGGAGCCTGCTCCTTGCGGATGGGAACCTGTAGGAGAAAAGTAGAAAAAGTGAGCACCTTGAGAGGATCGCCGATTTTGGGGTTAACATAATCCCCACACTTTTTTAAGTTCCGAAGGGAACTTCGAAAAAGTAGGAGACCAAAAAATCGTGATCCTCCCCTCAGAAATCAGGAGAGAAAAAATTGGAGATTAGGAGAGATAGAACATGATGTCTCTCCTTGGAATAATCTGTCAGAGCCTATCTTTTAACTGCGAAGAAAAAGTCAATGCAGGCAAAGAGAGGTATATCTTACGTGTACCTGAGCTGAACATCAGTCTCCTCAGTGTACCTGAGCTGGAGGAAACTTGCTAATGTCTGCTAATCCCTGCAAAAGGAGAGTTAGCGAACATATATGATAGAAGACTAGATCGCAAGTACCTGGAGGTAACCTGCGAATGTCGATTGTTGATAGGATAAGATATGATAAAAAATATATCCGACAAACTTTGTTATCAACTGAACAGAGATCAGAATGTGACAATGCTCATCTCGTATGTTCAGATATAATGTTAATATGAAACCCAGATAAGCAAGATGAAACCATCTTAGTTTAGAATTGTAACAACATAACTTGTCAATCAAGAAGAACTAGATACTCTGAATAAATGATGTGCCAGAAATATCTGATAAGAGAGCTTGTTGATAGCCGTATGACAGAACTTTATACAGGCAGCGCATACAAGATGATCATAAGCCAAAAAGATATTGTCAATCCTTAGGATAGATTGAATTTAACCTGTTGACCTATAAAAAAGGCAAAATGACAAAGGAGGGCTGCATCTCTATGGTGTTCAAAAAAGACTGGATACTGCCACAGGTGTTCCCTGCGGGCGTTATGCACCGCTTGCCTTTAAAAGAAACCATATAGAGGGTAGTCCTACCTAAAGCGGGCTGGCCGCGCTCCCTTAGACGGGCACAAAAGAAAAACAAGCACGGAAATTCATGAGAAGGAATCGATAGATGCACTGCTCTCATGCCTCGGGTTACAAGCATCGCTGATCAATTAGACTAGTTGCGCCAAGTGGCTTGTTGCTTGTCTGCGAATTGATCAGCGGAATTGTGGGCCCCGCGAAGGCACGGATTGAGAGTACCAAGGAGTGTTCGGCCGTTATAATTGTGAGATGATCGAAGAGACAAGGCTACACTTGATCGACATTGCTTGTCACGCAAAGATCATCGTAACTGTAACGTATCACTTAACAAAGCACAACAGAGCTAACACATGGTTCCTCCCTGGAAACACGCTCTGTGTTAGATGCCGGCCGGGATCCAAAGCCCCGTCATCCTCCGCACGAGAGTTGAACGGCCCCCACTGTACATATGCGAAAACTCCCCGCGATATGTGGTCGTTGTGGTCTTACGCAAGAGGACAATCTTGAGGGGGCCCTGAGCAAGACTTGGCGATATCTCGGTGGTTCAGTGATCTCTTTGGCAAAGAGAAAAAGTAGAGGAGGAAGCAGTTCACAAAGGGAAAAGTGTCAGTATGGGATCTCTGACGTAAACTTTATTGAGATCGAAAATGAAATACTTAGAAGTATTGAAAGATATAGTGTTTGAAAAGTAGAGTGAAAACAATCGGTCATTATTATGAGGGGCTTCGAAGAGCTGCGACGTCCTCTTTGCTTTAGAATAGCCTTCCAAGGTCACCCTCGTCATCGGCGTCAAAGCACTCCGGTCGAACGTTGATCGGCCCCAGACGGCCTGCATCCTCTACGTCCACGCAATTCAATTGAACTTCAGCCACCTCCTTGCCCTTGGAGGTGGAAGGCTTTGAAGAATCAACTTTCTTGACCAGGTCGTTGATCTTGCCCTCGATGAGTAATCTTTCAACTAGCCGTCGAAGGGCCTTGCAGTCTTCAGTGAAATGACCCTTCTCTTGGTGGAATTCACAGAACAGATCTGAATTTCTTGATCTTTGATTTATCGAGTGGTAAGGCCTTTTTGAATTTGCCCTATCTTTCATTATCTGGCAGACTTCTTGCATGGTCTCATCGAGTCCAGAGTACGATACATCATTATCTTGTGAGTGATGCACAGAAGCTGTTTGCAGAGGAGGGGCTGGTAGCGGTTGCAATCGCTCGTGGACACGATCCTGACCTTGGAAGGAATGCTGATGATGATGTTGGAACTTCTTTATTTTCCTAGAGTGGGATGGAAAATCTTTCCAAGGAGACCTCGGAGGCTCCTTGAAAGGAGGATTCCTCTCGGCTACAAGCTTGGAGATAAAGCCGGGGTTGCTTTTCTCACCGCGGATGTATGAGTTGGCTAAAGCAATCAACTCTTGATAAGTCTTGGGTGCTCGGACGTTAGCCTCGAACTTGAGTGTTCCTTCACGCAGGTCGTTAATAATAGCCACTCAATACATTTCTTGATCAACGATCTCAATGTCTAAGATTTCTCTCTGGAAGCGATCCACAAAATTAGACCAAGTCCCAGTCTCTCGCTGCTTGATCTCAAAGAGGGCTTCTGGGCCGCCCGTTCTCTTTGTTGAAGTAAAAAATCTAAGCAAGAACTCCCTTCGCAGATCAGAAAAGGAAGAGATGGACTGAGGACGCAATCCATAGAACCAATCCCTCACTTGGCCATCAAAAGTCATCACAAAGAGTTTGCACTTAGTCGCATCTGAGAGAGTCTTGAGAGCCACGACAGATTCAAAAGCTTGAAGATGCTTGACTGGATCAGTCTCCCCAGTGTAAATGGGTAATCGTGGCTCTCTGAAGTTAGCTGGAGTCGGTTCATATCGAACACTCTCTGTAAATGGTGACTGCTCCTCTTGCTCTCCTACAGCATAAGGAAAAAAGGGAGCATAAGTTGCAGCTGCACAAGGAGCTGATGGATAGGAGGGAAAAGTTGTTGTGGAAGGAGAAAAGGCAGGAGTTGATGAGTAGGGATAACTTCCCTAAAAATTTAGAAATCTCGCTGGACTTCCTCGGGCAGCTTCTCAGAAGAAACTTTGACGAGCTGCGAATTCCTCATTCTGAGACCGCAGAGGGGCTGCAGGCCCTTGCGGAAAGGTTGGAGTGTAAAGAGGAGGATAGGTCGGTGGATAAACTTGAGGAGTCTCAAATGCTGGTGCTAGATTGATTGGAGGAGCTGGTGCTGCTGAAGATTGTGCTTCCAATCGTTGGGTGATAGGAGCTAGGGTATGGTTGGTCACTTGAAATTGTTGTGCAGCTTCTCTGCGAGATTGCTCTAAGGCCTCCCAAAGAGAATCATCACTGGGACTTGGAGCAAGACTCTCGGATGGTTGATGGTCTGTCATGAGTAACCGCTGATTTCACTATCTGTTCGAGATCTGAAGGCCGCGTGTTAACTGTTGACACACGAAATGCGTCCTCCAGTTAACGGGTTGTTCGATCTCACAAGCTAGAAGAAGAGGGTTGTGGGGATAGCGAAGAGGTTCGCTGAGAGCAGCCGGGAAGGTTGATGATCAACAGAGAAGCTTGATCAATCAACGGAGAAGCTTGATCAATCAACAGAGAAGCTTGATTGATCAACGGAGAAGCTTGATCGATCAACAGAGAAGCTTGATTGATCAACGGAGAAGCTTGATCGATCAACAGAGAAGCTTGATTGATCAACGGAGAAGCTTGATCAATAAACAGAGAAGCTTGATTGATCAACGGAGAAGCTTGATCAATCAACAAAGAAGCTTGATTGATCAACAGAGAAGCTTGATCAATCAACAGAGAAGCTTGATTGATCAACGGAGAAGCTTGATCAATCAACAGAGAAGCTTGATTGATCAACGGAGAAGCTTGATCAGGAACTGTCGAGCAGACGGTACTTTGGCGGTTGAGCTCTGATGGTTAGACTGGGAGAAGAAAAGAGAAGAGAGGGCCGCTAGCAGCGGCAACAACGGACTTTGCCCGCTGCGACCTGAATGCCACTCTTGCGGCGGGCTTTCCCTTTAATCAAGAAGCAAGTTAACAATTTGCTAGTTCACTATTACATGTAAAAGCAGTAAAGGGTACAAGGTGAAGCTGGCGGCTGAGAAAAAGAGTTGTCAGAGACTAAGTAAAAAAGGTTGCAGAGGACTGGAGAGTTGAGACTGCAGATCTTGCTTGATCAACTATGGCGGACTAGAAAACTGAGTCCGCAGACCTTGCTTGATCAACAATGGCAGACTGGAAAACTGAGTCCGCAGACCTTGATCAAGATGGCAGTTTTCTGGCGCTCCTCCTCCAAATGAGAGGTCTTGGGGCCTATTTATAGGCCCGAGGGGAATCTTCTTGAAGCGGGTCCCAGTGACGTCATCATGGAATACTGGGCGGACTCGGCGGACTGGAAATTGCGTCCGCGCAGGTCGTCGGCGGACTCGGCGGATCTCTGGGCGAACTGGGCGGACTCCAGGGGGAGTCCGCTCTTGATGGAGCGGAGGCCGCCCCCTAGCGGGCGACGTGGGCGGACTCCTGGGGGAGTCCGCCCGGCTAGCGGATGTCGCCCCCTAGCGGGCGTCCTGGGCGGACTCTAGGGGGAGTCCGCCCAGCTGGCGGGGGCCTCCACCTAGCGGGCGGCCTGGGCGGACTCTAGGGGGAGTCCGCCCGGCTGGCGGAGGCCGCCCCCTAGCGGGCGGCTTGGGCGGACTCCAGGGGGGAGTCCGCCCAGCTGGCGGCGGCCGCCCCCTAGCGGGCGGCCTTGACGGACTCCAGGAGGAGTCCCCCCGGCTAGCGGAGGCCGCCCCCTAGCGGGCGGCCTGGGCGGACTCCAGGGGGAGTCCGCCCTACTGGCGGGCGGCTTGGGCGGACTCCAGGGGGAGTCCGCCCGGCTGGCGGAGGCCGCCCCCTAGCGGGCGGCCTGGGCGGACTCCAGGTTGAGTTCGCCCAGCTGGCAGCGGCCTCCCCCTAGCGGGCGGCCTGGGCGGACTCCAAGAGGAGTCCGCCCGACTGGCGGAGGCTGCCCCCTAGTGGGCGGCCTGGGCGGACTCCAGGGGGAGTCCGCCCGGCTGGCGGAGGCCGCCCCCTAGCGGGTGGCCTGGGAGGACTCCAGGGGGAGTCCGCCCGGCTGGCGGAGGCCGCCCCCTAGCGGGCGGCCTGGGCAGACTCCAGGGGGAGTCCGCCCGGCAGACGGAGGCCGCCGCCTAGCGGGCGGCCTGGACGGACTCCAGGGGGAGTCCGCCCGGCAGACGGAGGCCTCCCCTGGCGGGCGGCCTGGGCGGACTCCGGGGGGAGTCCGCCCGGCAGACGGAGGCTGCCCCTGGCGGGCGGCTAGCGGAGCATCCGTCCTTGAGCGACTTTAGACCCGGCAGTCCGCCTTGCACGAACATGGTGGACATCAGGGGGAGCCTGCTCCTTGCGGATGGGAACCAATAGGAGAAAAGTAAAAAAAGTGGGCACCCGTGAGAGGATCGCCGATTTTGGGGTTAACGCGCTCCACTACCACCGTGAGTCACGACGGTTGGTACCTGAGAGGTAGACCACCTCCAAAAAATGGGGATGCATGAAAGGTCTGTGCACAGAGTCGTGTGTGAGTTAAATAATAAACAGTACATTGCATCGTATGACATAGCATACGCACTTGTAGATCTTCATCATATAAATTAGTATGAGCTCTTTTATATGATGAGTTTCTTTTTCGGAAACCTTAACTTATATGTTTGTATGAGCATTCATATAAGTTAGGGTACGCTTCTGTGATGGTAGTGTAATTGCTTTACTTTACTTATTTTACTTAGCTCCTCTTACTGTACTTTTATACTGTACTAATCATTGCTCTTCTTTACTGCTCATACTGATATAGAACTGCTAGAGAATTATATATACATACCACTGTGACACTATCACATGCTTGTACACTCTGCTATTTTTGGTCCTCCGCTTTCTTCCTCCCACGCGGTGCCTAGGAGTCGCGGGGGTGTGGCGGAGACGAAACAACTGAGTCTAGTTTGGCTGACGGTTGTTTAACCACATCATTTTAGGGACGCGTGGAGACGTCGTTGCAGTTCGACCAGGCGCAGCCAGAGATTGAGACACCAGGAGCCGAGGAGCTGGAGCCGCGCACTACCACTACTACTACCCGGGGTCAGGTTGATGATCATATGGTTTAGCTTCCGCGTTGTTTTTTGATAGATAGTGATATTTATGATATTCATGTACTGGGCATAAGCTTTATTACTTGTACTCTTTCATTTATGTCATGTGGACTTTTATTTAGGTATTTATATATCTATGATGTGAAGCATGGACTAGTTTTGTTTCTTCTTTCGTTGGTTGTGTGAATGATCATGCTTGCCGACAGGGTCGCTGTGTTATGGTGACACTAACTCGTAGTTGGTGTCATTGTAAAGCGACGGTCCTGGGCATAAAATCTCTTCTCAGTCGTGCCCAATTCCCCGGAGGAGAGATTTTACAGCCACCACCAGAGAGAAACCACCGTCGAGACTAACTGCACTCACATACATCGTCGACACCACACCTCATCACTCAAAAGAACATCCACTGCAACACCGGCAACAAACTCCACCATGCCCGGCGACAACACCCTCTCTCAATGCCAACAGATATCTCCTCCAAAGCCGACAACAACACTCGAGGCTGGCGGCCACTCCGAGTGCACGAGCGAGAGAGAGAGAGAAAGGAGAGACAGAGGCGGAGGAGTCCTTTCTCTCACAGGCGACTCCACTTCAATCTCAGAGGAGGCCGACTCCCCTTCAAAAGCTCCAGGCGAGCAGCCTCTCCAAGAGAGCTTCGGGCGGCTATATAAGAGCTTACAGACGCCTCCCCTTAATTAGCATCTCATGGAATAATCCAAACATAGGAAATTTTTTCCCTATTTCCTGATTTAGGAGGCCGGCAATTTAGGAAACATAGAATTCCAAAATAACCATTGGATCCGAACCTAAATTTCAAACAATGAATTGAATTGAAAATATTTGAATAAAAAATAACCTAGAATTGAATTGCACTGCAAACTATGCGATTTTACAACCAACAAAACCACTCTACAATCAAACCGTTTCGTGCGGTCTGGTGCAGTTTTTTGATTTTGGTTTTAACTTTCAACACTACTTACTATATTATACAAAAAAATCCAACCCTTGGTGTAACGCAAAATTCTTATGTTTGGACCCTCAGACTTCCAATGATGTCTTGCTAAAAAACCGAACGAGTTTAATTTTCCCCTCCATTTATTTTAGTTTTGGCTTTCTCTCATCCATTTCATCAAATTTGGTTTTTGTTCAGGTTGAAAACGATGAAAATCAGACTGAATTGCATAGAAATGGACCGAACTATTAGTGTACAGTTTGATTTTGATTCTTTTAGAACTGTAACTTGAACCGTTAACACACGGTTTTAAAAATTATGTTGGAATCAGAACCAGAGTCGATCAAATCAAATAAAAGGGGGAGAGAGTGCAAAAGGGTGGACAAAACAAAACCTTCATCTTTACAGGCAGATGCCATTTGCAATATATTATATAAAAAGTGAACATACATCACATCACATCACATCTAATAAAAATAAGTGTTTGTTAAGATATCCAAAAGATCTGCCATTCAGTGCACGGTTTGACACATGCTTTCAGCGCACACAAGGCTCAAGGTGGAATAGCCAACTTCACATAATCTTTGCAGGTGAAGATTTCTATTCCAACAAAGAATTTATATTTACCAACTCTATATATGTTCCAATATGACCTAAATATAGCGCGATCTCAACAAATATAAGAGGACAGCACACATAATTTGGTATATTTTTGCACCGTGTCTAAAAGTTTTGACATTTTTGTAAAAAAAAGAAGAAAGAAGATTTTTGCAGTACACCTTGTTGAAAGGTCCAACTTCTGGTTGATTTCAGACCCTGATCACAAAAGAAGAAGAGTCCTGGAGCCTCAACAATAATTTTTTTATACGCTTCTCCACTCAGCTGCACGACACATCACAGAATATCTGTTGAGTGCGCCACGTGGAATGGACGGTGATGTCCGAGCGTGTGTCGCGACTTGTTAAAAGGGATGGTTTAGTCCCACACCGCCTAGCGTGTTCCTTGGTCTTGGATGTATAAGCAGGGTGACCACTCCTCCCATAACCGCTTGATTTTGTGGAGTGACGTCACAATGCTTTACATGGTATCAGAGCAGGGGCGGCACATGGCGAGGGAGGGTGGTGAGTGCGTCACGTGGAATGGACGGTGGTGTCCGAGTGTGTGTCGCATGCTCGTTAAAAGGGGTGGTTTAGTCTCACACCGCCCAACATGCTCCTTGATCCTGGGTGTATAAACGGGGTGGTCACTCCTCCCCTAACCGCGTGTTTTTGGGAAGTGACGCCACAATGCTTTACAATATCAATATCAAAAGTTGCAACACTTGTTTGCTTCCATGAATTAACCTCTATAGAAGGGCTTCCTGCGGTTGTTATCTCCAGCAATTTTTACTGCAGTTTTCATCCACAAGTTTCTTTTTCTTTCTAGTAGTGAAACTAATACTGATTAATTTGTTACAAGTAAATGAAAATCATTACAAAGCTTTGGGACTATGTGAGGTAAAGTTAATTGGGTCTTCTTGCAGTGGCTTTAATTCATTCCAAGCTGAGTTTTACCTTCACTATCTCTGCAGGCGCCGTCCTTGATTACCCTTCAATATAATTTACTATCACTGATTGATGATAATCAGGATTCATCAATTTTTCAGCAATCCCATGCTTTCCCTCAAACTTTTCAATTGTCTATCTTTAATTGTTTGGTGACTATATATATTGTATGTTCCTCTTTTTTGCAATGCATTAATATAGCCTTTCCTGTTAACGTACACTAGCTGTCTAATGAAGTGGTGCTTTATCTCGATATGTTTGATTTTTCATGTACTGCTGTATTCTTTGAAAGTGCTACGACAAAGTTATTATCAATAAATAATTAAGCTGACCCTTCTTATTGGCAAGATAAATTTTTATCAAATTTCTGATTGCCTGACAGGCACATGTTCATGATGCCATATATATAGTCAGCTTCACACGTTGATAGCTAGTAACCCTCGAATGTTTTTCCGAACACTAGGAGAATGCTACATAATTGATGCTGCACATTTATTTTATTTCGATGTAAGATTCAGTTCATTCATGTATTTCTTTTCATCTAAAAGTCTGTCATCCTAGAAGCCTGCTAGGAGCTAATTCTCTCCAAATTTCATCCAAAGATATTCTTTGACTCATTTGATTCATGATGTTGCAGGTTCACTAACGTCCACTTGAACATTAAACCACACATCTTACTGCATGAGGTCTGATTCTAACATCATATTTGTAACTATCCAACACATAACATTTGAAATATGTTTGCTTTGTTTCAACCCACTTCAAGCTAAGTTGAATTGTACACGAGGTATTTGTAACTATCCAACCCATAATATTTGAAATATGTTTGCTTTGTTCCAACCCACTTCATGCTAAGTTGAATTGTACTGCCTAATCCTTTCTCATACTAGAGTAATTAACGCGATCACTTCCCAGGAAGTTGTGAAGATATAAATCTGCACCAGCTGAATGACCTTGGGAAGCAGCAAATTTTTGGAGACCTGAGCTGTATTCACAGCCTGGAGTTTTGTCTTTAACAGCTATCAACCAACAACTTTCCTTTATTGTATCTGTAAACAAAGTCATTAAATGTTTTTATTAGCCGTTTAGCACAGTTTGCAGGCTATAAATATGTGTATCAGTTTTTGCCTAAATATGAATGAAATATCCTCCCTGTTTTGCTTTATCTTCCTCCCTGCTCCTTTCCATTTGATACCTGCCAACAGCCAAGCCAGAATAAAACAATCCAACAGTGGTATCAGAGCCACATAGTATCCGTTTTTGCTTTGACATGGCTTCATCATCTACCTCCCACGCACCCTTGTATACCCACTCCACCATCCCAATATTTTCAGGAGAGTTGTATGAATTTTGGAGTGACAAAATGGAAACATTTCTTCGATCCCAAGATCTTTGGGACATTGTTGCCAATGGCCCAACTGCAACAGAAAAATCGGTGGAAGGAGAACCCGCAAAATTTACAAAGGAAGAGCTGAAGAAGGATGCCTTGGCACTACACCTAATACAACAAGGTATAGCACCTGTAATCTATCCCAGGATTATGGGATCTAAAACTGCAGCAGATGCGTGGGGAAGACTCGCAAATGAATACAAAGGATCAAAAAAGGTAATCAAAATAAAACTCTACTCTTTGCGCCGCCTTTTTGATTCAACTACCATGGATACCAATGAAACAGTGCAGAATTTCTTTGCTAAAATTATAAGTATTGTAAACCAAATTAGAAGTTTGGGGGGAGTTATTGAAGAACAACAAATAGTAGAAAAAGTGTTAAGATCTTTGCCCAAATCACATAAGCACATTGTATCCGCCATTCTAGAGGCTCACGACTTAGAAACTCTGACAGTCATTGACCTCATGGCCTCACTTCAGACCCATGAAGATCTCCTGAACATTAATGAAGAACCAACACTTGAAAAAGCTTTCCAAACTCAGGTCACGGTTCAACATAAGAAAAACTTTGACAAAAAGAAGAATGAGGGAGACAGAAAAGAGTTTAGACCCAAAAGCTATGACCCACAGCAACAAAATAAAACAAATAACAATGGTAGACCATACCCTCCCTGCCTTATTTGCAAAAAGACCAACCATGAACCAAAAAATTGTTACTGGAGGTGTAAAGATTGTAAAATCCCCAATCATTCAGCAGATAAGTGTTGGCACAAGCCTAATGAAGAAGCCAAAATGACTGAAACAGATGCAGATCAGTTTTTGTTTACCTGCAGCTCATCAAAATCCAGTGATGACATATCAAACTGGTACATCGATAGTGGTTGTTCTAATCACATGGTGTGTGATGAAAGTTTTTTCACCACAATAGATAAAAACTGGAAGTCAGTAGTGACACTAGGAGATGGGAGAAAAGAAAAGATTGAAGGGCGAGGGACCATCACAGTTTTAACACCTCAAGGAGAAACTAAAATGATAGCCAATGTTCAATATGTCCCAACACTCACACAGAATCTCCTAAGCGTTGGGCAGTTATTAAAAAAGGGTTTTAAAGTTCATTTCAATGATAATACTTGTGAGATTGTTGAACCAAGGGGTTTGACTGTAGTCATAACAGCACATATGAATACAAGCAACATTTTTGTTCTGAGTTTAAGACCAGCACAACCAAAAGCACTAATGACCAACACAGATTCATTGGTACAAAACTCACAACTTTGGCACAAACGGCTTGGACACATAAGCCCCTCCACTATGAGCTATGTGTTTAAAGAAAAACTTGTGGATGGTATACCAGACATCACAATTTCCCCACACAATTGCAGCAGTTGTGCAGAGGCAAAATCACACAGATTACCTTTTCCCAAAACTGCCACCAGAAGAGCCAGCACACCACTTGAACTCATGCATATGGATTTATGGGGGCCAGCCCCGGTGCCCTCACTTGGAGAGAAAAAGTACTACCTCCTAATTGTTGATGATTATAGCCGATATATGTGGCTATATCACCTTACCAACAAATCAGAAACTTTTGAAAAATTCCAAAACTACAAAAAACTTATGGAAAATCAGTTGGACAAAAAGATAAAAGCTGTAAGAACAGATAGGGGGGGCGAGTTTACATCAAACCAATTCAACAAATTCTGTATGGAATCTGGAATTAGAAGAGAACTCACGGCCCCTTACTCACCACAACAAAACGGCGTCGTAGAGAGAAGAAATAGAACTATTCTAGAAATGGCAAGGTCAATGATGATACACTCTAGCTCACCAAAGTCCTTTTGGGGTGAAGCAACAGCAACAGTTGTATATATGTTGAATCGTCTCCCTACTAAATCTCTACACAAAACCACACCATATGAGACTCTATATTGCCAAAAGCCTCCCATGGATCACTTAAGAACCTTTGGGTGTATTGCTTTCACTCATATCAATAAAGGGGGAGGAGATAAACTTGAAAACAAAAGCCTAAAGTGCATTATGTTGGGATATAGTGCAGAGAGCAAAGCCTACAGACTCTTAGAACCAACAACAACAAAAATAACCATAGCAAGAGATGTAATATTCCATGAGAATGATTTCTATATCTGGGCATCAGTCTCCACACCAGTGATTCCAACATTTCCAGTGCCGGTTGAAATTGAGGCAAACCCAACTTCCATCCCTTGCAATGGTGTTTCTGTTGAATCGGAAAATGAGTCAGAAACTGAACAAGATAATAATGGAACAGAGTCATCATTGCCCGTTAAGACCAGATCACTTGCTGATCTTTATGAATCCACAGAGATTGTAATGTTATCCCACACACCATCTACTCACCATGAAGCAATTCAGAACAACGACTGGAAAGAAGCAATGAGAGAAGAATTGAGAACAATAGAGAAGAATGGCACCTGGTCACTAACACCTCGACCACCAAACAAAAATATTGTTGGGCTAAAATGGGTCTTCAAGGCCAAACAAAATTCAGATGGAACTTTGTTGAAGAGAAAGGCACGGCTTGTTGCAAGAGGCTTCACACAAAAGCATGGGGCAGATTATGATGAAGTGTTTGCACCAGTTGCTCGGCTGACAACCATAAGACTCCTACTAACCATTGCAGCTCATGGCCATCTTCCAGTGCTGCACCTTGATGTGGTAGCTGCTTTTCTTAATGGGAACATTGCCGAAGAAGTATACGTTTGTCAGCCGCCGGGTTTTGAGATTAAAGGAGAAGAAGACAAAGTGTACAGGCTCTCAAAGGTACTTTATGGGTTAAAACAGTCAGCCAGGAACTGGAATCAGAATGTGGACAATTTCTTCATATCTGAAGGCCTCATCCGCAGCCATATTGATCCCACCTTGTACACCAAGAGCACAGATGAAGGAAATCTCATTGTAAGTATATATGTTGACGATTTAATTATAACAGGCACAAATGCAGAATTGATTGAAGAATTCAAAGAAAAGATGAAGAAAGCATATGAGATGACGGATCTGGGCACCCTGAAACACTTCCTGGGATTCCAAATAAAATACTGCACTACCGGGATATTCCTTTCTCAAGAGCTCTATACTACTACACTTCTTAAAAAATTCCAGATGGAGGATTGCAACCCCACCATAACCCCCATGTCTGTTGCAGACAAGTTTAGAAGAAAAGGAGAAAAAGAAGAAAGCGCAGATGAAGAAGATTACAGAAGCCTCATCGGATCATTAATCTACCTCACAAATTCCAGGCCAGATATCGAAAATGCCGTCAACATCCTTGCCAGGTATGTTAGTAAACCCTCAAAATTCCATTTCTATGCAGCCAAAAGAATACTACGCTACCTAAAGGGAACAAGCACATACGGGATTCTACTAAAGCATGAAGAAGACAAAAAGCTTGTCGGATATTGTGATTCCGACTGGGCTGGATCACTCGACGATCGGCGTAGCACAGGCGGGTACATCTTTTTCCTGGGATCCAGCCCCATTTCCTGGAGTTCCCGGAAGCAGCAGACCATTGCACTATCTACAACCGAGGCCGAGTTTATGGCCCTCAACACAGCGGCATGCGAAGCCATCTGGCTGGCGAGACTGAAGAAAAATCTAGAAGAAGGGGGAGAAGACGAAGTAACGATTATGTGCGACAACACCTCAGCGCTGGCGCTCTCAAAAAATCCAGTCTTTCACGCACGCAGCAAACACATAGAGATCCGTTACCATTTCATTAGGGAAGCAGTAGAGAAGAAGATGATCCATTTGGAGCACTGCCCTACCGAGACGCAGAAGGCCGACATCCTAACAAAACCCTTACACAGAACACGATTCGTGGAGTTGCGCAAAAAGATCGGAGTTTTGAGCGGCACAGATTTAGAGGGGGTGTGAAGATATAAATCTGCACCAGCTGAATGACCTTGGGAAGCAGCAAATTTTTGGAGACCTGAGCTGTATTCACAGCCTGGAGTTTTGTCTTTAACAGCTATCAACCAACAACTTTCCTTTATTGTATCTGTAAACAAAGTCATTAAATGTTTTTATTAGCCGTTTAACACAGTTTGCAGGCTATAAATATGTGTATCAGTTTTTGCCTAAATATGAATGAAATATCCTCCCTGTTTTGCTTTATCTTCCTCCCTGCTCCTTTCCATTTGATACCTGCCAACAGCCAAGCCAGAATAAAACAATCCAACAGAAGTCACTTATCCCACTCAATTAGTCGTGAACTTTCAGTAACTCCACTACTTACTTGACAGCATGCCTATGAATTTATAATGTTTAAATTATTATTAAATTGTTTAACTTTTTCTCCAGTTTCAATATGAAAATCAATTACTTCATGTACATTCTTTCATCTAAAAGTCTACCATCATAGAAGCCCGACAGGAGCCTATTAGGCGCTGTATCTCTTTGGTCTTCAAGACAAAAATACACTCAGTATGCTCATCGAATATAGGATGTTACATAAATGGATGTTCTTGGAGACTTTACTATAAGGTAGTCTCAACTGTACGTAGTGAACGGGAGGGAATGAGTTCTTCAACACTGAGAACTTCTCCAGTAAACCTCTTCCTCACAATCTCCTTTCTTCTCTGCTCCTTTACACATCTACCTCAAGAGAAATATTTCCTTCCTCAGCAGCTAGATAAACCTCTTCCTCACAAATCATTAAGTCAGCTAAATTCTTTCAAGATATGTTCAGCAGCCTCCTTAAAAAATTCTTGAAATCAAACTTCTTCAAACAACAAAGCATAGGCTAGTTTTTTTCCATACACAAAAGTCACATGCCATGATTTCTTTTCAGGAGGTTATCTAAATCATTTATACACACCTCCACAAATATTGTTCTTCAAAAATTAAAAACCCCACTTCCCCTATGCACTATATACCCATTAGTGTGTCAAATGTAACATCTTAACTCTTTTCCAAGCTGATTGCCACCTGTCTCAATACAACCCTAAATAGCTTTATCTCACCTGAGTAAAGTGCCTACATCAAATCCCGAGACACTTGCAAAAATATATTTGTGGTCAAGGATCACACCCACAATATCAACAAGAAGATGGTGGGTGGGGGATAAATTCAAAATGACGCGAGATAATGTCTTGTTCGAGATAATGGACAAAGTTGATTTTTGTGCTAAGATAGTGTCTTAAAGACGCAATGTCGCGACATGTTATCTCTTATTCTAAATGGAGCAAAAAAATTTCTAATCTACTTCACCACCTCTGCAGATCGCCCTTGGACATGGATGTGGTCTAAGTGTCTAATGTGACTTCCCCGAAGATCAGCATCATCATGTGGCCGGCTTGCACTCGAGAGCGGATTGCTTGTGATATCAACATTCAAAGAAAGGTATCTCATGACTTGCTTCAAAATGCTCCTGTTGTCCTATGCCCAATTGTGAACTTGGGAACACTTATTTTGTTCTGGCTTTTCAGACAGGACGGTTTGGGGTTATTTTGAAGGGTTGCATCTACCATCTCCAGCAACTTCGCTCACCATCCAACATAAATCTCATATATGGAGATCTCATACAAATAAACTTAGCAAAAACATTAAGGCTCTGTTTGGGAGGACTTATTTTCACCGGTCAAGTGGTTACGACCTAAATCTAAGTTGTAACCGCTTGACCGGTGAAAATAAGTCCTCCCAAACGGAACCTAAATCTAAGTTCTTGGCTGCTTTCAAATTTTGTTTTTGGGGAATTTGGAAGGAGCGCTGCTCCCACCTTCACTCTGGCATATCCCATCAATAGTATCACATTATAACAAACATACTCAATTAAACCCTAATCTCCATTAGGAAGGATACCGGGGAAAATTATTTGTCATTGTAGAGATGATTGGGCCTTTATGCATGCTTTCGACCTCACGGTTTCGTGAGCCAGCCCATACCTCTGAGTCATTCATTGGCGGCTCAACCTATCCGGTAATCTTTTCTTACACTCTGATGCCTCTTGGGCTCCCTCTTCCATCTCTGGAGTTTTCATCATTAATTTGTAAATTGGGCGGTGAGTTGGTATATGCCTCCTCTTTCCCTCTTCTGGCTAGCTCCGCTCTGCATGATGAATATCAAGCTTTAAGCGCGAGGATAAAATTTTGTAATGCCATGAATTGGTTTGGAGTGCGCCTCTACACTGACTCCTTACTTATTTGCGCCTCCATTTCCAATATATCTTTCTGCTGGCCCACATTATCCCTTGAACATGAAATTCTTGAATTACAATGACAATATCATCATTCCCTATATCACATCATTCGCGGGGTCAACGTGGCAGCGAATAGGCTTGTGGAATGGCAAAGGTCTAAAAACTACTCAAGCTCTTTTCACTCTCTCCTTGAGTCGTTACTATGCTCTATTAGGGCACCCACCCTACTTGACATAAACAAGACAGCCTCTATCAGATGGATCTTCCATTCCTAGGGGCCGCCTATTTCTGGGTTTTTCCTATCTTCTTATATTACCAGATTATTATTCTGCACTGCTGGGATATGTAGCATACTTTAACATTGAGTTATTATACATTGTTTTGGAGTAATTAGCCGTTGACTGTGTGTATACATGGATTGGCTATGTATTTTTCACGAAGTCTTGGATGGTTTTAACGCCCGGATAGATATGTGCTACATTATTCTACTAAAATTAGGAAAATAGCTATTTATCAACTTTTTTTTTTGCTACTTTCATCTGTCTCTACCTTCTGTTAATTCATTGCCATCTACTGGAGTTTATTTCGCATGCTGCATGCACGGTCATATTCTCCGCTGGCCGGCGGTGTTGATTATGGTGCCGGCACGTGATTCTGATTGCGCTTCTCGGCTCGGTTTGCGCGCAGTCTCTTTTCTTTGGTGTGTGCCCTTATTTGCATTAATTGTATCACGGGCCAGACCAGGTGTTTGTTTTAATTTTCATCTATCTTTATTGATGTATATGGGCGGGATAAAATGATTGGGTGAGGTTAGAGAATTGTCTTTTGGGCAGCTTTGTATCCATTTTCCCTATGAAA
Organism: Platanthera zijinensis; assembly: GCA_039513925.1. Classification (NCBI taxonomy): domain Eukaryota; kingdom Viridiplantae; phylum Streptophyta; class Magnoliopsida; order Asparagales; family Orchidaceae; genus Platanthera; species Platanthera zijinensis. Next base: position 46,716,762 of record CM077088.1, on the reverse strand, counting down.
TAAAAAAAAATAACCTTTCTCTAAAAAAGCATAGGTTAGTCCTCTTGAACATTCAGGGCTATAATTGTAAGTTGGGATTCAAAATTTTCCCGTGCCTGATTTCCCGACCCGGGTCTGCCCGGGCCCGATTAGGCGCGGGTCTATTTAGGCCCGGGCCAGGCCAAAGGGGCACACCAGACCCCCTTATTTGGCCAGTGCCAGGCTCGGGCTGGACCCAGGCCAGCCTGAAAGCCCAGTTAAATGTTTGGTAGTGCCCAACATTTAAATGGTCGGCGTGGCAAATGACATCAAGCCTTGCTTTTGGGGGGCTTGCATGGGCCCGGTATTGTGGGCTCAGGTAGACCCCCTTATATATTACTGAGACATGTGTACAACCCATATTCGTCGATGGTGGACCCACTCAAAGCCATGTCGGCAAATGATCAAAGTCAACAGGTCAAGACAGAAGCTAGAGTCAACATCCAAGACAGAAGAAGGCCTGAGCGAGTATGATGACCCCCCTTGCATACTCGCCGAGTAGGCGACTAGGGCTGATAGTCGCCCAAGCCGGGCGAGTTCCCTCGGAAGTCGCCTAGTCGCCAGGTGGGGGTTGGGCTATAAATAAGACCCCCTCAGCCCTTTGGTTTTCCAATAAATAGGACCACAGATGTACAAGGATATGAATCTCGAAATCTCGCAAAGGATCTCGACTGACCCCTTTTCCTGGACTTTTGACCGAGCTTTAGGATCTTGCTTCGAAGGACTTGAGCCGTGACACAGTGATCAACTGATCATCCCCTTGGTTTCCATCTTGTGATAGTCGCCAGTTAGTGTCCACCTTGTACCCTGCTCGGTCATCTTTGGTTGTGGAGGGAAAGCTTCTTCTAAGCATTCAGGTACGTGATGAGACCTCTTTGTCGCAACACCTAAGGTCCTTTTAGTTTCATTCTTATTTCTGTGTTCTAGCATGTCAAGCCGTCAAGCCCGACCACTGAACCAGTAACCATAGACTGCATTGATCCAGATATTTGAGAGTAGGAAATTTTCCCGACTTCAACAGCTTGGGTTCGGCATGCGCCCGTCCAGAGCCCGATAGCAAAAACACCCGGGTACATGGGGACTGACCGCCTGAGCCCGGCCTGGGCCTGACAGGCCTTTTTGCACCCCTAATTGTAAGCATTGCATGCTATGTATTATTTGCTCAGCTAGATGATATTATCTTTCTATGATATTCAACATTTAAGGAGTACTATAGAAAATTTAATAAAAATATTTTCCGAATGGAAAAGCTGCACATGACAAGTTTGATGAAACTGTTATTCTTCTTATTGAGAAGTCATCCAATGCAGTGAATAATTATCACATAGATTTGAAGTCAAAAGAGAGAGATAATCAAATGATCGACTAAATAAGAACTCACTTCGAGCGGCCAATAAATTAATTCAATAGCTGCTTAGAGAACATGTAAAGAAGATAAAACTATTCAAAATTGTGATGTAGAACTTTAGCCTATTAATCTACAAGAGCAACATAGATAACTCATGCAAAAAAGCTTCATTCTGTGAATGGCCGGATAAAGAAGAACTTACTCCAAATGGCCAAAAAGCAAATTCAATTGATTCGTCGAGCTGCAGTATCGTCACTGCAGTAGAGTTTCACCACTAAGTTTGGGATGGATTGGTGTGGTTGTGAACGCAGCAGCAGCGAGCGGCTCGAGGTTTGTGTGCGACTCGTTATTGGGTTAGTTGTTTCTTTGCCGGGAGAGTTTATAAAACAGAACAAAAAAAGGAGTTTAAAATTAATAATAAAAAAAACTGCTGCAGTTTTGAATTAATAAAAAAAAACTGTCATTCTTTTTGAAACGTCATGTCTCTTCCCGTGGGGAAAAAAGGAGGGTGGCTGGAGGTTTTTTAGTCACGGCTTGGAGTTGCAATTTTTTTGTGAGTCGCCGTTTGGAGTTGATTGCCTGAAAGGTTGAGAGTCTCCTACCTGGACTCATCGCCGGTTTGGTGTGGCTGCCGGCGTGGTGTGGCCGTCTGTTTAGAGAGGTTATCGGGAGTTTGGGGGCGAATTTCTTGTGCGAGGGCTGCTGCTGCTGCGTTTATTTTGGTTTGCATTCTCTTCCTCTCCTCCCCGCAGACGTAGGCACTTTTTGCCGAACTGCGTTAACAACCCGGTCTTTGATGTGCTCTGTGCTTTGATTTGTTTTCCGCTGTTTTAGTGTGTTTGGTATTGCGATTGCTTGTGTTGTTGGACTAATTGCAAGCGATATAGTTTTCTACAAGTGGTATCAGAGGCGCGGTTGTGGTTGTACGAGTGTCGGTGGAGGTGTGTTGTAATATTCTCTATTCATTATAATGGGTGACAATGAAAGAGAGGATGTTGCGGGGAGTTCGACGGTGCACCATTCGGTCTCACATCCGGCTAGGATTGACGTTGTAAAGTTCGACGGCAAAACTAATTTTGGTATGTGGAGATGCGAAGTGTTGGATGCATTGTGTGCACTTAATTTAGAGGAGGCAGTTGAGTCTGAGGATTGTCCGGAAGGGATGACCGAGAAGACGTGGTTGAAGATGAACCGGAGTGCTTGCGGTTTGATCCGTAATTGTGTGACACAGGATATTAAGTATGGCATCATGACAGAAACTTCAGCGGTGAAGATGTGGGGATTCTTGGAGAGCAAGTACATGACGAAGAGTGTGGAGAATAGACTTCACATGAAGCGTCGTCTCTACAGATTTACAATGCGCAAGGGGGTTTCTATCGATGATCATTTAAATGAATTTACAAAATTGCTTGCAGATCTATTCAATTTGGATGAAGAAGTGAAGGATGAAGACAAAGCATTATTGTTGTTGAACTCGCTACCTGATTCGTATGAGAATTTCATCATGACTCTCATACACGGGACAGATGTTTTGGAATATGGAGAGGTGACTACTGCTCTGTTAAATCATGAGTTCCGTAGGAGAGACAAGGAGTCCTCCAAGGCAGAGTCGGCCGAGGTTCTGTCACTTCAGAGGGGTAGATCTGACAAGAAGAAGAGTTGGTTCAAAAAGGCGTCGAGCAGCGGCCATTTTCAGAAGCGTGATAAGTCACGTGGCCGCAGCCTTGGGAAGAATCAGTGTGCTTATTGTATGGAGGAAGGTCACTGGAAGAGGGATTGTCCTAAAATCAAGAATGTGAACAAAGGAGATCACAAGGGGCCGAAGGCAAATATTTCTCAGGTGAAGATGATAGAGGTTGATTCAGATGTCTCTTTGTCCACTGTGGATCAGTGCTTGATTTCTGATGAGTCAAGTTGGATTCTTGACTCTGGTGCTACCTACCATATTTGTCCATTCAGGGAATGGTTTAGCTCTTACAAGACTCTGGATGGTGGGGTTGTCACTGTTGGCAACAATCAAGCCTGCCGTACAGTCGGAGTTGGCAACATATTTATCAAGATGCATGATGACACAATTAGAGAAGTGACAGAGGTACGCCATGTCCCAGAGATCAGGAAGAATCTACTTTCCGTTGGGGTCTTGGAGGCAAAGGGATACAAGGTTGTTATATATGAAGGAATTCTGAGGATTTCTAAGGGAGCTTTGGTATTCATGCGTGGTGAGCGTTACCACAATCTCTACTATCTTCAAGGGAAGACAGTGACTGGATCTACAGCTGTGGTGGAGGATTCTACTGATGCTACTACTCTATGGCATATGCGGTTAGCCCATGCAGGTGAACCTTCTCTTCTTGCTTTGCATAATATGGGTTTAATTAAAGGTTCAAATACTTGTAAAATTGGTTTTTGTGAACATTGCGTGTTTGGCAAGAAGACACGTGTGTCCTTTGGTACTGCCATCCATAGTACTAAAGGAATTTTGGACTATGTTCATACGGATGTTTGGGGCCCAACTAAAACAACGTCGTTGGGTGGAAGTCAATATTTTGTCTCGTTTATAGATGATTTTTCTAGGTATGTATGGGTGTACACATTGAAGCACAAAAGTGAAGTTCTAGAAAAATTCATTATTTGGAAGAAATTGGTAGAGAACCAGACTGGCAAGCGCATTAGATATATTAGATCAGACAATGGAGGCGAGTACACGTCTAATGCATTCTTGTAGGAGTGTCAGAAATCTGGTATTGATCACCATTTCACAGTTAGAGAGACACCGCAGCAGAACAGGGTGGCAGAGCGCATGAACTGTACCTTGGTGGAAAAGGTGCGGTGTATGTTGTCCAATTCGGGGATGGACAGAGTTTTTTGGGCTGAAGCCATGGATTATGCTTGCCATTTGGTGAACCGTCTGCCGTCTGCAGCCATTGGGAAGTTGACTCCCATGGAGAAGTGGTCAGGCCATCCTGCTAGGGACTATGAGCATTTGAGGATCTTTGGGTGTCCAACTTATTATCATGTGCGTAATGATAAGTTGGAACCTAGAGCTCAAAAGGCAGTTTTCTTGGGATTCAGGTGTACAACCCATATTCGACGAGGGAGGGCCCTACCACCGCCAGGTCATCAAAAGTCAAAGTCAACAAGACAAGGTGGGGATCCAGACCAGCACCCCGGGCCGCGGAAGGTTCGGGCGAGTATGGCGAGCTCCCCAGGCCAACTCGCCAGGTGGCGACTATGACCAGATACTCGCCTCTTCCAGGCGAGCCCCCCAGGGAAGTCGCCAACTCGCCAGGGTGGGGGTATAAGTAAGACCCCCCCCTCTTTGGTTTTCCCTATAAATAGGACCCCAGGGGTACGAAGGAGAGGACAAGCAATTCTCGGCCTGAGCCCTTGCGAGCCCCAGCAACTGCCCTTGACTCGTTATTGCTCAGCGCGCCTCCTTCGTACCTAGCTCGGCCAATCTGGTTGAGAAGGGGTTGCTTCTCCTAAGCAACTGGGTACGCGGTGGGACCTTCCCGCCGTAGCAACCTGGGGTCTTGTTTGCGCAATTCGTCCCTGTTTCCTGACCAGAGATCATCTTCCCGACTGGTCGACCAATAACTTCAGGTTGCCTAGTCCGATTTCTGAGGTTGAGAATTTCTCGGCTTCAACACTTGGTGCGGTGAGCGTGGATAGCGACCGAAGAAGAAAGTCGTGGTTGGAAGATGGCCGATGGTGGAGATCGGGGCGAGTTGGGAGGTAACTCGGCGGGAGCTGGAGTCCCGGGGCAAGGTAGCGAGTATGTGACAGTGGCGGCTTTTGAAGAGTTCACAAGAAGAGTGGAGAAGGCAATACTCGTCGGGTTGTCCAATCCGCCTGAGGTGACGGCGACTTCCCCCCGCCGCCGGACACCCCCGGGCGAGGAGATACCAACTCGGCGAGCAGGGAAGGAGCCCGCTTGGGCGAGTGGAGAACAGGTGATCCCGCCGCGACATCACCCGGCGAGTAGTCAAGGAATCCGGTTTCGAGATCCAGAACTCTCGGCGAGGTATGGAGATACTCGCCGATGGAGCGAGTATGACTGCTCGAGCGGAGAGGATACTCGCCGCCGCCAGGAAGGGAGGAGCCCCTTTTGCGACGAGATCCTCGCGGCCCTCGTCCCCGACAACTTCAGAGAGCCGGTCCTCTCGTACTACTCCGGCAAGGACGACCCGGTGGGACATCTTCAGTGGTTTGAGGATGTGGTCTCCATTCGCAACATGTCCGATGCTCTCAAGTGCCGGCTCTTCTCCATTACCTTCAAGGGTAGCGCGAGAGATTGGTTCCACCAGCTGCCAGCCGGGTCAGTTTACTGCTTCTCAGATCTGCGAAGGGGCCTTTTAGCAAGGTTTGCGACGTCCAAACGGAGGAAGAAGGAGGCGACCGCCCTCTTCAAGATCGTGCAGGGGCAGCACGAGAGTTTGGGTCGGTACATCGATCGATTCCAGGAGGAGGTGCTGGAGGTGGAAGAGGTAGACGGGTTCACCTTGATGGTGGCCCTCAAGTTCGGGCTGAAGCAGGGTCTGTTCAACATGGAGTTGGGGCACAGGCCGCCCAAATCGTTCGAGGAGATGGTGGAGAGAGCCAATGTGTTCATCCAGGGAGAGGAAAGGAACAAGGAGTTCCTGGCACGGCTCGATGGAGACCGACCGCTTGGGCAAGACAAGGGAAGACTGCTGGAGAGGGAGAGGGCGCCGGAGGGGCGCAACGACAGGAAGCAGGAGAGGCCGCAGGGGAAAGAGGAGAAGGGAGAAAGGGGAAGGGAGATCAGAAAGGTGGAGAGGCAGGAGAGGCGGGAGAGGCCTCGAAAGCAGGAGGATAGGAGGCCCGTCGGAGGTCGAGAGGCGAGGAGCGAGGAGAGAAGATTCCAGTATCCGAGGGATCGCCCCCAGTGGAGGCGGCCCATCCGTCAGGAGGAAAGGAGGGCTTACAACCCTCGGGAGCAGGGAGGAGGAAGAAGGGAAACCATGGCCATCACGCAGCGAGCCGCTAAGCGCCGGCGGAAGGAGAGGCAGCAAGAGAGGAGGCAGGAAAGGCAGCAGGAAGCGGCGATTCCCCTCTACTGCGATATCCATCGAGTGGAGGGGCACGGAACCTTGGCTTGCCCTGAGTTCTGGGAAGCAAGGAGGAGGATGGAAGCAACGGCGGCCGAGAGGGAGCAGCCGCAGCAGGAGGCCCAGGTTGGGCAGGTGGCCTACCAGGCACCGCAGAGAAGGAGGAACGAAGACAGGATCGACCAAGGAGGAAGGGGGAATGTCATTCCCGGTCCGGGAGGCGGGCACGTCGGAGTAATCAACGGAGGGGCGGGGCTAGGAGCTTCCCGCAAGGGAAGTCTCCACCAAATCTACAAAAGGAGCGTCGCTTCGACGTCTCAGACCCCCCCTCCCTTGAACGAGATCACCTTCTCGGAGGAAGACATGCTCTGGAACGAGAACCCCTTCCATGACGCCCTGGTGATTCAAGCCGCAATCGAGGACTTCACCGTCGACCGAATCCTTGCGGATAACGGGAGTTCGGTGAATGTCATCTTCAAGAGAACCTTCGTCGGCCTTCAGGTGGAAGCGTCCCGGGTTCAGGCAGCAGATGGGCCTCTCTTCGGCTTCTCCAGGGAGAAGAAAGAGGTGGAAGGAGGAGTTGAGTTGCTGGTCACCCTCGGGGAACTTCGATCCGATGCCGCTTCGTCATCGTCGACGCACCCAGCGGCTACAACGCCATCTTCGGACGGCCCCTCATCAACTACTTCAAGTCCGTCCCTTCATCATATCATCAATGCCTGAAGTACTGCAGGGACGACGTCCAAGTCAGGATCAGGGGAGATCCCAGGGCCTCCAGGGAATGCTACCTGAATGCGGTCAGCACCATCAGCTGGATGGGCGACGCAGAAAGGTTGGAAAGGATGATGGAGCAGGAAGAGGGCCTGCAAGCTGCCGAGGAGCTGGAGGAAGTGGAGGTGATCTCCCTGCGAGGAAAGCCGGAGCTGCTGAAGATCGGAGGAGCCTTGCCCCCGGAAGGGAAGGTGGAGATAGCTGCCTGCCTACAGGAAAACGCGGACGTTTTCGCATGGAGCGCCGCCGAGATGCCAGGGATTGATGCTGATGTTGCCTGTCATCGCCTCAACCTGGATCCAGCGACGACCCCCGTCCGTCAGAAGCAAAGGAAGAGCGCCGCCACTCTAGCGGGACCCATCCGGGAGGAAGTAGGGAAGCTGCTGGAAGCAGGTTTTGTTTCGGAGATCCAGTATCCAGGCTGGGTCTCCAATGTTGTAATGGTGAAGAAGTCCGGAGGGGGCTGGAGGTTATGTATCGACTTTTCATTGTTGAATAAAGCTTGCCCGAAGGATTGTTATCCCCTGCCTCAGATCGACGCGCTGGTTGATTCCACCGTCGTATTTCCTGTGATGAGTTTCCTTGACGCTTTTTCAGGATACCATCAGATCCGGATGCATCCCCCCGATTGTCGCGACGTTTCCTTCATCACCAGCGACGGGTGCTATAGCTACAAGATGATGCCCTTCGGGCTCAAGAACGTTGGCGCGACATATCAAAGAATGATGGATCACGTCTTCAGGGAGCAAAAGGGGCGGAATCTGGAAGTCTACGTAGATGACCTGCTCGTTAAGAGCAAGAGCGCCGCGGAGCACGTAGCGGATCTGACAGAGACCTTCGCCACCCTGAGGAGGTACAAGATGCGGCTCAACCCGGCCAAGTGTGTTTTCAGCGCGGGAAGGGGGAAGTTTCTAGGGCACCTCCTTACTCCCCTAGGGGTGGAGCCTAACCCCGACAAGGTGAAAGCCATCGTGGAGATGGCGTCCCCAAGGGATTCCAAGGAAGTTCAAAGGTTGACCGGAAGGCTGGCAGGTCTTAGCCGGTTTCTCTCCAGGGCCGGAGAAAAGTGTTCCCCATTCTTCAAAGCCCTTCGGGGGAACCAGAAGTTCGAGTGGACCCCGGAGTGTGAGGAGGCCTTCGTAAAGCTCAAACAACAGCTGACTCGAGCTCCTCTCCTTCAGGGTCCGCAGGGCGGCGAGGACCTCTTACTCTACCTGGGGGTAGGGGTTGAAGCAGTCAGCTCGGTGTTGGTCTGAGAGGAGGGAAAGAAGCAGCTTCCAATCTACTACGTGAGCCGGGTGCTAAGGCAAGCCGAAACGCGGTACCCCATCCTGGAGAAGTTAGTCTTTGCCCTGGTAGTTTCGGCCAGGCGACTCCGTCCATATTTTCAAGCCCACTCTATCAAGGTAGTCTCCGACCACCCCTTGAGGAGTATCTTGGACGGAGTGGAGCACTCAGGCAGGCTCGCCAAGTGGGCTGTGGAACTGAGCGAGTTCGACATCTCCTACCCCCCAAGGGTCGCGATCAAAGCACAAGCCGTGGCGGATTTCCTGGCCGACTTCTCGGCCGAGGTCGAGGCAGACACGGATGTCTCTCGGCCGGTCCCCTGGAAGATGTTCGTAGATGGCGCGTCAGGGAGACACTCCGTGGGAGCCGGGGTGGTGCTGGTTAGTCCTCAGGGGACCAGGATTGAGCAAGCCGTCAAGATCCATTTTCCGGTCACTAACAATCAGGCGGAGTACGAAGCCATGGTGGCTGGCTTGCGACTCGCCAAGGAACTGGCAATCAGAGATATCAGGGCTTTTACCTATTCCATGGTGGCGGCATCTCAGATTCGGGAAGAGTTCGAAGTCCGAGATCCCATCTTGCAGCAATATCTGGTTAAGGTCAAAGGCTTGGTCGGGGGGTTCCGATCCTTTCACGTCGAACACGTGCCCCGAGAACGCAACTCCGAGGCAGACAATCTTGCGAAATACGGCCCTCGGGCTGGGGGAACCGCCATCGAGTTGTTCCGACCATCCATCGAAGAAGGCGAGTTGATGGAGATCGATCAGCGGGCCTCGTGGAGAGATCCGTTCATCACGTTCCTGGCGACAGGCCGACTACCATCTGACGGGCAAGATCAAAGAAAGTTCCGGTATAAGGCCGCGTACTACTTGCTGCAGGACGGAGAACTCTATCGCAAAACCATTTCAGGCCCTCTGGCCCGATGCTTGTCAGAACTCGAGATTCCCCGGGTCCTCGAGGAGATTCACTCAGGAGAGTGCGGCAGTCACTCCGGGACCCGCACCCTGGAGCAAAGGATTCTAAGGCACGGTTACTTCTGGCCGACCATCCGAAAGGACGCAGAGGCCTACTCCAGAAAATGCTCCCAATTTCAACTCTTCGCGCCCCTCGCGCTCCAGCCGGCTCAGCAACTTCGCTCGATTACCGCTCCGTGGCCCTTCGCAATTTGGGGAATGGATTTGATCGGCCCGTTCCCTCAAGCTAGCGGGCAAAGGAAGTTTGTCCTGGTAATGGTTGACTACTTCACGAAATGGATCGAGGCTAAAGCTCTGGCCAGGACCACGTCTCAAATCGTCAAAAACTTCATCTGGGGGGAGATCGCATGCAGGTTCGGGATCCCTCTGGCCATCATCACCGACAATGGGCCGCAGTTCGCCAGCCTGGAACTGGGGGACTTTTGTAAACAGTTGGGAACCGACCTTCGGTTCGCCTCGGTACATCACCCTCGTAGCAATGGGCAGGTAGAAGCCGCGAACAAGCTCATCATCAACTTGCTGAAGAAGAAGATCACCAATCTCAAGGGGAATTGGGCCGAACAGCTCCCTTCCGTCCTCTGGGCCCTCAGGACCACCCCGAACTCAGCCACAGGGGAAACACCCTTCAAGCTGTCACACGGGTCCGAGGCGCTCATCTCGGTCGAATTTGAGGTGCATAGTCCAAGGGTCATCGCAGCCGAAGACGGAAGCGAGGAATGACGGTTAGAGAATGAAGAGGCTCAGAGGCTCTCCCTAGATTATGTGGAAGAGCTTCGGGACTTGGCCTCCATGCGCCAGGAGGAAACCAAGAGGCGCATGGCGAGACACTTCGACAAAAACGTCCGCTTGAAGAACTTCCTCGCGGGGGACTTGGTCATGAAGAAGGTGGACGCCGCTGGGCGGGGAGCCGCCGTAGGCAAGCTCCATCCCAACTGGGAGGGACCTTTCATCATCCAAGAAGCCTTGACCGCAGGAGGCTATTACCTACAAGACCAAGCGGGAGAGCAGCTTCCTGGAACCTGGAGCGGGGATGATTTGAAAAGATTTTACCCGTAGCGGTAACTCATGTATCAATTTCTGTAAAAACTCTTAAATGAACAAAGAATGCGGGATTTCATCTTTTTTGTGTTAAATATACCTCAAGGTTTCTGAGTGTTTCCATGGTCCGCCTCATAGTCGACCTCGGAAGACAACGGTCGGTTTGTTCCTCATATATAGCCCAGTACGGATGATGGGACGATGCTTCAGGATTTTAAGCGCTCTTGTAAGACCGAGCCTCTGTATTGTCGGCCGAGATCAGCTCCCCCCTTGCATGTCGGCCTATGTCTCCCCGGGTGCATCTCTCTTCCGTCTGGAGGACCTGCGAGGAACAGATCTGCACCCTGATCTCCCGGACTCGAGGAGAGGTCGGCCTCGTAAAACACCCGGAAGAAGAACCTGCCAAAGACAGGGTATGGACGAGCCCGGAGGGAGGTGTGTGAATTCCGAGCGCGTTCGAAAAGGACCCTCGATGAACACCACCCCCATCCTGATCGTACCTGTAAGCGACCTTCACTGCCGAATTGGGATGCGGGACTCCAACCCGTTCTCACTAAATAGCCTAGTTCGGACGATAGGACGAGGCTTCGGGACTTTAAGCGCTCTTGTAAGACCGAGCCTCTGCATTGTTGGCCGAGATCAGCTCCCCCTTGCATGTCGGCCTAGGTCTCCCCGAATGCATCTCTCTTCCGACCAGAGGAATTCTGAGGGACGGGTCTGGACACCAATCCCCCGATTCGGCAGGATCAAGAGCGTCCCTTCAGGGGAAGTTTCTTTCTTGCCAAGATGTCTCTGGGATTAATCTCCAAAATGTGTAAGGACGCAGGATTTAATTCAAGACCTCGAGTCGAGCAGCGTCGTAAGACCGGTATCCCCACGAGCTCCTCTCCTCGGGAATCGGCCGACCTCCTCGATCGTAATACAAGACTTCGAGTTGAGCAGCGTCGTAAGACCGGTATCCCCACGAGCTCCTCTCCTCGGGAATCGGCCGATCTCCTCGATTGTAATTCAAGACTTCGAGTTGAGCAGCGTCGTAAGACCGGTATCCCCACGAGCTCCTCTCCTCGGGAATCGGCCGATCTCCTCGATTGTAATTCAAGACCTCGAGTTGAGCAGCGTCGTAAGACCGGTATCCCCACGAGCTCCTCTCCTCGGGAATCGGCCGACCTCCTCGATCGTAATACAAGACTTCGAGTTGAGCAGCGTCGTAAGACCGGTATCCCCACGAGCTCCTCTCCTCGGGAATCGGCCGACCTCCTCGATCGTAATACAAGACTTCGAGTTGAGCAGCGTCGTAAGACCGGTATCCCCACGAGCTCCTCTCCTCGGGAATCGGCCGACCTCCTCGATCGTAATACAAGACTTCGAGTTGAGCAGCGTCGTAAGACCGGTATCCCCACGAGCTCCTCTCCTCGGGAATCGGCCGATCTCCTCGATTGTAATTCAAGACCTCGAGTTGAGCAGCGTCGTAAGACCGGTATCCCCACGAGCTCCTCTCCTCGGGAATCGGCCGATCTCCTCGATTGTAATTCAAGACTTCGAGTTGAGCAGCGTCGTAAGACCGGTATCCCCACGAGCTCCTCTCCTCGGGAATCGGCCGACCTCCTCGATCGTAATACAAGACTTCGAGTTGAGCAGCGTCGTAAGACCGGTATCCCCACGAGCTCCTCTCCTCGGGAATCGACCGATCTCCTCGATTGTAATTCAAGACTTCGAGTTGAGCAGCGTCGTAAGACCGGTATCCCCACGAGCTCCTCTCCTCGGGAATCGGCCGATCTCCTCGATTGTAATCCAAGGCCTCGAGTTGAGCAGCGTCGTAAGACCGGTATCCCCACGAGCTCCTCTCCTCGGGAATCGGCCGATCTCCTCGATTGTAATTCAAGACTTCGAGTTGAGCAGCGTCGTAAGACCGGTATCCCCACGAGCTCCTCTCCTCGGGAATTGGCCGATCTCCTCGATTGTAATCCAAGGCCTCGAGTTGAGCAGCGTCGTAAGACCGGTATCCCCACGAGCTCCTCTCCTCGGGAATCGGCCGATCTCCTCGATTGTAATCCAAGGCCTCGAGTTGAGCAGCGTCGTAAGACCGGTATCCCCACGAGCTCCTCTCGGGAATCGGCCGATCTCCTCGATGACGAGAATGAGGGGCCCGCAGGCTATGTTCGACGACTAAGCCCGGTTCAATTTTCGTCACGCGCGAGCAGACGAGCGGATCTCGCGCGAGTAGGCGAGCAGACCCCATGCGGGGAGGCGAACTGGAATCGCGCGAGTAAGCGACCCCCGGGGGGGTGCGAGTATGTCCCGCACGCCACCCGCGCGGTTCTCAGCAGGTCCACGAGTATCCAGGTGCAGGGGCGAGTAGGTCCCGGCGAGCGGATGGGTGATGTCGGGACCATCCCCCTGCGACCTAGCGAGCGTCCCTCTCCGAGCCTATGAGCCTAGCGAGTAACATCCAGTCAGAGGAAAAACCAAAACTTTGTATAAATCATTAAGTCAAAAATTTGATTTACAAAAAGAATATCGGCGAGCAACTAGGACTCGTCGTCGCCAGTATCAGGCCGATATTCATCATCACCAATATCGCCAATATCTGCAAAGTCGTCGCTCTCTGCACTCTCGCCGCTGCTGTTTCCGCTGCCGCTGCTGTTTCCGCTGCCGCTGCTGCTTCCGCTGCCGCTGCTGTCAGAATCACCGGAGCTGGTCGGCGACGACGCGCCATACGGCGGGACAGTCCCCTCGACGAGCAGCTCGGGAATGAGCTCGTCGACAGTGAGCGGCTTCTCCCCCTCGACGAGCTGGCCCCCGAGCCTAAGGCGCGCGAGTATGACGTTCCCCGCCGCCCGCGCGATCTCGCGGCGAACGGAGGATCTCTCCTCCCAAAGGACGCGCGATTGCTTCACCACTCGCGCCGGGTCCTCGGGTAGCGAGGTTGAGGAGTTCGGCCGTCCTTCAGCAGCGATCAACCTAGTCTCCATCACCACAGCGCGAGTTTGGGCCGCCTCCAACTCGGCCTGGGAGGCGGCGAGCTTCTCCTCGCACTCGGAGAGCTTCTTCGCCGCTTCTATCTCGGCAGCCTGCGAGATGACCAACGTCAGAACCTATCAACGACACAAATCGAGCAACCCACCCAAGGACAGCTCACCTCGAAGTCCTTCCAACGGACTGACTGCATGCCGAGGTCGATGACCTTCTTGGAGACGACCTTGAGGGCGTCGGTCACCTCCAACAGCTTCCTCGCCGAGTAATGCCCCAGCTCGGCAGACCGCGCGAGCGCGCAGGCCGACTGATGGGCGAGCTCCGTCGGAGTCAACTCCATGACGGACTCCGCGTCGGCCCGACCGTAGATGGCGTGGAGGACGGCGAACGCCTCCCCATTGTCCTCCCAGTCAGTCGACCAGGACGGGAGGTTGGTGCTCAGCGACACCGAATTTTCCCCCGCCGACCAGGTCACGAGCGGGCGACCGAAGGCGTCCACCACCCCCTGCCCGAGGCCGTAGTTGGGGTGGAAATGGGGCGACTGGGCGCCCGTCGGCGACCGGCAATCGACGGATCGCGGCGACGAGGTCTTCGCCCTCTTCCTCGCGGGACCCTGCGAGCTGGCCCGCGACTTTCCCTTAACCGCCTTCTTCTCCCCAACGTTAGCAGGAGGGCGAGAATCCGACTGCGTGGCGGCGACTTCCTTCGCCAAAGGAAGCGGCTTCTCCGGAAGCTCGTTGGAAACTGCAAAAACACGCGACAAGGTTAGCTTCAGCGGCAAAAGGGCGAGCGAGTAATCAGGGCGCATTTCGAGTTCGGCATACTTTCGTTAGGGTGGACTGGCTCGAGCACGTTGACGTTTAGTTGCCAGAAAATGATGTCAAAACGCCGACCGCGAAAGTATTCGAAGAGCTGCTCGCGAGCTCCTTCGAGGATGGGGGGAAGGAAGGCAACATCGGCTGGTTGATGCGGCCTGCCGAGAATACCGCCGAAGTCGCCATGGATGACAATCAGCTGCTCGCTCCAGCGATGGACCTTGTTCGCGGTCCCGACCAGGGTGCAGACATGGCTGCTGAAAAAGATGACCCCCTCCGAGGTCGCCGCAAAGGCGAAGATGCGGCGGAAGACGGAGAGGTCGAAAGCGATCCTCTCTTCCCGAAGGAAGCAGAGGAATCCCATGATGATCGCCACGCCGTTGGGATTGATCTGCGCAGGGACAATCCCGAAGTAACGCAGGATCTCGCAGAATTCCGGCCAGAAGGGCAGCCGCAGGCCCGCGTCGAAGTGACGCAGCGACATTACAAGCGAACCCTCAATATGGGTATTGAGGCGCTCGCTGCGAGTGGGGAGTCTTGCCGAGTATCCGTCAGGCAGGGAGCGTTCCTTGAAGGTCGCCAGTTCCTTCTCGGTGGTTATGGACTTCTTAAAAGCCGCATCTGCGAAGTTAATTGCGTGGGCCTGTCGGCGAGCGCTGGCATCGTCACCGACCATGATGGCGAGATCCGAAGGCAACGAGAGCGGCGAGTTGATTGTTCAGATACTCGGCAGGAGGAAAGAAGGTCGCTACAGCAATACGCTTTATGACCCACCTACCCCTCCTATTTATAGATATGACAAGTCCAAAAGGGGGGGGGGGTCAGCCATCCCAGCGAGTATCTAATGAACTCGCGCGATGAGGATAAACCTGCGACATTATCAAGTGAACTAAAGCTCGGCACGTCAAAAAATAACAGCGCGCACACAGAGGCAGGAATATTCGCACACATGAATTAATCAAATTAGAAATAGATGTCCGGAAGTACAAGTCGCACAAGGCGAGTTACATTCGAAAAATAAAAAACTATGGCGCCCTCGGCCGCTCAGGAGGGTGTGGATGTCGCCCGGCCCAGCCGATCTCGCGTGCACGCCGGTAATGCTCCGTCGCCAGCGCTGTCGCATCATCGCCGAGCCTGAGCTGCTCCTCCATCCTCGCCAGACGTCCAGCGGACCCCATGCTCGCCCGGATGCCGGCCAGCTCGTCAAGCACCAGCTGCAGACGGTGGTTGTTCAGTTGCAGCTGGCGGTCGTTCTCTTTGACCACGTGAAAGCGAGCTTCATAGCTTTCCAAGGTCGACTGGAGCCCTTCGACCTTGGCCATCCTCGCCTCCAGAGCCGAGATGCGTCGGTGAGAATCGCAGATAGCGAACTGGTCAAACTTGCTCTCCAGCTCCATGTGGGCGCGAATGGCGGCCCGGCGATACTCGCTCCCGGACAGCCCGATAGCGTCGAGGAAAGTCGCCCCAGAGGTCGCCGGGCGATCTGACAAAGCAGGAAGATGGATCGTCAGGACAGAAAGCAAAAAGCAGAGCGGTATTCAGTGGTAGGAGGCTCACCACGGCGAGGAGATCGGGATCGGCGCGGCGAAGGAGGTCGCCCGGAGGTATCTCGCCTCCCCGAAGAGCTGCTCAGAAGATCGGCAGGCCTGCCCTGCCCGCGCTCTCCAGACCCTCGGCCGACGTAGTCGGGGTCTCCAACCCGCGGAGGAAAGTAGGGTGGCCGAGGCCTCTCCGGCTTCTTCACCGGCGGCGAAGCTTGAGATGAGCTCGCAGAGTGGTGCGGAGCCCTCGGCGCAGGAGGCGGAGGAGGTCGCGGATAGTCCGACTTCGACAGAGGCGGCGGAGGGGGCAGGCCGGTGCTCGGCGTCTGGCCAGGAGTGGCCGCCGCGGGCGGCGGCGGCGGCAGTGGAGCGCTCACCGGGGGTACCTTCTCGCCGCTCGCAACAGCAGAGGCCGCCATACTCGCCGAAGGGACCTCGCGCACCGGCCCAGACGACCCGGCAGGGGTGGCCTTCGCCGGCAGTTCCTTGCTCGCAGGCGGGGGGTCCTTCGCCAACGCCGCCCCAGACGCCTTCCCCGAGCTGAGGCCTATCCTGACCGTGCGGGCGATCTTGAACGGCCTGTCGGCCGCCAGGGCGAGTAAGGGCGCCGAGCTGAGGGGGACGACATCAAGTGCCGCGTCCGCGGCAATCGGAGAATCTGCATAAGGAAAGAAGTCAGCAAAGTGGCGGCGACAACCCAGCAGGGAAGAGTTCGAGGTAGCGACCTGTCAAGGTGACCACCTCGGCCTGAGGCACCACGGATTCCTTCACGGCCGCGAGCTCCTCGGTCACTCCCGGATTCTCCAGCGGGCTGCCCCGGGTCGATCCAGGGAGGTCGTCGAGCCCTAGGTCGTTCAACACCCTCTGGGTGGTGGACGACACTACAGGATTTTCGGTCGCCGCGGCGACCTGGTGCGCCAGTGGAGGCGAGCCGACCACCGTAGTGGCGGGCTGCTTGACCTTTTTCGTCTTCTTCTTCTTCTTCGGCGGGAGCAAGGAAGTAGGATCATCCTCGCGCGGTCTTTTCGACCTGGCTATACCGAGGAGGCCCGACAGGGCGGCGAGATTGTCCTTCAACAGCTGTTCAGCACCCGACATTTTCGGCGAGCTCCAAGGACCGTCTCAAAAACGAAGCCCCCCCTATTTATAGACTACTCTACCAGCAGGCGACGATGCGAGCTGTCCAGATACTCGGCAGAGGTCCTCGCCGAATAAGCGTTGGATGATTCTTTCCGGGCTCCTACGTCGCCCAAAAAGAGCGGGGATTGTGTACAACCCATATTCGACGAGGGAGGGCCCTACCACCGCCAGGTCATCAAAAGTCAAAGTCAACAAGACAAGGTGGGGATCCAGACCAGCACCCCGGGCCGCGGAAGGTTCGGGCGAGTATGGCGAGCTCCCCAGGCCAACTCGCCAGGTGGCGACTATGACCAGATACTCGCCTCTTCCAGGCGAGCCCCCCAGGGAAGTCGCCAACTCGCCAGGGTGGGGGTATAAGTAAGACCCCCCCTCTTTGGTTTTCCCTATAAATAGGACCCCAGGGGTACGAAGGAGAGGACAAGCAATTCTCGGCCTGAGCCCTTGTGAGCCCCAGCAACTGCCCTTGACTCGTTATTGCTCAGCGCGCCTCCTTCGTACCTAGCTCGGCCAATCTGGTTGAGAAGGGGTTGCTTCTCCTAAGCAACTGGGTACGCGGTGGGACCTTCCCGCCGTAGCAACCTGGGGTCTTGTTTGCGCAATTCGTCCCTGTTTCCTGACCAGAGATCATCTTCCCGACTGGTCGACCAGTAACTTCAGGTTGCCTAGTCCGATTTCTGAGGTTGAGAATTTCTCGGCTTCAACATCAGGCATGGGGTTAAAGGCTACAAATTATATGACCATGCCGATAAGAAGATTGTGATTAGCAGGGATGTTACTTTTGATGAGGCAAGCATGTTGAAGCCTAAATGCTCTCAACAGGTGGAGAGCTCTGGGAAGACCACAGATGGCTTACAGATTGTGGAGCTTGATGTTGCTCCTATTGTTCCACTTGATTCTTGTATTGAGCAACATGTACTTGGACAGATTGCAGTAGATGGGCTTACAGATCTTGGTCAGGAGGATGTAGATGCTGAAGAAGATGTTGGGGAGGCTCCTGTTGATGAGTCAATTGCGAGATGCAGGTCTAGGCGGACAAATGTCCCAAAACCTTCATGGTTGAGGGATCATATTGCATTTGCACTATCAGCAACTGAAACTGAAATTCCAAGTCACATTAAAGAGGCTATGGAGAGTCCCGAAGGTGGGCAGTGGAAGGTAGCCATGGATGAAGTAATGGAGTCCCTTTACAAAAATAACACTTGGAGTTTGGTAAAGGTGCCTCCTGGGAAGAGGGCCATTGGGTGCAAGTGGGTGTATGCTAAGAAGGTAGGATCTCCTGGAGAAGCTGATGTGCGGTTCAAGGCAAGGTTGGTTGCAAAAGGTTTTGCACAACGTGAAGGGATTGATTATGATGAAGTGTTTTCCCCAGTAGTCAAACATCCCTCCATCCGTGTACTGCTTGCTCTTGTTGCACAGTTTGGTCTGATACTTGAACAGCTTGATGTGAAAACAGCATTCCTACACGGGGAACTTGAGGAGGAGATTTACATGCATCAACCGCCTGGATATGGTGCCACCCATAAAGACTTAGTGTGCAAACTGAACAAGTCCTTGTATGGGTTAAAGCAATCACCATGAATGTGGTATAGAAAATTTGATCAGTTTATGCAAAAGGAAAAATTTGAGCGGAGCCAGTTTGACCATTGTGCTTATTATAAGCAACTTCCAGGAGGTGTGTACATTTACCTCTTATTATATGTTGACGACATGCTTATTGCCTCTTCTAGTCAGTTGGAGATTGACAAGGTGAAGAATCAATTATTCAAGAGCTTTGAAATGAAAGATTTGGGTGAAGCCCAAAAGATTCTTGGCATGGAGATTCAGCGTGATAAATCAACTGGTAGAGTTTGGCTTTGCCAGAAGGCCTACTTGGAAAAGGTGTTGAAGAAGTTTGGAGTTGATGCATCAACCAAAGAGGCGAGTGTTCCTTTGGCACCACATTTTCAGTTGAGTGTTGATTTATGTCCTAAAGATGATGCTGAAAGGAAGGAGATGCAGTCAGTTCCGTATGCCAGTGCAGTGGGAAGTCTTATGTATGCTATGGTGTGTACCAGACTAGATATAGCACATGCGGTTGGGGTTGTTAGCAGGTTCATGCATAATCCAGGGAGGAGTCATTGGAATGCTGTGAAGTGGATACTTAGGTATCTGAAAGGTACTGTTGATACGGGTTTGATGTTTGAGAGACAGTCATCAGTAGCTAACTTATGTGTGGGGTATGTAGATTCGGACTTTGCCGGTGATATAGATAGACGCAGATCTACTTCGGGTTATTTATTCACGTTGGCAGGTGCTCCAGTTGGTTGGAGGTCTACATTACAGGCCACAGTTGCATTGTCTACCACTGAGGCAGAATATATGGCTTTGACGGAGGCGATGAAGGAGGCTATCTGGATGCAGGGTTTGTTGGATGATCTGGGTGTGGAGCAGGAGCACTTGACGGTGCATTGTGACAGTCAGAGTGCAATTTTCTTGGCAACCAATCCGGTTCACCATGCTCGAACAAAGCACATTGACGTGCGGTACCATTTTGTTCGTGATCTGATTGAGAAAGGCGATATTCTACTTCAAAAAATTGACACGAAGGACAACCCAGCGGATATGATGATGAAGGTGTTACCAGTGCAAAAATTTAATTGTTGCAAGGCGCTGGTGAACACTTGTGCTCAGGGTTGATCGCCCTGGTGAGCGTTTGGGGAACTACAGCGGCTTGATTCCTTTGGGAGGGGGATATGTAGGCGACCAACTTGTTGGTGCAGTCGATGTATTTGTATTCATCCAAAATTTTTAATGAAAAATGTAGGATGAGGTGGAGATTGTGAACGCAGCAGCAGCGAGCGGCTCGAGGTTTGTGTGCGACTCGTTATTGGGTTAGTTGTTTCTTTGCCGGGAGAGTTTATAAAACAGAACAAAAAAAGGAGTTTAAAATTAATAATAAAAAAAACTGCTGCAGTTTTGATTATTAATAAAAAAAACTGCCATTCTTTTTGAAACGTCATGTCTCTTCCCGTGGGGAAAAAAGGAGGGTGGCTGGAGGTTTTTTAGTCACGGCTTGGAGTTGCAGTTTTTTTGTGAGTCGCCGTTTGGAGTTGATTGCCTGAAAGGTTGAGAGTCTCCTACCTGGACTCATCGCCGGTTTGGTGTGGCTGCCGGCGTGGTGTGGCCGTCTGTTTAGAGCGGTTATCGGGAGTTTGGGGGCGAATTTCTTGTGCGAGGGCTGCTGCTGCTGCGTTTATTTTGGTTTGCATTCTCTTCCTCTCCTCCCCGCAGACGTAGGCACTTTTTGCCGAACTGCGTTAACAACCCGGTCTTTGATGTGCTCTGTGCTTTGATTTGTTTTCCGCTGTTTTAGTGTGTTTGGTATTGCGATTGCTTGTGTTGTTGGACTAATTGCAAGCGATATAGTTTTCTACAGTGGTTCCTCTACGCCTAAGACACCAGAATATCGAACCATGAACGAAGAAAGACATGAGATAAATATTGTCCAGTGATTGTGAGGCCCCGATTCTTGACTGGAAGGGACGCCAAAGGCCTCTGCCCTCCTGTCTATCGGATGGAAGGGCAGTGACTTGATTGATGAACAATCCAAATTCGTTGATCACTTCTCAGAGAACAAATGAATTGTTCAAATTCTTGATACAATGAGTTAAGACATAAAAGTAGGAACATATGTTCCAAGAAATATCAGGATAATGAATGATCATCCCTCAACTAACCTTCAAAAATGTAGGGCGCTTGTAGAAAGGAACTCAAACAAATTATAACAAAATAAATTACTTCACATGAGTTTTCTGTCACAGGTTGAACATAAGAAATATGAAGAAGTCGGCATGGATCTACACTGGATTATGGCCATGTAAGAAGAATTGAATCAATTTGAAAGAAGTATAGAAACTTGTGAAACGATCCGCATACCATGCATCCAATCGGAGAATAAAGTGGGTATCAATAATTAAAGCGGAGTTTAAAAAGAGTAATCATAAGAAACAAGGCAAGACTGGTTGTACGCGGATGCAAGCAAGAAGAACGTATACACGGATTATGAAAACATTAATTCCAG
The DNA here is from genome assembly GCA_039513925.1 of Platanthera zijinensis. NCBI lineage: Eukaryota > Viridiplantae > Streptophyta > Magnoliopsida > Asparagales > Orchidaceae > Platanthera > Platanthera zijinensis. The sequence continues at coordinate 46,695,728 of CM077088.1, read as the reverse complement.
TTATGACATTAGTGTTGGGATATAATGCGAAACTATCTCCTAGACACAATCAATTTAATACAGGGTATACAAACACATAAATCTGAACAAAAATAATGCATATGTAATTACTACAACTGCAATAATAATACATGGAAAAAATGTACCGACGTCCGTTACAAAATACACCTCAGAGGAGCTGGACTCGCTCGATCCGCGGGAGAGATAATAATTTGGACTGCAATCCGCTAGCATAGCGGGCGCACAAGCTTCACCGAGAACCTTCGTTGTCCAATGACGACCAAAACACCCGCCACCACCGCAGAAGCACCGTCGAGGCCAACTGCACTCACGCACCTCCGGGGAGAAACACCATCAAGGTCACTGCACTCTCACATGCTTTCGCCACCACGCCCGCACTGCCGAAGAGAAACACTGACAAGGCCACTGCACCACCGCAAACCTTCGCTGCCACGCCCGTACCACATCATCTCCCCTAAGACCGACAACCCTCTCCTCCAAGACCAGCGACTATCATCTCCAAAGTCAGGGGATGCGTCGAGGGTTCCACATGGGAGGAAAAAACAAGGCGAGAACGCCGAAATCGGCACCAACGACGCCGATTCCGCCGCACGGGGTCGCACCACCGGCAACCACCGGCGGCGGCAGCGGCCTTCCTTCAACGCGAGCCTGGGGTGGCGCGGTGTCCTTCAAAAATAACCCAGGCGACTGCTACTTCACCGGAACAGGAGGCGGCTGTCTACCTTTGTTTTCCCTTGAACAGGTAACCACCTCCTCCATATATAAAGCTCTTAAATGACTGTGTTGGTCACGCTAGAGAGAGTGGGAGAGATAGCTCTCTAAAAGGAAAATATCCCGAGAATCATTATTCCTTTTATCCATAAAATCTGTGGCTCCCAAACAAGGAAAAATTGTATCCGATTTGGGACCCGGATCCGAACCAAAAACACAATAATTAGAAACAATACGAATGTTCCGAGAGTATGGTGTGTCTACAAAGCGATCATTATATATGTACGAGATGAATATGGAGATTGAATAATATATATGCTCAGTAAATATGTAAATTCAAGATTTTTTTCTTGGGTCCGGGACTTCGGATCTCGGACGGAGTCCGTGTTGAACCTCCGCACCCTTTTTCCACTCCAAAAACTGTTGAATTTTCTCAAGTTGATCAGCAAGGGAGCCCAAACACCAAATCAATATCTTCGGCACTACCTAGATCACAACTTGAACCGCAGAAAGCAGGAAGCAACTCAGATAACCAAAAATATAGACAGAAGCAAGCAGATCAAAATTTCATTAATCTTCTCTACAAAGCGAGGCATACATGGCGAGACATGATTTCGCCAGTACATGAAAAAGCAGAACACAAAACAAGCCGGGCGGATAGAACTATGAGACCGCCGAGTCCGCCAAGATTGCCGAGCTCGCCGAGATCGCACAGATCGCCAAGCTGCTGAAGCCGAACACAACACGGAGTCCGCGAAGACCGCGAGGTCGCGCGGACAACCCGTTATTCGCTGAACTGCTGCTGAACAGAGGAGCAAACCGCCTAACCGCCGAACCACCAAGGTCGCGCGGACAGGTTATTGAACTTGGAAAGTTGATGCAGTGAGAACTGGTAAACCGCTGATACTGCAGTCCGCAAACTCACTGAGTCTGGCTGAAGGTTAAAACCAAACACCTGGTTTCACAGTACTAGCCGCGCCACCTGCACACAGCAAACCGATTAACTCTTATCAAACCGCGCGGATACAAAAGTCGAGTCCGCAGCACTTGATCCAAGCCAACTTACTGTTCACTCTTATTGTTAATGGCTTGCCGGGGGGGTCCTATTTATAGGTCAGGTGAGGAGTGCGGTCACCACCCTATGAGATAGAGACACCGCCCCTTGGTCGCAGCTAACATTGTCAATCCGCACAGTCCGCCCGCACGAGGCAAACCAAATCGCCAAGTCCAGGCAAGATGGCGAGCTGCTCAGGCCAGTCCGCTCAGTCCGCAGAAACAATACAGGACTAGTCGAGACGCATGAGCCACTAGCCGAGAATAATGCCAGTCCGCCAAAAAGACGAAATCGAAACAGTCCGCAAGCACCAGTCCGCAACCACAGGCAACCCGCCTGGTCACAACGGACTCTGCGGAAACCAACTCAGCTTGCAATGTCCACGACCACAGGCACACCGCCCGGTCACAGCGGACACTGCGGAAAAAAACTCCACCTCGCGCAGTCCGCGACCACAGGCACAAAAGACCCGGTCACAGTGGACACTGCGGGAACCCTGAACTCCACAAGCGTAAGTTCAGAAAGGATAGCGCGAGCTCGGCGGATACCAAACTAGTCCGCCAGCTCCAAGTCCAGACCGCGGCTTACTGCAACTTCAAAGAAGAAGTGCGGACTCCAAGCCCAGTCCGCACAGGCCGCACGCACCACCTTGCAGAGCTCAACTCACTGCCGGACAAAACAAGTCCGCGCAGTCCGCAAAGCCAGACCGCAGCACACCACGCAGGTCGCCAACCACCAACCCGCCGGACTAGGAACCAGTCCGCGCGGTCAGTCCGCCTAAGCCGCCCGGACTGCTCGACCACCCACTTTCACTTCACCAATTTCAACACTCCCCCTTGAAGTGAGAAGTGGTGATCAGGCCGAGTAGACCTCGTAGCCGCTGAAAAGGCCTCTTCGACAACGGCTTGGTGAAGATGTCAGCAAGATTATCTTCACTCCGAACTTGACCGACCACAAGAGATCCTTCCAACACCTTCTCCCTTATGAAGTGGTGATCGATCTCAATATGCTTGGTCCTTGCATGACAAACTGGATTGTTTACCAGCTTAAGAGCACTTTCATTATCCCCTCGGAGCAAAGTTGGACCTTGCACTTCCTCATGAACGTCCTCTACTAGCCTCCTTTGCCAAATGGCTTCCCGAGCTGCCAAGGCCGAAGCCTTGTACTCAGCTTCTGTAGTAGAGACGGATACCGAGTCCTGCTTCTTGCTGCACCACGAAATGCCCGCTGATCCACAAGTGAACACATAACCAGAAGTTGACCTTCGGTCATCCGAGTCACCACCATAATCAGCATCCGTGTACCCTAGCAAAGAGAACCTCGCATCCCTTCTGTAAAGAAGTCCCATGTCAGAAGTTGCCTTGACATACTTCAGAATGTTCTTTGCCGCTACAAGATGAGACTTCCTTGGCTCTGCCATAAACCGACTTACTCGACCAACAGCATAAGCTATATCAGGTCTAGTAATCGTCAGGTAGATCAAGCTCCCAACAAGAGCTCTAAACACCAAGGGATCAGGAAGAATCCTTCCTTCATCTCGACGAAGCTTTAGGCCTTGAACCAGAGGAGTAGAGCAAGTCTTCCCTTCAGTCAAACCAAACCGGTTCACTATGCGTTCAGCATATCCCTTCTGGCAGATGAGTAACCCACTCTCCTTCCTCTCTACTTCGAGACCAAGAAAGTGATGAAGCTCTCCCAGGTCTTTCATCTCGAAGCGAATTGCTAGTTCAGCTCTGAGCCTAGCTACCTCCTCCTCAGAATTCCCCGTGATGATCATATCATCAACATACAGCAAGACCAAGACTCGAAGCTCCCCATTCTTCTTGATAAACAAGCTTGAGTTTGAGTTTGAAGCAAGGTATCCGCAGAATTGCAGATATTCTGCTATCTTCCCATACCAAGCTCTTGGAGCTTGCTTCAACCCGTAGAGAGCCTTCCTGAGCTTGCAGACGTAATCCGGATGAACTTCAGAAACGAAACCAAGAGGCTGATCCATGAAGATGTCCTTGTCAATCTCTTCGTAAAGAAAGGCATTATTTACATCAAGCTGCCACATCCTCCATCCTTGGCAAACAGCCCATGCAATCACCATCCGAACTGAAGTCATCTTTGCAACTGGACTGAACGTCTCCTCATAATCTTCTCCATACTGTTGAGAAAATCCCCGAGCCACCAGGCGAGCCTTGTATCTCTCAATGCTCCCATCAGCCTTCTTCTTCAACTTAAACACCCACTTGCAAGTCACCGGAGTAATGCCATCAACTTTGGGCACAAGATGCCAAGTTTCATTCTTCTTGAGAGCATCCATCTCCTCTCTCATGGCATCTTCCACTCCTTGACTCCAGTGGCCTCATTGAAGCTAGCAGGCTCCCGCTCATCAAGAGGACCTGCAAAGAAACATGAGACATATCTCACGGTGTTTCCTTCGCAGTAGCGAGATGGAGGCTTGATAACCCTCTTTGATCTCCGAAGAGGCTGCTCCTTGCTCATCACCTCCGCTGCTTCTTCTGGTTCACCTCTGCTCTCCGGCAAGCTTGGAGCAATGCTCCCCCTGCTTCCTGGCCCAGAAGCTTCTCCCCCAAAACCTGAAGCAACAGGAGCTGCTGGTGCACACACAACCAGCTCCTCTTGATCAACAACAACAGCCATCTCCTAACCTTCATCAACCTTGCTTTCCGGTAGCTCAACCGAGCTTCCTCCATATGACGTCAGTTCGTCAAAGACAACATCTCTTGACACCGCGAACTTCTTCGTCACCGGATCCATGCATCTCCATCCTTTCTTCCGCTCATCATAGCCAACAAAGACAAGCTTCCTTGCCTTAGTATCAAGCTTAGTCCTCAGAGCATCAAGAATATGCACATAGCAAGTTGATCCAAACACCCGAAGGTGTTCAACACTTGGCTTCTCCTTCAGCAACATCTCGAAGGGAGACTTCATGTTGATCGGACTTAGAGGCATCCGATTGATGATATAGGCTGCACAAGACATTCCCTCTGCCCAGAAGGACCTTGGGATACTCTTGGCATGAAGCCAACATTTGCAAGTCTCCGTCAAATGACGGATCTTCCTTTCTGCAACTCCATTTTGTTGTGGAGTATGAGCATAAGTAAGCTCTCTCTGGATTCCGTGCTTCCTGCAAAAACTAGAAAACTCGGAGGAGACAAACTCTCCGCCGTTATCAGTTCTAAATTTTTTGATCCACAGGTTAAGCCGACCCTCCACCAGCTCCTTGAACTCCATAAACAACCGGAAGGCTTCAGACTTCTCCTTCAAAAAATACACCCAAGTGTATCTTGAGTAGTCATCAATCAAGACTAGCATGTACCTGCTTCCGCCGAGGCTAGCAGTCGCAGTTGGTCCCATTAGATCACCATGGATAACCTCCAGTGGTGCTTTGCTTCTCGTTTGCGATTTATCAAATGGAAGACGGTGAGACTTCTCATACTGACATCCAGCACAAACGTGACCATCACCGAAGGATGATAGCTTAGGCAAGCCTCTCACCAGACTCCTATTTGACATAGCCTTCAGCTTATCCATCCCTACATGCCCCAACCTCTCATGCCACATAGCAACGCTATCATTGGCCCTCATGCGATCAACATAGGAGCTTGTTGATAAAACAAACAAGTCCTTCACTCTCCTTCCAATGTGAGCAACATCAGCCTTAACCGCTGATACGTTGCGAAGGAACTTAACTTCTGTTGGCCCAAACAGAACATGATGGCCGGCGTCGACAGTATTGGTCACAGAGAAGAGGTTCTTCTTCATGCCCGGTACGTGATAAACACTCCTTAACGTGAGTGGACCCTTATCACTACCCAAAGTAACTGTACCCTCCTTCTCTACTGTATGAACAGTATTATCAGCAGTTATAATAGCTTCGTTACCTGAGTATGCCTGCATCTTGGAGAACTTTGACATATCTCCCGTAAGGTGATGACCACACCCAGAATCAACGATCCAATCGTCCTCCATGTCAACGGTGGACAAAGCTCGGACACAAGTGCCAGTCATGAATGCTCCACCCCAGCAAGCTTCCTCCTTGCTAAAGGAAGCTTTCTCCTTGCCTGCAACATGCCCAGGCTGCAGCTTGACCTTGCAGTCTCGCTTGAAGTGACCTGGTTGATGACATCTGTAGCACTTCAGATTCTTCTTCCAGTCCTTCTTAGGAGCAAAGCTCCCCTCCTACTATTTAGAAGATGAAGGTTCATCTCTAGCCGCAGTCTGCTTCTTCTTCCCTTCCCATCTCTTCCTCTTCTTCTTCTCAGTGAAAAGAGCTTCACTAGCTCCTTCAGAGACGGTCACCCCAGCCATCTGCCTTGCCAGGCTCTCCTGCGAGGCAAGCAGATTTTCTAGCTCCAGAAGAGAGGGCCGAGTAATCCAGCCTTGAACAGAAGTAACAAAGGCCACATACTCCTTCCGCAGACCGCGGATTATGTGCCTCTTCAGCTTGGCCTCGAAGATCGGCTCATCAGGATCAAGAGCAGAAAGCTCAACACATAAGCTCTTCATCTTCAAGAAGAATTTGGAGATAGAAAGGTCTCCCTGAGTTGCCTTAGCCAACTCATTTTCCAAGAACTGTAGCCTTGCTACATTCTTACTATTGAACAACCCATCAAGGGAAGTCCAAATCTCAGCAGCAGACTCACATCCTAAGATGTGATCAAACTCAGGTGACACCGCCCGTTTGAGAGCAAACTCAGCATTGGCATTTATCTTCCTCCACACTCTCACCTGCTCGACTGTTCCAAGCTCAGCAGTGATTTCTACTTGATCATCGCCACCGACGACCTCCCATAGCTCTTCGCCCAGAAGATAGCTCTTCATGCACGACTTCCACTTCTTGAAGTTAGTCGGCGTCAGAAGCTCAATTCCCAGACCTCTTGCAAAACCACAGTCCATGATACTGACTTGGTTATCCTTCAGAAGCACACAGAGCAAATCAAAGCTTGTTAATCACTGCTCAAGTAACTGAACCTCCCTCTGATACCATGTTGAATTTTCTCAAGTTGATCAGCAAGGTAGCCCAAACACCAAATCAATATCTTCGGCACTACCCAGATCACAACTTGAACCGCGGAAAGCAGGAAGCAACTCAGATAACCAAAAACATAGACAGAAGCAAGCAGATCAAAATTTCATTAATCTTCTCTACAAAGCGAGGCATACATAGCGAGACATGATTTCGCCAGTACATGAAAAAACAGAAACACAAAACAAGCCGGGCGGATAGAACTATGAGACCGCCGAGTCCGCCAAGATTGCCGAGCTTGCCGAGACCGCACAGATCGCCAAGCTGCTGAAGTCGAACACAACACGGAGTCCGCGAAGACCGCGAGGTCGCGTGGACAACCCGTTATTCGCTGAACTGCTGCTGAACATAGGAGCTAACCGCCGAACCACCAAGGTCGCGCGGACAGGTTATTGAACTTGGAAAGTTGATGCAGAGAGAACTGGTAAACCACTGATACTACAGTCTGCAAACTCACTGAGTCTGGCTGAAGGTTAAAACCAAACACCTGGTTTCACAGCACTAGCCGCGCCACCTGCACACAGCAAACTGATTAACTCTTATCAAACCGCGCGGATACAAAAGTCGAGTCCGCAGCACTTGATCCAAGCCAACTTACTGTTCACTCTTATTGTTAATGGCTTGCGGGGGGTCCTATTTATAGGCCAGGTGAGGAGTGTGGTCACCACCCTATGAGATAGAGACACCGCCCCTTGGTCGCAGCTAACAATGTCAATCTGCATAGTCCGCCCGCACGAGGCAAACCAAATCGCCAAGTCCAGGCGAGATGGCGAGCTGCGCAGGCCAGTCAGCTCAGTCCGCGGAAACAATGCAGGACTAGTCGAGACGCATGAGCCACTAGCCGAGAATAATGCCAGTCCGCCAAAGAGACGACATCGCAACAGTCCGCAAGCACCAGTCCGCAACCACAGGCAAACCGCCTGGTCACAGTGGACTCTTCGGAAACCAACTCAGCTCGCAATGTCCACGACCACAGGCACACCGCCCGGTCACAGCGGACACTGCGGAAAACAACTCCATCTCGCGCAGTCCGCGACCACAGGCACAAAAGACCCGGTCACAGCGGACACTGCGGGAACCCTGAACTCCACAAGAGCAAGTCCAGAAAGGATAGCGCGAGCTCGGCGGATACCAAACTAGTCCGCCAGCTCCAAGTCCAGACCGCGGCTTACTGCAACTTCAAAAAAGAAGTGCGGACTCCAAGCCCAGTCCGCACAGGCCGCGCGCACCACCTTGCAGAGCTCAACTCACTGCCGGACAAAATCAGTCCGCGCAGTCCGCAAAGCCAGACCGCAGCACACTACGCAGGTCGCCAACCACCAACCCGCCGGACTAGGAACCAGTCCGCGTGGTCAGTCCGCCTAAGCCGCCCGGACTGCCCGACCACCCACTTTCACTTCACCAATTTCAACAAAACCCGGGTCAAGGGTTGGAGGAGCGGGGCTAATATAAGTACGAGAGGACCGTCTGGGTAGGCAGTGTGGGACTAATCGAGCATGCTTATTTTTGATTCATGCTGACTGTCCAACACGTCCCCTCAGCGTGAATCTCCCTTTGATACCATGTTGAACCTCCACACCCTTTTTCCACTCCAAAACCCGGGTCAAGGGTTGGAGTGGCGGAGCTAATATAAGTACGAGAGACCGTATGGGTAGGCAGTGTGGG